>CM060476.1:8211232-9411232 GCA_030544235.1 Lepturacanthus savala | reverse complement strand
ATTATATTAATTTTGCACTACTGATACTGGGAATGATTGCATAGGTTTTTGCTGCAACTCTCTTCGGTGACTTTGAAACTAATTTGTTTTTTATTACAATTTCCTTAAGTGCACAAAAGTTCATTGCCATACGTTAAAATTCAATAGACAATACTGCTGAATCACTGCTCAGACATTTTAAAATGTTAATATACTATAACAAACAATAAACTATATTTAGCATGATACTGTGAGGCAAAAGGTTAGCCAGACCTAGCTTCATGGTGACCAATCTTTGTGACAGAACCACCACCCCAACAGCCAATGAGTCCATTATCGGCAGAATTGATGACACTAACGCAACTCGGTGGATGCCGCAATTGGAACATCTCTCTGAAACTCCAGGATAAATCCACACTCCTTCAACCTCCAGCTCCCCCCTCTGATGTATGCCTGTCCTCTGCTCTCCTTGGGTGCACATGGGAGTTATTTGAGCCTTTCTGGGACCAGCGGGGAGCAGCGCTGCCACACCGGCTCACTGTTGGATTACCCTCATTGCGTGAGTCTTTGGCCTCTTTCCTCTCGTGACGACACTGGGTCGAGTTCACAAGGGGCTGATTTAACTCATTCACCGCAGTCCACTGCCACTAGCCACATGCCTGCCAGCCCAGTAATTCTAACACAACACTAAGTGTTCCTGAAATGAGGAGACAAATGCCTCTTTGAGTTGATTCACAAAGATTGAATTTTTAAGGGGTCGATAGGTTGATTTATGCCTAATGCTCCACAGGGAGTTATTCCTTAAGAAATTTTGCTCAGAGCACTTTGAGGTTTTGCTCGTTGCTACTGTAAATGTGTATCTTGCACTTTTCTTATTTGGTTAATGGTTACACTTCATATGAGGTTTGGCTTCACTTTGGTGAATTAATTTAAAGGCCTTTTTTTAAAAGCTGGAATGACTCATTGCTAATGGATTTGTCAATTGAAAAAAAAAACTACAATAATTTGATAATTGATTAATAATATGTCATATTTCAAACATAGAAGATGTCAACCTTATAATTATTACAACATATAATATCTCAGTTTAAACATCATGTTGGCAAAAGTGACTCAACATGTAAATGTAATCCCACACTGCAATAGTTTGTCAATAGTGTCATGACAGATTTGAACTGAAAGTTTGACAAAATGCGAATAAGAAGACTGTCTGAGTTTGAACAACTTGAAGTAAAACCTGGATATTTTTAAAAATGGGCATTGGAATTCACTTATTTTAAGAACGGCAAAAAAAGCAACATCAAAAAAAGGAAATCAATCATCTTGTGGTTTCTCTCTTCCTAATTACATGTGGATTGAGTTGGCTAATTTATCCCGTTTTACGGGATGTTGTCACTGAGCTCAAGGGAAAAAAACACGCACACACACACACACAAAATGCTTATCCTGACTTTTCCCAAGAGACTTAACAATAACACATACGATGAACCTACTGACCCTTCTTTTTTGTCAGTGCGAGGATGTCATGTTTTTACTGGCTGTGTTTCTTAAGTGCTCCGATTGCTGTAAGTAGCCTGTACAGCAAATGTCTTTGGCCTCCGAACCGAGGCATCTCTCTGATGTCTCAGGAGATGCAACTTGAGTAATGTTCTCACATTAATAGGGCAAACAAGGGATACTCTTTTCATCAGGACTATTAATTCTGCATCACGCAGTGTTCTGGCTCTACATAGATCCCAAGTGGTGTCATTTTCATGGAAGAGAACCAAAGTTGTACGAGATAAGACAAGTTAATTTTTATGTCTAATGTTTTTCTTTTTCGATAACCGAGTCCTGATGGGTGGGTATAATTTGAGAGTTCCAGGAAAGCCATCACTAATGCATTAGAGAGGACAAGTGAACATCGACTGTGGGTGTGGTAGGATGTTTCCTCTGCTTTCGTGTTTGTGATCCGTGTCATGTAATTAAACCCCAAACACACAGAGTCATCTCCTTCTGCAGGAAGGATACATGTTAATTGACGTCTTTTTTAGAAAAAGTACTTGTGTGGGGAAGAAAAGTTTCAAATGAACTGTGAATTTCAACTTTGTTTGACATAAAACAGGCACTTTTTTTAACATATTTGTATTTCTTAACATACTTCCTCCGCAGTGTTTCACCAAGGGACAATCGGAACATTTAGAAAGGGTGTGAAAAAGTCTGCTGCCTGTGGCCAAAAGAATGAACTATGGCAGACTGGAGATTGTGAATAGGCCTTTTACAGGTCACAGAATCCATTCATCCCACTGACATTGTTATTATCTGACCGTCATAGATGGGCCTAATTAATATTCTAATCGTAGGCCTCGGGAACATTGTAAGCAAAATTATCCACTGAGTACCATTTGCTTATTCAGTCCCTCATTGACTCTGTTAGTAAGAAACAACCAGTCTGGAGAAAATGAACACAAGAAAACTAACTAATTCGAAAGAAAAATACAATCTCTTTTCTAAGTGAACATTTCTCTTTTCACATCTCTTTCCCTGCATTTCTCCAAAAGTATGGAGAAAAAAATACCAATTGTTTACTCTAGATTGAACTCAAGAAAACTACAAAGACAGATTTCTGGTAAATCCTGATATGGAAATTCGGCAGTCAGTAAATATAGACTTAGATTGGTTTATCAACCACTGGCTTTTATTAAGTCATTTATCTGATGTAATCATGCTCAAATGAACATTAACAGACATGAATTGTCGAGAGAATCCATGTTATCTTTTTCAATGTCGATATTTGGAACATCAGTCTTGCTAAAAAGCAGTTATAGCTTTAAAATATCTCTTTAAACCAGGCTTTTAAGTGTCATCAACCCTTCTCGAATCTCCCAAAAGATGCGGAACAGGCCCTTCTGGACTGAAAGTGATAGATGAGTGAATAATTTCCCATGACGCATCCACATGCTTTCATATTAATATACGTATTTATAACCGCATGAAAGACAGTGATATAGATTTCTATATTACGCACATATGTCAGCCATTCAATAATTCTCATGATAGCAGAGTGAAATTACATTTTTATTTATTGTGTTTTAACAACACTGTTGTTTATGAAGTGTGCCTACAAATGCCATGCTGCAAAACTCCATCATTATTGTCCCCTGTCAGCTTACAGCTCATCTTGTCTTTCTCTGTGGGGAGTTGGGAGACTTATGAAGTGTCGTGACGAAGGAGACCTGAAGTCTACAGACATCTTTCCGGGGCACACAGCCTCGTGACGGAGCTCCTTCAGATGGGAAAGTGAACAGACTGAAATGCTAATTTTTCCACGCAATGATAAATCTGCAGTATGAAATTGTCGGTACAGAGCTCTCTCACCCCGAGGCTGTGCGTTATTGCTTTATTCTATTAGTCAGTTATTACCAGCAATCACAGTCAACCCCCACTGCCCCCCGCACACAAAGCCCCTTTTACATTACATTCATCAGGCGTTGTACAAACGTTGAAAACATATGACGGCAGCCCTCAGAGCTGTGTTTCCTCCGGGGCTTGGGGGCCTCTGCTGAGGAAGGGGACCTCCAGCTGGCCTGTGGTGCATCTGTTCACTGGGCTGGTCGGCAGTGACACCATGAGGGCCACTTACGTTCTTCTCCATCGGGCTCTCACACATCCTCCTATAGATTCCGGTTTTGAACTCGTGTTTGTGTATGTTGGAGGCAATAGACACTGTTTAAGGTTACAGAGTCGAGTGTTCGCGGTGAAGTGTGAATGTTTCTGTCAAATATATGTTTCTGTTAACGCATGTGTGATGTAGCTAATCACCTGACTATACACTTCTAATTGTGCTTCCTCAGTGCCCAGATGTTCAGCCCTATGCCCTCTCTCTACTTCCTCTTATGGGAGCAGCCGCCTCAGGCTATTTACATCACTATCTGTAGAGTAATTACCACACTGTTTTATATAATGCCAAGGCAATCATAGGGTGATAACATGCAATTAAGCAGTGTTCCCTGATTTGTACGTGGGCAATCTTGCATCTCTCCAGCCCTGAAGATAAAGTGCCCATCTCAAAATGTCAGATTCTAGTGGCTTAATCTGATTATTTTCAATTAATATGCATGTCTCTCTATCCTGGGATTGCTGCCGTTATTGACATTGATAAATTGAACTCATTTCGATCCGAACTTCGACCAGAGACACTCCATTTGGTTGAATGTCACTCTGTTATACTTTTTCTTCACCCGCTTCCGTATTAGTTTCCCCTATCTTCGGGCTATGTACAATAGAAGTGAAATCATCCACATATGAATCACTTTTAGGATTAGGGAAGTCTTGAAAGGAGCAACATGCTCATTGAGGGGTGTTGGGATATAATTGTTTGTCATGTCATTTCGCCACCTTGCAAATTCCCCTGTGAGTCCTGTTGGAAGGGAGCAGGCAGCCGTGGATGACAGGCGCCAGGGGGGCTAGGTGTTTATAGCGTCGCCCAGGAGAGTATTGCGGGCCTGGGCCTCAAGAGACAGTGCCGTCTGCCTGTCTCACCCAAGAAGCCCCTGCTATCACAATCTCAGCCACAGACCAGCTTGTGAATCTCACTCAGAAAAAAAAACACAAAGTTACCCTCTATCAACACGGTTTTCTTTTTTTTTTTTGTTTGCAGTTGTAGTTACAGTTCTGAGGAATACATCTCATTTTTTGCAACATTTAAAAAAAAAAAAAAGGTCTGAGCTGTTGTAGTGAGCTCAAACGGGTAGGCAGCTCTGTCACATTTGAGCAGATTCTTCCATCTAGCCTGAGGGAGCGTGGTGCTCACCGTTTGAAGATTAAAACATCCACTGTCATTTCCTGCTCCAGTGGTTGCTTTCCCAAGAAGAGTGGAGATATGAATTGTATTTTCCACCCCCTTCAGAGCTGATTATCGAGAGCCAGCCTTTCAGTGGCCTCCATGTTTCATGGTGGTCTCAGGAACAAGCCACCAAAGAGGCGGAATCGGAGGGGTGTGTTGTATTTGTGTAAGCCATTGTTCCAACCAAATACAAAAGGTGAAGCATGGCTAAGTCCTTTCTACCTCCTTATGCGGTTCTTGTGTGCGTGTGGGCAAAGCCACGTCCATGTATCTCCTTTCTACACACATGTGCCTGTGTCTGTTTTTATGTGTGTTGCTCTATTGGCGCATCTCTGAATGTGGTTGTCGGTGTGTTTAGACCCTCCATTTAGTCTTCCCCTTAGCCCATCAGTGTGTTGTCAGCAGCACGTCCAGTCCAGAGAAAGGCCCGGGATAGGACTAGGTGCCGTGGTGGGGGGCTCTAATAGAGCCATCAGTCAAGTGCCTGTCCAGCCGACCATACCACAGGGCGTTAGCGTTAATGCTGAGGCACATGGCGTAAGCGCTGAGGAGCAGAGCTGTTTGTCAAAGTGCATCCAATGTGAAGGAAGTTGTTAGTTAAGTGTGTTTGCCCTGTCACACGGCTGCATGGCCATCCCACTGGAACATGTTCTTTGGGTTTTTTTTTCTTCCTTTCTTATGCTATCACGATGTTAGCATAGACTTTGTTTTCATGGCGCATTGCTTTTTCAAATAAATTAAGCACAGTTAGGGAAGAAAAAATGAGTATATAAACAGAAAGTTAATCAACAACAATTTGGATTGTCATTTATCAAGTAGAAATTTTAAGCTTTTGAACAAAAGGACTTCCTACTTTCCTGGTTCATGTCATTGTAGATTGAATATTTTTGGACCGTGGACAATACATACATTTGAAGACATGTCTTAGGACTGTATAAAATGATTATTTGCAAATAAATGTGTTAATCTGAAAAAAAGTAATTAGCATATTCTATTCATTTTATAACCACTGACCGGCTTTAAAACAATGACAACAAAATACTGTTCAGCCTCTATCCCATAGTTTCCAAAGATTTCCTCTTTAATTTGGAGTGAATGCGTATAAATGTACAGGACGACCATCTTAGATTATTTATATTTGAAGGAATTGTACAGCGTTAAATAAAATCTTGAAGTCTGCCTGAGACATCGTTTTGAGAGTATCCAACTTCCACATTGTGATGTCCTCTCGGCATAAAGGGGATACACAGTGGGGACAAAATCTTGGGAAATTGGGAGAGAAGTTAACGTGGCACTGTGCAGGATGACTCTGGTAGCGGCTTACGCTCAGCTTACATTCTATTACGGAGGACCACTCGGCTTGATTGACAGGTTGAAATTGCTCTGGGCAAGATGGTGAGTGTCACCTGTTTTTTGACATTTTTACTGGAAGAAAATGTAAGAGTGGTAGTTTTGTTTTGTAATTTCTTTTGACAAATATAGATAAATAAGTAAGCAGTATGACTTAAATTAGAATGAAAACTAACATTATTTGAAGCCCTAATCACAATCACGTTTTTTGGTATTTGTAACTAGTAGGATGAACACATTATGGCTATTTTAAGGTGTTGGCTCAAAGAGAGTATGTGTGTGTTTGTGTGCATTTGTGCAAGCCACTTCCTGTGTGACCTTCTGGAGTGTGAGAGGAGCCACAGTAAGACACACACTGTCTCTGCATGGAGCAACAGCTAACACTGCCCACTCTGCATCATCAGATCAGCATATCGCTCCTCTTCTGCTGCATCACACATCATCTCTCACCACTTGTTTTGGCTATTTTTTGCATGCTATTTTAACCCTGACTTGTTCTACTACTGCTTATATTCCGTATAAAATAATGTACATTTTATGTTAAATATCACATTTTGTCATAAGCAGAGTGGTTATTCTGTGGCTCTAACAATATAGACTGTGAGTGATTAGTACATCAGCACATACATCATCACATTAACATGTGTTGTTGAGGTTTATATTCAAACTATATATTCATACTTGTTTTGAAACCTCCACCGAGGCATCTTGTTTGACACAGTTTACACAACTTTCTACCAATATGGTTGTTTAAAATAGAAAATAATGCAAATACATACCTGAACTCATTAACATAAAAACATGTTTTCTGAAAAATAGCACATTTGCACCTTGGGAAGCTATATCGAAAGAGGAACGGCACAAATAGGCTTTGTGGAAAATATGTCTGACATACATCTCGACACTCTGAGAGGAGCCTCGGGCTGCGATTGAAACGGTTCAGCTGTTTCCAATACAACACTCTTCTTTTAGCAAAAACAGAAGTGGAGATGTAAAGATAGCACATGTTGGAGCGTATAGATCTTGTGTTCACATGGGACTTGCTGCTTGTTTAGAGAATCTGTGATCAAAGCCACCCCTCCTGAGGATGGCTTTATTAGATTTCACACCTTCCCCCTAGGAGTCAAGGAAAAACACAAAGCATACTTTTCTACATCAATAAATATTCATTTTCCCTCTCAGATCAATCCCTTTTTCAAGTTTGTCATTACATTGCAACACATTAGTTTAATCAGACCAAAGTGATCATTTTAAGACAAATGATCCAATGATAAACATTCTTTCCGACAGGTTATAACCCTTGTAAAATCATCCCTATGTGTTTTGCCCCCTAACAACAAGCCTTCCTGGTGATGAACTGCAGTCTCATCAGCATAACGACAGAGGAGGAAAAGCAACGCCATCTTTTAATTGGCTGGGATTAAGTTTGGATTGAGAAGACTTTTTTGGTTGAATGAGATCTGGGCACGCTGCCAAATGAATAGAAAATGGTGTTCTCTTCCTCTCGACTGGCCATGGCACTCCCTCGTCATTAGCAGGGAGCGCATGTGAGCCATTCCAGATTTGATTTTAATAATGCCAATGTCTTCATTTTGCCTCCCAGCCTCCTTAAATTGTGGGTTTTGGGGTAAATGAAATGCAGCACCCCCTCCCTGTACCCATTTAGGAACTTAGATAAAAACACCTCTCAGTTCTTTTGATTCCCTGCTCGAGGAGTATCAGGTGTGTCTGGCAGAAGTGTTTGAAGACAATCCTCTGAAATTGAGGAATTGTATTAGCTGCCATGAAATAGAGTTTGCTTTCAGAGGGGTGTTGAAATAGAGTGAACCTCTCTCTGCCATGGGATGATGTCTTATCTCTTTGTTATGTTAAAGGAGGCTCAATGTTTTGGTTTCATGATTGATTTTTAATAAGATCTATTTAATAATTCTATGTGGGTCCATTTACTGTATCACATATCCTCCCCCCCCCCGAACCCTCATGATCACAACATAGCATTTGACAGATAGTGCCACAATGTCCCTGTTTCACCTTTTCAAGTGCCGCCATTGTCGGCATACAAACAAACAGGCAAAGTGCCGTTTCCTGCTCTCCCCAAATGAACCGTCTGGCCTGGGAGCCGGCAAAAGCCAGAGGTTAGAGCTCCATTTTCCTCCCTCCTCGCCACATCACCATGACAACGGATATAGAAATCACACTGTCTCCTGGGAAGAAAGCCTGGGTGACACCACACAGTGGCACTTTTGTGGCACATGAGGGGAGCAGGGTTCATTTAGGCAAGTCGGTCAAGGATGAGTATTCAGCCCTCTGAAGAGGAAAGATCAGGCTGGACATTGAGAGGGGAGGGAAAGAGGCCTTGGTCAAAAGAGCTGTGATATGGTTCCAACTACTGAATTCACCAGCCAGAAAGAAAAAGGTGACTGATTCATTTATTACTGAAATAACCATAAGCCTGTGAAGAGCGAGTTCTTACATCAGGGATTTTAAAAAACACAAACCTATCTGCTATCTTTATCTGCCGTTTCAAAGTATTTTGTGCAATTTGCGGGAAATCTTAAAATAAATCATTCTATTTAGCTTTCTTCAACTTGTATCAAAGGTTGTATAAGACATGAGAGGCCTCTACTGGCTGCTGAGGTCCTAACATCTGTCGCATTAGTGGGAAACAAACCACATCTCACACAGGGGGACTATGACATAAGAGGCATTTGGAGCAAGCAGCTACTGTAAAATAAGCAGAACAGCAAAGTCTGAAATGAAATCCGAGCACAGCTGCGTATAGTGTGGCTTATGGCTGGAAAAGCTTATTAAAATTCAATGCACATATTGTTTGATGGATTAAATCTAAGAAGTGAAAAGTCTTCTTCCTCTCTGTGTTTAAGAGCATGTGTCTAAATCCGTTCAATAAAACAGTCAAAGGCTTCACACTGTTCGCTGAACAATAAAAATCGATACCATTAAACACTTCTTTAAGAAACCTTAGGCTAAGTGTTTCCCCAGAGGCCTTGTTGGTTTCTATGTATCATATCTTTTTTACAGTTTTTTGTCAATAAAACATTCGGAGGATCTTAAATTCTTCATTACATCTCTGAGGCAGAGGTCTCTACACGTCTTTCTTCTCCCCCCTCCCCCCCTTCGCCGATGTTTTTGAAGATGCAGGTAACCTATAGATCAATAGACAATATTCTTCGAGGAGTGTGCGTACCTTTCATGCAGCGCTAACTTGTTTCTTCCTGCGCCCCGGCTGTCTGGGGCTTCCGTCCAATCAGAGGATCCCGTAAGAAGCAGTCCGACCACAAGCCTGATCATTCGCTTCCTGAATGCATTCCAATTCCTTCACAGGCGTATAAGCAATTTTTACAGTAGTTAAGCAGAGGTGGAACTGCTTCACATAATCTTGCTTAGACCGTCTCCACTGTCGGCCCAGTGACAAATCATGTTAAATCCCAGGCTGAGCTCAAGCACAAAGTGGAATAAGCTTTTTTTTTTGTGGCAATAAACATCTGAGTATGGACAGCACAAACACTCCTGCGATCAGTGTTATCCATCCTTTCAGAACATGAAAACATCCCCTACCCCAGCATATCACAGCTTGTGGTAATGGATGTTTAATTTGTGTCTGTTTTCCCTGGACTTATTGTGGCCTTTTCAAATGTAACCAAACTATAATTCTGAGGTAAAACAGCGGGTTCTGACAGTGTTTTACAGCACGGCGTGCTGGATTTGATCAGTGATGTTAGGTCGTGATCTCAAGCTACCATGGATCATGTTGGGTTTGGTGCCTCAGGGTGTCAGCAGGTCAGTTAACTATTAACCAGGTCAGGTTATTTTTTTTCTCTGCTACCTCTTGTTTCTCTGCTTTTACTCACTTAACCACTGTTTTCCATGCCTAACTTGACACTAACTTGATTCTAGGGAAGCAGCTTTTAATTGTTTAACCTTAAGCTGACCATGACAAAGTAGTCTTTTCAAACTCACCAACAGGCTTACTTCCACTACAAATAACAAAGTTGTGGTATAAGGAACGCATTTAAGGCCAGAAAACACACAATTACACAAAACAGAACTATAGTACGACACTGACAACATCACATAGCCTTAGTTTTCTTCACTTAATGAAATGGTTTTGAATGGAATTGTTAAATGTTGCAGTTATTCTTTATTCTGTAGACCTCATAAAATTGCTCATTCATTTTTATATACTATATGTACTTACTGTTTTGATGCTAAGCTGTAATTTATAGTTCTGGTATTTTTTGTGCAAGAAACAAAGTCGAATATAGGGTTACAACTATACTAACTAAATGATTATTTTCATTACGGATTAAATTTTCTTTTTCTTTTTTTAATACTTACATTAGGTTAATTATTTATCCAGCAAACCACCAAAAAGAGCAATAAATACCATCAATATTCCATAGAAAGCAAGAGGATGTCTCAATCTACCTATTTTGTCCAACTAATGATCTTTCACAAAGAAGTAGTAGTCAGTTAATTTTTTATTGACTCATTTTTTCAGGTCTAATCGTTGCCACTGCCATTTAACAGAAATTAAATGAAAATATGAGCAATATGAAGCCTAACAAAGGATCTAGTAAGCAAGACTCACTTTTTAACCTGGTTTGTGTTTCTTAATCTTATGTGAACCCTCAACTTTGTTTTTATTTTCACTACTGAGACTGACTCTTGCTGCTTCCTAGTCTTGGGGCCCTCTGAGGCCCCAGGACCACCGCATCACCCGTCCCCTCCCCACCACACACACACACACACACAAAAACACACAAACACACACATACACCTTCCCTTTCTCTCCCCCCTTCTGCCTGAGCTTCATCAAAGCAAAAGTAGCTCAAGGATTGCTAATGCTTCAGATGGTAGCACTAGTCCTAACAACCCAGAGGTTGAGGAATTCTTTGCAGCAGACTAAGGTCATTTTTTTCCCCCCTCCATTCTCTCCCCCCTTTCTCTCCCTTACTTTCTCTCCCCATCTAACCCCCTCTCTCCCCCAAAATGCTTTTCTCTATTAATCAGAGCTCACAGCTCAAACTGGTCTTCAACTTCCTCCCCAATCCTCGCTAAGCCTGTCATTTCTGGCTATTATTTACTTTAATGGGCTTTGGCTGATCCCTGGCGAAGCCTTGGATCTGAGAATAATGCGGCTGAGGGTAGCGGGCCCAGACGCAAGCGCGGGGCTGCCTGTAGATTAGCTATGGCAGATGGGCTTTACAGGGGCTTCCTGTGAGCAGGAGTGTTGATTGAGAGGGCATAATGAGAGAGGTGGTGTCCTCACAATGGACCCAGCCACCTCGCTGCACCTCTTGCGTCCAAACAACCCCCCATTCTCTGAGCCCCTCCGCGCTCGCTCCCTCTCCCCTCAGCCACTCTCTCTCTCTCTCTCTCTCTCTCCTCCGTGTGGAAGTCGGAGTGCAGAAACAAGCACAAAAGCAACTGTAAATAACCATGAATGTTAATCCAGCATTAATTGGTTCCCTCTTAAACTGGGTGTGCACTTTCACAGGCTGCGCTCCTCTGCGGGTCATTAAAGGCATAGACCCCTTTTCATTGTTTGCTTAACGAGCTGCTTTCTATATTTCAAGAGACGGACTAATAAAATTGACCATGGCTACAGTATCAAGATGACCTCGCTGGATTGTGTTTCGTCTGAAAGAGAGAGCGGCAAATCCGAGCGATGATACGTCTGTCTTCTCGCAGCGCCCACATGTCTCGTTTGAAATTTACCACGAGTTTCTACTTTTATCACTTTCTCCGATCTTCGAAAATGTAAAAAAAAAATTTAAAAAAAAACTGTGAAGCGGTGTCAATGTCGTCATGAATTTGCTTTGCCCGGTGCTGCTCCCTCACCCGTTTCTCTGTGGTGTTGACACTGGGCCATGGGCCACACTGGGGCAAACACTCCGCAGATGAAGTGTGGAAAACCCGTCAGTGGTCCCGGGGTCAAGTTTGTGTACAAGAGTTAAAATTTTGTTGCGTCCGACTCTCTCTGTCTCCAGCTCTGGAAGTTTCCACACAAGGGCCACTACACAATCCACAGACTCCAATTATCCCCTTCCTCTGAGCGCCTTAAGCAAGTTTTTCTAAACTCCTTTCACTTCGCTCTTGTCAAGCAATGAAAGAAAAACTAACCACCATGTCAAGAGAACTCAGCTGCCTAGCAACAGGGCCACAGTTTAATTCTGATTTGCTTCAGGTTTTGAGTAATGGGAATTGACAATGTTAAGCCAGTCACAAGTGTTGTTTGTCACCTCTGAAATGCAAACAAAAATGCATTGTTTTTCCAAAGTATTGAGCATGATTGATGTTTAGAGACCACAATGGTATCATTCATTTCTCCCTTGTGTTTTTGCCAGGATTGATGTCATATCTTTTCATGGCGAGTTAAAGGTTTTGAAGGAGCATGAAAATGCACAGCTTTTCATCTCGCAGCAGACGGCAGCGCGGCGCATGCATTCTTATAACTGGTGAAGTTTAATGATTCTATTCAGCTTCTGTTCATCTCACCCAGAAATAATTTAATAAGAAACTTTGGCCTTTAGAAGTCTCTGTGTCCTGTCACAATAGTGGAAGGATGGACAAAAGACAACCCAAATACAACAAAGAGAAAGTCCTGAATATGAAAGCCTTTGATACCCTTCATTCATTTGTTCTCTGACTTTTTGTAGGATTTGTTTTTCATGACAGACTTTGATGCTGAAATATTTGGATTCGCAGCTCAACGTATGTTTATGATTATCAACAAAATAAGTAAAAAAAAAAAAAGAAGAATGGCAAGAGTAGCAAAATGTTTAGAATTTCAAATCACATTGAAAAATGACTTGCTTTGTATTTTGCTTAAACTAAATATTGATTAAGCTTTGTGCCATATGAGCTCCTATATACATTATATGGAGTATACTGTACGCGATATGATGAATATTGAGAGATTTTTAATTTATGTATTGATAAGTAGTATACTCTCTCAAAGCAAAAAAAGAGAGTTATTTCACCAATTAATAAATCCAACATTTAAATATTTAAATTCCTATTATTTCTTCAGAATAGTTTCATCTGCAGGCATTGTTACACACTTACAAGGATTTTTTTTAACAGATTTTATAGGTTTTATTGCTCAATTTAGAGCTGTAAATGCACTTTTGAACCCACCATATTAATATTTCTTCTGTAATTTACACCAGTTTGGATATTCTCATGTGTCCTACACACAAGCTTTTTTTTTTCTCTTCACTGAACTGTGCTTAATTGTATGATTTGGAAGCTGGTAATTTCTTCTGCTCCAAGGAGCATTTTTCAAAAGGCGCAAATGACACAATAAGAAAGCCATCCATCACAAAGGAAAATTAGTGTAGAAATAAATGGCAGTCTTCGCCTCTCTCTTCTGTGTCCCATGTGAAGCTCAGATGAATATCGAGGCAGACAGCAGAGAATAGTCAACAATAACCTCAGTGACATCAAAGGCTCAGACAGTGGTACTGGGGAAGCCCACAGAGGGCCAAAGACAAAATAAACAGTGGCTATGTCGAGCCCCACATTTCTCCACCTACAACCCCCCCCCCCTTTCAGAAGCGTTACTGTTGCAGGTCTTCAGGGTGAATCCTGCATCCATGCTGTTGTGTTTATAGTGCCATCTGCAATCGATTCTAAAGCTTAATCTTCGTTAGCAATAATTTTCTCCCACCCGGGGTTAACACTGGCTTCAGTGATAATGCGACATCTTATCCTTATCAGACATTAGAGAACAAAAGAAATAATTTTCTTAATTGTGAACACCCCCACTGTTCTATTTCAAAGCAGGTTTTGATATATGGAAACTGTAATCTCTTGCGAGCATTTAGGTTCCCCTTTACATGCAGCTCAATTCATGTCGTATGAAGTTACAGTGAAACGTATGCAGTATCATGCAGAAGTCATGCATATGTAATTTCAGACGTCTACATCATGACTGCTTTTGCATGCCTTTTTTTATTTTGCCCTCTGTGATTTTATCTCAAAACTTGCTTCCATATTTAACATCCAGCAACTTTGATCAAACATATATGATCTTAGAACAGGTCTTTGTAATGATCAATGATATCATTTAACACACAAAAAAAGAAATTCATATTCCAACAAGAGTAGAATGCATATCTATACGCCACAGTCATAACAGAAGCCTCTGCCTCATCTTTTGGAAGTAGCTCATTTGTAATCATCGGCATGGTTGAAATAATCAAGAACTACACCGCCACAACAAATAGTGCTTGGTGTGAAAAAACATATCTGATGTCTCTCAGGTTCTGACATTGTCTGAAATGTCTTCCTGCATCTATAACAAATGGCTTTTAGCACTCATGCCATCTGTCCTTAATGAGTCCATTTTCTCTCCGAGCCATTTCCATACTGTATTGTGCATTGCCTTACATGCATTTGCATAATTGTTCAAAGATTTTGCGCCAAAATAGATATCCATGCTGGGAGTGAGTGTGAGAGGATGAAGCCAGAGAAGAAAAGAATAGGGGTGAAAGAAAGCAGAGTGAAGATGTTTGTGAAATAATGTGCAAGGAAAATCCATTTTTTTCCCCTCTAAGCCCCGCAGTAACCTAATCAGGACTTGCTTTATCTGTTAATCCACATTTAAACTTTAACTTGTAGGGGGGCTCTTTGTGTTAGTTAATGTAAGCATAAAAGCAGAGGCCGGCCTGAATGACAAATCAGATCCATCATACATTGTACGACTAAATCGTTTTTCCAAAAGGAAATCTGAATTAGCGTGACTTCCATCTAAGGAGAAGCAGGGTAAACTTTAAATGAAACAATGGGCATATAACAAAATGGTGGAGTGGAATAAATTAGTGTTCAAAAGGCAACTTCTTAATCAGCTCAGCTGTCCAAGTCAGACAGAAACAGGGATGTTGGGTCATTTGGTAAATGAAGGCACATAAGGGCAAAACCTCAAGATGCAGATAGGCAGCTGCTAATGGAGCCAAGTAGGAAATAAAATGGAAGGACAGGCATATAAACAGGAACAAACGCCTGCAATCTAATAAAAAGTAATTTGAAGGAAATCTTTACAGGCCCACAGGACACGCTGTAGCCAAGATGATAAATGACAGTCGTGACAGATGACATATTAGGCTTTTAATATTTCAGTATATAAAGAGAATTAGAAGTTTGAGCTCAAAGCAGGACGTAAATGAGATCATCTAACAACAATGGTTAATTCATTGCAGTATTCTCAATGTATCAGCTGCTGAAGCTGACTTTCTATTGAACAGACACACCAGCTGAGCGGAAAAGCAGACGTTGATAATTTTGTGCTGTTTGAAAAGTCTCCCAAATCCCACTTTTTGTAGATTTGATCTTGTAACCAATAGAAAAATAACCTAGAATATAATAAGAAAAGCTTTTGTTTAAGGCCACACAATCAACATAAACTATGAATATTCATATAGGCTCAGAAACAATGCATTATTTACCATGACACAAACACTCCTCTTGGATTCCAAAGTCAATTACTTGTCACAACAGCTACAATCTAAATGGTGCAATTCACGTGAGAGATCAAGAGAATTTTTTTTCTTCTTTTTCACAGCATTAAACATCTGTTGACGGAGTTCACGTATAGTCCTGTGGGACCAGCACTTTAATTTGTTTTCCTTCAATCTTACATTACATTGTGTCAAGACTCTGAATCCATGTGTGTAGCACAACAGTGACATATGGAGTGCGAGACTTAACATTTATAATATTCAAATAAATTTACTTATTCTAACTAAACAGCTTTTTTTATTATTATTATAATCCTTCTCTTGTAACATAATTTTCTGTACTCCATATGTGTGTTTAAACTGGACTGGCAATGCTCTCCAATTACAATATTTTTTCTGCTTTTATCCGTCATTAATTCTAAAATGCTCTTGGCTTCAAAGCTGAGAGAGAGGATAAAAAAAAACAAAAAAGAACATGTCACTTCCCCCTTATCGATGTATCTAACTATATAATTTTCTCTCCATTAGAGACTGGGACATGCTTCTGTATCAGCATTATCATATCACACAGTAAGGCATGCCGTCAGCTCATTTCATGTTGCTTTTGATCTTTTTTCCCCACCTTATATGTCCCTCTCCCCCTCCCTCTATATATATATATATATATATATATATATATATATATATATATATATATATTATATATATATATATATATATATATATAATGTTGTTATATAATGTTATAATGTTGTTAATGTTGGCCCCTCATGATTCATCATTAGAAAAGCATTCTCACAATTAGAGAAAAAAATGCTGCACACTTTTGTTAAATTAGAAATCATGTGCAGCCTTAAAATCTGGATGGAGTAACTGTTTTTTACCAGTTTGACACTTAATGAGAATAATACTGGGGTAAGGACTAATACAGTTGTCATCACAGATCTTTGAGGTTAATTAAAAAAAAATGAAAAGAAAGAAAACATAAAATCCTGTCACAAAGAGCCTATATATTTATATAGCTGTATGGATAATCCAAACAATAATGTGTGTAATTAGCTCACTATATGAGAGGGGTTGAAAGCTGGGGGATGCACTCAAGGTGATTATCACTTGCAGTTTAATGAAAGGTAGCTGCTCCCATGGTATGTATGGGTCGTCTTTTTATGAATCATGGATGCTCCTAAGGTACTAAACAAGAGCAGGCCACCGGAAGATTGTGCTGTGGTCTCTGTGCAGGAAACTATGCGTTCTCGCTTCCCAAGGTCTGAGCACATGAAGGAGCTACGTGTCCTCTGCTTCACTTCAGCTGTTATTGTCTTGTTTCTGCCAAGATCCCAAAGCTCTTCTGTAGGATCTAACTCCATCTAGTGGCCCTGCACGCTCTCTTCAGCATGCACACACACCCAAACCAAACCCAACTTATAGCTGTATACACACACACACACACACACTCCGCCACCGCCTACTGTATCTTGGCTCCTCAGAACAATTAAATAAATATATTTAACCATACAGGATATGTCTACTTTTACAATCTAGCATTCTTTGTATCTCTAAATTAGCTTTACTGGATATATAGTGTTATTTCTTTCTTTCTCTGTGGTTGAGCTTCTGCAGGACCAGTCAGCTCGTGGCTGCCAGAGGCTGGGGTAATAAAACAATTTTTTCGGAGCCAACATCCAGAGCCCTAGTAATAAAAGAAGCCATCTCAAGGGACATGTAATCTTTGTACATCCTCTAAAGCTCATTATTACCATAATACCACAATAAAGTTGTCTCTGTCATATTAATGTTACCCACTTTTTAGAATTCTAATGAAGTTGTCCGGTCCATTTTCATTTAGCAGATTACGATATGTAGCCTAAAGAAACAATAAGGGAGGCCAAGGCTTTGCGGCTGTAATCACGCAATTTACCACCACTCTCAGGTCTTATATGACAGGCCAATTTCCACACTTATTAAGCCTCTGACACACTTGAAATAATCGTATTAGCTTTTTTTTGTGAAATTAGCCCAATTTCTGGGAGATATTCCTGAATCGATGTAATAGACGCTTATACATAACTTGTGATGTCTCTATTGCTGCTCCGTACCAGGCAGGGGGTGGGAAGGCCTGTCCTTAGTCGGAGCTATCAGTCAAACACTGCTCTCCGCTTGGCCTGCTATATACCGCGCTTAAAAGTTTCTCTTTTCGAACGTCTAATCAAGAGTGTGCTGCTAAACGATTTAATTTGCGCTTGAAAGAAAGACGCCCGTGATCTTAACACTTCAGCGAATCCCCGTAGAGAGGGGTCAGAGGCAAGGCTGAGACCACTGCTCCAGCCAAGACCGAAAACAACTTCCCCCGCTTGTTTTACACACGCTATGTTTAACATGGCTGACATTCTGCCTCGGTGCCACCGGTAAACACCGCCGAAGTAGCAGGCACGGAGTTGCGGTGTCATAATTCACCACTGCGAAATGAGGCCTCTCACTGGGAGCGCTGGAAAGAAGAAACACAAGGCACTCCGCACGTCGCCCCCCCTCCAGCGGAATGCACACACTGCAAACTGGTTTCTAGTCGGGGTACACCACATCCTGGTACTTTTATCTTTAACCCCTGACCCCCGGCACATCTGGAAACGTAGTTGGAGTAAAACACGAGGAAGTTTTCTTTTCTCTTTCGCTCGAAGCAGTTATGGAAGACAAGCCTTTAAGTTTTGCTGCAACGCAGTATAGACATAAGCGTTCTCAGAGCGGGGATGTTTAATGGCTGCACTGGCCATGAACTTTTGGGATATTGACCGTCCGAGCAGTGCAGCGAGCGAGCACGGGACACTGGGATGGTGAGAAAACACTATTGTTCCTCTTGGCTGGGTGGCTTTGGGACTTGGAAGCAGATAAACATCTCAGCTGGAGCTAGACGTCTTTGATGTCGGTGGATGATGATCTGGACACCAAGTTGGAGCCAATGCAAACATATTTTGAAGTAACACGTGGAGACACCTTTTTTTTTTTCCTTCGGATCAACTGTTTTCAATCAGCTCTTTATTAGTTCTTTTATTACAGGGACTGAACACTTTTTTCGCTAAAGGGGTATAAAGGTGGAACATTCTGATCTTTCTCACCAAGTGTTTATGTTTTATGGTTTTTTTTAGACGCCAGACTTTGTTTGTGAATCCTCTAAAAGTTAAACAAATGCTATTTTATATATAGGAGGTTTTGGCAGCCTTGTTGAAGATCATATCCTTGTGGTGTGTAAACTGATTAGGCCTGTTTGTCAGCATGTGTCAGCCCGAGTGTGTCTCGGGGATATACGGCAAGCGATGTCTCTGCTAACCTTCAAATCAAAACAGTAATCAAGTGAAATACAATTAGTTGAATAAATGCTGGTATTTATCATCTGTACCAAAGAAGGTGTGTTAGTCGGAATTATCTACTGAGGAGGTGGACATTTCTGAGTGGAATGAATGATTTGTTGAGTTTCTCTTTGGGGACTGGTCACTGTAGGGTTACTGTATGATTTTTAAGTTCTAAGTATTTCAGCAGAGATTGGTATCCTCCTTAGGTTTTATGACCATTGTTATATGAATGTGGCTCGGGGCAGGTTTTAGAGCTGTAATCCTGGCCGTTTAGTAGCAGTGACATTTAGTGGAATAACGTTTTATGCCACTGCCTTCTGCGCCGCTGTTTTCACCACAGCTGCTTTTAAAAAAAAAAAAAAAAAAATCCACACGACTGCTTCAGAGATAACACCGGATCCGCATGATATGGTCTGACAAAATGGGGGAAAAAAATGAGGGACATGATCAAATGCGCTGACAGAAATTATGTCTCGTCTATAGGGGATTTTTTTTTTTTTCATCTGCCCAATGTTTGAGGAAATCTGCGGATGTCAAAGTTAAGAGTCCCCCGAAGAATTATTCTATACTGATCATTCACTTTCCTCAAGGGAATGCTGTCATCTGTGATCTCGAAAAGTAAATCCTTCATCCAAATCCCCCCTTTACAAGCATGAACAACTACATATGGTTGTGAAATGTACCCACTTTTTATTTATATATTTATCCACATACTTTTTTTTCCCCTAATCTTTCAACAACTTTCAGTGTGACACCAAAAACCCAGCACAACATTTGAATGATCAGTTTGTCTCTTTAAAAAAAAAATAATAACAAACTCTGAAAGCCAAAACAGCCTCTCTTGTAAAATAAATAAATGTATTTAATGAGATATGAAATGCTTATAAATGTCTGCTCACTCCACGGTTAATTGCAGCTTGTCACCCTAAAGCATTCAGTGATGTATTGTGCAAGTACAGCAAAGAGTTGTTTTTTTGGGGGGGTTTTTTGTCAGTGTGACTTTTACACCACAGCTATACACACTGTTTTCAAAATGTATGTCTCCATTGCTTGTTCAGTAATTTAAAAATGCACAATCATATTAATCATAAGACGTATAATAGGTAGGCTTACATCATTTAGCGTGACAGACACAAAATCATGCCCATGGTTATAATTTTGCAGCAGATCAAAGCGAGCGGTGTAAGCAAGCAAAATGCATAAACGCTTCTCTTCCTTGAAAAAAGTTCCAAGTAAGGCAATCGCTGCCGTTACATCAAAATTCACCAATAAAGTCAGTGTGCTGTAAAAACAGGCCATATTTTTACATCTGTGGCCCTTGCTGAGCAAGGCTGCAAGGGGAAGACCATTTCACACATCTTACTACCCTGCGGTTTCCTGGATTACAGTCTCAGAGTCCATGTTCTCCACATTTTCCTGTATGCTCTGCCTCGTTAACTCTTACTGAGACCCGATAGTGCGAAAAGACATTTTGCTCTGTTGTTCTTCAACTGTTATCCGTCCAACTTTGTTACTCAATTTACTTTTTAAGCAGCAGAGTAAAAAAAGAAAGTTACATGGACCAAGTTTCTTTTACCAGATACTATCTTAGCTTGTTTTCACGGTGAGAACAAAAGAAGTGAGTAATAATGTGACAAGGAGTTGTAAAGCATGCATGTAGGAAGAAAATAGCAAACAATGCATTTGACCTCTCTTTCTTTTCGCAGATAAGACCAAATCCCAGAAAGACCAATGAGTGGAAAAAATGAGATTGAATGTGGCAGAAACTTAAAAAAGATAAGTGGTAAGACATCTGCAGTCATCAGAGGCCGGTTCACCGGGCCAGACAGGAAATCTACTACAGAGTCTGGGAGGCAACAGATTAGAGGAGGTCACATCATGCTAATGAGAGTCATTACTATCACATGATAGCCAAATAAACTAATTGCCAGCTTATTTACGAGACAGAGTGTCCTAAATCAAAAGGTTAATTACATCTGAGACAGAGTCCTTCACTGGAAATTGACCTTTAGAAATTTTGTTTTCTTGCTCTTTTCTTTTTCCGTCCTCTTTCCTCTTTTCTGTAAGAGAGACAAAAGGCCATATCCAGATAGGGTTGCCTGCGTGTTTCTTGATAAGCTTCAGGCGCAGACCCTTGCCTATTACTTTTTCTGTGTTTTCCCAGGAAGTGTGTGGCTGCATAATTAGCAAACATCATCAGACAAGACTTGGTGCCACCAAGGACTTTATATTTCCCGAAGTTTCTGCGCCCTGAAGCTTTCCCCCAGCCACCAAAGAATGTTTGTTCTTCTTGAAATTAGATGGGTTTAATTGCTGTGGAACAACAGCAAAACACCCACCCCCCACCAAACACACACACACACACACCCACACACACACACGTACTCTTCACACTCTCATACATAAAAAGTCTAAGATCAGGCTGGCTAATTATGCTAATAGCCAATTGTTCAACCATGGTGATATGTTTACTGAGGGAGTTGATGTGTTTCCTTTTGCTTCGTCATAAGCAGCCTGTCTACGGGTCCTCTGTGAGATCGCTGCACCTGAAGGCAAGAGGACTGTGCCCTCATCCATCCTGCCTAACCCATTACCCTTGGACAGGGAAGAAGATAAATATTGTTGCAGATGCTTAACTCTCTGCAAATGAGATTTTTCAAGCCAGATTTATCAAGCCTTGGCGGGGTGTTTAAGCCTCCAAAACTTGGCCCTCGGCATGATAAAATGGCAGCACATGTTTCTGGATCACCCACTACAGTGTTGTTGCCAAAGGGTTATGATGATATAGTCAACTGCTTTTTTTTCTCCTGTTGTTCATTATAGCCTTTAACGATTTCATATTCCGTTTTCTTGAAGCCTAAGAACCCAAACATTTTTGAATAGAGCAGAATATCAATCCTGTTTTGTAAAAGTTGCTTTTTTTCTACTTTCATGGTGCGATATTTCTCGTTTATAGCGAGCACTGATTTACCGTTTTTTAATATCTTCTCTTCTTCTGTCAAACGTATCCATTCCAGGTTACAACATCTATAAAATCTTTTTTTTTTAAATTAAAAACTCATCATGGTCCTGTATGCCCAATATTATGTGGAACAGACTGGATAAATTTAGTTCTCCTTGGCTCTGTTAGACACATCTGTTGTAATGGTGTGAATTACACTGCAATGCTGTTAAATTTTTATACACAGAAATGTAGATACATGGACAGAATAGGTACCATTCTCCCATGTGTTTAAGCTCTAAATCATCTCCCATCAAGTATACAGAAATCCTGATTTTTAAAGGAAACACAGTATGTGGCCCCTGCTCACACCCAAACATCCCGAGAAGGCATTGATGGGAAAAATTCATTGGGCCTGCAGTAAAACTTGTGTATCCGAACCTGTTGCTGCCGAGCCTTGGTCTTAACGACCCTCGGCGGAGCATCCCATGGTGAAGTGCCATATTTATTTTGGCAATATATGCGAAAGAATTAGGATCATAAAACTAGTCGGCCACACAAAGCTCTAAAGGACCACTGTTTTGTAAGACCGGCTTTATTTATGCAACTGCAGGCTGAAGTTAAGTTGTCTGCTTTTTTTCTTACGTTCAAAACAATATTTCCTTTCTTGCATAGCTTTGTAGCTGCAATGACGGGACAAGATTTACGACTTGAAAATATTTCTTTTCTGTTGCTATCGTCACTGAGTAACGCTCGTGTTTTGTTTTACCTATTCTTTTTTTTTTTTTCTTCTTCTCTTTTCTATATAGTGTACTTTTTGGACCACTGGTAGGAATCCAGCCATACAACACTACGCAGCAAGTGTGTGCAACGTGGCATGTCTCCTTCAAGCCATCATCGCCTAGATGACACAATAAGCTGAAAAACATGCCCAAAAACATCTGCTCGCCGTCACAACAAACATACATACATCTTAGTCAATGTGGAACGTAAGGTCAACCTTAGTTTGAGGAATGGAAAAAAAAAAGATGACTCCTGCAACAGCGAATTATGATCTCAACGTTCAGGTTGCACGGGTTACCCTCAGCCTCTTAGGTGACTTGTGCTACTTGCAGTACAGGTGTTGAAAATGACAAAGTTCATGGCCAACTTAACCATATATCATATTCACATTTTTTTAGGGAAAGAGGCCCTTGGCAGATTAAGCAAGTTCCAGTATATTTCTATTTGCGTTCGAGCACGCATGCTTGTGTGTGAGATGTCAGTGATGTGAAATATTATAAAACCGAAGCGCCTAAATGAATTCATCATTTTTTCAACTCCTCCAAAAGGAATTCGCAACATGACGCTTCGTGGTAACATGTCTGAGCGGGAGGGAGGGGCTATGGTAGAAAACTGAGAATGCAGTCCAAGAATACTGTAACTCTAAACTGGAAAGCGCTACATGCCCGCCCGTCTCCTCCCCATCGACTCCCGTCGCCTCTGCCTCTAGAGGGAGCTCTAACCAGCAGCAGCAGGAGGAGCAGCAGCAGCAGGAGGTGCTCATAAAATAAACACAAAATTCAGGCTGAAGACTTAACCTGCCCTTTGAGCCAGGAGAAGAATTGCAGACAGGAAGGCTGTTTTTTTACCTCTTCCCCCATCGTCACTGTGGGTAGAGAAACAATGCTGGAATCACAAAATAAACTTTTATGCACTAGAGATGCCCAGGACGGACACTCAATTAAAGGATGACTTCATAAAGGTGACCTTTGACACCGCATTTCCACTCCAAATCAACACTCTCCTCACACACTCGGCTCAAGCCAACAGGGAGCCTGGAGTTTCTGCAAATGAACGATCTGTCAGCAGGCTGTTTATATCCCGTCTCCCGCTCCTTTATTTAACACTCTCACATTAAAAGGGAAGAGCTTTTTAATTAGCTATGGACTCTCCTATTTTAATCAACTCACAAGCGGAGTCCAGCTGTGACAGCCTTGACAGGCGAAGACTGGTGACGTTCCGACTGCTGACTTTCCTCACGGAAAAAAAAAAAAGAAGAAGAAGCGAGAGGAGACCATTTAATTTGCGATCGTGAATGGAGAACACAGTTTAGCGAGATAGATGGGTTTTGAATTAAAATGTAACGGCATGTCTCTATTCAGTTATAAGACCTGTTTGGAGTCATTTTTAATTGAGTTTTTTTTTTCAGATTTAGTTTTTAAATATACGAAACTTGTGTGCACAGTGTTTTGGACTGAACGGTGCAGGAATATAAAGCTTTGCCACTGTCAAAGCATCAGGTAGGTTCAAAAAGACGCTTTAATTAAGTCCACTATTATTTACAAAGAATCCTATGACTATATTATTTTCTTGCCTGCTCTCTGCCACACATAGTGCAAAAACCTTCAGAAACAATCGATTATTATATCATTGCTCATCATCATCATTTCGTTTATTCTTCACTTCAGCCACTGACATCCACTGAACGGTAAAAGGTAAATAAAAGGATAAAGTATAACAGAGGTTCTTGTTTCAGACATCTGATTTAGCCACAGCCAGTGGGATGCTTTAAATTTAATTAAATCTATCAAGTTACAGCTTGTATTTACATGTCTAGACAACAGATAGAATTGGCCTGAAAGAGAAGAAAAAAAATTAACTTCTACAAATGAAAGCAGATATATACCAAACCAGTGTAATGCAATTACAAAGAAGAGAGTTAGCCGTCTAATATGTAAAGTCAGTCCACTCTGTAGCCACCAGTGACTTTTTGATCTTTAATTACACCTAGGAGAGCAGCCTACTATTAGACTATGATGTGCAATCTGCTCGCCTCTCATATTGGCATGCAAATACATTAGCTTAGGATATGATCCATTCACAGTGCTCTCAATGGACAACACTCATTAAACTAATTACACATTGAACCTAAACTGAGTGGAGCATAATGAGCTATGCGATATTCACAAGGAGTGTATGCCACTGGGAGAAGGCCGATGGAAATTTGTGATGCTATTCTACACCTGCCTGCTCTACACATGCTCAATGAAAACATAACATAACGTACCTTTTTAAAACTATTTGAGGCAAACTGTGCTGCTGGAGGGTAACTGGGTTGAATCACTGAATTTAAAACGCGTACATAAGATGAGAATGAGCTTGTTTTAAGAAAACAATGAGTAATATTTTCTGGAAAAAAAGATTAAATTCACTAAAAACTTGAAATAAGCTCAATTATTTGCCAGTGGAGTAAGATAATTCTACTCAATATTGGACTAATTGTACTAAAAATCTGCTAAGATTTCAGTTTTAAACCATACAGCCTTTCCCCGAGCACACCTCTCACAAGAAATTTATATATTTTTTTTACCAAACCCCTGCTAATATCTTGAACTTTCTTAAAATTGTCCGGAGATTGTTTGAGTGATTTCCTATTGTTGGATATGCTGAAATGAAATAAACAGCGCAACTTCTACACGTAGGATTAGTCTGAAAGTCTTGGTAAAAAATGAATAAAATATAAGATAATTTAGATTTTTAGATACTTAGATTTACAATAAATAAATTAGAGTATGATCTTTGTGTTTAGGCCATTCCTCCACTTATCCACAGAGAAAACTCCAAGCAGCCTACAGTCAATCACTATTTGTGTCCAGAGCTGCCGCTAGAAACTGATGAGCTACAACATTAACCCACTGATAGGTAAAGTCAATAACATTGATTATCTCCTTACAAAGGCACCTGTGAAGGGATGGGATATATTAGGCAGCAAGTGTCAGTTCTTGTTGTCGTCTATGTGTTAGAAGCAGAAAAAATTAGTAAGGACATGAGTGACTTTGACAAGGGCCTAATTGGGATGTGTACAAGTCTGGGTCAGAGTATCTCCGAAAGGCAGGTCTTCTGGGGTGTTCCTGACGTGCTGTGGTCAGTACCTACCAAAAGTGGTCCGATGAAGGACAACCAGTCATGGGTGCCCAAGGCTAATTGATGTGTGTGAGAGCGAAAGCTAAAGTTAGCCCCATCTGGTTCCATCCCCATAAATTCCTGAAAAAGTTATTGCTGACTATGATAGATATGAGCAGCTTGCTGTGTATCAGGCTGCTTAGACACGGTGTGTATGCTGTCCCCCGTCCACTGCCAAAAGTGACTATATCGGGCACATGAGCGTCAGAACTGGCCCACGGGGGCGGCAAATGGCGCGGTGGGTAGAGCAGCCGCCCCATGTAGAGAGGCTACAGTCCTCACCGCAGGCGGCCCCGGCTCGAATCCCGCATCGGGCAGCCCCTTCCTGCATGTCATTCCCCCCTCTCTCTGCCTCCCCCCTTTCTGTCTCTCTCCACTATGAATAAAGGCATAAAACTATACTAACAAAAAAAAACTGGACCATGGAGTAATGGAAAAAGGTGGCCTGGTCTGATGAATCATGTTGTAATGGCACCAGGATGCACTTTTAAAATTAAGGCAAGCCAGCAGAGGCAATGTGACACTCTTGGTTATATTGTTGGATCCTGACATGCATGTGGATGTGCTTGACATGTACCACTTAGCTAAACATTATTACAGATCAAGTAAATCCCTTCATGGCAATGGTGTTCCCTGATGGCAGAACGTTAAGGATGTGCTGTTAACACCTTCAGAGGTCTTGTGGCGTCGTGCCTCAACCGGTCAGAGCTGTTCTGGTGGCATGAGCGGGACCTAGACTATATACAAAATCACATCCAGCCATTCCATTCCAGCATCTGTTGAATTCCAACACATGCACACCTCATTCTGATTAAAGAGGTCCAAGAAGTAGAATTTGTGGAGTTGTGGAGAGCATGGCAACACGCATGAAAGCTGTGATTATAAATAAGGGTTATTGCACCAAATATTGATTTCTGAACTCTTCCTAAGTGTAGTTTTATTCAAATTAATAGTTTGAGGTCTGAAAACATTGTATCTAGTAGTAATCAGAAAAACCGATCATTTTGCAGTGGTCTCTTATTTTTCCAGAGTTTTATATGTAAGGAAGGTGGTTTAATGGTGTGGCTGATCCATGTACATGGTTTCAACAGTGCCCTCCCACAAAACACACCACACACACACACACACAATTGACAAAAGCTATTCTCTTGAATAGCCTCTACACCGTACACTTTCAGATCTAAGATGATTTCTGAAACCAGCTTTCCTCCATTGGTTACGGAAGATGTGTGCATGTGTGCATGCGTGTATAAAATGGAAAGCATTTAATTCTTTGTGCACTCCATGCAACCTTCTAAGAAGCATGAAGAATTAATTCACTGCTACTTTTATACATTGCTAATAAATTTGCACCGCTATGTTTATTATGTATCACACTGAGGAGAGGGTATCACATTTCATTGGCAGAACTGTTTGTTAAAATGTTTTTAGGATTTTACTACAATCTCTCTAATTTTCTGGCTTCAGTTTCCAAGCCACCCTGCCTGCTTTCATTCCCCTTTATTTCCCCCCCCTCCCTCCTCACTTCACTAAATATATCCAGACTGGCTGTGATGGTGTGTGCTGGAAGTTTTCCATGCATCATAATTGTTTCACTAATTTACTATGCTAATTGAGTAATTAATTCGGGAACAGGAGATTAGAAGCGGGCAAAAATACAGAAATAAATAAACAAGTAAAGCGTTGAGTGTTACCGCCGGGGCTACTGTTTTGTTCTGACATTAGGGATGCAAACTGGCTCGAATACTCCAGCATGTTTGCTTCCTTTGCCCAAGGCTAGCTGGCTGATGTGCTTGGTGTGCAGGAAGAGACTTAGCATCCCTAACTTCTCACCATGGGACATGCAAACATTCAGCCGCTAACTGCACGTTACAACACATCAATTGAGCTCCAGTGGTGTGGTCAAACCTAATAGTTATCACCGCATATGCTTCCAGGGATTTAGCTGCTCTTTTGTTGCTGAGGCACCTTAAACCGAAGACATAAATGGTGGTTATGTGTGTGTGTGTCACGATGAGTTCAAGTTCAAGAAATTTCATGAAGCAGAAAAGTTAGAAAAAAGGAGTTTAGTGAGGAGTGGAAAACTCATCACATTGAAAATGTGGATGGGAATGGGAACTGTGGGCAAAATCTCAATATGACAGAGGCCTGGTGCATTTTTCTGAACCATTGGTTTCACATCTGACTTATAAGGAAAATAAATATGTGAAATCACAGTAAACACTAACCAAGAACTGCTGCTGCTTTAACTTAGACTTGAAACAAAACATCTCTATCAAACTGGAATAGACTTAGGTTTCTTTGGTTCATTAAATTGTCCTTTTAAAATGGATTTTTGTGTGTAGTTGAGAACAAAAACCACAAGATGGCACCCACCCAACTTAAATCTAATGTCTGCTTTCCTGCATGTTTTCTCTCGTGCCTTAACTTTGGGTGAAGAGCTTTCACATTAGTTATGTATTGAGTTCTCATACTGTCTAAACCGAGCTAAATTACCCTAAATGTTTATTGCGCTAAATCTTCATGGCTGCCACAACACAGCAAAAATCTAATCTTGTGATTCTTGTGCTGTAATATACATTCAATACTTTAATGATTAAACTTAAAATACCCCTGAAAACAACGATTTCAAACATGACAGAGATCAGAATAATTCTGAAGTAATAAAAGATAGACAACACTATTGAAGAAGGTGTTTTAAACTCAACTGAGAAGAGTCTGTGAGGATAAAGAGTTGAGTAAAGTCACCAGTAAGCGCTGAAGTTGAGAGGCTGTTTCACTCAGCTGTTCATTCATGTGTCCACCATGGGGCAGAGTTGAGACATGGCAAGAGACCATCAACTAGAAATGACTGGGACTGGTTCATTTAAATTCAGGATTAGAAATTGCTGCGCTGAACTTTTTCGAAACAAATCATTTAATAAAAAATATGGAAAGTCACGCTTCAAATACATTTTATCATGTGTGATTGGAATGGAACACACACAAAACAGAAAAGGGAAGCACTTTTAATCTCTCCACACGGTAGCAGAAAAGAAAGAAGTGTCCTTTGTAAAACCGGACCATTTGTAGGCAGTATGGAAAATTACACGTCTTATCAGTGGAAAGAAGAACAACAGTGCTCGCTGTGAGTGGAAGTGATCTAAGGAACAGTGTTTTTGTATCGATGAGCTGCAGCGTAACTCCTCTACAGTGACATCAGCGCGGCCCGGTTACACACAGTTAACGATCTGCCTGCCTTTGTTTCTGTGAGTCGGTGGCTCCAGATAAGTGGACTTGATGGATGTAAAGCTTCAGAAATATGGTACAGTGTGGCCCTTTCATGTGCCTGACTTTAACGGCCTTCACGTGACGTCAGCAGAGTCCTCTTTATTGTTGTGCGCGCGGTCTGAGCAGATGGCCTCCCTGGTGCTACATTACGGAACACATCATGACAGTGGTACAGTGTTTTAAAGAGTGTTTGACAGTTTTTGACACTGCCTTTTAAATATTTAGTCATGCCATGAAAAATGAACCCTAAACATAAAAAAATCATGTATGTTACATAAACAGTTTCGGTTTCCTGAAACATTCCATCTACACATATGATAGATGGACAAAGCAACAATGAGGGTGAGAAGTACAATTGTACTGTTTTTATTTATTTAATTTTTAATACCATTCTTTATTACTTAAAATGTACAGTGTATAATATTTAGGTGGCCTGTAACAGAACAGGTGTGGCAGAAAATGAATATAATATTCAATAATTCATATCATATTTATAATATTTAAGTATGTTTTAATTAGACTCCCATATTGTGGAGGTAATCTGTGATAACTCTGGCTCTGTGGGGCAGGATCCAGGAAAAAAAAATTATTTGGATTCTAAAATTCAAATGTTATAGGCAAAATATACAAAAAAAACAACAACAAAATAAATACATATGGACAGGTGGCGGACAGATGCATAGACAGACATTCCATGCATTATAGATAAATTAGACGATCATCACATGTCCAACTCGTTCTACTGTTGGAAAAGTTTAATCAGCATACTTTAGTCGAAGGATGATCCGCAATACCCAAACTCCAGACACAAACACCACAAAACCTAATTTACACGTTTATCAGCGGGGCTTACATCCCATTGTCTGCCTTGTTATAGCCTTTAATGGGTCTGAGTCATTGTAAATGGTCACTGTTAGCATTGTTTTCCTGATTCTAATGTAATTAAGCAAGGGACAGAGCCAAATGCCTAATGAGCAGTGTCTGGTATGAGGAAGGTCAGCGACAACCTGAACCAGATATGAAGAAAAAGCGAGAGAGTGTGTGAAAGAGAGATAGGAGGAGAGAAAGAGGTGTGTGTGTGCGCTGGTGTGTGTGCACATGTGTTTTAATCTGCACAGTAGGGCAGATACACTTGGGGATTGATGTACCACGGTGTCTCATGTCCAAATCTATATGGCCCTTTTAATCCAATGAAAAATGAGAAGTGTGCTGTAACTTTGTTAGAAGTGGGTAATGCAGCCAGGGGAAATGGAACAGGGGGCAGATTTGCAGGCCTCCTCCACATTTAGTGTAAGAGCTAACCTGATTTACACTGTGCTAGCTCTGAGACCAATATCTGCTTGCATCACCTAAAGCCCATCAGATGGGATTAAATAAACATGATGGACAGTTATCTGAGAACCTATTAACTGTGACATCTGTTTAGCATATATTTGTGTTGTATAAATGTGCCCTATTAACATCACATTTGGTGTTTTACACTCCAAAAGGTGTGAAAATCACACAGTTTTTCATTTATTAATTAAAATATGAAACCGTTATAGCATGCATCAAACCATCAATCTATAAAGCAGTGTCTGTGTATCCTGTGTACCTGTCAGTCTGTGACTAGTATATCTCTCCAACTGTTTGTACTTGCGCATGGCATGATGGTGTATATTCCTTTTTGTGACTTTTTTTTTGCTAGACATTTAAATATCATTATTATCAAATCCCATAGGTGCCCTGCAGTGGTGTAGGGGTAGAGCGCTTGCCTCTTAAGTAACTGACCTTGGTTTGAGGCCTGGCTGAAGCATTCCTCATTCCTTCCATCCCATAGACTTATGTATCACAGCACTATCTTACTACAGTGTGAAGCTCTGTATCACTGCATTCCTCCCCACGTTGCTTCACAGTGAAAACTCTGTTGTCCAGTTTCTTTCCTGCACCGATTATGCAGCCAATGTAACAAAAGTATTGTAACGTCTCAAAAACCACACGCTAAGACATTAGCGTGTGGTTTAGCTGCTACTTGATTCCTCACGCTAACACGCTAGGTCTTACTCCAAGAGGTGTTCACAGAACGTCAGGAAATCCCAGCACTATCACCTAAAAGAACAGAATCCGGGCCTAAACTCATTTATTTAGAAACACATGTAACATGTCCAGGATGTTACACTATACAGGAAAAAGTACAAAGAAAGACATTATTCATAAGTCTGGTTTTATTTGGCCTATCAACATAATTTGAAAACTGATATGTAGATTGAGATCCACAATTTCAACATAGTGATTGACAATAGATTGTAGCCTTTTTCTTACACTTATCTCAATGTATCTCCAAGTCTTACCCAATGTACAATTTGTCTATTAAGGCTATGTAACATTTCAACACACCCTCAGTCAACCAAACATAAAAAAAAATCTACTTAAGTTACCACATTTCTATAGGAATATATACTACCTACGGGCACTGCACTAGCTTCAAATAAAACAAGATAGAGTCCCCATTAAAAAGAGCATTGGAAATTATGAAAATACGATGAGAAGTTTCCTTCAGGTACAGTATGATGAAGACCACACGGTATCCATTTGTGGTTTGGCTGACTCTGAATGATTGACAGGAGGTTCAGATGGAAACTCATCTTCATCAATCAGTATTACTGCCATCAGTAAGTAATGCTTTTTAAATAACCGGGATGACTGAAGGAGTTTAAGCTCCACAAAATTGTGGAAAAAAAATGGATTTAACAGTTTCCTCGGTATTATGGGTCCCATTCACCATGTCAAAGATGGATTACATGAGCGAATGTGTGCTTATATGCAGTGGTGAGTCAAATCCAAGTCTATATCCATACAAAGTCAGTGTATTATTTTCAATTAAGAGTGCAATGATTCATCTTCTGCAATGAGAAAAGGAATCTGGAAAACTGTGTCAGCGTGTAGTTTTATTATATTTTTCATAGTTCTGCCAAACCCCAAACCAAAGATAAATCTTTATTAAAGAAAACACCACTGTCTTATATTTCCCCTATGTATTTCCCCTATGTGATGCTATCTGCAGTTGATTGCAGTGATTATTATCCATTGAGCTATTTAAAATATTATGAATGCATTTTTTTCTAAAGCAAAAGAATGTATAAGAAACACTGCTGCTCCCTCCCTTTTCACTGAATGCACTTTTCCAACATTAACCATTAGGTTAAATAGTTAATTTCAGTCCAGTGTTCTATCCATTCATTTCTCAGGTTAAACAAATTTTGTAAGAGAACAAGTCTGTTGAAGTTGCGTAACTTGTGCTTTATAAGGTTATGTTCCGTTGATTGGTCTCAGCTTTGCTATGATAATGTATGGTTTTGTGAATTTTATAATGTTAGGGGAGGTCTGCTGAAGTCAGTGCAAATGAATCTCTCACGTTGAAGGAAGAAGGGTAAAACTGTTCTGTTGAAAAACTCATTACTATTTAAGTTGATGCATTCATGACTGTTAGTGATGTGCACATCGATAAATTGTGATTGTCAGCAGTAATAGTAGCCACATGACAGTGTTTGTTATTCTGCATTCTTTGAAGGCTTTGTATCGGTCCAGCTCGTCTAAGATGAGCAGATGTTAGGGTCTAGTTAGGCAAGAATGTAAAAGGACAGTTTCAAGTAGTACTTGGAGAGTAGGTGGCAGTTTACTGAAGGTTTTAACTGCTGTTTTTTTTTCTCTTCAATAGAGAACCTAAGTCAAGAGACAAGTAGTTTTCTTGATCCTGTTTGAATTGTACAATAAATTACACATAATAAGGCTGTGCAATAATTGATTTTTGATTGCAATTTCGTTTTGCCTGTAAAAACAACCTATAAACTCATCATCTATTTGAAACAATGTATTTGTATTTTACACAATTTCTGAAACAGAAAGACTGAGCGTGATTGAAATATTTGAGGGAGGGCAGAGACGTTTATTTGAGAAAAAAGGGTTGGGAAAGTTCACTTGTCTGGGAACACCGACGAGGAGCAGAAGCACGATAACGTGCAAGATTAATATCCATGACAACAAATCTATTTAACATCTCAAAAGTAGAAAGTCATTTACGCTAATTAAATGTATTGTGTCATTGAACGATAATTGTTTGAATAATCACATTTTCAATATTGACAAAAAATAATTGTTCTAATGATTTTTTCCATAATCAAGCAGCCCCAACACATACAATATTTGTCAATTTTTATCACCACAGAAAGTTGCTTGTTTTTTTAACCAAGTGTAATAATAGTGGTAGTTTTGTGTCACCAAGTCTGGTAACTTGGTGACATATCCAGTGACTCCTGGTCAAACAATAACAATTTGCCGAACTTTCTGTCAGTGTCAGATTAATCAAATAGTTCAACTCTAGGATTTTTTGCATTATAACAACAAAGGCTTTGCATATTGTTAAATATGCATGGAAGATATTTTTACCTGCCTGTGCACACACATGCTTGGATGTGTTGAGTTTGTGCAGAGAACAGGATGGAGTTGCATACGGGGTGTTGATGTGGACAGTTTCCAACAACAGGCATGTGTCCACTTATCCAGTGCCTCCCGTCTCAGCCTCTCCCCACTCATCAGTGATTAATTAGGAAAGTGAGTGGAATTAGTCTATCAGCGGGCCAAGGGAGAGGATGAAAATATTTACAGAGCTCCCCGGAAAGGATTTCATTAGGAGTTGCCTTGTGGTGAATCGCCTCCTTTCTCTTCATAGCTACGCAGAGTGGGAGTACTCAGAAACTTGACCTCTGATGTCAAGTTGACCCTTTAACTGTGTTAAACACCATATTTACTGCAACGATACAGGTCTGCACAAATTAAGATGCTCATTTTATGTATAGAAGTAATTTTGACAAATAGAAGAGGAGTCAAACAAAGCGCACACGCCAATAGGAACTAAACTGTGTCAGACCATGAAAGGATAAACTACAGTATGGACCCAAAGCCAACCCCATTGAGACGACATGATTTTAAACCAACATTAACCACTCTTTCATCTCAAGGGTAAAACCATCAACCCATATAGGCTTGGAGAATCTGTAAGCATCAGTCTTCTAGCTCATGTTTCTCACTTTGCTGTATGTTGATTGGCATGAGATACCCCGCTGCTGTGTTATTTCCTCTAGCTCTACTCCTCCCATCCACTTCAGCTATCTCAGCGGGGGTTAACTGACCTCAGAAACACACAGTAGGAGCACCCAAGAGGCCACTGAATGCCTCTGTGATTATCAGGGGAAAAGTATGCATCTTATGACCAATTTAGAAGCCTCGGACTCCGAAACCCAAATAATGGTAACGAAAATATAAAATATGAAAGCAAATATCTTTAATTTTAAACTATTGTGATAACACCTACTTTTTCAGTTGCCTCTGAGCAAAATGATTTACATCTCTCTATATAATGCAGGGAATTTATGTATTTCTCTATTTTCCTTGGATATCTCTGCAAGCATTCATCCAATCACGTTCGCTCTTGACGGGTGTATTCTTAGAGACCCTACGATGTGCAGCGTAGAGGTGTGTGTTTGGTGCAATTAGGACGCGCTGGGGCTTCAGCGCTCTGTGATTGCGCAGCACAGATTACACAAACAGTACGGCAGTTGTTGCCAGTGAAAACACACTTGGCCGTTTTGGCTCCAGTTGGGGAATTCATTGGCTTTATTCACAAACTTTGACCGAGCAGGTCAAAATAAAACCAGGTTTAAGAACTAAAGGAGACTGTCCTTTTGAGGTCGTGCTTTCTAAACGTCAGGATTCTCTCCCTTTGGCCTAAGATATGTGGATACTGTGGACACAAACAACTGAAAAAAGGAGCTCAAGACTGATAAAATAACAAATTAGTAGTTGATTTGATATCACTTTTTTTGGGATCGATGTAGGACATTATATTACAATCCACCCACTATCACCAATCTGGTGGGTGTAATTTTTTCATTCCTTCATCCATGATCGATCCAAAAATGCTGGTCAGGGAGGTGTTGGCGGAGGTCAATAATCCTCTACAAATCATTTAACAAGCCCAGAAACGCTGTTGATCTCCAGAGACTCCAAGTAACTCCCCATGTTTTTAGAAACGAAATAAAATCTCTTCACAGCTCACACGCCCTCTTAAAATTATCCCATGACCAGATGGAATCCATCTATTCCCTTGGAAATATATGTCACATAAAGGAGCTAAATATGTTTCAAATGTCATTTCACTGCTTTCTAGTATCCAAGTAAACAACAGTACGGAAAACAAATTAGAAACCAGCATGAGTGCCTCCTTCCCAGGGACTATGTGCTGATTACAAGACCTTGGTGCCATCCACTCACTGGCACTCCTTTAAAACAGGGCCAAGACAAGCAAGGCCACATCAGCAGAAAACGATGGGAATGGGCAGGCAGAGTCTTGTAGAAAATACTAATCTCGCGTAGAAAAGGCAGAAGCACCAGCAACTGCCACTGTTGCACCTTAATCACAGGAATTAAAATTTTCACATAAACAAGTTACATGGCTAAACGTACAGTACTGTGTGTACTGTTATCTGCCGATCAGTTAACAAACACAAGACCAGAGAAACAACTGTTTTGAATTAACTGAAACAAGGTTCTTGACATATGACATGGTTTAGGGGCAAGGGAACTCAGTGACACAAAAAAATGCAGGAATCTGATGACGAAGAAGGCGATGACAGAAAGATGGAAAGAATTTTTTTTCTGATTAATGTTATTCGTAGAGCTAAAAAAATGTTACAGCAAAAGGGGTATGTAGCAGCAGATAACGTGATAACGGCCAATAATGTAATAACTGTCCTATAACTTAACTTTTGGCCGATAGCGCAATAACTTATTACATTATCAGCTGGTTATTATGTCATTGGTCTGGTGAAAAAAAATGCAGATGTAATAACTGAGCCGATAATGTAATAAGTTAATACATTACTGGCAAAAAGCAGTATTAATTTTGTCAGAGGAGACTAGACAAAAAAGTGCATTCACTGGATGCGAGTCACTTGTATTTCTTCTCCAGCATTGCTGCCTAAATACCTGCCTAAATTAATTTTGATTAACATTACTGTCAACCTGCTGTTAAAGACTAAAGAATGTAGAGAAGTGGACTAAAATACTTTGATTTTCTTTGACTAAAACTAGACTAAAACTTTTAGTTAGACTTTCCGTCAACTAAAATGTGACTAAAGAAAAGGACTACAACTTGTCTAAATATGAATAAAACTAATATGGGCATTTGACACAAGACTAAGTCTCAAATTAAACTGAAAAATAGCCAACAAAATTAACACTGGCAAAAAGTTATTACCTTATCATTTAAGGACTTTTAATACGTTATCGGACAATTATTACATTATTGGCCAATTACATTTTAAAGAGTGCAAATTTATTACATTACTGGCTGTTATTACATCATTATTATGTTATCAGCTACTACAAATGTCAAATGATATAACCTAAAAAACACACAGGGGATTAAAATCTGTGACACTTAAAGGAAAATGCATTAGTCATAATTCTACTGAATTAATTACTGTACAAAGAGTATGGACGCTTATTTTGTTGGATTTATTGGATTTATTGGATAATAATAACAGACATTCAGGTATCTCTTGGTGTCTGTTACAATGCTTTCTCCGTTTCTCTCTAAATCTAGACCCGCATAGATCCTCAATAACATAACGTTGTACAATTCCCCTTCCCTTTCCTCTATCAAGTGAGAGTACTAACTACCTTCAAGGCAGGGACTAATGAATTTCAAACTAAGGCAAAATCAGTTATTAACTCACTTCAACACTGTGAAATTATAATCACATGACCAATGACTTGTGCCAAAATATTATCACATAACTTGCATTGTCAGAGAAACAATTCACTGCTTGATGACAACAGGATACTACACCCAAGATAACATCATCACAACATAAAATTTAATTACCGGTTTCCATTAGAGTAAGTAAACAAAGAGAACAGTTTAATTAGTATAGTTATTGCATGAGTTTCTCAGAACAAATATTTCCTATAAATTCCTAAGCTATGTTACAAACTATATATTGCAAAGCAGTAGAGGCCACCACGGTTCTCAGCAACGACACTAGTCATTTTTCATCAACGTATTTTGATGTGCACTTTCAAGTATCGCATTAAATAAGGTTGATTCAAAGAGCAAATTAAAAAAACATCTTTGTTAGATTTCAAAAGTTTCCTTCAAATTCATAGATATCAATGCTAATTCACGATCAACCAGATTATATGATCTTAAGGTAACTAACGTTCATCCTTCTGAAATATCTCCAACTCTAGAAACAATCGTGACAATTATCTTAATACATTTTATATAAATAAATATACAAAACAGCCAAATGATTAATAAAGCAAGTAATTGACAGGATTTTTATAGTAAAAATATTAGTTGTTTGCAGTACTAGTATATAAATGGCAAACACTTTTTTTTTGTCACCAGTGGAGTTCTTTCCAACTGCCATGAAACTAAACTGACCACATTCCGTCTTTTAGCAACTCGTTTCAGGCCGGACGTGAGTCAGAACTTATTGTTTCATCACAATAAAATGCGCTATAGAGAAAATAACGTTTGCCACGATTTCTTTGATATGCATTATAATGTACTCCGAAAGAAAACCTGTTTATTTGCGATACGACAGGATCTTGAAACAACAGGGGTCATCGAAGAGTGAACAACTTCCAACTTCCATCTGTTTGTCACTATAGAGATGAGGACATGAAAAAACATCGCCAGCATGGCGCGAGTCACCCACTTCCCGGAGGACGGGTGTTTATATGGCCTGGAGGGCCTCAAGGCTGTTGACTCAGCTGAGCCCAACCTCTCTGGCAGACCCAGAAAGTAGCGGCATGGCTGGAGGGGCTTTAAGCAAAAAGTGAAGCTGTAGTACACTTAATTGTTATTATTCTTGCATAACTGGGGTTGTCTTTACTCAATAGTCCCATAGTTAGATTTATTGACATGGTTGTGGCAATTTTTAGGAGACAGGGGGTTATGGGTGAGAAAGAAAACTGAATGCTGTTCACATGCTGTTTACATAAGGAACAGCCTTTCCCCCTGCTGGGGATAAGAACAGGTTCCAGACCCATAGTGTGCCATTGTGTGTGTTAAACGTCTCTGTCTTATGCTTTCACACAAATTCACATGAAGACATGTACACACACACACCAAAAACTTACAAGCACCGACTCATGGAACATAGTGTCGACAAGAGCGTAAAATCATAAATATGGTCTCGCACAAAGAACCTATACTCACATCAAGTGAAAATGGGATCAGTAAACAGCAAGACTATAGAATGAAATAACACAGAAAAAACAGCTTTACACTTTCACAATCTGTGTCAGATGTTAATGACAAATCTTTCTCATATAGAGAATCAAACCTTGAGAGCAACACACTCACTTCCTTGCCTTAAGGCAGTCTTCCTCCTCCATTAGTGTGTAATGCTCCTCCAGCTGAACAGAAAGCACCTTGAGGAAGCTAGCAAAACATCACTGTTTTATTGAATTCGAATGTCAGTGTGGTAAAACCTCATAGGATTAGAAGGAAGTACACAAATGCCTTTTTTTATCCTAAGATCTAATAAAGTGCCTAAAATATTCATGAGAGAGGTTAGATGAGAAAGGAACTATATGCATCCCCCTTAGTATTTTCCCATCCCTCCCTGTGTGCACATGTAAAAAGGCAACCTTGGGGAGCCCAGACCTAAACAATGTTACGCCAAGAGGCCCATTACAGGCCTTCCCATCACTCCCCCCCCCCCCACTCTCTTGGGCGCTTCCTGTTTGTGTAAAAGATTTGTTGTCTTTGACATATCTGTTCGTTTGCTCCGATCAAGAGGAGTGTGGCGGCAACATAATTTTACATCTCCAGGGTCAACTCTGGGTCAGTGATTTCCGTGACGTTAAGCAGGGACTGAAAAGTCAGGGGTAATGGTCAGTCTAAAACCAGCGTGCGTACAGGTTGTACGTGTTCTGCTGCCAGCCCCCCTCCCAAAAAAAAAAAAAAAAGGACAGTTGATGAGGCAAAACACACATTCTGTCCTGTTAGTCTCTATCCATGTCCCTTTCGTCCTCCCACGCACGCACAGTTTGATTCATGCAGACTTACAAGGCAGTCTATTCAGTGTGAGTAGTAAATATTTTCTTAGCCTTGGTCGCATCAGAGCAATGGCGCTAGAAGTGTCCTTGACACATCACACTGAGAAAGTAAAAGGTTTGTCAAGTTGGATGGGTCCTATTTCAGCCGTCAAGGGGTGCTATAAGTAGTGGTTGATGTTAAGGGCTGTCAGGAGCCCAGAAATTAGTTCTGTACAGATGGATGTTTATTATGCCTGTTTATTTCTAAGTTTCCCATTAGATTAAATATGCTATATAATATGCACTGTCCTGGTGGTTTACAGAGTACAGTCTTCCTGTCACATTATCACACACTATAAGAAAATATATAACCTTTAACATCCCAAACCAACGCTTATAAATTAGTATTTGCCACTGTCAAGTGAACTACTTGTCTCTCCAATCTAAAACAAGCAGCTTTTATGTTTTTAATGTCACACCTCAATTAATACAATATTTTAAACATTAACATTAGTAAATCATGTGTTTAAGTAAGCTGATAAATGCATCAATAAATACTGTACTCAAAACATTGAAGAGAGACATTTAACTGGAAAAATCTTTATGTGACTACAAAGTCAAATGTTATATTTACTGTCCCTATTGGGAAATTGACCATTGACCATTTACCAAGTTGAGCACAGCGGGGAGCAAAGATAATAAACTTCCCTCAAAGGAAAAGGCTGGACTTATGGAAAGATAAATGAGCTGCAAGAGTAGCAACAACTTTTTGCAGCAGTTTGAAAGCAGGGTCTGCAAATTAAACAGCAAGCGGGTAGAAGAAGAGAATCTAAGCAGAGCCAAACAATGGGTAGAGCAAAGAAGTACGTGGTTTATTAAATGTCACACAGCAGAGATAGAATGCATGAAGATTAGGGCATGGAAGTAAGATTATGGTATGGATATCTAGAGCAGTTAAAATTATGTGTGGTTACAAGCTCACTCTTTCAAATGTGGAGTGACAATGGTAATGTTTCTTAAACCCCCTTTACACTGGCCAAAGTGTGTCTCTTTGTGTGTGCGTGTGTGTTGCTATTACAGCACAGAAGCACATTCAAATATGTTAAGCAAGATATTCCATTCCAAAATAATAGCAACCACCTTGAGAGAAACATGCACTTCAGCCAATAACAGTAGCACTGAAATATGAGAATTCATATTCATCATTATGCAAATCAGCTGCAGGAAAACATTGAGAACTCACACTCCATTAATAAATAATAAGCTCTGCAAAATGACCTTATGAAACCACAATTAACACTGCACACTACAGGTGGAAAGCAGCAAAATAAGGCCAAGATGTAGAACATCCAGCAGTAAGTCCACAATGAGTTAGCCAAGCACACAAACAACATCTGAACACAGCAAAGATATCACTCTGAATAAAATAGCAGCGTGAGCAGCTAGTTCTTACTTTGGTGAAGAGAAGCAGCAGCACCATAGCAGGCTTAGGGAACAACGTCATCTTTCCTGAACAAATCCGTCCTGGAGAAGCGCTGATAAGAAAGAGGACAGGTGAGTTAGCACAGCAAGGTGAGCAGTGCTGTGTTATTACATTTGAATTGTTATAGTTTAAACAGGCCGCCGTTTTGTACACAGGTTTGGTGGCTAAGCTAGGCTAACGTTAACGTATATGTTTTAGCTAAAGTCCGTTTTCCTGCACTGTTGCAGAAATTAACTCTAATGTAGCTAATGTATTTGATATTTAAAAATGAATTGATAAATTTGATATTAGTTGTCCAATTTGTTGCATCATTGGTCCAAAAAACACTAGCCTTAGACTTCTCAAATCTAGAATAGAATATCCTACAGAACCTGAAGATTTATAAAAAATACTGTCCCTAATTTGTGAAATGTTTATTCTTTTTGTGAAAATGCAATACACGCACTTTAACTGTTTTTTTTTGTTTGTTTGTTTGTGTTTCGGACTGTAGACTACTTTAGATGAAATCCAGATAAAAACCCACTTAGACTTCTCAAATCTGGACTAGATTATTCTACAGACCAAACACAGTCCCTGATTTGAGAAACCTTCATTTTATTCTATTTTATAATGTACCACGTAGACTGGAAGATTACTTATACTGTGAAAATAAGATCACTGCAGCTAATCATCTTTAACACATTGACTCGAAATGTAGGCTCTATTAAACTGAATGCAATACTGTAAACAATAATGCTGTAAATGATGGAGGGGGTATTAATTATGATCTGCGTTTAAGGTAATGTATTTATAAAGTGCTTTTGATTTCACAAATCCATAAACGTACTTATAGGGGGATACATATTTGTTCAGACTGAGATATCAGCTCAGGTCTAATAACATTGGTGAATATGAAGAAGCTTCCTCTTTCCTAGATAAACTTAGCTGGGAAAGAGGAAGCTGATATACTTTGTGGCTGCCTGGATGTACAGTCTGAAATAACATGCATCTTCCTATAAGATGAACAAGAAAAGAAGGAGGTTTTCCAAATTCTCCAGTGTTGTTAGGCCTGATCTGACATACTGTACATAGAGTATTGGCTTATTTGGTGGAAATGCTAAGAAAAAGTAGACCACTAGTACAGTTCATGGTACGAGTAGGTCCACCACCGCCCATGGAAGTGTCTGTGTCTGTGGCCAGACCTTAAAAGGTAAAGTCGAATAGACCTTTTTCACTGCTGACATTTGAACTCCAAAACAGGTGTAACTGATATTTATTAACTGCAGTCCATTGCTATGATTTTTGGAAAAGAGCCATTGTTAACGTTATTAGTTCCACCTGTTCTATTCCTGCTATGGCAAGTCACAACGTTCGCTATGTCCTTGATCTGTAATACATCTCTCAAGTTTACGTAAACTTGCATTTTAATAATGGAAACTAATGAGGGACATATGTGCAAAGGTTTATAATCATTTTTATTTGAATAAAATTCAACTTGGCACTTTTTCCTAAATTATGCATCGATTAATGCAAGTTTAGATGGAAGCAATGCAGCAGCTGTCAACATCTGAAAGCCCACGATTTTGTAAGGTTTATATTTAGAGAGCAGGTAAGAGCTCAGTCTTCAGACTTCACGGAGTATTGTCTTTCTTCAGCAGGTGGCTGTGTGATGGTTTGGCATTTTAGTGCCTGTGTTGTTCTGGTGTAAAAGGTCCATCCTTCCCTGCAGTGCTCTGTGCTGCCAGTAATTACCTCACTCATCAATTCATTCTACTACAGCTTAAGTGCTAATACAGCTAATCTTGTTAGAGTGATTTGATTAGCAAGAACATTGCCCACTATCACACCACCCGGGTATGAACACTTGAGATGAAGCCTTGTCCTCTTTTCTGGCCTTGACTGGATGATTAATGACTGTATTCCTTGAATTTTATTCTAGTTGCACAACATGAATGTAGAAATAACCTTGTTATGACCATTCGTTTGTCATTTTAAAGTGAATTGTGGAGTTCATTTTCAGAACACGACGATTTATTGCAACCTGAAATAAACACCACCCGTTCATTCTTAAAAGGTACAATCGCCCTCTCCTACACCCATAGGAATTATTTTGTTTCCCACCTAATCTTCCCTCCCCAGATCTCCATTTCAAGCCATCAACATCTGTTTCGGTTGCAGTGCGGGGTGTTGCAACAACATCCTGTCTCCACTGAGAGTTATTTGTTTTGTGTAAAATATACAGTTGGAGATTCAGAGCCTGATGCATAACTCTCTCCGTACTTCCTGAGAGGTCTTGCAGGTCAGCTATAGATCGCTGATAATTCTTGTGGCAGCGAGAGCGAGAACATCTGTACGCCTAGATGATTTGATACAACACGGATGCTCACCGCTGCGACAGGATACGCAACAAGATGACAGTCGCCTAATGGATGATTCTTATCGTCCGCAGTAATTGAAGACATAATGGAGCCTGATCAAAATACCCTAGAGGTGTAAATGGCTCTGTTGCTGTGTTTCAGATGTAAAGCGAGATACTCACCTCCTCTCTGCAACCTGCCCTTCCTGAAAAATCACAGGTATAAAGACCGAGGAGGCCTCTGGTAGACTGATGTATTTTGACAACATTTTATATCTCCAGATCTTTCTAAATGTCGCCTTTTGACCTACCGTGACCTCCAGGAGTCTGTCAGCCATAGAAAGCTTGGTAAATGTGATCATTCTCAAAGGACTAGGTCACACCTGAGTGAGCAAAAGCTACCAAACAGGACCTCCACTTAGCCCAAAGTGTTTGTTTTTCCTTTCTTTCCTCATTTATCTTTAACCGAGGTGACGGCTTTCTCTGCCGTCAACGCGACGGACACTGAAACCGAGGGGATTTACGGAATGACAGCCATGCTGCTTCATCCATCACGATCCATCTCCGTGGCGGTTGCAATAGTGGCTTCGGACCTTAGCAGAGAGGTGAGGATGTGATCCACTTCTCAACACCTGTCACGACCCCAAGAAAGCAAAGAATAGTGAGAGACAAACATCTTTAGCACCAGGCTGTGTCTGATGGGTATTTGCAATTGCTAAAAAAAGAACTCCCTTCTTATTACAGCTTGATTACACAACAGAAAAGTCCTCCTTTTCGCGGTAAGCAAACTCTTTTTATCTCACGGGTAATTATTCTTTTTAGTACAATTTTACTCGTCGCATTCATCATTGAGTGCCTCGATCGCATTTAAATGGCCTCCGCAAAACCGGCTTGACCACGCCGAGTTGTCTGCTCCGTTACCTTTAACACACGGAATATACAGTCACACATTCCAACAACACATGCCCTGCTTAAAAAAAACCAAAATGGTTCGACAAATGAGTGACAGCTGAATCAGACTAGAAAGAGACAATGTTCTTAGGAAGCGAGGGCTGAAAGAAAAGCAGTAATCCAACTCTGGCCCCACCCCGCCCCGCCAATTTCACCCCTCTTATAGCCCCTTATACACCCCGATCCAAGCCAAGGGCAAGCTCGTGGCAGCTATTAATACAGTGTGTCGACAGGTCTAATCACAATCAGAGCCTGGCCATTCCTTTCATGCTGTGCAGAGGACGAGGGACAGGACTGTCATGGGATGAGAGATGATCATTGCTCGACGAGGAGAGGCGGCCGAGATTATTAAAGTAAGATTAACCAAAGTGAGGCCTATGATTATATGCATGTGTGTGTCAGCTTAATTAAACTGAAACGCCGAATTGAACACCCTCAAAAGATTGTGCAACAGGCCCAGATTCAGCTCTCTAATCAACTCCACCTGTCAGAAGCGGCAATAAATGTCATATGAAAGGGAAAGCGAGTGATTAAAAGCAGACATTAAGAGAGAGGGGAGAGAGATGGTGTGTGGGGAGGGGGGTGGGGGGTGGGGGGGAGAGGGGGGTTGACGGGAGGAGGAGGACAGAGGGGAGGGAGAAGGCGGAGGAGAGGGGCTATTGTGTAAGATTGTGTGTGTGTGCGTGTGTGTTTTTGTGTGTGTGCCCTGAGAGTTGGAGATGGGCTTGGACAATACATAGCTGACCGCCTTCAGTATAATTCATTCATCATTGTAGTGTGTGTGTGCGTGTGAGAGAGAGCAGAGTAGGGGGTGGGGGGGTGGGGGGGCGTTGAGAGTGTGTGTGTTTGTGTGTCAGACGGTATTCCTGCTCGTCTCGCTCCACCAGTTAAGTTAAATCAGAGGCAGTCACTGGCACACTGCGGTGGTCTTTATCTCTCTCTCTATCCAGCTCTAGAAGCATCAACAGTTTCCTGGTTCAGCACCACAGGTAAGAGCACGCCTTACCTCGTTCTCAGGAAGATGTTTTACCAACTTTTGAAAAATGATTTTGGCAGGATTTAGTCTATCAACTCTAAATATGACTTTCTTCAACAACCCTCATCACTGATTCATTTTAAATTTATTACAGCTGCTTTTTAATGTTTCTAGTATTCCAACAAAAAAATATGTCTGTAAATATTCATCTCATAAACCCAATTGTTGAAAATCGCTGATATAACCTTGGTAACTCACGATTAAAGCGATGTGTTAGATGCATTTACTGACGTGATGGGTGACACCTGTTGTTGCTGTTTGTTTAAGTTGTTCATGTGAAAGTCCTGTGTGTGCAGAACCCTTAAAAGTGTGTCTACTGCAGCTTATGGTGTGAGGAAGGATGGGGGGGGGGGGGGAAATCCAGCACTGCAGCAGTAACTAAACCATTTCAGCCAGGCTGGATGGAGTTTATAGTAAATCTTTAAAACTTATATAAGTATGTAGATAATTGGATCCACTTCCTGATAAACAGTAGCGATCGGAAATCCGTATTTATGAAGAATTTAATCCCAAGGCAGGTCAAAGGGGGAAATGGTACGAAAACAGAGCGGCTTTGGAATAGCACGGAAGAAAAAAGGGAAATTTAATTTTAAACTTTGCTAGTCAGAGAGACTGGAATAACTGATGGCTGATGAGAAATAAAGAAATGGAGCAAGATACTGGAAAATAAACATTTTTATTTTAAGACAGAAAAAGAGTTCAAAGAGAAAGCTGCTTAAACTCAGGACTTTGTGTTTGTTAGAGAGTTGTTATAGAGGCTTATTTCCTGTTATAATATTTCTATTTTGGAAACAAAGGATGCTCTGAAGACAACCCATATTTAATCTTCCTGAGGATTTATAATAAATAGGGGAGAAAATGGTTTATATACTGTTGGCTTCCACTGTCATATTTTAGACACAGTAGAGGAAAGGAAGGGGAGGCCTAAGTTTGGGCTGTATAATTGTGGATGTCACATGAGAGTGCAGTTTTGTAAACAGAAAAATGCAGACATGCTCTCTGAAGCCAACATTTCCATTAGCTCCCCTGTTACACAAGTCATTTAGTGCATGGACACTGTCACTCACACACACACTCATCTGTTCTTTATCTTTTTGTATGCATGTATAATTATCTAATGTATTGGGGACTTTAAAAAATGCAACTAACTTCATAGCATGGCACTACCATAAAAATAAAGACTTTCTCTAGCAATTGATGAGTTTGCTTTCGGTCAAGTTTCCTACTTCAAAAGCTCTTGAGTGGAAGTGACACCCTGTAAATTAAACAGAGACAGTGAGTTTGAGGACGTGATACTAGTTAAGACTTTACACCTTGCATATTGCTTTCAACAAAAAAAATTTGGTTCGCAACAAAAGGAAAGTAGTTAAGTCCTCGTGGAACATTCTGTTCACTGCACACCACTGGAACGACTCCTAAACAAGCGGATGATGGGGAAATGAGAGGCTGCGTTGGTGTGTTCCCAGTAAGATGAACCTCACTTCATGATGGGCTGGCATGAATCATTAACTCCATCAAGCAGACATTATAGTGGCTCTCTCTATGGGCAGCCAGATGGTGGTGCTCATGTCAGAGCAGCCGAGTGCTCAGGCCGAGGGCAGCCTCGGATATCTCTGTTGATGGGAACCATGTTTCTATCCAAACAAAGTCAGTCCAACTCTGTTAACTCAGCCTGTGATTTTAACTTTGCTTTAGCTTTTTAAGAAATTCTCATGATCCCCGGGAAGAGGCTGCTTTCGAATATCCACAAATAGGGGTATGAATGGAATGTTGCTACTCGCAGCTGCATTCATGGGTCAGACACTGACAAAATGTCCCGAAACTTCCTCCTAATCCTGATTTGACCGTTCATTGTAAGCAGGCGTTTGTTTGCAAACATTGCTGGCTCAATCTGCTCCATTGTCCATTGCAAGGATGCAGCTTTGCTCAGGGACATTGAGAAGGTGTTTTCCTTCCTGTTTTGGTCACCCGGGGGTTTATGACCATCATTCAGTAATGTGCCGTCTCACTCACTGGACCCAGCAACACTAAATCACCTGCTTCAGAGTCACCTTATGTCTGTGCCTACCTATCCCTTTATTACATACCTCTTACACATATCAGTAGCAATAACTTTCAGCCGTGTTTATATTATCTCCCCACACATGTCCCCTTGCATGGATATCTCCGTCACGGAAAAATACTGGTGGTGAAAATGCCAGGCCTTCCCATGACGGTAAAAGGCATGCGTTACAGATTTTCGACCATATTTCCATTTGTGGTCATCCAAAGCAACAAGAGATTAAACTTAACCTCTTTTAAATCCTTAAATCGTGAAACCGATATGTTGCTTTCTCTGTAGCCTATAGTTTAAATTGACAGCCACCCACAGTTATAATCATTAGCAAAGGAAAACACTTGTACAGTAAATCCAAGCAATGACGTCCATGTTGGTGCTGTAAGCTGCCTACAGCACCAGGTCTGTGCAGGAAACTCTGAGATATTTCATTATTCTGTTGCCCTTGGCACCCGCACATCTTCCACACACCGCAATCCCCACATCTGCAACCCATACTGTTGTTGCTTTAGCGAACTAGCGAACAATTCATCTTTTAAACCCTGGTATAAAATCGAGATCATTGGAGATAAATATATTGGGTCTCAGACAGCCTTAATGCCAACCAGAGAGCAATAAGAGTGCAGTTAGGGAAAGTGCATTCAATAAGTAGTCAACAGTAGGATCTGTTGTTGTTTTTTTTTTCTTTTATTATCAGTACAACATGAGAGCAAACTAAATTTACAATTTTCCATCATGGTATCACTGTCCTGTATCAGTTGTACGATGGAAAATGAATAAAATATTGAAGCTAGAATGCCATCTTGTGGCAAGACACAGGTATGCTTTAGTTCAATGGATTATCAGAGAATATTCTATTTACACTTCTATTCTGGCAGCTTATTTAGGAGTCTGACTGTTATCTATAAAACATAAAATAGTCAACTTTATATTGAAAATATCTACCCAAAAATATTTTATTACTGAAGTAGCCTAAAAACTATGCTTTCCACTGGCATCTGATTTAATGCAACTGCAATCAAGTCATTTTCATTTAATTAGTAACACAAAACTATCTCTGCTGCTTTTAATAATAGTATACATGAGGTTTATGCTAATATTGTTATATCGGTTCAACTAATGACGCTCATGATGCCATTTAACATAAAGACTCTCAATTAAAGGGAAAATTAGTTTTTTTTTTTATACCCACTTCACATACTGCTCGTACGAATGAAGCACAAAAACTAGCCCAAGGCAAATTTTCCGCAGCAAGCAGGTTTGATTTTCTCACAGAGGAAAGTTTCCACAGAGCCGAATCCCTGCTGTCCTGTTTGTTTAGGTGTGTGCTGATTAGAAGTTCCCATGCTGGGTACAATGTATCTCCGCACACCAAGGGTTTGAAACGTGACATGTCTTTTACAGTGACTGGAGCCTCAACCCTCTCTTTTTCTCTCCTCCCCTGCTCCCTGCTACCTCCGTGTTTAATGGCGTTGTTATCCAAGCCTCGCTCTTTGCCATGCAGCCTTCATTAACACAGGTTGTAACACACGTCATAAATGTTCTCCTTCCGGGTACTGACAGTCAATCCAGATGGACGGACCATTTGATAAACACTGTACAGTTTTACTGTTGCCATTCATTAGCGGAGAGGCGATTTAAAAGAGGAGGCAGAATGCAGACTGTCTGAATAACGATGTTCCAAAGAGCATTTTTGGAATATCGAATAACATACAACATCTGTTTTTCATGGCATCTTATTTTACAGAAATATCATAAAGCATCAGGATGACTTTAATGTGCAGGTCTTTAATGAGCTGGTGTAGGGTGAGCACTTTCAAGGGTGCTTGTGTGGATTAGTGCGGGCCAACGCCAGTGGTAATGATGGTGCTTCCCCTACACTGCTAGTGACATTTTTGTTGTGTTTCTTTTATAGGACTCGCTGAGGCCCCTCGCCCAAGGCCTGAATCAGTCACCACAGACGCACCCTGCCGACAGGGCCCCCTGTTTAAACGTCCCAGGATCTGGCACTTAAAAAAAAGGGAAAATGCAGAATATAACGGCGGGAGCAACAGAAGGGATATCTCTGACATGTGGCATGTCTGGAAGCCACGAATTCATCTTCACCCTGGTCCCCATCGTCTACGGCTGCATTTTCGTCATCGGCATTGTCGGAAACAGCATGGTGGTGGCCATCATCTACTGCTACATGAAGCTCAAGATGGTGGCCAACATCTTTGTGCTGAATCTCGCCGCTTCTGACCTCACTTTCCTCATCACTCTACCCTTGTGGGCTACCTTCACCGCCACAGGCTATCACTGGCCCTTCGGCGCCTTCCTGTGCAAGGGCACTGCGGGGCTGGCCATTTTTAACCTCTACACCAGCATCTTCTTCCTCACGGCGCTCAGCATCGATCGATACCTGGCCATCGTCCATCCCGTGCGGTCACGCAGGTTCCGCACTGTGGCGTACGCCCGCATCACCTGCATACTTATCTGGCTTTTTGCTTTCCTGCTCAGTGTGCCCACAGCATTGACCAGAGATGTTCACAATATCAAACACTCTAATAACACGGTGTGCGCCACGCTGCACTCCACCAAAGAAAATGGCATGAGGTTGAAAGACCTCTTGCTGGCCATCAACCTGATGAAAACCCTGCTAGGCTTCATTGTGCCCTTCGTCATCATCATCACCTGCTACTGCCTGATCGCACGGGCTCTGATGGGGGCAAGACATATTCAGAAAAGCTCCCGTTCAAGGGACGACGAGGTGCTGCGCATGCTCGCAGCGGCCGTCCTGGCCTTCTTCCTGTGCTGGGCCCCCCATCAGGTGTTCAATTTTATGCAGGTGCTCACCCAGCGGATACTGGGGGAGAACTGTGCCATCCTGGACATAATTGACACTGCCATGCCCTTCACCATCTGCATCGCTTACTTCAACAGCTGCGTTAACCCTATTGTGTACGGCTTTGTGGGGCACAACTTCCGCAAAAACTTACTGCGCTTGTTGCGCTGCTCGCCGGCCGGAGCTCCGGGACCTCACCCTAGCATCAGTTCCAAAATAAGCTCTTTCTCCTTCCGTGCCTCTGAAGCGCTTAGCCTTACAGCCAAAAGTAAGGCGTCTTCTGACATTAAGTGAAAAAAAGAGAAAAAAAGAAAACAAAAGTACAGGTTCACACTCCCTAATTTTTTGGTTTGTGGTTAAGGGGCCAAGGAAGGAGACATTCCATGTTTTTAAAAACCCCAAATGTATTATCTAGCACTGATTCATGCAGATTGGCTGTGATGTTGTATTCATATCCCACTACAATTGAGTCCAAGAGATATTTACTACTTTGTACAGTGCCTATCTGCAGAATAATTATTCGTAAATCATCATATCATACTTGTTCCATCCATTCTGGCAAATAATGTTTATGTAAAACCCCATGAAATGAAGGTCAATGTCACTATATATATATATATATATATATATATATATATATATATATATATATATATATATATATATATATATATATATATATATATATATATGACCTGCTATATATTGACCTGCTATGTTGACATGTACATGTTGACCTGCTATAAGACTAGAAGAGAGAGAGAATATACATTACAGATCACTTATTTGTCACTTATGTCACTAATTTATATAATAATATATGCTTGCACTGCAGGATTTTGTTGTCATTGTACAATAAGGATACAGTGCAGTAACATTTTTTGTGCTCAGCCAGTCTTTCACCAGCTAAAACCCTGATCAAGTGCCCACCCATTCATGCTCTGCCAACAGCTGTACATTAAATAATTGGAAAATGTGAAGCAAAAATGTGATGTAACAGCTAATAACATAATTGAATATGTTAACTGTATGTTATGTATGGTATTGTCAAATCATGTGGTCCTTGTGAAAATGTGTAATAAGTGTTTGAATAATGACATGGAAATGCTGAGATATTTTAAAGTCTGGGAGGAACATACTTTATAAATACTGTAAGAGTGCAACACAAACACTCCATGTAGGGAGATTATTGTCTATAACTGTGGTTGTCTTTGTGGTATTTAAACATGTTGATATTTTTTTTCCTACTCTCTAAGTGTACAGTTTGTGAATATATGAAAATATGAATAAAATGGAATAAATGTACACTCATAAGCTGTATGCATTTTTAAATTATTTTCAAATGTTTTAAATGCTTATATGTTAGAACAAATGTCTTTAGTCATCAGAAATGTATCAGGGATTAGGTAATTATTCTCTTAATTAAGAATCAAAATCAAGTGTCCTTGGCTCAAAATGTTCCCAGAGCAGATATAACATCTAGCATCTGTTAATCATTGACTATATATCATGTATCTCCAATCTCAAGCATTGAGATTGGTGGATCGGCGGCAGGTCATGGGTTATAAGTGCTGTCCAGAGGGGAGCTCAGTCACATTGCCAACATGAAGGTCCTCCTGCTTTTCGGATTGGTGGCTGTTGCCCTGGCTGACATCACTCGCTTCGAGGGGTAAATTTCTAATCTTTGTTAACGGAAAGTAATATTATGTTTCTGTGAGTCATGTCAAAAACACTATGATTATACTATTGCTAAACAAGCGTTACTGGTCATGATTTTGCAGTGTGACATAATGTGACTTATTACGCTTTTATTATTGTATTTAGCCAACTAGTGGGTCAAGTGTGGGTCAAGCATTCTGGTTCAGTCTAATGAGCCTCCCACCTACTGAAAATACATACAATTTCCAATCCAGGCCCTTTACAACATTTGATTTTCATCACTTCTAAAGACAAACACCTTTACTATTGTAGATTTTGTAGAGATATTTCAGCAGCATAGTAGATTGTTGTGAACGTAGCTCTCACCGGTAATCCATGACCTCATTAAAATAACATTTCATTATGGTAGCTACATGCTGGAGTAGTTTCATTTACACAAACTGTTGAGTGAAGCCAGTTAAGAGATGGACTTTAACATGTATGAAACCAAATTTGTCAGCCAATAATGTAAATTGTGCATTAAAACCAAGATCCAAATGGCTACTGCTCCTGCTCCCCACAAGTCAAGTATTTTTTTAAATATTTTTTAATAACAAATATTGGGGTTATTTGTATCATAATACCTTTTTTCTTTCACTAGAGAGCAAGTCTTGCGTCTGAAGCCTGTGCTTGATAAGCATGTGACCCTCATTAAGGAACTGGCAGAAACCATCGAGGTACCTTCACATGCCTTCACACTGTGCCATCCTCACTCACAACAGGCGTTTAATTTATGTGCTAATGGTGGAAAAGACCAAATAGGGCCTACTTTTTTGGATCATTCTGATAATTCAATGCTCGACCACATGTGCAAATCCTATCTAATTGCACATTTTTTCTATTTTTAATGCTATAATGTCAGTCATGGCTGAAATGCTGTATTTGGACTTTGGATTTGTAAATGTCTCAGCCATCTCAAGTGATTGTCTTTGGCGCCATCTGCAGGTCGACTTCTGGAGGCCCGACAGTGCTGACCTGGTGACCATCGACATTGATGTAGACATCCATGTGCCTGCCATGTACCTGGACATGGTGTACACCATCCTGCGGCAAAATGACATGGAGCACGAGTAGGTCACAAGATTCAAAATATAGATATGTCTTTTTCACTTTCTCGCTAAACAGGACATATGAGGGGTTGTTTAATTAATGTCTCTTCCAATTTTGAATATCTCAGCATTTATAAATTACTGTTAAAGTAATATGCATGATTCCTGTTGGTATAAAATATTTGAGGTTTGTGTTTTTCTCTGATCAGAGGACAACAAGTTAACAGACTCTTATCTTTAGAGTCCTCATCCAGGATCTTCAGGATGCTATTAATGGCCAGTCTGACAATGCACCTTCTCCCAGGACCCACAGCTACACTAAGTATAACAGCTGGGATAAAGTAAGAGGAAAAGTGTCATCTAAGTCAAAAATCTCTACCCCTTTTGGAATATTAGGTCCTGTTTATATTGTACTTCCTTTGTTTTTAGATCCAGGACTGGATTGCCTCTATTTCCTCCTCCAACCCTAATCTGATCAGCAAGCAGGTGATTGGACACACCTACGAGGGACGCCCAATGAATCTCCTTAAGGTATCCCACAATACAGAATATCTCAACATTAATAATGATCCCAGGTGTTGAAGAAGCTCAGACATGTTTTTAAGTATTCTCTTTTTAATGACCACAGCTTGGTAAGAAGTCCAGCTCCACCAAGCCCGCTATCTTCATGGATTGTGGTATCCATGCCAGAGAATGGATCTCTCCTGCTTTCTGCCAGTGGTTTGTCAAGGAGGTAAAGAAGACAAACAGATGTGCCTATCACATATTATGAATGAAGCTTTTTATAGTTTACAGCACTAAAACTCAATTTCCCAATCCTTCTCAGGCTCTGTCCACCTATGGCAGCGATGCTCAGATGACCAGCCTCCTCGATGAGATGGACGTCTTTGTTCTGCCCGTTTTCAACATTGATGGATATGACTATACCCACAAGCGTGTAAGCTACAATTTAAAGTTCATGGTTATCCAAGGGTATAGTCTACGTTAAAGGAGACTCTGCTAATCTTATTTGTTAAATGCATGTCTGACATGTTTATTTTTTTCCACTTGGGGATTTTAGAACAGGATGTGGAGGAAAACTCGCTCCAGGAACTCTGGAACCAGCTGCATTGGAGCCGATCCCAACAGAAACTGGAACGCTGGCTGGTGCAGTAAGTATACACATATAGTATCATTTACTTGTATCTTAAAGGGACACTTGAGTGACTCCGTATGTCAATCTGATATTGGTGGACTTGTGAAACCAGTTTGAATCAAGAATGGCCAAAATCTGTGTAGCAGGGGCCAAGATATCTTGATATAGTTAGATCTTTTCTACTGGATCCTACATTTCCCATAATGCAACCCGGTGCCTGATAAACACAACTCCATTTTGTGATCAGGCCCTCTCATACATTCCTGTTATAAACATTACTGACATCACTATGACATCTTCAGAGTTATTTCCTCAAACCTTTGAAAGCTCCCCCCAGACACAAAATAGATGTTATATAACCGTTTCACAGGCTGTATTCCTCATGACAAGTCAACCAAACTTCACGCGTAAGCGTAGTCACAACGCTTTTGAAGAAGTAAAAAAAAATAATAAATAAATAAATGCACCCATGTGTCAATGGTTTTCCACAATATGACTTTCATTACAGCCATTGGAGCCTCCAACAACCCCTGCAGCGACACCTTCTGCGGGCACAAGCCTGAGTCTGAGATTGAGGTCAAGAATGTTGCCGATTTCATCCGCAGGAACAAGTCCATCATCAAAGGCTACATCACCGTCCACTCCTACTCCCAGCTGCTGCTCTTCCCCTACTCTTACACCTATGATCTGGCCGCACACCACAGCGAGCTGGTCAGTCACCATCACCTCTTATTGCGCACACAGCTGAATCAGGGCGGTGGATGTGTTAACTGACATGCCTGGGCAGTCTCAATTAATAGATGAGTACCCATCGTAGCAGTGACAAATACATTGTTATGGTGTGGCAATTGTATCCAGTATTTTTAGATTTTAAAAAAATTAAATGCTTAAATGCTTACTTAAAAATGGAAGAAGAATATACTTTTTAACGGTAAGATATGCATCTCACCTCAAACAGCAAAACAAGATCTTAGGAAATATGGTATAAGCTGATTTTTACTTTCTCTTAATGTGTTTCCAAAAGCTTAAGCAAGAAATCAACCTCGACCTATCATGACTCTTATCTAAAAGCCCTGCTTAACTGCTGCAAATCATTTACTCCCTGCTCATATGCCTCATTCTCGTGGCTCTTTTACCTCTCAATGGGGTGTCCGAGGGTTAACACTCACACCCCCATGCTCCAGCTCTCACACCAGCAGATCACACGTCTCTGTCTCTCTATTACCCGCTTGTAATTTAAGCTCTCTTCTGACACTTTACAGAACAAAAGAACTCCGGGAATCTGTCATAACTCATCTGTCCGTTCAGAAATATAATTTCCTGCTTGCGAATTTCTCTGAGGGTTTTCATTTCCTGTTGGAATTAACTGAACCCTTTTACTGTTTGCTGCAATATCAGTAAAAATATTTTGTTTACTTCTAACTCGTGCAATGTATGGTGGATGCTGTGGGGCTGAAAACATATATTAACCATTCATCTGTTTGATTCATCTTTATTGTCATAGTATTTTGCCATGCAGTTTTTAGACTGTCTTTTACTCTAACGGGAGGCTTTCTATCTTTTGAGCCTTCTTCTACTTGCAGATCAAAAGCTGAACACATAAGCAATAAAGCGCGTAATCATTCGATTCTAATAGCTTATGTTGGCTAACCTTGCCTATTGTGTCAACAATTTTGATAACTGAATAACCGTTTTTGTATTTTTTTTTTTTTTTGCTATTGCAAAACTGCCAAAAGGACGATTTAAAGCTTTTCTTCATCACACGTGATAGAAAAACAAATGTCTTTGGATTTGGGACTGTTGATCAGAAAACAAAGGGCATTTGAAGCCAACATCATTAAAATATAACACTTGTTGGCATTTTTCCAAACCAATAAATTAATTAATTCCGACATAAATGTGAAAATATATATATATAACATGAACGGTTGTTTCTTGCAGACATGATGTTAGTAAGTAATTTCAGTGATATTAGGACTCCTCTATACTTGTACTGCTGTTATGTAATGCTTTAGTATTAACCAATATATCCTAGTTGCTGTTTGTGGCCAAGGTGGCCATTTGATTGACAGTTCTGTTAATATGTGAACACTAGAAAACATGTTTTCTGGTGCTTACAGAAGTTTGTATATTCAGGAGTAACTCAGGCTTATATAATATCCAAATGTTCAGTAATGTAAATTTACTTGTCCTCTATGAGGCCAAAAACCTACAGACTTTTGTTTCTGCTCTGTCTTGTAGCTGAAGGTTGCTGAGGAAGCTTCTGCTGCTCTGCGTAGTCTGTATGGAACCCGCTACACCAGTGGACCCGGTGCTGCAACCATCTGTGAGTACAGCATATATTCTAGCTGCATTGGGAAGCTCGGCAGTCTGTGTTACTCCTCTAATATTTTGCATTATTTGCTCGCAATGTTCAAACCTCTATTGAGAAATATGACCTCTGACTTCAAAAGGATATGGCTTATCAGGGACTGCAGCTATTTCTAGCAAACAAAGGATTTTTTGGGTCCCCAAACCAGTATTTGTCTGACAATACATCCCCTCATCTGCCATCAGACCCCGCTGCTGGAGGCTCTGACGACTGGGCCTACGACCTGGGAGTGAAATATTCCTACACCTTCGAGTTGCGTGACACTGGTCGTTACGGCTTCCTGCTGCCCGAGAGTCAGATCAAGCCCACATGTGAGGAGACCATGCTGGCCGTCAAGTACATCGCCGCCTACGTGCAGAAGAACCTCTATTAAAGAGCGGAACTGCCAGGACCCCTGCCAACTCAGCTCTTCTGTACCAGCCCCCAGCCCCACCAACCTCTCAGCCATCTCCAGCCCGTAACCATGGATACGGGCACCACCCGCCATGTTTCCTTGCTGTGCTTGACAGAATGTCAAGATGAGTGCAAACAATAAAATCAATGATCCATCCCCACATGCTGAATCAATGTTTTATGTGTATAAGATAGTATACCTTCTGTCATTTGTATGGAAAACATATACTGCAAAACAGCGATGTATAGGGAATAAAATAACGCGGATACTTTACAGCTCATCACCAACAGGCCAGAAAACTTGTCTGCTGCAGTAAAAAAAAAGAAGAAAAAGGAAAACCGTGAATGAATCATACAAACCATCCAGTGAATTTGCTTGGATGTTGACTACTAGACAATGTGTCTAACCATAAAACAGAAACAAAAGGATCCACTAATTTACTGTATGTGCCCCTTTGAACCCTGGTGACCCCGCTTGCTCAGCTGGCACTGAGCTCCAGTCTTTAAGGCTTTTAGTCCAGCAGCACAGTATGTGACACACACAGAATACTTCTTGGCAACGTCAAGCATCAGCCTGAGGGCAAAGAATAAAGCAGCCAAACAGCCAGCAGGGAATTTAACTACACTGGCAAACATCTCCGAACTAAACAGTGAAAGTTCAGTGATTGCTTTTGTAACATTATGATATATTCAATTTTGTAAACAAATGTTTTCATCATCATATTTATGTTATTTTCTACGAATATCAGGGTAGGCAAATGTCTTAAAATTATCAGTCCTGCAGGTTTGCGGTTATCCAAGGAAGGTTGGCAACTGGACTCCTTGCTCCTTCAGTCCTTCAGACTGGTGGGGAGTCCCAGGTATTCATTCCTTCCCTGGAGACTTAACCATATATATTGGGCCTCAGGTGACTCTAATGACTGTTATTACAACCGCCAAGAAGCACTAACGAACCAAGTGATACCCTTATTACGACCCCCACTGATGTTAAATAAAGTCCACTTGCCCTCAATTCAACCCTCCTGGCATATGGTGGTTAAAGAAATATTATATCCTTAATTATTTATATATTTAAACATAAACTAGTCCTGCTCAGTATTAAAGTCTTCTCCAGACGTAGCACAACACCACTTAGAGGATAGGATCACAATTTTTCATGTCTGTACAGGAATATTCTGGTGCCTAGATGAACATTGAAACAGGATTTTCTGGTCATTAAGCAATCCATTCCTAATGAATATTCTCAATTATAATAAAATGCAAAACATATGGAACAGTGAAGCATCCTTCCTCAGTATTATGTTTCTCCAAAAGTCCCACAGCTAATATGGAGATTCAGCAATCCAATTGACTCAAGTTATCATCTTTCTAGTGCTAAATTCGTATTTTTAATTATGGAAGATAACTACTGGGCATTACTAAATCAGACTACTGATGCATAATTTTAGTACATTTTGCAACAAAACGAGGTCTATGAATTTTGTCCCCCAACATTTATAAGCATGTTTGAAAGGATTTTTAATGGACATTATTAGCAGGAAGGATGATTAAAGTGAGCAAAACCTGATTCCTCAGCAAAAACTGGAAAGATATCTATTGCATATGAGAGCAGCAGAGGAAGAAGTATTCAGTAGCTTTTACTTAAGTAAAAGTAGTGGTACAGCAATGTAAATATACTCCAATACAAGTAAAAGACTAGAATTCAAAATCTGTATTACTAGTAAAATGTAAAACCTCAGCTTTTGGATATAGCTGCGCATGGCACAATGGTGTGCATCTGTTTTGTGGATTTTTTTTTGATAAATATTCAAAACATCATTTTTATCATTCAAATGTAAAATCCCACAGACTTACGTATCACAGCGCTGTCCTTTTTTAGTTACAGTGTAAAGCTCTGTATCACAGCGCTCCGTTGTCCCATTTCTTCCTGTATGTAACAAAAGCATACAGGAAAAGGTATGAAGTAAGAGATTTATCATGAGCCCGGTTTTACTTGGCCTATAAACACAATTTAAAAACCGATATGTAAATTGAGATCCTCACTTTTATAATAATTTGTAGACTGGTCATTCTTTGTGGATGTGGATGCCTATGCTAGATGTCCTCCATGTTACAGTAATCTCATGAATAATTGGTATTTCTCTAGTTTCACCATGCTGTTCTCATTTGTTTTCAAGTGTCAGGACTTCTGTATTTGTATATATATAGTGTGCCTTGGCACGATACGGAATATATAACAGTCCAATAAACCCTCATTTGGTCAAACATGAAAAATCTACTTAAGCTTCCACTTATAGGAACACATACTTCATACAGGCACTGCACTAGTTATTTAAAATAACAAAATTACACATTGACCTCCACAGCTGCCTTTCAATTGTCTTGCAGTACACTATTTATTCCACTGGATGGCAACAAAACGCCAAATGTACATCAAGGAACATCCTGTACTTCTCTGAGTCCCTCATCACAACATCACCATCATCATCATCTCTGCATTGTCATCATAAATAAAAAATGACAGCAGCCTGGGGAGGTTTATAGCTGCTGTTTGACTGCTCTGGACGTGTCAAACATTCATTTCTTGAGACGAAACAAAAAAAAACGACTTTAACAAAATAAATAAATAACAATAGTTCATTGAATTAATTAAAGGATTTCCAGACATATGCAGCACATCACGTCAACATTTCCATTAAATATGCGTAAATGTAGTTGAATGCGCCTGAACTCTGTGAACTGCTGGGGGTGTGTATGGGGAGGCTCGTGCGGGCAGCAGGTGGAGTGTATGGAGAGCACCGTCACATGACGCTGCGACTGGCTACTGTCATACTGGTATAAATCCACCTCTGTATATTTAGTCAGTCCTTTTTCTGCGCGGAAAGCTGCCGCGGTGTCTTGGAGTCCAGGCTGTTTTCGGTCCATAGTTCTTCAGTCATGGCTGGTAAGTGGCGTTTTAACATCTCAAACAACGCGATACCGCGCCGAGAAATCCACAGAGGCGCGACACGCGTGCTGGAATGCTTCTGTAAAGTTTGAACTGGTTCGCTAAAGCCGCGACTACCAAAATGTTTTCTCTTTAAATACGCGTGCGTCATGTTGTGTAAATGGCAGTGTGTCGTTAGCAGCCTGCTCTAAATCTCGGGACAGTTTTCTCACTTGGGTTCTATAATGTTTGTAGCCTCACAGCAATTGAGTGAGTGAGTGACTGAGTGAGACTTTTCTAAAATGTGCCAGAAACACGACAACTGATATATGGAAGACCGCAATCTTGTCACTTGACGACCAGCTAGTCTCTGTTAGCATGTGGTCGACCCCCTGCATGTGTCATGTAATGTTAAATTGGAGGAAAAGAAAACGGCTAAATGCTGCAAAAAGTTGATTCCAACATCACTTTTATACCCTCTTATTGTGGTAAAATTGAATCATTTTAAAGGGATAATTTTGAAAGCTTCTTTTAATGCATGTGCTCTCTAATTTCCTTTTTTTAAATAAAAACAAAATCGTAACTGTACGCGCTGGCTGCGTTTTCGGTTCACTGATAATGTGCTGTGGTCGAACCAGTTCCTTTTTAATTAAACTTTTTTTTTTCTTTAAATCATGTGTTTAAGCATGCTTAAATACTACAGCTCTTGCTGTACCAATTGCAAAGGGGGCGTGAGGGAAAGGAGGTGTGGCACTTGCTGGCTGCATGCAGGCACTGAGACAGAACAATTTCTTCCAGCCAACAGAAGCTGGCCCCAAAACTTAGAGAAACCAGAGGCTGTTAACGTTTTATACCTACTGCTATCATGCTTTTCTTTGCTCATTAGGGGTATCGCAGCAACGAGGGGGTATAGTGTGAAATCCAAATGGGATTCGTGTTGGCATTCGTGCTCCAATCACGCAAACCTCTCCTGCTGCCTCGGCAGATTTCATCATCCCCAATTTTTATATGTCCTCACACAGGCAAGTCATTGTTCTTTGACATGACTTGGCAGGTAGTTGACAGATTTTCCTCCCCTGCGGTTGAGGGGTGGTGGCACAAAGGTGGGAACGCACTGTGAATAAAACCCACCTTAACGAGACTGTTAATCTGGTTCTGAGTATTTTTTTTTTTTTTACGATGTACGACCAGAGGATATCACTTGTGGAAATTCTGCTTGTAATAAAAGCATTTCTGAAAAGGCCATTGTCTTTACATTTAGAACGTTCGGCTTTTTGATAATGTGTTTCATATGGGGGCTAGAATCAGGAATCCGGCAGAACGTGAAAGACGTGACACAAATCAAATGTCTTGGTTGGAACTCCCTGTGCTACTGGCATTGTACATGTTGTACTCATGTCCTGAAGCTTCACCAGATGTTGCTCAACTATTTATTTTCCCTAGGTGAAGAAGACGCAGACAATCAATAAGCGTGCGGCAGCCGACGATGGGCGATCCTTAAACAGTTTCTTATTTGGGGGGGAAAAACTAAAATCTTTCAGTGAATTAAAGTCTTTATTTACTTTGTAATAAATCTTCAGCACTATGGTTTGGAGTTTTTGCCAGATGGACTGTAAAACACGTCCGATATTGTTTACCTGAACAAACATGGCATCACAAAGAAACCCTTGTAATGCAGTTAATGGTGTGAGAGTGTCAACCTCAACCCTGTATGTGTTTGTTTGTTTTTTGTTTGTTTTCTTTTCCTCCACAGACCAGGCTTTTGTGACGTTGGCTACCAATGACAACTATGCTAGGGGAGCCATGGTTTTGGGCAAGTCCCTGCGCAGCCACAACACATCCAAGAAGCTGGTGGCACTCATTGGTCCGCAAGTGTCCGACCCCTGCCAGTAAGAAACCTCGCGTCGTGTCCAGTAGCATTACTGTCACGTCTTGTTTCCCCTGATGGCCGATGGTGATTCACTCCATAATGCTGTGAACTGTTAGGTCTGTGCTGAAGCACATCTTTGACGAGGTGAGGGTGGTGGACGTGCTCGACAGCGGCGACACGGCACACCTGGCTATGATGAAGAGACCCGACCTGGGCGTCACCTTCACCAAACTCCACTGCTGGACCCTCACGCATTACTCCAAGTGTGTTTTCATGGACGCAGACACCCTGGTGAGACTTTTACTTGGGAGAAGTGAAGAGAAGTATGAGATTCAAGAATGTTTATCGTCCTGTCAAAGCCACGCAGAAGATGAAAGACGCTTAATGTCATGCTCCGATGACCGATGTGCGAACATGATTGTTTTCTTTGTCTGTATTTGTTTGTATCTGCCTCCTAGGTGCTTTCAAATATAGATGAGCTGTTTGACAGAGAAGAATTGTCAGCTGCTCCTGACCCTGGCTGGCCCGACTGCTTCAACTCTGGGGTGTTTGTGTTTCGTCCCTCTGTGGAGACTTACGGCAAACTGCTCCAGTACTGTACAGAACACGGCAGTTTTGACGGTAAGCCAAGTTTTTCATACCCACTGCTCTTTTCGGTGCTTTCGTTTGTGCAGAAACAATTAGTCATTCAAAGGGAAATAGCTGGTCACTTATCATGGAAAATGCTAACGACTCCAGGGACTTAAATGTGAGATTCACATCTTTTTTGACAAGTTTTGGTTTACGTTTCAAATGCTTTACAAGAACGGATTTAAAAGGTCTGGAACTGCAAGTATTCCTGGTTGACCACTTGTTAAGTTTTGATGTCAGCAGTCTTTTTTAGTCAGTACTCAAACATTTAGGGTTTGACCTGCCTTGGGTAGCATTGAGTTCTTGGTAACATGATGTTAAACCGAGCTTGTTTATCTTTTCCTGTAAGTAAGGCCTTTATCGAGCCCGGTGCCTTGGAGACAAGGCCCTCCTGTCACAGACCGTCTAGCTCTGCTGAGTTATTCTCAGGGGCTCGCTGGGGTGGGGTGGAGGTTAAATTTGAGAGGCCCTGTTTTGCACAGAGCACCGGTTGACATTCAAAAACTCTCTTCGGTGAGGCGTACTGTAACCGAATTGTGGTTGTCATTTTGGCTCCATATCAGGTTTACTGAACAGCTCTTCTCAAATCATCAGCCAAAAAGTTCATTGGTCGAGACCTATTGGGATCTGTGGTTCTTGTATACTGTAGATTTACCACCTTTACTTTCCGGAAAAAGTTACAGCTATTGACTCATCCTAACAATTGAATCATCTATTGCCATTTTTTTTTTTAAAGAAACATTCCAAAACTATCCATCAAACATATCATCATGACAGAAACTTGGACTTGCTAATGTATACATCCATGTCACATGAGTTGGGCGTCACATAACTTTGAAGTACTCTAGCCAAGAACCTTGGTACAATGCTGTGTTGGGCAGATTTCATCTACTAGCGAATGTAACCAGGAACTTGGATTGGATTAGTTATTTATATTTTGATATCCTACACTGAACTAGTAGCTACACATGTTTTAAGCAAATAATTGCCAAACTTTTTAGATTTATAGCGTGTTTGTGTTTGTGTTGTACCCTCTGCTGGTCAATATTAAAAACTACAAAAGTCATATTTTAGAGTAATTTATCTACATATCACTGGTTATCTAGGTTACAAGTACTTCAACAAAAACATTACGATAGGAAACATGGCACATTAAAAATAAACTGTTAAAGAAAATCACAAATCAAATGGTGAATTTACAATACATTATCAATTTACAATAAACAACCCCTTTAAAAAAAAATGTAGGTCTTGATTCCAGGACTTAAAACGTTCCTGTGTTCCCCTATTTTTTTTTTTTTTTTAACCCCCATTGCTTCCCTCCGATGTACATGTTTCATTAGTTCTCAATCTCTCAAATTGAATCGTAGGCAACTGGATTTGTGTTTGGCTAGGAAGACGTTTTGCGTTTCTGACTAGTCCGCACTAGACTGACTCGTCTGACTAGTCAGACAGAAGCCTAAGAACTAAAGAAGTCATTTGGATAACAGGCAAAATGTCTTCCTAGACAAATACAAGTCCAGTTGCCTACAATTCAATTTGAAAGAGAGAACAATACCCTGGATGAATGAAAACATTCAGGCACTATGTGTGCTGTAGTTTGTGTTTTGTGTGTTTTAGGTTTATCAGAGCTCACTGGGTCACTTGCAGGAATAGAAATAATGTAAATGGAACAATCAAGCTCCTCTGAGTTGATAAAGTAAGAGTCGTACCAATGAAACACTATCAGTCTCAGATCACTGAAGAAAGTAACTCTTAATCAGGAGCTCAGAGGAGAATTACAAAACTTTAAAATGTGAATTAATATTTATCCTCTGCCCTAAAACCAGCCTATAGGCACATTAAAAACAACTGGACCCGTGATGTGCCATGATATACCATTGTGAGGCACACTTGGCTCTGAATATCACTTCAAATTGATACCAGGGCTAAGTGTTTCATTGGCAGTAACATTGTAGGCATCCGCCCAGGGAATAGTAAGTGATATCACCATCACACGGAAGTGCCTCTGTCGGCTACACCTACAGGCCCGTGTATGGCAGTGGCGTCACATACTGATCCGTTAGCTGTTTTTAATTTTGATTTTTAGTTTAGGGAAAATGTAGGTTGTGTCATGTGACAGTTTCGATCTATGGTGACTGGATCATTCTTATTCTCATCATCAGATGCTAGAAGGACTTGGAGAAATAACGTTAAACTAGTAATACTGCTAATTGTAGTGACAATACTGCCCGATAATGCTCATCCATCAGCATAAAACCACAACGCAGCTTTACGTTGATACAATAATCTTAAAGTGGCTTGAAGGACCGTTCACTTTATATTGATGTTGGCAGACCCATGTGAATAATCCCCTTAAACCCAGCTGTTGGCAGGATGCATAGCGATGAGGTAAGGTATCTATTTGTATCTATGCAACATTAATAATTGTAATATGATAACGGTGAAGCTAAGTCAGCTTTGTTTTTAGTACTGTTAATACGCTTGGGTTACATGTAATGCTGCATTCACACCTCATTTAATACAGTCTGAATCACACCGGATCCAGCATAGTGGCACCTTCCTGCAGGGTTGAGAATGTGTTTATTTGTGCATTAGACCATAAATGCTGATGAATCTGAAAAGATGGTTTTATTTCTTTGATTCATTGCTGTGTTCTCACTAGCATCACTCTGTCACTTCATTCACTCTCAGGCTCATTCAACCAATGCTGCTCTCTTGCTTGTGCCAAACACAGAGATTCAGAATAACCATACAGAAATAGCCTATCCAATCATCTCAATTGTTAATGTAGCTCATATAGAGGTAATGTCATGAGAAAAAATCCTCACCTCACTTTGAGATCCTATCTTTGTGCCATGCTTTCAATCGCATCTCACGGTCTTCATCAGCATGGCATAAGACCAAATACGACCTCCTGTTGTTATCACGTGACAGAAGTTCCATTATTGGGTCACAGTATGACAACCGAGCCAACTCCATTCACAGATGAAGCTGTGTGTGGAATAGAGAAAACCGGATGTACATTACAGTAGGGCTCTGGCTTGTCCTTATTAGCAGCAGTGAAACTTTTTTTTTTTTTTTTTAAGCATTAAATGACGAGCTGTCCTCCCCTCTGATACTGTGAATGAAAGAAACTCCTACACATTGTGTTCAATGGAAAAACCAATTAGTTTGCTTTATAATAGACAATTCTTTCAAGTGCCGACTCATTCTGGCTACCACAAGTGTTTGTTGGCAGAAATTTTGCCCGTTTTCTATTACAACCGCAGACAAAAGAAAGTATTGTCTTTATTTATTTTTTTCTCCAGGAAAGGACCCTTATTGAAAATTCAAGTAATTGGGTCATTTGGTTTATCTTTTTCCATCTAATATTTGAACAAAGTCAAGTCAGTCTGAATGCCTGATGGCATGCTAATGGGTAAAGCTGTCTTATTTATAGCCATGGAAGGTCTTTTCATGAGTTGCTTTGACCTTTAGCATTACCGTTGAGCCCTACATCATGTGCACATGCAGCCCTGCCTTTCTGCAGATCATGGACAATATTAAGAAATTGTTATGGAAAGGCCAACAATTGGTAGCTGAACCCAGAGGGCTCTATCTCTCTATCTGTGGTTCCACTACTGTCTGCTGCCAGGACAAACTGGCAGAGTTAAACACACATTCTTGCTGAGCACTGCTCATCCCCTCACTGAAGATACAAACCCTATATTAACTCTGGAGGCTGTCAGTTTTACATATAAATGAATATCAGTTACCTCAAGCCCTCGCCAAATGACTTCATACAGTGCTGATTTAAGCCTAATGGTGCTGTCTGTGTATTTTGTAGCATTTCAGTGTTTTTAATTTGATATCTATGGTGACATTATTGGGCAGGACAGGCACGCTGGTAGAAATGCATTTTACATCAACCAGCAAATCTGGTTTGAGAGCCGAATGCCGCCGAACCACTTGGACTGGCCCAGCAGGCTAACTTCCAGTGTACCTCTGCTAATTTAGGGAATAAAATTATATAATTGTGCAAATGTCATTAGAACGAATATAACCAAATTTTTGTTGTGTTTTGTTGTGGCGCTTAAAACCATTTATCCATCATTTTACAGCAGCGACGGGGACCAGCTCCGCACATGTTCATAGGACTGGAGTTATCGTAACTTGCTCGCTTTGCCAGAAGGGAAGACAAAGGTTCTGCACTGAAGGTTTAAGTAGTGAAATCCCAAATGGAGGTTGTTGATTCAGAAAAACGGCAGCATTATATTTTTAACTGCAGCGGGGGGGAAAAAATTGAAGTCAAGAAGAAACCAGTCTTTTCTATCTTGAGATTATACATTTCACAGGGTATATGTTTGAACTGAGATGAAATGCATGTTTTTTTTTTTTCTAAAAGTAGTCAAAGCTTAGATGTTAGGACTAATATAGCGAGTGAGAGAGAGCTTTTTTATAGTTGGAAAATTAAACTGACCTCGCATATATCTTTACTTGAACATAATTTATTTACTGCAATTTCAAATAACTTATCCATCAACATAAACTACAAGGCATTTTTATTTCTGCCACACTTACAACTGTAACTCGCAGCCTTTATTAGTATGGCATAAGACCAAATAGGACCTCTATTATTATGTGACAGTTATTAGGTCACACTATGACAACTCAGTCAACTCAAAAAGCTTCTAAGTGGACCTTAAATTGTATCAAAGGATTATTCCCAGCTCAAGAATAAACATTGACTTATATTAATTTAACTTCAGCTATAATTCAGACAGTAGATCAAATGCTATGACCTCAAAGAATGACAATAATAAACTGCTGAGGATTTAAAAAAAAATGATTGTACATTACAGTAGGGATCTGGTTTGTCCTCTTTTTTTTTTAACATTAAATGACAAGCCATCTTCCCCTTCTGATACAGTGAGAGAAACTCCTCCACAGTTTGTTCAACGGAAAATCCAATTAGTTTGCTTAATGGTGGCCAATTCTTTTAAGTGCCGACTCATTCTGGCTGCCACAAGTGTTTGCTGGCAGACGTTTTGCCTGTTTTCCATCACAACCATGATCACAGACAAAAGATGGTATTGTCTGTGGTATTGTCTTTCTTTTTTTTTTTTCCAGGAAAGGACCCTCATTGAATATACAAGTATTTGGGTCATTCGATTTATATTTTTACAACTAATATTTGAACGTAGTGTCACTCTGAATGCTCTGACAGCATGGTAATAAGCTATCTTATTTATAGCCATGGATTGACCTTTAGTATTTCTCTTCCGCTCTAGTATGGGGAACACATCATGTACACGTGCAGCCCTGTCTCTCTCTGCAGATCAGGGACAATATTAAAAAAATGTTCAGGAAAGGGCAACAAGTGATGGTTGAACCCAGAGGGCTCTATCTCCACATCTGTGGTTCTGCTGCCAAAACAAACTGGCAGAGTTTAATGCACATTCTTGCTGAGTTCTGCTCATCCCCTCAAAATGAAGATGACCCGGCCCTGTTAAGTTTTAAAACCCCCAGTGGAGGTTGTGGGTTCAGACAAACGGCACCTATGTGTGTTATTTTAAACTGCAGCAGCCTGTGGTTTCACAGACTGTACCGTTCTGTGTGCTTGTATAAGAGCTACACGTTAAATTTAAAGCCGCATGTCTCATCTTTACAGAATTTAGTAATCGGGTGGTTTTGGAATAAGGTGGTCATTTTAAAATGTCTGAGAAGGTGACAAGACTCAATTCGGATCTAGTTTGATGACAAAATGTAGTTCATTTCAGTGACCTAGTTCATGTATAATGTATCCCTGCAACAAAAACTGTCAACTATATTCTGTTTATGTAAGCCGCCGCCATAACAAGGGCTGCCCCAGTTTTAAATTAGCCAAATTGAAGAAGGCCGAGTGGCTGTCTAGCCCTCCAGTCGGGCCTCTACGTCCTGAACTCATGTGTAAGCTAAAAAATGAGCCCTGACCCAGAGGGCATTGACAATTTAAAGTCACAGCACAGAGAAAAAGATTCAAAATACTTGTGTCAAATTATATTATTTAAAGTTGAGCACTCATGAAGAAGGCTTGCTATTGTTGGAAAATGTTTGACAATAGAGTTTCAGTCCCAATACCAAAAATAATTAAATTGGACACCTTGCATTGGGGAAAAAAAGGAATGTTGTGATGTCGCAACTATAGAGTGACTGTCCACCCCCATTCAAATGAGCCAATCAGAGGAGACGCTCATTAATATTAATGAAACCCAAAAGAACTTGTTTTTTTCTGGAGCTCCAGAGAGAATCTTAAGAGAAATGTAAAACTATAATAAGAATATGTTCGTCACTTAAAATTACAAATGTATCTTATTATAAATATCTAAACTTCAACTGAAACTCAGGAAAAGTGTACAAGATGGATATTGTTGGCAGGACAAATCTATGTAAATGTGCCGTTCTTTTTAAACAACTTTTTGTTCATTAGTAATTTAAAGCTCACAGTGTGACCAAATTTCAAAGTCAAATATTTTTAATGCTATAAATGTAGGATCTAATCAAGACTCAGGAAGTGCTTCTGCAGCATACAGCTCAGCCAGTACAGGTTTTTTCACTTTAGACTGTTTTAGTCATCTTTTCAGGACTGTGGGCGTGTGCATACTGGAATCTGCCTGAGGACCGTTATGTAAATGTATAAGAATACTTGATATGAATTCAGGTGAAAATAAAACATTCTAAAAGATTAATTTTGAATTTGATTGAGGGTTAAAGCTGCATCTATAATTCTAAGTTTAACAATGGTGCTGGCTCTACTTATTCACTCTTACATTATGAGTGGTTTGAGGATATAACGGGGAGCTATTTTAAACATAAAATTCTTTGATAAACTGTCTTTATGCTACCTGCACAGCAACAAACAGCTGACCGAGACATTTGTGTGTTGGTGGAGAGACCTACAACTTTTTCACGTTTCCATATCGACATTTATGACGATGGTATGGTGAGTTGTTCCATTGAAATAAAACCGCTTGCAGTCTTAGTGGGTGGTTTGGAGTTCTGAGAAAATAACTTGGGATTAATGAATGAGATGAAAGAAGGCAGCAGTTGCATTCAATGAGAAACTTCCTGGCAGTTGTAAACACAACACTCAAATTCTGAATGCCCGCTGAGCAGGGAGTGAGTAAAGCGATTGCATCTGATTCTTTAGGAGTGTTGCCAATGTCTGAGCATGACACTTCAGTAACTGCAAGTTCACTCAAATCGTTTTGTTTTAATACTCCTGCATGTTTTAAGAAATTGAATTGTGGTTGCTCTCATTTCCTGCAGTAGGTGGTGCAATTTGTGCATTTGTAATCTGCTTTTTTCTTTTTTATACCAATACATTTGTGTTGAAGTGGTTGCATTTGATGTTCACCTTTTGCAATTGGACCAGAACTTAATCACTTAGCTCCACTGATTGACACCAATATGAGGGATGCAATGCGCATATTGGAGCACTCAAACTAGCATAGCTATCTATTAACAGGCTACAGATACTTCATCCTCCTCCTGGTGTTGCGGAGTGGATTTAAATCTGTCTGTGAGGGATCATAGGCAATCACTCATTGTCAAATATGAGATAAATAAATCCTCACCTTTCTGTACTAATACCCCACGGCCTTTCCATTACACACTGATCTTTGATATTTTGGCATTGGTGGAGAGTAGGGTGTCCACAGCAATGCACGTGTGACAGATATGGACTGTACAACTTGTCTCTTTAACCTTCTATGCTGTACATCTGCACAGAAGGTTAAAAGGTTGCAATAAATCTACACGGCAAACTCCAAATGGGATGATTTTAGAAAACCTGCTGAGGTAAAGCTCCAATGCCTTCTAGCACATCAGGTGACTTTATTTCAACTACCTATAGAAGGAAGGAAATCAAGCTCTGTGTACAGAATATGTGGGAACTTTTTGTTTTTGTTGTCCTATCCGGGCTCATCACTGGGGATTGCTGACTAATATAGATCAGCAGAAAGTCTTAATTAATCTGGCTGTCACAGGTGTGCTGATCATTTGTCTAGTCAGTCAGCTTTTCATCTTTCAGTGTAGCTATCCACTCATACCCTAAATCTGTCTGAGCATTCCACAAGCTGCATGGGTTTAACCGACAGAAAGAAATTAAAACAGCTGGTGTAATTTGTACTCTGTATGTCAACTCGAGCATAACTAAAGAGAAAATAAGGGCTAACAACTGGTTTAATGATACAGTATTTAAATAATGGTGGTTTCAAAGATTTAACCACCTTAAAAGGAAGAATTAGCCATGCTATTCCTCATAGAAAGATTGGTCATATTATATATTAACATATTTAAATGTGTTTTCCCTGTCCTCTTCTGTGTTGTAGGTGGAGACCAAGGTGTTTTGAATGGCTTCTTCAGTGACTGGGCAACAGCTGACATATCAAAACACCTCCCTTTCATCTACAACCTTAGTAGCATAGCCATCTACACTTACCTTCCAGCATTCAAGCAGTAAGTGTTAGGTCTACTAATGTCAAAAGAAATTCACACAGTGGATAGATGTGATTTTTGAACATGATTCCACACGCTTCTACTATCCTAAAGGAAAACTGTGCTCTACTACAACGGATTGTCAATATGACAAAAATGTTAGTCAAGATGTAAGCGGATACACGATCACATGAATGTCGAGTCACAGGGTGACGTGACATCAGGTTACGAGTGAGATGAGCTCTGCCGTCGCGTCCCCCAGCAGGCCTCAGCTCTGGGTTGGATTTCCACCCTGAGCTCCCAACAGCTGAGACCAAATCCCAAAATAGGACAGTTTATTTAAAGACCTTTTATGTTCACTACCAAGGCTGGTCATTGTGTACTCTGTCTTAACCGGCCCGCAACCCCTCACCCCCACATACTCTTGCTTTGGCATTCCTTGGCAACCAGATGAGGATGACATGGATGATAAACATGCATTCACTCGTTGATGGCTGTCAGCAATAGTACTTCTGGCTTACACAAGAAAACAAATCCCTCTGGGCCAGATTTAGGATTTTGTGTGCACATGCGGATTGCCAATACTAAAAATAATTATAAATGGGTATAGGGTTGGCAGCTTTACTAATGATGATGATGAAGTATTTATATAGTACCTTACATAAAAAGAATGGGTAATTGACAAAGGCTCCTTCCACGATTGTCTTTCTTTTTTGGTGGGGAAAAAGTGTTTATGAAGTGAAAATGGTTAGCAAGGCAGTTAGCAATGTAGCTTGTTCCTAGGCTAGACCATTATTGGCTTTGTATATAATGAGAAGTTAAAGTAAATTTTCACATCACAGGCTTTGCTAAAACTTTGATTTCCATGACTTGTAAAACATGTACTCCTTAATTGTAAATGTAGATCACATCAAGGGTAGAAATCTCCAAATAGTTTTATTAGCCAAATATACAATATATACTTTTTTTGTCTTCTGAAAACAAGACTCCAATGTTAGATTAAGTAGCATCTAATGGAATGACTTTGCACAATGGAATATTACAAGTGTGTTTTAATTAGTATATATGATTAAATCATAAGGTTTTTTGGTTTTATTTTATAACCTTAGATTGAGATATCTCAATGGGGAGTGGTTCTGCCTCCATGGAGCCCACCGTGTTTCTACACTAGCCCAAAAACAAACCTAAATTCTAGTTTAAATGCCCTAGAACACAGCCTTTCATGAGGTTTGCAGCTACTATAGATGATTTGTTGCAATTGCCACTCTCACCACTAGATGTCACTAAAAGCGTTTTTTTAATGAAAAGCTTGGAGCCAAAATATTTTTAAAATGGACCACTTAAACTGACCAATTAGATCATGTTTGCTCCTGCAAATTGTATAACACGTAGTTTTAAAGGAGACAAATCATATTTAAAAATCCTCGTTATTATAACTTACTAACCATAACTGGTGAAGCAAATGTTTAGACATCTAAGGCCTAATCTTCATTTGCTATGTTTCTCATTCCAGGTATGGCGGCAATGCCAAGGTGGTCCATTTCCTAGGTCAGACCAAGCCATGGAGTTACACATTTGATCCCACAGCCAAACAGGTTGTAGGCAGCGTGGAGGAAGCCACCTCACATCCCAACTTCCTTCTGGATTGGTGGATTCTGTATGCGGGCGACGTGGTGCCCATGCTGCAGGAGCAATATGGAGACCAGCCTTTCAACTCCGGATGTGTTGAGGTAAATCCACATCACATTTGCCTGGTTGGACCAGCAGTGAGGCATAAATGGTCACGTTTCTAATTTACTACATTCCACTACCAAGGAAATCTGAATTTTTTTTCAGCTGTTGAGTGACATGTTTTCAAACTACACAATCCAAAGGCAAATCAGAATGACTGCTTTAGGATTTGATCACAATGAGATTTTAACAAGTTAAGTTATGAAACTCACCTTTGTAAAACATGGTTTCCAGGTTGTCCAGCTCTATTTAAAAAGAAATGTTGAATCTTGCTTTTTTTTTTTTTTTAAACTTTTCATCTTTTTATTTCACTTCTCTGATTGTGGTTGATTTACCTCTTTCCCAACTGTCTTCCTATTCATCTGATAAAGTTCGAGTACACTGAAACGGTCACTATTGAGAGTCAACATGAAGAAATGGTATGGAGAAAAGGATTTGGCTTCATGCCGCAGCTGTTTGTTGGCACCTTCTCTAATGCTAACGCTACTCTTAATACCGCTGTCATTTAAAGAGTTTAAAATTCTGCAAATATTTTGTAGAATTTTGTGGTTAAAGCAGGTTAAAAAAAAATTTAACCAGGACAAAAGTGGCAAATGCTATGAAATATTTTAGAGGAATCTTAAGAAGGGGACATTTGTGTCATTAGGGATCAAAGTGTGACTATTTATTTTACATGATACTGAACAAAACAAATGAGAAAAAACATTTGCATTTATTACATGGAAAATGTAATAATTCTTTATTTTCTTTTTCATTAAACGTAACAAAGGCACTTTGTAAACTGGCATTTAAAGGGGTTAATTAATGAATATTTGGTTATGATGAGAACTGAAACGAATTAATAGAAAATTACGGGTGCATGAGAGGGGTAACCTAAATTTACTATAAATAAAAAAAAAAAATAAATATATATACCATAAATTTACTAAAATTACAGAGCTTTCGCGTGTTTGCCTGCAATCTTTAAACTGGAAAGGCTTCTATGTATGGCGAGTTTACTGCTTTGAAAATCAATTGAGCGTAAACATTCGAAGATGATTGTATTTTGTAATACATTTTATGTTCCTACAGTTGTGCATCTTTATATATATATCTTTTTTTTTTTCCACAGATGACCTTCTCACACCCACAAGCAGCCAAAGCCCAGCTGTCCTCAGAAGAACGGAAGCAGAAATGGGAGCAGGGTCAGGCGGACTACATGGGAATGGACTCTTTTGACAATATCCAGCGAAAGCTTGATACTTTTCTCAAATAGATAAGGAATGAAGCAGGTTATCAGAAGAGCACTCGCAGTTCAACAAACGGCCACCATACTTTAATAAAAAAAAACAAAAAAAAAAACAGGTTGCCTTTTTCCTTCCGATGCATTTTTCTCAACCAGAAATCAGTTGAGTCTCTCGCTCTGCCAAGCAGCACTACCCCCTACACACTCCAAAGACAGCAATGTTATAATGGGAAATGGAGAAGTTTAATATTCTAAATCATCTATGCAAGCCTGTCATTTCTACACTGTGAGGAAGGTCGAGCAAGATTTGTAACAACGAGCGAATTTGCATTCAACACTTTATAATTGTTCATGTTAGTGCTCTCTTTTTTTTCTTTTTTTTGTAAAAAGGAGATGGCAACACGAGTTGAACTGGGTCTTTCTATCTGTAAGAATTTTGTACAGTTCTTACATGTACATTCTTCCTATTTTCTTTTTTTTTTTTTTTTTTACACTATGCAGTCATCTAGTAGTCCTCTGATCGTTAATGTTTTCTTTTCTCGGAAGTTAATTTCTCTTGCTTTTGAAAATGAAACGGCCTCTGTTTTTAACAGATGTAAAACATGTTTACAGCAATTCTGAAGACCACCTAGCATGGTCATGGAGACGTACACATGCTGTACACTAGATCCTCTGTGCCTTTAGTGCCTCTACTGCTCTCTCTCCTGCCATCATCCTATCTGTTCATGCCTAACGCCTCTTGTCCTTTTCTGTAGATGATTAGATTTTTACCCTGCTGGTGTATAACTTGACCAGGATGTTGGCTGTACCACAATAATCTATCATCTGGAAGATTAAAAACACCATTAAGAGTAGTGAATTTGCTTGTGTGTGTGTTTTTTGTTCCATATCTGTTCTATCACTGGTTCTTTGTTGTACACTTTTTATTTGAAGTTCTGATATCCCTTACATAGGGAGGGTCTTAAAAGCAATGAATTTATGAATTTGGAAATAAAGACTTAGTCTTGAATTATGATATATGGGTCTTAAAATTTGTGCAGTAGGTAAAGTTTCTGTATCACATTCTCCTTAAAGGTTTCATTTGTCAACCACTATTATTTGTTTACTTAAAGAACTTGGACTAAATAAAAAGTGGAGGAACTGACATGGCCAAAGTTGCATTCTAGAATCTTAATGCGATTGCTATGCATGCTTGAGCCTGGATAATGTACGTCAGGAACAAAAATGAAGAGTGTAGTATATAGCAACATCATCATAATCTAGTATACTATAATATTGTAAACTTTCCTCGCAATTTTACGTTTTACCAGAAAGACGGCATCTCCATGTCGCCATTCTACCATCATTGACTGGTATGAAAGTGTCTGCCTAAAACAAACAAAATGACTTTTCCCTATTGGTTGCTGTAGTAAATCATATTCATAATGTCCTAACTACATTGGGTGAGGTTTTAGTGAAAAAATAATTTATATTGGATTAATTTAAATATATTCACTGAATATTTACTAAAAACTGGGATATCAATTTTATTTTTTATTATTGTTTAGGATTGTTTGAGAAATTAATGAACAAATTAAAAAAATACAAGTTTTTGCCAGTAGGTCTGTGAAACAGGCCATGAAATATGTATTGCGTTTTATATAAATGGCTTTAAATAAAACTTGAGCAGACCTTCCTTCATTCAAATAGCAATTAGAATTTCACTTTAAATGATATGGGATTGTAATATGTGTGTAAAAGTTGATTAGAGCTAATTAGAGCTGTATATTTAACATATTACACTTGTTTCAGATCCAGATCAGCTGTTCTCTGAAGTTGAGCTACAGTGAAATGAATATGCTTACATAGGCCTAAGTACAATTTCCTATTCTGGGGAATATATCTCCACTAGTTTCTTATTATAATTATCAAATATTAATATTATCTAACTTAAATTGTATAAAACGCATCCAAGTAAATCTGATATATCAGACAAATCATTCCATAGATTAAATTAAAATAATTTTTAAAAATTATGAAATTATGAATTATCAAAGACAAGCACATTTCCCTCATGGACACTTCCAGTTTAGTCTTTAATTCCGTTGACAGCCAGAAACTGAAATAATTTGTCAGACATTATGAAGGCTACTTAACGCTGAAAACAACTAAACAAGAATTTCCCTTCACTTTTTATTTTGTTTTTACACGTAATATTATCTCCGCGTGTCTTATAACTCAGAGTTTGGATTCTGCTAACGCTTTATAACGTTAGCTAACGGACTAACGTTACAAAAACTAGTTTTGCTAGCCGCACGTGAGACTCTCCGGGCTACACACTCTCAACCTTAGCCCCCTAAAATGAGACCCGGGTTCCTTTAACTTTCCTTTAATTTTTTACTGTATATGTAAAAATCATATTACGGCCACGACTGTTGTCCGTCGCGACGGGGTCTGTATTTTCTTTAATATTACGTATTTAAGGTAAAAACGTTGTTTTACCTCGCGTGTGCCTCGGGAAACCTGCGTCGGTCGGATGTGTAATTCCGAGTTTCACCTGGAGACCGGAGGCGGGGGCGCTGCAGAAAACAAATTATACATTCGAGGCAAGTTTTTTTTGAGAGAAATAAAAGGCACATGCTATACAAAAACATTTAAAACGGGAAAATACGCATTTAAAATGGGAAAATACGCAATATTGAAGAAAATACACACCCCGTCGGAAGGGACTATAGTCGTGTCTTTCAGTTAACACTGATTCGTTATGACTGGTACACGTAGGAATAAGCAGAGGTGAAATAAAATAAACCCGCGTCTCATTTATTTATTTATTTATTTTGGAGAGGGGGGGGGTTTATGGGTTTTGTGGGTTTTAGTTTTGCTAAAACTGAACTAAAAGGGTGACTCCTGTACGTTAACTTATATTTAAAGTCTTCCTGGTGACTTTATAATACATAAATAACACGTTCGGGTGATTTGCTACGGGGGGCGTGACGCGACCCCGCCACGGGTGATGTAGAGCGCTCCGCCAGGTCAGGAAAGTTCCGTCAAGATGGCTCCGCTCCCCGTGTTCCGAGTGGCGCTGCTGGTGTCGTTTTCCGTCTTCCTGACCGTCGTGCTGGGCTTCGGGCTCCCCGCTCTGCTGAACGCCGCCATGAAGATGTTGGGGTTACCGGAGACGAGCGTAACCGAGTGCATAGTCGTGCTGTATTTAGTCTTCGTGCTGTACGTCGCGACGCCTCGCGTCCCCAGAGGACTGGTGGAGGTAAGGTCGCGTTCGTTACGGACGCGTCCGTTTCTCTTAATAACACACGGACGGAGGGATGGGAATATCAACGGGGACATTTTAACGTCACGTAACGTTCCTACTACTTTATATACGCGGAGCTAGCGGTGTTTAGTGGTTCCCAACATGGGGGCCGAGCCCCCACAGAGAGTCACCAGATAAACCAAAGGGGTCGTGAGATGATTAATAGAAGAGCGAAGAAGAAAAAAAAAGTTTTTCCTTCAATACTGAATATTAATAATGAAAACGTGTGAGAATTTAGAGGGAAAAATCTCAATTTTGGTGCAGCTCAGACTTAAAATGTGACCCTTAACACGTATATGCTGTTAGGAAATACAAAACACACATAATGTTGTTCTAGATTAACCAGAGTGTCAAATATTAATCCGAGAGTAACTAAATATGTGATGTATCAATGTATTAGAGTCGAAAGTACAAAATTTCCCACTGAAATGTGGGTCAGTGAAGTAACATGTAAAGTATTATTAGTTTATACGGGCCAATTTAAAAAATATCATGTTGTATAACCCTAAAAACTTGGCACCAGATAGTTAACTCTTAAAAATGTTTTAAAAAATACACACGCTGTAAACTAGTTTTATATTCTAAGTGGATTCAATATTTAATATGGTGCAAATTTAAATGGCAAGAAAGCAACGTGAACACAAAATGCACATTATGAGAGAGAAATAACTGTATTTTAAAAAGTTTTAGACTGTTTCATTTTGCCAACAACTATTTGTCACTGACCCATGGGTCTACTGTATATCTATTTCTGCTTCTCTTGTGTAAAATAAGTGATAATCCCAATTTTGTGCTCTGCAGGTGAAGGGGAAAGCCGTGTTTATTACAGGTTGTGACAGTGGTTTTGGTCATGCACTTGCCAAACATCTGCACAAACTGGGCTTCACGGTCTTCGCTGGGTGTCTTCTAAAGGTGGGGATTGCTTTATTGATTCTTACAGTGTGAGAATAAATAATCGCAATAAATAAAGTCGCTATCTGACCTTGGATCTTAATGATGGGAAACGGGTAAATGGATTAATGCATCTGTGGGCTGAAGAAATTAGGTGTTTGGAAGACATTTTCAAAGGTTTAGGGTTTAATTTTAGGGCATTTCTAATGTACTTGTGATTCCTGCAGGATAAAGGTGGGGAAGGTGCGAAGGAGCTGGAGGAATTTCAGTCTGATCGCATGAAGGTGGTGCAGCTGGACGTCTGCAGTGAGGAGCAGGTGAACCAGGCGGCGGAATACATCAAAGACACCCTGGAGGACTCCGAGAGAGGTGAATAACAGCACCGCACTCACTTTAAATGAAGAGGACATGCTCATTCACACGTTTGATACCATGTCACTGTCCAGGTCTTTGGGCCGTCGTGAACAACGCTGGCGTGTCGACGTTCGGAGAAGTGGAGTTTACCTCCATGGAAACGTACAAGCAGGTGTCAGAGGTCAACCTGTGGGGTACCATCAGGGTCACCAAAGCTGTTCTGCCGTTAATCCGCAGGGCAAAAGGTCAGTCCACAGCTGGAAAGTCACATATAAACAAGTTAGGGATGGGTGATTATTTTTTTTATTATTATTATTACATACACACACCTCAGTAGAAGGCAGGTAATAATCCATACTTGAAGAAGGAAAAAAGAACTTCCACACACACTATCAATCTCTAGCAAAAGAACAAATTAAATCAAATGAACATTTCAGTTCTCAGACCATCAAACTACCTCATGATGGTCTGAAAAATGAAACATTGTGTAATTATAAAATCTTTTTTTCCTTTTTGTCAATTTTTGGAATAATTAAAAAGAAACAAATATTTAAATTTAGTACAAACAAACAGTGCACACTAGGCTACATCACAACCAAAAAAAACAACTTAATAAAAATAATGGGGGGAAAAAATTATCAATACAAAATTAATTAATAGAATCTAATTAGCAATTCAAATAATGAGAACCAATATATTTAGCAACTACAAAAATACATTTATAAAAAAAAAAAAACAATTTTTTCACGTATAATAAATAATTATTAATACAATTTTCAATTTGATACTAATAAATAATCAAATCAAATTGTTGCAGCTAATTGGTTATATTTGTTTTATTTTATTATTTCTCAACAACTGATTTGTTCGCATAAGTCTAGACTACTTTAGGAATCTTTTTGTTATTTAATTAAATATTTCTTCAAATTTTTGTTGTTTAGAGAAAAATAAAAGGTCGAGACTTGAAAATAGTACATTAATTTGAAAAAAAAGAAACATCAATATTTTACCTTAAAAGTTCCAGACACCTTTACACGCTGGATTTAACTTGCTTGATTTAGTGATAAAACATCTTTCACATATTTGTTCCCAAGTTTCTCTGCGAGGGATTAGAAGCATAGTTTGCATTCCAGTTTGAAAGAAAAGGGTGCAGCTCACCCAGGAGCTGTGTCTGACAGTTTGCTGTGAGGAATGGGAACAATGCAAGCCTGAAAGTGATAATAAAAAGCCTTTCCCAACAATGTGATGCGCAACTTCTAATATTGATAACTTTATTGTTGTTGAGCACTTTTCTTACCGTAGGTTCTTAAACAAGAATAATGACATAACATTTGAACATTGAAGTATTACTTTTATATTTAAAAGACAATATAAATGTGAAAAGAAACAAAAAGTTGTCTTGGAAATAACAGACAAACTAGGATTCCATGTCACCAACACTCATCTTTCATGAGTCCCTCATTGGCAACGGATAACAGACATGAGTGACTCATGAAAGACGAATGTTGCCGTTAAATTATTTGCTGAGCTCGGCACATCTTAACCCGTTTTACTTTTAAAATCCTAAACCCTCTGATACAGGGGCAGAATTGATCACATGAGAAAACTGCACCTACATCACTAATTAGAGTATTTTTTATTTCTGTATTAAAACACAATGATACTGTTACAGTATCAGTATATATCGTCAATATCCACGTCATCAAATAAAAGAAAAGAAAATAGTTTAATATAATATCAATAGTAGGGTTGCAACTAGCTGTTTGTGTGATTATTTAATTGGGCTCCTTTAATCTCCTTTTTAAACATCTTACAGAATATAATATTGTTCTGTAATGATCCTCAGTGTGATTTTTTTTTTTTTTTATTATTATTTTATGGACGGATTGGTCTTTGAGCTCTTACCTTATTAATCATTGAACTCTGCATTGTATATAATTCAGCTTATTTCAAGTTTGTTTGTTTTTCCTGACCAGTTTGGTCTTGTTTTAAGTTTTAAACGAAGTAATTTTATCTCTAGATTTTAGATGTTTTCTTCTTTTTTTGGCTGTTTATAGCAAAAATTCGCTGTTATCTTAACACAAATTGATTCTGACACTTCTGTAGTCACCTGAAGTGTTGTAGATTTATTTTAATACCAAGTTTAAGTACATAATATTTGCGGTTGTAGAGATAGTCCATATTTATTTCAATAAGGAAAACTGGACAAAATAGGCCTGGGACATCAGAGGTTAGGAATGTCTCTAAAGGCAGATGAACTCTAGACCTATAGTTCTTGAGTTTGAAGCTGCACCCTCTCGTTTCGGCTTCACATTATTCAACTGCTAGCCGTGCTGCATGAATAATATTGTGTACTACCATTTACAATATGCATAACATAGCGATATCCTGTCATCTGTCTTTGCAGGCCGTGTTGTGAACCTGGCCAGTATGTACGGGAGGATGGGAAACGCCCTCCGCTCACCTTACTGCGTCTCCAAATACGGCGTCGAGGCGTTCTCGGACTGCCTCCGCTACGAGATGAAGGCCTGGGGGGTAAAGGTGTCGATCGTCGAGCCGGGCAACTTCATCGTGGCCACGGGCATCCTGACCCGCGACATCGTGGCCAGCACGGCCAACACGCTGTGGAGCGAGGCGCCTGCGCACGTGAAGGAGGACTACGGGAAGGCCCACTTCGAGCAGCACATGTCCCTGATGCGCTCGTACTGCAACAGCGGGCAGAAGGACGTGGCGCCGGTCCTGGACGACATCACGGACGCCGTCGTGTCCAAACGTCCGTACACCAGATACAACCCCATGGAGCCGCACTGGTGGATCCGCGTGCAGCTGATGACCCATCTGCCCGCCGCCATATCCGACTTCCTCTACTTCTGAAAGAGACGCCGTCCCCTCCTACACGAGCTCCACCCGTCGGACCACAGATAGCAGCAGGTTTTAGCACGATGCAGATGTACAGGTCTCTGCTACGTGTCCCTCCGCACTTTAAAATTCACTGATCAAGCCTTAAAACTCTTTGTAAACAGAGTACAGGATTGCACTTTGCTTTTTTTTTTTTTTTTTTAAATGTCTGACAAGAACCGTAACTTTTTATCTGAACAGACACATCCCATAAGTACTCACTACTGTGTTGTGTATCAGCAGGGCTATGAGAAACCCGTAGCTAGGAACACTACATCGCTTTCTGTAGTATAATCTTAAAAAAAAAGAAGTATATCTCTTTATATCTTTTTTTTTTTCCCCTGATACTCCTTACTTTTCGCCTGATGGGAATCTTCTGCGGCCCCCCCACCGGCAAAAGGCCCCTGCTGCTCTGTTGTGGCTGAAGCCGGAACAATCCAAGGTCAGCTACTGTACAACCGTGGTGGGATTTGGCTCTAATCGCCCGAAAGTTACGTAACAACACAAACCCACTTTTGTCTCACTTGCTACATGAGGTCCTGTGTGCTACTGCAGTTTGATGCGATTAAAGGGCACGCTGGAATTAAAAGGATTTCTCATTCTTGTATACAGATTTTTTGTTTTTTTATGATTTGAAATAAAGTGACCAAAATCAAGAGTTTTGTAGATTTCATGTGAACGTAATGATATAAGTTGCCACTGGGTGGCGTACAAGCACCGTATAAATCTGCTGCTGTTCTCAAGCTGGATTCTGTGCCTTCTATCACACAAAGGTTAATGTCTCAATTTAAGCTGCATTATCACAGTAAGCACAGCACAGAAGAGCATCAATGCAGTTTTTAATATAGTCGGAGCTTATAACCAAACTTTGTCAAATTCTGTATTTGTAGTAAAATGCTGCAATAAGGGGGAAAAAAATTAAAGTGGAAGTTAACATGTAACCACAGAATTGTCTTTTACCTTCTGCCAGATTAAAAACACCACAGCGTCATTTTTATGTTGTTTATTACGTCTTTTGAACACTCTAATAAACTCTTCTAAATTATTACACCTGAAGACAATCTCCCCTCCATAAAAACAGTATTAAGAGCATGACATTAAATTTCACAGCACTGCCTTTTATCATTCCACAGCATGGATCTGTTTTCTTCACTCTCTCTCTCTCGCTCTCTCTCATACAGAAAAGAAGAAGGAAAAAAAAAAAAAAAGCTTTGTGAGACAAAGAACACCATAGAAATGTAAGCAGCACAAAAAGCACCAAAGTTAACACGGGGTCATTTGATCTGAATATTATCAAGAAATCAACGGTAGGTCCCCCCCCCCCCCCCCCCCCCCCCCCCCCCACCCCGAGATTATCTCAGGTTTGGGGAAACAAAAGTTCCAGCTGCGCTGCGGTTCATGAGAAATAATTTGATAAATAATCTCTTGATAATATTTGCCACAGCGAGGGCTGTTCAAACAGATTTAAAAACCCTTTCTGTACAGCTACAAGGCTCTGCTCATGCAGCCTTTATTGGTGTAAAATGAACAAAAAAAAGATCCCAGTTTATAACAATATCTATGCAGAGAGATACTGTAGTTCTGTATTTGAATATCAAGTCAAACATTTAAGTATTGATTTTTTTTTTCCTTTTTTTTTTTTTTTTTTACATATTTAAGTGGCTAAACTGCAAAAGTGAATGTCTTACACTAGTCTTATATGAAATACATACAGACATTAAAAAAAAAAAACTATTTCCTTGGAAACCGTGACGGTTTCTTCACAACCAACAACGTGTGATACCGTTTACTTGAGGTGCTCATACATGAGATTCAGGTCATGATTACATCACACCTGGGATTATGTTTCTGAATGAACATCAGTAAATTTTTTTTTTGTTTTATACTGTACATGTAGGCATTCACTGTTCACTTTAAGGAGTTATACTTGATGAGATCAGCTATGGTAAGGTCACTTGATACTACGCACAATATCAACTAATGGGCATTTTATGCATGACACAAAAAAAAAACAAAAAAAAAAAAACAAAAAAAGTTAGACAATGACATTTTCAGCCTACATCAACAAAGTGAGTGTTCAATGAGGAAATACCCTTCCCTATAAGGATGTTTTCACTCAACTGACGCACATGCAAAGCTTCAACCAAATAGCACACAGCGGTGACAAGAGAAGTGGGAAGAAGAGGGTGAGGAAGGAGAAGAGGGGAGGGGGAGGGGGGGGGACAACTTTAAAACCTTTGGTTGACAGAAAGCTGTGAAGGCACATTAAAATCTCCTCTTAAATCCTTCAAACTGGGGCACATTGCGTTTCTTTTTTTTCCCCCTCCCCTCACTTTAATGCTGCGTAATGTTGCAGATGCTGCAGAAACTGGAAGTCGGGGAGGAAATTTTCACACAAAACGCGAGCCGCTGATAGCGGTATAGGCAAAACGCTATATCTCACTTCAAGTGTCAGCAACATGGCACAGAGACAACAGGGATCAGGTGCAATAAAAAAATAAAAATCACAAAAGGAAACGTAACAGAAATCCTGTATCCCCCCTCAAAAAAGTACTTGGATACAGAAACCAAAAGAAGAGAATACAGGCACAAATACGCTTGAAATATTGGTAAGATTGAAACTTTTTTTTTTTTTTCCATCCATCTGGGACCTAAAAAATGAACAGAAATCACTGTAAGCTTAACGAACAATACTGTGATTCACGCTTGAAAACAGCCGGACAGAAACCTGTTTATACGTGTTAGATCGAGACGTTTCCATTCCGGGTTAGAGCCCCCCCCCTCCGCGACCTTTCATCCTGGAATGTTATTTCTTCAATATATAAACAGTTGTACTGCGTAATGAGGTGTAATCAGAGTTCAATTAAGTTATTTTGTACTTCATGTGTAAAAGTTGCCATCATAAAACCGTGTTTCACGCTCAGCTCTTTTTAAGTATAAACTGTCAGTCACCTAGGGAATGGAGAGACATGGGGGAAAGGGAAAAAAAAAAAAAAAAGATTCACACCCACATTTTGTGTTCTTTGTGGCATGACTTTGACTTTTCATGCTTGGATTGACCTCCCGAAAAGCTTCTGCGCCGTGATGCATCAGCGCTGGCCTCCGTTCATCTCCCCACCCAAATATGCCTGGGAGCGGTATTCCAGATACTCCACATCCAGCGGGATAGATTCTCCCCCAAAGTCTCCTCCCTAGATCCTAATTCACCACTTTTGTTTTTTAGGGTCTATTTTTCCATTCCTCCACTGTGAGATCCCTCCTCTACTCTCTCTCCCTCTCTCTCTCTCTCTCTCTTTCCCTCCCTCTCTCTCTGAGCTCAGGTCCAACTGGCCACAGCTGGAGAACTCATCATTTGCAGGCATCGTAATCATCATCTCCCTGAGCCCACTGCTGCTGCTGCTGCTGCAGCCTGATCGCAGGCGCTCGCTGCTGCTCCTGTAGCAGCCCTTCAACGTTCACGTCCAAACACTACTCGGTCCGTCCTCGCTCGACAAGTAACCCGTTCAATAGAGACCTTTACTGTAAATATAAACCATAAAAAATCTAGGAGACTCGATCAACACTTAACTTGCTTTTTTTTTGTTTTTTTTGTGGACAAATAAGTCACAGAAACAAACGCACAAAACAGAAATAATCAATATTTCTTTCACGAGTACTAATCCTTTTTTTTTTTTGAGGTTCTCCTTGCTTGGCGTGTACGCAACCGCGCAAACACGACCCCGGGTTGACCTTTACTTCTACATTCCCTTCGGCAAACACTAATTCAAGAGGAGTGACGTCGTCCTCCGGACCGGCCCCCTCCGTTTTTTGTCGTTTTGTTTTTTTTTTCCCCTAGAACTGGCAGTTGTTTGGAAGCCCCACTGCCCTCCTTCCTGCGGAGAAAAAGTCCCGTTTGGCAACGCCGGGAGGACGCGCCAGCTGTCAGTCCTCAGACTACGAGGGAGGGAGGAAGGGGGTACTTTTTTCTCCCTGTCGAAACACTGGGATAAACTGTCAATCCTTCTCTCGGGAGACACGCGTGGAGTAGTGAGGATGCTGAGCACTATTCTGTTTGTTTGTTTGCATGCAGGCGTGCAAAGTCATGGCATTTTTGAGCCCCCCCCTCCCACACTGTGTGTGTGTGTGTGTGTGGGGTGCCCCGGCTTTGTAACATTCACATGATACGGATACAGCAATATGTGAGACAAGCAGTTCTGTTGTACAAAAAAAAGAAAAAGAAATAGAATCTATTTTGACCGAGTGAAGGAATCCTCCAAAAAAACTAAAAAAAGTTAAAAAAAAAAAAAGAAAAAACAGATGCACAGTGTGATAATCCAATCTCTACAACCATGATCCTAACAGAATTGTATCAATAAATATATTTTGGTCACTTAATTTTTTATTCATAATTAGCAGTTAGCAGGAGTTTGTGGATTAGCGTGTCCACAACCATGAACAACGAGTTAAGACAGACAACACAAAAAAAGTGAGTTGTAATGTAGAACTCAAGGCGAGACTGAATCTGAGAAAATGACTCATATGGGTGGTTGCTGTGTATTGGATACAGTTAAAAAAAAAAAATCACATTTTTTTAAAAAGAAACTGTTAAAAAGATTATATATTATCAACAACAGAAAAAAAAAGAAAACTAAATGCAAATCTAATAGATATCAAGGTGGAAATACATGGCATCGCCTATGAGCTAACACATCTGGATAATTTTAAATAGGTGACCAAGAGGTCTGTAGTCAACTCTCAGGAGTCCGTAAAGTCTTTTTTTTTTTTTGTCTCGCCTCCGTTCCTCCGTGTCTCTCCCATGCTTTTTCCATACCTCCTCTTGGAATGCTCACAAATCTGGCATTTTAGTCCTGATGATGTGTTAAGTCCTCAGGCTTGGAGTTTAAATGTTAGTGTGTGTTCTGGTGTAAGTATCTGTACGTATATACTGTATATGGATGCACTTTAGAACGTGTAGGTGTGTGTGTGTGTGTTTGTAGGTGTAGGTGTGTGTGTATAAATGTGTAACAGAGGGATCAGGAGGCAGCCAGGGCCTTGATCAGGTACAGTTTGTCTCCTTGCTCACTGGTGAAGATGGGGGCCTTTTTGTAGTGTTCGACAAGCTCTTCCATAGAGTTGAACTTGCGCTGTCCGATGCAGTAAAGGTTTTCCTTCAGCTGCACTTTGAAATGCTTGTTCTTGCTCTGCGCCTTCAGGGAGATGGAGAAGTCGTTTGGCTGCAGGGAAAACAACAAAAAAAAGATATCAGAATTCGAGGCAAATACAGACAAAGGCGATCAGAGGAGGTGGTTTCGGTGGCTACTGACCGATGACTCGCTGTCTCGGATGAGGAAGTCTCCCTCTATGCCTCTCTGGTTGAGGGCCACCTCCGCCTGGTGGCGCGTCACCTTACCGTAGTACCACTCCTTCCCCGCAAAGCGCCCGCTGCCCGACGGCGAGATGTAGTCGCAGTCGGGCGTGGGCGGCCCGGCGGGCCCTGCCGCGGGCTTATGGGAGGCGGAGTCCAGCACCGTGACGTAGTTCTTGGGCACCAAGCCCAGCTGTCCGTCCGCCTTGCGGCACTTCCACCACTCGGGGTCGTTCTCGGGCTTCTCCACCACCTCCATCACCTCGCCCTTCTCGAAGTTCAGCTCCTCGTCGTTGCCCGAGCTGAACGGGTAGAGCGCCTGGACCGTGTGCAGCACGCGGTTCCCGTTGGCCGTGCTGTTCACCACGGCCGCCAGCTTCTCCGTGAGCGAGCCGGCCGGGTCGCCCAGCCCGCTCATCACCCCTACCCCCGCCGTCCCGTCCATGTCCTCCGTCACGTAGTTGGACGGGAACCAGCCGGAGCGTCCGTTGTAGCTGCCGCGCCACCAGCCGTCGCTGCACTTCTCCATCACCACCACCCGCGTGCCCTTCACCAGGGACAGCTCGTCCTCGCGCTCCGCCGCGTAGCTGAACTTGACCAGGGCGGGCAGGTTGAGGTCGTACAGCCGCTCGCCATTGTCCGCGTACATGTCTGAGTCGGCGGTGGAGGCCGTGTCTCTCATCCCCTTCCTGCCCTTCACCTTCCCAATTCCTGGACAAAACGATCAAAGAAAGGTGTTAGATATTTGCTGATAGAACGTCCTCCTACAGTTTTTACACACTGGAGTGATAGTTGCTGGAAATGGGCTTTGGCACATATATGTAGATATTGCACCAAAAACCAGATTTTTCAGCTAAAATAGTCATTTACCATATTAGCAATGTATAAAGTGTATTTCAGATTAATTTATAGTTATCTTCATTGAAAAAAAACTCCTTTTCTTTCAAAAATAAGGAAATTTCTAAGTGACCCTGAACTTTTGAACAGTAGTGTGCACCATAAAAAACAGCTCTGAAAATTTGAGGGAGGAAAGAAAATTCCAAGACAAATCCTTGCCATTGATAATAAGCATTAGGGGTTGTGCTGAAATAAATGGAGGGCGGGTAAGTAGGACTAAATATCATTCCTTGTCCACGCTGTAGTGCCCTAACCGCCCCACACTCCAAATCCAAGAACATTCTTGGGGATTAGGCCTAGGTGCTGAGGAAACAAAAAAAAAAAAAAGCAACACTGGTGTGGTTTAAGGGAAAAAAAATATCTGAGTGGGATGAAAACTTGTTTTGGCATAGGCCTCTAAATCCAGTGGGAAACAAAAATGTACACGAAACAAATTACCGGTATGTAGTTTAAAAAAAAAAGAAAAATAGAAAAAAGTAAGTAATGTCCTAATTGTTCCCTTTGACTGTGCTGACCGCTAATCACGTAGCGCTAATCGCCTCGAATGCCCCGGCACCTGCAGCCTTGCTCACAAATGCAGCTGGATACGGAACTCCGTCCGATTTCTGCCAACGCTTAAGACTCTCCGCTCCCTGATCCCTCCGGACCTCCTCCACTTTCCAAGCGACCTGCTGAGCCAAACATTCTGACTGCAGCGCGGGGATGATTCAGAGCGTATTATCAAGACTTTATCAGCCGGCCAGCGACTCAAGATGAATGATGCAAAAGGGCGGATTTTATCATACGTTCACTCAGCCTTTTGGCATCAGACCCGCATCCAGTTGCGCCGCCTGTAAAACCGGCCCAGAAGGGGGATTACCGGGCCCTTTAGCCTTTTCCCTGGGTTATGGAGCCCTGAGGCTGAGCTTTGGCAGCCCTGTGGTCGTCGTCTTACTGGACAAGAATTTCCACTTGGCAGCCTGGCACGCCGGCAGTTGTATGAAACACATGCGGCCGCCAGCGGGAAGGACGCAGTGGTGAGATCACACCACTTTCTAAGAGAACAGAAAGCGAGCTCCTATGCACCTATGCATTAATTTCTTCTGTGTAAACTAGGGAACATTCCAGCTTTTTTTTTTTTTTTTTTGCTGGATCTTGCACTAATACATTACTGTTATTATCACAAGTCGGATGATGATGATGTGGGGGGAAAACCAGACTACAGCTGGGACCGGCCACCGATGGTTTAAGCAGCGACTCTTTCTGATTACGTTTGCAAAGGCTATTGCTAAAGTCAGCTGAGTGAAATTACACAGGAAGGCAGGGTGTAGTCTCTGGGAAGGTGCTGGGGGAGGGAGGCCGGAGTGTGTTTGTTTTTCGCGCGGGGGACGTGACTAATATGTTACTGCATCTGCGTTACCGCAGATAAATTGTTGCTGAAAGGTGGCCGTGACTCAAGAAGTGGAGACAAATTTCATGGTAGCGCCGAGAGTCCGACGTCAAATTGCTTCCAGGTAGACCCTGTTATTAGTCACACCACTGTACATAACTACAGACTCCAGACAGGGTGTTAAGAGCTGATGTCTGTACACGGAGGTTAGATCAGCTTATGCCTCGTTGCGATCTCATATGTGTCAGAAACAGGAAAAAGAATAACAAAAAGATAAATATTGGGAAAAAAAAGGATATACACAGTTCACATATAACCGTTTACTTCTTTGAGTTGTTTTTAAATGGTAGATAATGATACCCTCAGCGGCTTAAATATCGCTTTCGGGGTAGCAAAAAAAAAAAGAAGAAGAAGAAACATGTTCATGCAGGTGCAAGCACCAGGAAGTGTCTTCTGCACAGTTGGAAATGACCTAGTTAGCTCCAAACAAAAGGTTAGGGGTCAACCCTGTATAAATAAAGTATCTTTCAGCTCCAACACAGACAATTGAGAGCTTCATATTTTATCTCTCTGGACAGGTAACACGGCCGTTATCGCGCTCCTCGTCCGAGATTTTATTCGCCGCTTCCTGCTGCGTTCACAAAGGCTTTGCATTATAACGACACGGAGCCACAGGTCACTGCATTTGACTAGATGTTCAATCTAAGCAAATGCAGTAAAGGGTAGTTGGGATTTGCCTCTATAGGCCATACTGTGAGAAGATAAGCGGCTGTTATTGAGAGCTCATCAGTCATGCTGTTGTGGGGTTAACCACTGAGCGTTCACTTGTGTGTTTGAGAGTTTGGGTTGAGTTTGTGCTTCCTCTTACAGTTTATAAGCATCTCTTATCTTCCTGGGCTTTTTACACCTTACACAGGATGTGGCACAGCCAGGTTTGCAAGGTGAACTTCGAGCAGAACTTTTGGATCGATCTCAACACACCGAACGTTTCTGAGCAACAAATTTGACAGCAAACGAGAAGGAAAGAGAGTGTTTATCTTAAAGAAAGGTTTATGCATAAAACATGTCATACTGAATACTCTGAACTGCTCAGTGCAACTTACAATGATGAGGAGGATTTGTACAGAAAATCAGAAACATTTTAACTAGTAGGAGGTCCAGATGGCTCATATTTAGTACAATATTTATTTAGTGTACATATTTTTATTCAGCGTACATATTCTTCCTTTTTTTTTTGCTCCCTTCCTCTGGCTGCATGATATAAAGACAGAATTCCAATGACTGAGCAGTCTGAGGTTGAGAACTTCAGACAGGACTCATAGCTGTTGTGACAGACACATCACTGGTTGTTATGAGGCCTGAAGCTGATCATCTTTAATTACGGGACAGTCTACCCTACCAGCAAAGCTGCTGTACTACCCAGACCTGCCACCTCTACCACAACACAACCCTGTGAGGAAGAGCAGGACTTAATTAAACGGAAAATACTGCAAGCGAGGCAGCAACTGAAACCGGAAACTTTGTTTAAATTACTAACTCCATGATAAACAAACAGTATACAACAGAAAATATATAATGGTTTTGAAAATCTAAAAATATGCACCAGTTTACCCTCAGCTCCTCTTAGCCGATATGCTTGACCTGAAGGTTAGTCAAAATTCTTCTGTATTAGCAGATGCGGTAGCTGAGCGCTTCCCCTGAAACCCACAAACCACACTGCTACCTGGGAAAGGCCGCCCCCAACGAGAGTAATTAAAAAGAAAAGAAAAAAAAAGGGCCAGCTCTGGAAACTTTTCTCTCTTTCAACGTCAGATGCTTTTTCCTGTGCATTTCCTGAGAGAAGGATGCGGAGGAAGGAAGCCGTGTCGTGCCATGCTGCGTCGAGTGGTGGTAAATCACTGGAAACAATGAGGAAAAAAAGACCTTAAAAGACCCGTGCTAAACCCCTCCAGAAACTTCACTTTTTTTTGTTTGCAGATGAGGTATAAACAGCGGGAGGAGAAGAAAGTGGCCGGGCAGTTTGTTCGGCGACTAGTGACAAGACAGGAACTAGTTCTGTTTTTTAACTCTGGCCTCCCCAACGCTGGCTGGCTGTCCATTGTCTGCCAGGGCCCTTTCGACCCTGCGGCTTCCCTCCATTCCAGGGCTCTTCCTCTGTGGACGACAACACCCCGCGTCAGGCTGTCTGACAGCGCCTGAACATCCCCCTACTAGCGCAGAATACGACCATTCGGGCGAGTTCAGCAGCAGTGAAATGGCTCGCTTGCCATAAAGAGAAATCATAATGTTTTATAGAGCCAAATGGTCGTCATGAATTTGCTGGTAGCACTGGACTGTGATGAGTCACCATCATGTTCTAATTGCAATCTCAGCCACGTTGGCTAATTACTATTTAGCGGCAGTCATGCCGTCACTGGGTGGACTCTCAGAAAAGTGCTCCATATGTAGATAGCGAGTGTCACTCGCGTTCAGACATATGACGCAACGGCAACCCTCAGACATATGGAGAAGTGTGAGACTTGCGCATGAAAAGGCAATAACAAGAGTGAGTTGGCAGATTTTTTTAAGCCAGGATGGCCGACACTGCCTTTTAAAGACTACAGCTTCAAATAAGCTGCTAACATGGCTGACTGATAGCCGTGCAGGAAACGTGCAAAGCCCTTTTAACTTGGGCCATCTGAGACATCAAAAGCAGGCAGCCATCACGGTCTGTGATGGAGTAGAGGGAGGAGGGAGGGAAGCACACAGCTCCGTTTGGTATTAACTGCTCTGGACAGTGCAGCATCACAGAAACTCCGGCTATAGCATTTCTACCCAACAAAAGTGTCCATCTGAACCAACCAGTATCAATATCATGTCCATGAAGGTCATCTAAGTCATTTTATTCTTGTGGAGTTGTAGAAAAAAAGCAACTGGACCTCTTAGTTTGGTTGAAGACGTTTTGTCTCTCATCCAAGAGGCTTCTTCAGTTCTGAGTGTATCAATGTCAGCACACTTACAGTGATACTGACACAGAGTATCCGATGCCTTTTTACACTAAAATGCCAACCCTGTTTGGTATATTGTGCTCCATTTCCCCACCGCCATAGAATGTATGTGTTGCAGCTGCTGTGGATGGTGAGACAATCTCACAATATATCACGCTTGCAGTGATTGGCTGCAAGCAAAACCACACAGTCATTTTTTTTCTAGGTCTGGGTACAAAAAAGATCAAATGCAGGTATTGTTTGACTGGAGAGGTTTCAATATTACTTGGTACTGGTTAATTTCAAATAAGCAGGAAATGTAAAAGGTGTGAGTTTGCCAATAAGGCTTTATAAATAGAGGTATATCCTTGTCAAGTCTGAGAGAGGGAAGGCTATCCAACTATGGCAAACAAAATAAAGTGATTAGTAGAATCGACTTCTAAAGTGATAAAACTACGGACAGAATGGTAAAAGGCATCCAAAGGCTTAAGAGTAGAGGTAGAGGCATGCTTTATGTGCATTAAGGACAAGTTTAAGATGCAGAAATGTGAACTGGAAAATACTAAAAGTAGTATTGCACTGCTAAATGGGCAGAGTCTGCAGTGGAATACAGAATTATATCATCCGCATACAAACGGACGTGACAAATGTGTTAACGATGAATATATATTGTTGACAAATTGTTAAGTTGGAACACCCAATACTGAGCCTTGTGGGACACTCTTGGGGGTCAAAACTGATGATACTGATCTCAAAAGTCAGCCTGAGTGTGACATTTTTCAATACTAGTGAAAATACAAAACTAGTGTTTTACTTACAGAAAAAATGTTTTCTATTTATTTCATATATGCTGCCAAATTTCTTAAAAGTTAAAGCTGCCACATATGAAGTTTACCCAATAATATAAAGTGGTAAAAAACAAAACTGAAACTATTTGATCAAAAACAGGATTACAAATCTGAACAGCCATTTGAGGCCAGTTTTCCATACCTGACAGTTGTCAAAGACATAGTTCCATCAACACATTTTAGTCTGTGCCAAGAAAGTATTTAAGATTTCATACCCAGCACTAATCATGACATGAACAATGTTGTTTTACATAAACATATTACTACACCTAACAAACGAATTACTTCTGAGAACCAGCACATTCAAAACTGGAACTAAGACAAACATGACCATGGGCTTGGGGAACTTGTGCTGGCGTTTCCGTCTATTTGCCAAACTATAGACCAAACAATTGATCAACAGTAATTTGCACACTAAAAGACAAGACAGTAGATAAGAAGAGCTGTGCTGTCGACATTGCCATTGATCTCCTTTACTAACAAGTTTACAGCACTGGCTACTCTTTAACAACCTCAGCCACTATTCACTTCCTCTTGAGCTACTCCTAAAGGCAGAAGATTCCTGAAAACAAAGACAAGTGGGCAGATTTACAGAAGAATAACATCTTATGTCTAAGTGACGTTGAGGACTCTCTCGACTCTTGCCTCATCTCTTAATTATGATGTCTTTTGTTTTTTGGAAAAGGAGGAGTGAGAAGTGGTTTGGAGAAATGAAGTGGGAGTTGGATAGAGAGAAGCGAGGGTCAGAGACCGCCAGAAAGTCCAACAGACAGACCCCGCACAATGATTCAACTTCCTCCTAAATTCTCACTTCCTCTCTGGCCTGCTCTCCTCCAATGCTCAGGGAGAAATGTGGCTCAAATTAGAGTTTCCGCTCGCTGGGGAGGCTCAGAAACAGGAAAACAGAGGGGAGGAGACTAACAGCTCTCGGTTTACACAAGTAAGAAGTTTGTTAGCTCATCTTTTTCTTAAAGCCTCTCATCCCACACACTCTGGAAGCTTAAACTACAATCGGTCTTCAGGCGAGCCAGCGGACACACACACACACACGCACACACAGACACACACACTCACACAAGTAGGGAAGATAGACAGAGACAGGAGATACCACTCAACAGTTACAAGGTGAGATTACAGAATGGATGCACGCCAGGGCCTTTTGAAAAAGTGTCGGTGTGGCTGTAAAGTATCCACGGCCCACCGAGCTGCACGGGTAATGACATTCCTCTGATAACCGAGCGAGGTGCAGGAGATGGGAGTCCGGCTCCCATCAATCAGCAGAGACCCCTTCCTCCTCTCGGCACAATGACTACAGTGTTCTACATGAGCACCCCGCGTCCCTTCAACTGTAGCTCATGACTGGCGGGTGGCTGGGTGGGGGTGTGGGGGGGGGGCCCTCCCCGAATGAGCGAGCTCGCCCTGAGGGTAGCATAAAAGAAAACAGACATTGGCTATGTCTTGAGATATTCCCCCAAATAGGGTGGAGATGGGGTCTTCAAGCAAGATAAAGTAATCCAACAAGTTGCAGCCCACTCACTAGGACAAAATGCTAGAAACAAATGGAGTAGGATTACTGTGTGTATGTGTGTGTGTTTAAAAGAAAGAGACAGAGAAGGATTGCTGAGGCAATTACAGGCTTCGGCACAGCAGAAGGCTTTTCAAAAGCATATCCACCCAGTCTTCGCAGCCGCTCACAGACAGACTCGAAAGCTGTTAAGACACCCGCTCTCCTACTTTGCCAGCACAACATGTTAGCACAGAAATCAGTTTCCACCTATATATGACAGACAATTCGTTTGGCTAAAGCCGTAACCACCTTGTGACCAAAGTAAAAAATCAGACAAGATGAAAAAAAAAAAAAAAAAAAAAGTGTGACAACTGCTCTTCAACGACTAGAGGGAGAGGGAAAAAAAGGGAACAGCTCAAACTTCAGACGGTAAATTTCTACACCTCAAACAAGAAGAGCCAGAACAACTTTGAGGTGCAAACAAAAGTCTAGGAAAAGTAGAAAACTCACGAAAGAAATGTTTGAATAGGTTAGCCATGTCCATTTTGGGCTCGCCGTCTCTCCCTCTCTGTCTCTTTCCCGGCCCCTTGCTCGCTTCCCACTGCAGCTGTAGAGTTATTCCATGTGAACTCCCAGAGAGAGAGAGCTGGGCGGATAGCAGAAGCAGGGCAGCCCACTCCTTGACCATGTGGTCAGGCTTAACCAATGAGAGTGCGGGATAGAGAGGCCTCCAGTCCAGCTCTGGAAGGCACACTATAGAGGCCTCATGGAAAGGGAAAGAAGGAGGGAAGAGGAGGGGGGAGCTGAAGCTCAGACAGAGAAAAGTAGAGAAAAGGAGATGAAAGAAAAGAGATATAGGGAAAGTGAAAGAGCAGTTTCATCAAATTTAGTGGAGGACTGGTACTTGTAGCAAGGTTCCGGATTAAGTAAAATACACTCTGAAGGGGTCTTTGCTGCAACACTGAGTGAGTCAGTGAGCACTCGGCCAATCACATGACTGCAGTTGTTTGTAGAGACACTCATAACTTTACAACAACCCCAGGAAATATGAATCCTCCAGCGCAGCAATGAGCGCACACTCACACCAAAACACAGCCCTCTGCAGACAGATCATACGCTCGAGCATTCTTTCAGACGATGACACCACTCCACACCCAGTAACGTGCTTGTTTTCCTCCCACGTTACATATAAAAGTGTGGTCATCGGGCTGCTTTTCTTATTGTTCTCCCCCCGCCTCCCCACACACACACACACACACGACAAACATTACCACCCACAATCCCCGAGTTCAAATGTCCTTAATCTACTTTTAGATCATAAATAGTATACCTAGAGGTGAAGTATTTACAAGCTTTCTGTGATTGTATTAGTGTTTTACAGGCTTCTCCGTATGCTTTAGCTCATGTTTTTCATTAGCTCATGTTTTATTGGGTGTGCGCAATGTGTGCGAGTGAGACCCGAGCCTGTGTTTGTGTGCGTCTGTCATCCGCGCAGCTGTTCACCTGAGGTTATTTGATCAATGGATGTAGTGACAGGTGGAAAGTTGTTAGGAGACTCCATTACTGTGGTGCATGATCACTCACCCACCCAACCACACACGCGCGCACACACAAATTGAAGGCAGAGAAATAAACCTGTACACTTCAGGGCAAAACAGACAAAACAAGCTTCGTGTGCAACAATTGAGCACAACTATGCTCGGGTCAAGTGACAACAAATGGGCGAAGTCTTATGAATTTGTCAGTTCAATCAGAGACAACTTAAAGTGCAAACATTTAAAGAGCAGTTTTAAAAAAGCCTCCCCCAAAAGAGCCTCCTTCCTGTTTTGTTGCGATCACCCCAAAAATTGCAGACACGTTTAGAATAAACGCAGTGTAATCCTGCCATAGCTTGATGACTCACATTTGGTTAGGATGTACCCAGAAACTTTCAGTTCTACATGCAAAGAAAAGACGATCTGGGGTTGGGGGTTTCCTCATAGGTCACCCTATGCATCAGCACATCATAATCACCACATTAAAGTTCAGCAAAGGAGATGCTCCATTGTGCTTTTGATATGTACAATACACCAACCTGCCACCTCTAAAAAAAAAAAAAAAAAAAAAAAAAAACACTGCAACACTCTAAAATTTAAGAAGATTTTAGAGAAGTGTGCTGTACCTGTAGATAAAATAGGTCAACATGATTTACTGTCAATATCATGTGTAAGTCCCCTTCTACTACAGTGGAAAATGCCGGTGAACAACCTTTGACAAGGTGTTATGTAACAGGATCTGGGCCAAACAAGCATGGCCAGAGCATACCGACAAAGACAACTAACCCATCACACTCTTATTTTATGTCATTGATGCTCTGCAGAGTGGATCGGATTAGAGATTACAGAATGAAAAGTACCACGCTTTAAGTGCGATACCTTTACATTCCATGAAAATGCAGGAAATTATCAAAAGGGTTAAATCAAAAAGAAAGAGAATAAATTCCAGGCTATATGGCGGTGTTCCAGAATGAATGCCAGAAAATTATCATGAATGTCTGTCGTCAAGCTGAATTAAGCAAATGGCAACCTTGGCTCACATACAGTTACATTTGGCTCGAAACGCTGCTGGCGGTACAAGACCCTTGGCAACCGGCAGCGCCCTGAAATATTACTGTTGTGTTGACGGTGCAGATGACACCTGTGCCATATCTATTCCGGTCTTGGTAAAAGTGGAGGAGGAAATCGGTTACATGCTAACAGAAGGTTGGAATATTTCGATTTGATGACATAAAAGAGTTTTAAATAGAGCCACCAACATGAGACAAAACAAACCTTCTTTTGCATCAGGAAATAACTAGAAATTGTATATTTTGCTACCTTGTCTGAGTAAATGCTTCAAAGGGAAACATCAAAAACTTCTATCATCAGATACTACGTTACAAACACTAAAGCTCTAGCCTGAAAGCGCCTTGTGAGAAAAATATAACAGTTTCAGACAGATATCTACCTGGCTTCATCGTTCTGTGGTGGCACTTTATAAATCATGTTCTATACCACAAATATGAGATCAAAAACAAAATGAGACAAGGTCTAGATAAAAAAGAATCTTCTGTCTGTTTAGGTTGAACAGCAACAAACGCAAAGAAAGTCATCCTACAGTTGAAAAGAATGTGTGACTGCAGATATAAATGTTTAGAGTGAAAATATCGATGCAGGCTAACTGGACCTTGCGAGACCCTACAATATAAATAAACTAGCACTGCGAGAATGTAAACTATAAAGTGGTCAATGATTATTAAACCATTAAATGTTCAAATCAACAATGATTTGTAAACCGTAACAGATTTTTACCAAGTGTGTCTTTGAGATTCTTGACAATAGACGCTTTCCGGGCGCTGTTTTTCCTCTCCACATAGTTGGACGGCACGAAGCCGGTTTTGTTGGTGGCGTTTCGAACCCTCCACCAGGACTTGGAGTCGTCGAGGAGCCAGAGGCGCTCGTTTTTCTTGATGTCCAGCTCCTGGTCCTGCTGGGCCATGTAGTCAAACTTGGCGATGACAATCACCTCTTCCGTCATCTTGCACTAGGTGCACTGGTGATGGGGAAACAAGGACATGAGGAGGAGAAACAGAACAGATGTCAGGATGGCCCAAATGCATATATACTCATATACATAGAAGAAATCATTTTCTTTCTTCTTCAAGCATCTGACTGAAAACTTCTTGTTTTAAAAAAATATAAAGAAACAACTCTGTAATGCACACAGCACAAACACTGTTGTCCATTATCCTGTAAGCACCTATTTGTACTATATTTACATAATGTAACAATAATTTCCTTTTGGATATTAATTGTTTTTGACGTCCGCCACATCTTCCTTTACAAGAGGCACGAACCGAAAGCAAATTGATGCATGCTACGATGGACATCGAATGGCCAATCAACTAAGCATGCATTTATCCGATAGGCTACTTTTTCAACATTGAAAGGACTTTTCTCCAAAATCCCGACCCAAACTACAAAAAAATTAGAGCACCTTCTGATACCAATGCTGTGTTAATGTCAAGAAAAGGGATAGAAAGAAAGAATAAGCCTGTGTTCAATTTCAACTGAGCTTGAACATCCAGAGTTTATTTAAACTATTTAAACAACATGTTTAAGCACTGTTTTCTGACCTTTAGAGCTACTAGTAGCAAATGAGACCCTTAATGACAAACCCCTGACTGGCTTCCGATCATAAACACGTTAGCCTTATATGATGATCTAGCCTATTATGAAAATATGAAAACCTACAATATTTTTGGGAAACTTAAAGGCCTCCCTCTTATTTTTTTCCTCTACAGATCTGCATCAATCTCATAATTGACCTCTAATGCTTTCGGTTGACAGAAATATGTCATAGCGACTGAAAAATGGAATCCATGTGCTTATATGCTAACACTTTGGATATGGACTGAAGATATTTACCATTTAGAAGCCTTTGATTGCATGAAGTTTAAAAAAGAACTTATTTAGTACCTTTTTGTCACAGTCTCTTTCTGAACAGACATGTGGCTGTACTACAGATTGCTTCCTCTCGGTCTGCCAGGCTTCATACACATTTAATACTCCCAACTGTGCTGTTTGCAACGATTATGTAAGAGACACACCAAAAGTAAATTTAGAAACTGTTTGGAATTAGACAGCTGTACCTGTACTGCATCAAAGCTGAGAACTTCAAGGGCTTCACTGCTGACCTAGAAAAATAACAAAAACAGTGTGAAAGGATTACAAATGATGTCTTCTAAAGATTTTTTTTTTGATAATACTCAGAAACGTGCATCTGTTTTTGTTGCGTATTTGGGTCCAAATTGTGAAGCGCAACAGAGCCACTGTTCACATCAGCTACATTACAGACATCGCTGTCGTGAACTGGACCGTTTCTTCCAAATAGACTACAGCTCGGCCAGAATCCTGAATAAATGCCAGCTACCATTTCCATAGTTTAGTCTCTTCAGCCGCAATTTCCCCACCATCAATTGTCTTGTAGAAATAACAGATATAAATTACTATTCTTTTCAGGCCTCAACACTAGGAGCTGCCAGAGAGTGCAGAGCTAATCTATCAGTATCCACATTCTTCAGAGATTTACACAAAGAGAGGATGATTTCCTCTCAGGAGCCGTCCAATGATTGTCTATTGTTTCGCACATCAGACATGAACCAGGGAGCCAGCGAGATGGCAAAGATTAGTGTAACAGGGAAGCAGAGAAGAGGGGCGCTCTGCGTCAGCGTTGCGGCTACGTCAGTGAGCAGAGCACCGGCTAAACACCGATGATGTAGGATGTTATTTTAAATTTAGCATAGCCATTTCAATATTCCCATGTGTGCATGTGCTTCGTGAACCGGGTTAGAAGCTCGATTTTCCTCATTTGCAACGCTGCTCCTCATCGACAAGAACTTTGATGTTCCAGGCATTCGAAAACTGTGATCCGCTACGAAAACTTGTCCGTGTTCAACAATGAGCACATTCACAACAGCTGGTCTTATGACCCGCGCAGCCGTCAGCCCTGCAAGGCTACGCTTAGGTTAATACCGCAGATACTTTGGTTAACACCGAGGGGAGTGAGCGGCTATTGAAGTGGCTGCTCTGCTGCTCTGATGTCATGGGAGTGGATGGAGTTTCACCTTTTCCCCCTTGACTTGACTTAAGGGGCCAGACACTGACCTCATTGATTGAGAGCTCTTTTTTTTTATTTGAAGCAATAGTGTCTAGGTTTCAGCTGCAGCTGGCCTTGAGATAGGCCCAAGAACCTGATCTTAGGCAAACACAAGGAGCCAAGCTAGCTTTCAATATGATTGCTGGAGGAGTATGAATAAAATAAATAAGCAGAGGCTGAGGTTTATCTTTCTTCAAGTTTTTTTTCCCTTTTCCTGAGGAAAAGTCAAGATGTTGAGATGTTCATTAGAGAAAACAAAACAAGTGGATAATAGTGCAGCACCTAATGTTCCCCTTCTCATTGGATGCAGGCAGATAAAACCATGATAGTGTGTGTAATATACACATCTGCAGGTTTTAATGGGGGGATGGAGACACCTGTGGTCTGGGCTACCTTTCCCCATGTGGGTTGATGAGGAAGGTTGAACATTTGGGTGCATTCTATGATATTATCTCATAGCATGTTATTGCCTGCTGTTTTTTTCCATCTTTAATTTAATTAATGAACACTGGGAGACAAGTTAGGGAGCGGCACACAAAAAACAAAGAGCTGATTTACTCTCTTCGAGTGCTGCCTCTCGCAGTGAGACAAAGGCAACAATCTCTCCACTCCCTGGGCTGGGCTGGATAACTCTCTGCCAAAAGAGGCTGACAAGTGTGTATGTGCTCCTTCTCCGTTTACAACATCCCTCCCTTACTGTCTTTTTTTTTCCCCTCACTTTTCTTCCCAATGGTGCATGACAGAACCATCAATGGAAGACTATCCCCTTCCCAGTTATCTCCCGTTTTCAGACAGGGCGCTTGCATCTCAATCTCGCTTCTCTTAGTCGCCATCGACCCCCATGTCTAGGGTGGCTGAGCACTAAGTGCACATTAACACCGCGGTGACTTACGACGGTGCAGATGTGAGGGAGGATCAAAAAGTTAGGCAACAGATGCTCCGAGCTAATCGCTCAGCTGCAGACTGAGCCGCGGCCACTCGGCGACTCCGAGGCCCTAAACGCGAGGTCAGACGGGTCAAACTGCTCGAGTGGTGTCACATTCACATCCACAGCGGATCTCTGTTTACCCTGGTGCCTGGCAGAATTTACAGGTAGCCCAATCTCTATCTACCACTCCCACTGCACTTACTGAATAAGAGCATAGTGATTCAAATCTTCCATTTATTTTAACCCTTTCATTCCAATAAAAAAAAAAAAAATCTGTACGATTCTCTTTAATAAAATAAGTAGTTTCATATGTTTAGGTGATGATTTTGAGGAGCCACTTTGCCGTAATGGTTTTCTCAAGTTTTATGATGGCTAAAACAGAGCATGGTGGGATTTAAGATGCGATAATCATGGCGCTGTCTCAACTTCGGTCTGTCTCATCTGCAATATGATCCCCTTTTTGACTATTTTGAACTTTTGACATATGTGAAATATGTGTTAAAAGTTGCTGTGTGGACATATCACTTGATCTTTCAAGCTGCGATTATTCAGAAAGGCATGCCGGGGAGGGAGAACCCTTCAGAATTTGGAAGTATGACTGATACTGTTGCTGATTTGGAAATATTTCACAAAAGAGACCATCACTGATGTAATGATGTAATAATTCACTACTCCGAGTCAAATAGCTGCTGACCTTTGTAATGAGTTACTTATTTATATATACATATATAGAAAAAGCCAGTCCAAGTCTGAAAATAACTCGAGTAACAGACATAAAGCAAAAACAGGATCTGTATGCACAAGCTTTGTGGTTGTCAACAAGGGTGACTAGAGTGTATGGAATGTTAGACAGGTGGTCAGATCTGGTGGCCAGTGGTAACTGCAGGGGTTTCCCAGCTTGCTGTGTGGCTCCCACTCCTCCCTTACAATATATACAAGTAATCTGCTGACAGCAGGGCACCGAATTAAGCACATATGTTGATTTGGCTTTTAACTGAGCAAAAAAGTAGGTCAATCATGTCATAGAAAGTGAGATTTTGATTGCTTTTTGATTATAAGGAAGGGTTAGGTGTTGTATAAACACTGTTGCATGTTTCAAAACACACAATCCACAGAGAAATGCACAAAGCCTGTATTCAGAAACTGTGCCAGAACCTTTGTGGCCCGTGACCCCTTAAATAAAACAAAGTCTAGACTCCTCATCACATTTTGCATTGTCTACCAGTTGATTTACCGATTATTGGCTTGATTCATTTGTTAAATTGTGAAAAATATGTATTCCCCGCAATCCAAATTTACATCTTCAAATCTCTGGTTTGTGAGTAAAAGTCCAATTATTCAACTAAATTTGCATCTCTAGAAAGGGGACTTGTTGGAGGTGGGAGATGGTAAAATTACAGAAACCCACAAGAAATAAAGCCAAAAATTAAAAGAAAGCCTAAAAAAAAAAAATCAAATCACAATTTCTTATCTTGCCCTCTTCCAGAATATAACAGTGAATTAAAAAGTAAAAACAGCAGTGAGCAGAGATTGATCAGCGACAAATCACTGTGCGTTATGGCTGCGGCAAACTTGGACGCTAAAAAAAAAGTACCACACTGCCCATCTGGCAGTACTTTGGGTTTTTTTGTGTTTATGTTTTGTTTAGTTTACTGTGTGGCATGCAGATTTGATCCAGGCTGGCCATACCAAATTGGTGTGTGTGTGGTAGTGTGTGTGTGTGTGTGGCAGGGTGCACACCGGTGTTGGTGTGAACTGGGGAGGGGGTGGCTTTTAAATCATGATGTTACAGCGGTAGAGGGCTCGGCGGTCTATGACTGTCAGCCGTTGGTGATGGATGACGGCCCACCCACCAAACACTGGAAGAGGAACGCTGAAGTTGAGATAAAATTTCACGATCGATTAAACTCTAGATTAAAATTGATTGGCAAAAAAAAAAAGGATGAAATTAATATATAGAAATTAATTGACCTGACAAATCAATTTTAAATGAGTTATTTACCTGCAAATATACTACAAAGCCTTCAATTTACTGGAAACAACATACAACTAAATTATATATGTGGTGATAACACACTGCACAAGGTGAAAAAGAGGAGGGCCTGTTGTGTCATTCGAACATACAGCACTCAAAACTACTAAATACCAAGCTGATAAAGTGGGTCCAACTTATCTACTACCATGACAGCAGCTGTGGGCCAGTGACAGGTCGGCTAGTATTATCAGTGACCCACTCATGTTCTCCAAAGAGGCAACACTGGTCACGACTGCTTCCCATCAGCAGTAGACCACTATCCCAAATCTGACGCCAGCGAGAACTAATGAATTTCTGGTTAGTTACTTCAGTCAAATAGTCAATAAAAGTTTAATTAAGTTGTACTGTTAACCACAAACCACAAGTGCACATCAGTGATGTAATAGAGATGCAGGGTGCAAGTTTATGAGTTTTGTTACTATTAAAAAAACAGTGACATGAGTTCACCACATCCTGCAAATGCACATCAGCTGCAACCACAACCTCTTGTGTTTCTGCAAAAGGGGGGGGGGGCAGTTTATAGAGATACAATATTAAAGAAACTCATTAAGATAACTGGAACAAGACCATGCAATATAATCAAAATCGCATGTCCCCATTTAGGTAATTTCATATCCAGATAATGATACATATTACAATAAAGCAGATTTTCTCTATATTAAACTAGTTTACATAAAATGGCCACATGTAAAGGACTATTTGTTATTTGATATACTTGACAAATAAAAGGCAGGGTTGATAAGTAAGGTTTTGTGGTCCGTGGCCCCTCTTTTTGGAACAAGCTCCTTATTTTAGACTACATCCACACTAATACGTTTTTGTATAAAAATGCACAACTTTTGCCACATTTACCCCAAAAACAGAGACCACTGAACCGCAGCTGACCCCGTTTTCCACTACAGCCGCTTTCACTTTCGAGATTGGGTGTTATCAATCACAACATGCCCTTCACTCGTTTGTCACACCTGTATCACATGAGCCTTTTCTGGAAGAAAACAAACATCAGTGCTAACAAAGGTAGAACAAAGGTAGAATAATGAACCCAGACTACCCCAACTCTTCCCCCAGCATAATGCTCCTGGTACCGCTTTACTATATCGCTGGATTTACTTTGACTCCTACTCTGTGTTTTTTTTACCTTATAATCCTTCCTGGCTTCCGGTTTACACTGGCATGCCCATACTTAATGTATGTGATGATCACATGACATATGTGAGATCAATCCTGAAAACATTGTAGTGTTGCTGGTCCGAGTCCTTCTCTCATTCAGAATCGGTGTTATCCAGTTCTGCGTCACGTTCACTCTCCTCCATGTTTGTTTGTGTTGCCTTCATGCAAATCTCCTGCCTGCATCTGTGGCGTGTGAAAGAACCACAAAGCTTTATCCAAATGATGAAAAATATCTCTGTGACGACTAAAGAGTGTGATTTGCAACGCAACGAAATAAACAACAGAGCATAACATGTAAGGATATAATCGCAGCCTGCGCTGGAATTTTATTAAACATTCAACGAGAGATTTCAGACAATGACGCAGACTTTATTTATCGGCGACATGAGAGGCTCTTGGTAACAAAAAACTGACATCACAACAACTGGATACTGTGCAAGCTAAACGAGCCTGAGAGAACAACTATAGATCCTTGTCTCTCCTCGCAGTGGGAGCTAACAGTGGACCACTGCTGGGCTGGATTGCTGAGGCACTGAGACGGCAACAGCATGAGCTCACAGAGGCAGACAGAGTAACCTAATCCCTGTGACAGCCTGCTAAAATCACAGGGCTCTGTTGCCTTCTGGAATGTGCTCTGTATGCTCACTGCTCACTCAGCCCCTCTGGCACTGCTGCACTTCCTCCGACTTACACCGAAAAACTTACATTTTAGCCGCGGGGGCCGGCCCCCGCTCCGCAAACGGATGGCGCGAGGACGGCAACGGACGCCGTTAATGCGCGCCTGTGCTCTTTTTCACATCGAAAAAAAAAAAACGCACGGCAAACGAAAACCCATGAGACTCCCATCTCATCCCCAGCTGTCCCAGATTCTCTCAAAACAAAACAGCAGCATAGCAGCAAAGGGTCATGGGAGACTTGGCAGGCCAGCTGTGAGACAGGAAGTGCGGACACAAGGGGTGACCGGATGATGGGAAAGTGATGCAATCTGACAGAATGCAGACCTGACCCCCCCCCCCCCCCCCCCCCCGAGTTCAGATGAGTTCAGATAACTTTCCATCGATGGTTGTCACCTCATGTAAGAGATGGGAGATCAAGTTCCAGATTAAACTTTCACTTTTACACCAGTGTCGCTGAGAGGAAACATCTTTACACGTCGGAAAACTGTATTTTTCCACTATCATATTAAAGCTTAATTAAGGACAGAGGGTTCTCCAGTGTTATAGGCTACACTCATGACTGTGTGAAAGCAGTTGGTTATCCACCCCTCGGGATCACCCTCTGCAGCTTGGAGCAGCCCAAAATAGACCGTGGCTCATGTCCTTTGAGAATTTCCAGAGATTTGCTCTCATAGCACCAAACAAAAGTTTCAAGCTTTCTTTTTTACCTAAAAATCAAAATAAATGCTGCCATTTGCGATATCGAGCGCATTAACTCTGGCTTACTGTGCATATTATTTAAAAGATATACGATCCATATTTATGACACTTAGGGAAATCTCATCCAAATGATTATCCATTACCAAATGCCTCCTGTACTGAATTTTAATCACGGCCTATTACTTAAAAATCCATGGATTCAAACTGCCGTAGTCTAAAATATCGTGCATCGAGAAATAAAATATGATGCTCATGTAAATTAACAATCTTTCAGTTTCACAAGTCTTTTCACTTCCTCATTTTTACTTCCCAGTTTATTTAGACTATCTTGACTATCTTGTACAAACACTTGAAGTTTTCAGTGTGCATCCAGTGTGTTCAGCTGTTTTTGCGGCTGGAAACTGGATAAAATGCCACATAGCAAGAAGCAGCTGATATATTAAAATGTTGGCAAAGTGTCTGATGCATAAAAAAACATCCAAAAGGGGGGGGGGGGGGGTAAATAACAAGAGCAATATTTCTGAGTGGTGAGTCCGGCTTTACGTAACACAGAGACATAACACGAGAGTGGTGGCTTTCACAAGACCTCTCATGTGGGCGCTCGCTGGAAAAATATTACCCACAAGTTCATTGCAATAAAACACAGTGATCAGTATCAGCCCTGATAAGCCTGATCAACACATCCTTATCATATGATGCAGTAATTTGCATATAAAGTTGAACACACACACTGAAACACACACATATATATATATATATATATAGCCACCATATTATTTTTGTATTGTTTGTAATAGAAATTTAATGTAGACAAGACTCACATCATAGAATTATTACCTCGCACTAGATATAATAAATTATTTTAATGTGGTTGACAACTGGTCTTAGCAACAGCTATACTTAAATCCTCTGTAAGCAGACACCAACCAGAACATTAAACCTCTGTGTAAGACAGGATCTATTTCCTCGGACCCCACCTACAATAGTAGAGCCTACACATCCGCATCCGCACCCTGAGAGTTGCTGGGGTTGCCGGCCGTTGTCCTGGGTGGCCCCTTTGCTTACAGCTACTAGGGCCCGATGATCGCCACATCCAAGAAATATGGGATCAAGGCAACACCAGAATAAACCTTCAGGTTACCTCACCAACTCTGAAAGCTCCAGGGGGATTTCCAAACGACTAATCCAAGTTTACAAAGCAGGGGGATTCATAACATCCAAGTATTACAGCGCAATAAAACTGTTTGGCCTTGTGTGCTATCAGGCTACTTACGCTACTAGCAGCACTAAGGAGTCTGTAAAAGAGATGATGTATATAAAATCTATCTGGCCACACTACTGTTTGTTCTCATTACAACTACAGCCTTCTGGAAAAAAAAAACACATTGTTGCAGTCAAAATAGCAGATCATTTGTAAACCGCAAGATAATAATCCCATGCAGCCTGTGTCAGGGAGCTGAAATGAATACATTGGCTTCCTACATCCTGGCAAATGTGAGCCCTAGGGTGCTGTCACAATAGGACTAAACAAGCCACTTGGGACAGAAGTCTGGCAGAGCCACGTGTTGGAACTTGTGCATCTTTGAGAGCAGGAGGCATTCCAGATTGCATGTTGATGCCACAAAAATCTGGGGTCCACGCAAACCAGCAAGATGTTTGATAGCAGGGAGAATTTTTCCTCAGAAAGCCTCACCTCTGTGCTGCCTGACTGAGACGGCCTACACACATTTTAAACACTGGAAGGACTGTTTGCATGAAACTGTGAGTTCTTTTAGAATATTGTTTTGAGAGTATAATTTCCCTTCTCATGTCTATTTACTTAAAGCCGCCATATGTACAGTTAGAAAACCCAACAACTTTGGCACCCCGGCGTGACCGGCCAAAAAGACACTGACAGACGGCAACGCATGGTGTTTACCCTTCGAGAGGATCCAACTCAGGGACACTGATGGATGTGTAGCAGGCAACACACAAGATGCAATATATTCCGACTGGGATAGTCATGGTTTTCTGCAAACAAATGATTATGTACAGCTGGGTTTCCCACACTATTGAGTGGCGCTGCGCCACACAATGAAATCATAGTGCCACAAATTGAATGCGCCCTTTGATGTCACGTCAACCTGCCCCCTTATCTATTAACAACTTAACCAAAATTGAAATGTTGTCTAATATCTGCTTAAAAACAGCTCTATAAAGAACCACTTGAGGCTTAATACCATCACACACTGGACAACCGTGCTATTCCAAAAAAAAAAAAATAATAATAATAAATCCTATTCTTCAGATCTTTCCACACATGACACCATATGTTAACTGCTTGACATTTAGCTGTCACACAAAATCATCAAGATAAGACAGGCAGGAACCAGAGGCTGAGAGGTGAGATGCTTCAGTTTGATAGAAGCAATCTGAAAACTGTCAAGAGCAAAGACGGAAAGTGAAGCGGCAAAGCGGCTTCACCAATAGCATAGAATTGATTGCTGGACCGTTTCGCATTTATTTGCCCTAAACATCCTGTGTACTAACTAGGGCAGCATGATATGTGGAAAACCTATGGTGTGCAAGAACACTGTTTAAAATTGTGATGATGTTATGACCCGGGTGAATCTTGTAATTGCATATTTCTCTAAGGGTACATGCAACATTAGCAAACTAAGTTTATTTGCTGTGATGGAGGCTCTGTGAATTAGAAATCTGGTTCCGCAGTTGTAGTTCGCTTAGCTCCTCATATTATAGGCTTCCTCGATGAGTATCAATGCATAGCAAGTGCAAATACAATTATTTATCTTATTCATCATGTTTCATTCAGTCTTTTGTGATGTGTTTAGGTCAGGTCAGGGTTTTTGAAGGCGTATAAGGAGGGTCTCGGTGCTCAGAAAATTCTGTCTTAAACCGTCAAGATTTCTGTGAAATTGTGTCACATCCATTCAAATCAGGCATTCAGAGGAGAGGTATTAATAAGACAGACCCAAAACCACCTGTTCTTACTGGAGCTCCAGAGAGAAGCTTTAGTGGAGATGTAGAACTATATTGAGATGATTTTTGATAAAACCACAACTGTATCTTGTTAAGGATTTCAAAACTCCAAATAAAATCCAAGGAAAGTGTATAATATGGGAGCTTTAACCTTCCCCTGAAACCCCTTGTGTTCGGTCTGAACACATCTTTGGAGGCTCGATGCCACGTATAGACCTGTCATGATGACTGATGCTATTTGCATCTAAGCTACACCTACTGTTGATTCAACAAATTCACATGAGATATTTATAGGTGGGCAGACGAAGCACAGCTTCAGCATACCACAGTGAAAATCTTTCTGACTTTAATAGTGGACACTTCACTTCTAGGAATATATCTTAACATTATTGCTTTTCTGTCACAGACACACAATCATCTGTCACCATGACAGCAAAGGTTTCAGGTCCTCACATCCTCATTTTTTATAGCGCAAAAAAAAAACCACAAGAAAAGCCTGAACCATAATGAGCTAATAAAGAAAAGCACCTAGAAAAGCACAATCCACAATATGAGGAAGTATGTTAAATCTGAAAAAGAAATGATAGCAGACATCACGACCACAGGTGGCTTTCTATGGTAAAATTTAGCAGAAGTGTGGAGAGATTTTGCCACATTGTAAAACACCATTATCTGTGCAGCCCTTAGCTTGCATTAACAGCAGAACGGGGCCTTAATTTAAATGTTTACAGGTGGGCAAATTCTAGTGTTAAAAAAATAACCAAGTTCCTTTTTTTGGCAGCAGGTTACCTTGGTTTCAGTACAGAAAGCTTTATTATTGACTGTTCAAACAGGCCTATATGCACGGGCAGTCAATCATGTGAAAAGATTTCCGACAAAACAAAAAAATCATCATCATAAAAAAAGAGGAAATGGAAGAGCGTTTGTGCAATAACTGAGATTAGCAAGGAGATAGAAAAGAGACATGATTGCGGAAAAAAAAAATCCCGGTTTTTCAACTTCAATGGAGGGGCTGAAAGCCACTTAATACACTAGATTCCAGAGCTTGTCATTTGACCATGGAAATGTTCAGCCACATTAGTTTGTTGGCTATCATAAAAATGCACAGTTGGTATTTTCCCCTAGGCTGCGGGGACAGATTTGGCTGCTGGAGGCCACTGGTAGCGCATAGCCAGGCTCTGGGAAGGAGTCCGGGGCGAGATCTTACACAGAAAGAGCCCATCACTCTGTATCCGTAAGATTACACTGTCATAATGTTCAAACAAGCAAAGACTGGTTGGTGTTAAGGGGGCATGTGAATCAAAAGGAGCTTATGAGTAGGAGGACGCAGAGGAAGCATCAAAAAGGCCACATCACTGCAGTTTCTACATGCATAGCTGAATAGTGAACGCTTCGGTTCAGTGAGAGTTCTCGTCTTTTAAGTTATGTGAGAGAGTTATGTCGGGAACCGGCGGCTGATGTTAGCGGGTCATCTCCACGGGGCTCTTAATGGCAATTTTTTTTTTTATATATAAACTGGTTGCACAGATGCACGGAGGAAATTCTAAACAGGATTCTAAGAAGATTGTGCTGCTGGTGAGTCGGTTCTCCCCCCATCTTTCCTGCTACTCTCCTCTCTCCGACTCCCACTGAGAACAGAGCTACAGCAGACCAAATGTCCCTCTCCCCCTCTCACCTCCCTGAAAACCTTAATGAGAGACTGTGAAGAGGTCTGTCACTGTGACAATAATTACAGAAACTACACTATTCAGCAGCTGCAAAAGACCCCCTGCCCACCCCCATCCATTTGGGAAGACACACAGGCTACCCCCTTCAAATCATTCAGACCCAACTAACCATGAATCTACAAATTAATAACATGAGATAAAAAATATTCAGGCCGAGTAAAACCGTAGATTGGTTCAAACAGTGCTATTGAACAAGTGTCGGTAACGGACCACACAAACATAAGCCACAAGAGCTTGCCAACACTTATACAGTCTTATCGCGCATTGTGCTACTGAAGCGTGGCATTTAGTCTGGCTTTGATTGTGTAAGGTAGAAACAATGTCAAGAGATAAAGAGAGGGAGCAATTATCCAAAATTCTGTTGGAAAAAATAGAATTGGTCTCACTTAAACACTACATTTGCCTACTTATTACAGGCCTCCCCATGGTAGATGCAAGTTGGTCCATTAGCTAATTGATGCGATGGAAATTTAATCTGCAATGTTGTTTTGATAATCAATTGAGATTGCACAAGTCAGTTCTTATTAGATAAAACACACCAATCATTCTCTGGTTCCAGCTTCTCCAGCCTGTGAATTAGCTGTTTTTTCCTCTATATTCTATTGGTTTAAATTTAATTGTTTTGAGGGTTTAAGCTATTGATCGGACAAGACATCACTTTGGATTCATTAAAACTAATATGGGCTTTTTTTGTTACCATTTTCTGATATTAGACTAAAACAGCATTCGGTGTATATACGGATTAAAAAGGAGCAAATAAAAAGCAATAAACGGATTGACATTGACGATGAGAATTGTTCCAACCCTGATTTAAATTAATCAACAAAAGGCCATATTAGTAGGCAAACAAGAGGTGATACACAGACCACAATAGCTATTTATGCGTATGTCCATTCACTAGTGTTGCCGGAGAGCTCCTTAATAACACAAGTAACGTTAAAGGGACCCCTAAGTTAATGTGAGGGAATGCCTCCATCGTGACCATGACCAGGCTGCTGGGTCACATCCAAGGGCGTAGGTTTCATTTGAATATTTTGGGTGGGGGAGCATTTTAAACAAGGGATGTGGAAGACTTCCTGCAGTAAATTGTGAGCATCAAACTCTTTAATTCTTGCATTCTGGTGAATTTTTATACACCAAATTGTGCTTTTTGCATCATCAATGTATGCTATAAATGCCTTACTTTATTAAAATATGATGCAATATAATTATATAAGGCTGTAGTTCAACTTTTCTGAGTCAATATTATCCTTGCTGAGTCAACACACAAAGGCATGATTCACTCTTTTTTTATTATTTTTCAAAATAAAAGCCTCTTTCGTGTTTTTTATTGGAGGAAATAAATGCACATGTTCTAAATATTGGGGGGATCTATCCTCTGAAATCTACACGTATAGTCATTAGGACATCAATTTCAGCTTGAGATTTAGTCACATTTTTAACAAAAGGTTAGAGTTAAATATAATAAAAGCAATGAGAACCCAATAACCCAATAGAGGAGGTTGGTTTTGCGTTGGTGCATATTGTAAGCTACAGTTTAGGCGTCATCTCCGTTTACCAACCACTAAAACCAACGTTAACGTGGTGCACTGCAGACAAATAAAATGTAACGTTAGCCAACATGAACAGATTAAACATCAGCTTGAACTGGGCTTGTATCTTTTTAACTTAAAGCTTGACAGCGTGTCACCATCGAACTTGGCTAACCTGGTTAAGAATACTCAGTAATTACGTTTTTTTAACTGTAACAAATACCACCAGAAGTCGAAACTTAGCTAGACATTTTGCCCAGCTGGGTAAAGCTATTTTGTCCACATTGGCACTGTTTAGTCTGTGGCTTAAAGAGTTAGCTGTTAGCCGACGTGACTTATAACGTTACACGGTGAATTCAAAGATAGCCGGTGTTTCGGTTTAAAGAGTGACCGTGTTAACTGGTGACTTTCGGCCCGAATGGTTGCTCGTAGTGAACAGCTGTTGAAAACACAAACTGAATCCTCCTAAAACGTATTTAATTGTACTTAAATCAATTTTAAATACTCGTTTGTGGTTACATTACTCGCTAAACATTTACGTAAGTTGCGAGTGCTCCTTGTTGGCGACACCGATTAATTTACATAACGCAGGACAAAAAAAGACCAGGCGGATATATATACTGCATTTAACGTTCGATATAAGACAATTTAAAACGATTTGAGGGTTTTCAACAGCTGCCGTCACCACGACAACCAGACGCGTTCGGCTGAAAGTCACCAGTTAACACGGCCACTCGTTAAACCGAAACACCGGAGCTAGCCTGTAGCTTCCCCGTCAGTGGCAGCACAGATTCATACCCTGCTCAGTCATCACCACGTCTTACCTGCTTGCCGATAGCCACCTTTTCTTGCGTCCTTTAGGATGTGTTCAATGTGTAAGAAGCGTCACAGAAACTGGAAGTTGATACACGCAAATGATATCCAGAATCCTAGCAAACAGGTATTTTTTCCCCCACTCCAAGGAGCTAGCCTAGCTGATGAGACACTGTGCCCCGTTGGAATAGCATTTCTATATCAAAGCATGTCATTGCTCAGCAGCGCAGCTAGGCTCGCTAAAGCAGCAGCTACACAAGCTGTTCAGAGCAGGCTCCAGTTCCCGCCCACTCCCACGCGATTGGCCGTAGAGGGGTTAGCTCTCTTCTGATTGGACAACGGGGTTGTAAGTCAATCACACACTGCAGCTTGCTGAAGCCTGGGCCAGTGACTTGACTTCTGAGATACCAGTAGAGTTCTGGGAAAAAAAAGGCAATGTCCCTGGCTGCTCTCTTCCAGGGCAAGCTGATGCACAGGCTGCATGACTCAAAACAAAGAGAATGTCCTCTGAATGCGACAAGGGTGAACAGCACATCTGTTTTTTCGTTTTGCCTTACATTATACAGCTTCTCTCGGCTACAAATCTTTCGAAGGCTTTCTCATGTAACTTTTCCTTAAAAGCTTGTATAGTTAATTTTAATTTGTATTTATTATATAAGCATATTTTGTTGTTGTTGTATATTTTTAAAGTATCCCTTTCTTTTCTTTTTGTCATCTCTGCTATGTTTTAGTGTCTTTTGTTTGTTCTTCATCTTGATTTGACCTTTTTTGGTCTTATCCTTAGCCTTTCAAAACAATGTTTGAATTCAGTTTTAAAAGGTGCTATATAAATGAAGTTATATTTTAATTATATCATTATTATATTAATTGTCTTACAGCCCTGTTGTTCAATTTATATTCTGCTTTGTATTTTCTTTGTAATGTTTCGAATGTCTGTTCAATATAGGTAATCTTTGTAAAACTATAATAAACGTATATTTAAAAGATTCTTTTTGCATCAACAGTCATTTAAATTAAATAAAAGTGTTAAAGAAGAATAATGAATAGAGAGAGAGAGGGAGATATTATTATTATTGTGTATTTACTACATATAACATAAAGCCTATCAATCCACAGGTGTATCACAATCAGTTGTCCAATAGAAAAGGTGTATCCATATCTTTAAAGCAGTGAGTGGGTCTCCAGCAGTGCCTTCATACTTAATAGTTCAGTGAAACCATCAAGGTGTGGATGATTCATATAAGAAGTGAAAAGGCAACAGTTTCTTATGTATTCAATTTTGTCTGCAGTTTCCATTGACGTGACATGTTGGCTTCTTCAAGTAGCCTATGGCCTTATATGATGAATTGATAATATATGTATTTGAGATAAAAGTCTGCCTCAGCCAGTGGTGTTTTTTTATTATCTCATACAAAAAAACGCTCAGTCATGTGCATGCCTCAGCACACATACAGACATTCTCACACGTACATACGATGGCTCGTCATCAAATTCCATTCAGGCTCCTCCTGGGAAGTGATGATATTTTAATAAACGCGTCTGCGGTGAAGAGAGTTGCAGAGTAATTTGGAAGGTTGTGCAGCTCGCTGCAGGATGCAGTCTGTTTCCTGCTCAAACAGATGGGCCTCCTCGCATGTATTCTGTTTTCTGCACCCAACACCCCACCTCAAAACAAAACTAAATGACACATCATGCAAAATGGAGATTAAACCCACTTTATCTACTTTGGCTTCTGGCCATGGTCCTTCAAAAGAAAACATGTGACATAAGAGATCATGTTTTCAAAGTAAAAGACAATTTCGCATTAATATTATTATTATTTTTGGTTGTCACCGACAGGAGCTGGTAGTTTACTTGCCATTTTATTTATTGTTAGTGCTAGCAGAATGTTACGCAGAATTGTTTTGGAAAGACATCAGCTACTGTATGCGTGTGGTTATAACCACAAGTTTCATTGTAAATATACTCATATTTTTTCACAAGCGCACATACATCTCGTGATATATCATAAGTATAGTGCAGTGCAACCAGCCATAACCAGCCATGGCTTGGATGAAGTGTTACTTGTTAAAATAGCTTAGATTTTTATAAATAAACCGCTAATTTCCTTCATATATTCATGCAATAGGCCTAAAATTATTACTTTTGATAATCATGGTTGTCTGTATAACAAAGTGGATTGTGAATGCCACCTGCTGGACTGGTTTAGATGGAAACTTTTCTTGGTTAAATAAAGGTTAAACAAAAAAATTAAATAAAATAAAAAAAAGAAACATCCATGTTGTGTCAGCTCTGAACTGCAACATGCAACATGTCCCCTTTCATCCACTCTGCATCATCATTATGTCCTCATTTCATGCCATCACAGTTTGCTCTGCCTCGGGGGAATCACAAAGAGTGACTCGGCTGGGTTCTCTACGCAGAGAAAAGAAATGTCTCTGGTGAGCCACTGAATCGTCCACTTCAGAGAAAGCAGATGGTCTCATGTTGTTAAGGGGGACTTTAATTCAATACAGTGCACCTGCCTCTGGGCATTAGTCTGATATGCGTCTGAAAGTAAACAGAAGCAACGTCCTGGGATGTAATCACTAGTGTTAAATATCAACCAGCTGCTTGAGCCAGAACATACGTGAGAGGCAGTGAGAAAGCGCTAAAAAAATGTGCATTTTGCACACCATAACATTGTGAGAAAATAGTATATGGAATAATAGAGAGTGGAGTTTCACTATAGGGACATTGCAGAATCTACTTGTGAATTCAAAATTACATTTTGTTTGGAATATAATTTGCATGACAGCGCACGAAAGCCGACATATCCATATCCATCTTGGCAAGCAACAGAATGAGGCTATGAAAATCAATACCAGTTATTTTATGAAACGTGGGTGGTATTTATTTTTTATTCTTTCATTCTATGTATGTAGTATGAATGATTCCTGGGCTGACATATACACAGTGTGATACGTGTGAAGTGTGACAACAGAGGGATACACCACGCCTTGTTGAAGTTCTGATTATAAAAGGTGCATGCCGATGTGCGCCTTTTATAATCACAGCTTCAACATTAAAGATCATTTAAATGATAGTTGCACACTGCCACTCACAAGACCAGATTCAATATGGTTTCAGATGTTGGAGCCAAACATATCACAAAAAATATATATTTGATTCTTTTTTACTGACATTTTTGGTGTTTGACACAAATTGACATTAAAGCAGTACTATCATGGGGGGAAAGGGTCACTGTATTACGCTTGTCTTTTATTTCACACACAAATATTAAGACATTAGTTACACGACCGGCACTCTTTCAACAACACAACGATACAAAATCATCAGATGAAGATCCAGACATTCTTTAAATTGCACAACCAAGCAACATTGTAAACAAATAGACTGATCTATCTAAACTCATTTGATGGGCGAGTCTAGGATTTCTTGGTAATCCTGCCGAATGGCCCTGCTCACCCTGTACAGCTTGACCCCCGTCAGGGTGAACACGCTGACCATGATGACCAGGCCCCCGATGACGTCGTAGACGGACGGGATCATCCTCAGAACAATGAGCTGGAGGAACATGGCGACCACGATCTCTAGGTGCTGCACGGTGCTAACTAAGGCTGGATGGAACTTGTTTAGAGCATAGTAGACTCCAAGGAACGCCACGGTGGAGCAGATACAGATCCCGATTAAATAACCCCAGGTCTCCGCGTCTAGAGGGATGATGGGCTCCTGCATGACGAACATGGTGGACGCGCCCCACACCGTGCCCGTCCAGCCGAAGGTGAAGAGTGCCGTCCACATGCTGACGCGCTCCTTGATGGCTCTGTAGACGATCATGGAGAGGGCGGCGGTCAAACCGGCCATCACTGTCATTGTGTAGCCAAAGGCCTCCTTCCAGAACCACAGCCTGGTCTTCTCCTCGTCCGCGATGTTCGGCACCATGACCAGGCACAGGCCGAACACGCTCCCCACCACCGTGACCACGTCCGTGTAGCCCAGCCTTTCGTCCAGCAGCAGGAAGGCCAGGATGGCGCTGAAGACCGTGGTGGAGGCGCGCCACATGATGGTGCCGTTGCTGGGTGGGACGATGGCGAAGGAGGTGTAAGCGCAGGTGATCGAGATTACGTTGCAGACGCCGTAGAAGAAGAGACGCAGCCGGTAGCCCTTGGGTCCAAAGGGGGCCTCCTGGTAGTAGAAGACCACGAGGATGGACAGCACTTGGATCACGGAGCGGATGAAGAGCAGCTCGAGGGAGGGCACTTTGGAGCGGTCGGCTGCCAAACGGGTGATCAGCGCCACGCAACCGTGGGCCACCGCCGCCCCAAACAAGGCCATCCAGGTGACCCTGGAGGCCAACACATTCGCCTCGCCGAAGCTGGCCAGCTGGCCCCCGACCCCCTTGTCTTTCTGCGCGGTCGGCTGCTTAGGCGTGGTCTCCATGGTCCCGAACAAAGTCCTGCCGCCTTTGCTGTCTGACACGAGTCTCTTCCCCTTAGCTTCCGCGAAGGCGCCAAAGTCCTCGAACGAGGGCGCGTCATCGTACCCCTCGTCACCCGGCTGGGGGAAGTGAGTGGCGTACTTCACCGTCACCGTGTTCGGGTGGATCTTGACCCGCTTTTTTGATCCGTACTGCAGCGAGGATGAGGATACATCCATGTTTCTTCAGGCGTCAAAGGGTGTAATCTGGAAAGTGGAATGAAGATTAGAAGTGTGATCGCGCTAAAAGACACTTGTTTTTTTTCTCGGCTTGTGGTCTGATTTTGTTGATAAAAAGCAATGTTTGTATAATTTATCACATTTTTCAGTATCCAGCCACGTGCATGGACATGAAAAAAAAACACACATGCACGCACCCACACACACACAAACACGCATGCATGCACACAGATAAAGCAACACACTTATCAGCCTCCTTTCTCACTTACCTAAGCCTTACACTTGTGTTGTGTTACTTCTATATATATCCCACGCAAGCTCATATAAGCCAAGCAGCAAACATTCTGAGGCTGATTCAGTCTGATGGAGATGAAATTACATAACAGGAAACCACAGAGGGGCAGATAGGCTACGTGAATGTAGGCCATGTATAAGATGAATGGACTTGCTCAAAAATAAATGAGCAAACCCCTGTAAAATAGGGACTGCATGAAAGGGTTAAATAGTTCTAAACAGTTTGAATGGGCTCTTCCTTCATAAGAGATTTCTGATTCTTCCTTTAAACAGCAAAGGGGTCCAATTAAGATGATTGATCATTGGATGTTGTAAAATGAACAGTTTATATATTAAAAAAAAAAACATCCCAAGCCTGGAAATATTAGGAACAAATTAGATTGTTATGACTAAATCTTATCGAGATATTTTATCACTACATCATTCATTGTCAGTCCTTTAAGGCGCAGCGTCAATCAAAACCACAAGGGGGCAGATCGATACTCTTATTTGCCTTTATTTCTCCCTCTAAATCATGCAGTTGCTCCTCCTTATAAAAACAAAACAAAAAAAACTCAATCCTTAACAATCAAGGGTATTAATTACGATGCTTTGAGAAAACGTTCGATGTATTTTGGACTCAAAAGAAAAGCTCACCGCAATGATGTGAGCGTTCACAGCCAATAAAAACGAGGGCTTAATGTTTAGCTGAGAAAAAAAAAAAGAACAGTCATTCAAGATTATTTTCGCGCATTAGCATTTTAAAGGAGAAAATCGTTAGTCCTTCGTGTGAGATTTTGTTACGTGAATTACGTTAATATCGAGTTTAATTTAGTTGTTTTTTTTCCTAATTGATATAAAGAACGTACATTTCTCATAATCACTGGACAATCGGGGTATTTGCAGCAAACACGTCTTACCTTCTGTTCTTTAAATAGTTCCTTTTGATGCATGGACCGGTGTTTGTGTCATAAATTGAGGTTTCGTTCGCTTTCTTGATCCTTACATTTGGTCATCTGCAACTGCCATTTCCCCATTTTCCTTCCTTCGAGCGGAGCGCCTCTTTGCGAAGATGCGTGCGCGGCTGCTTGTTTGTTCTCCGCGCTGCCTATGGACACCGCTTCTGCTTCTGGAGCTGCTGCTGAAGCTGAAGATGATGATGATGATGATGATGATGATGAAGTGGGGGGTGGTGTGTGTGTGTGTGTAGAGGGGGGGGGGAGCCGAGGAGAGAAGCAACTGTCACTGTCACAGCCAGCGGTTTCTCCTTCTCCTCCCCAAGACTCCGCTTCCCACCTTAGACGCGCTCACATTCGTCATCTCTCAGGAGGGGAAAAGGATGTGCGTCGGTCACTCATCATCATCATCACCATCATCATCTTTATGCTCACGAGACTGCATCGTTCAGAGTGGAACATTTGATTTTCAAATTAGGGATATTCTGAATTATTGTTGTGCAGTCCATGCTTAAAACGCAGGGTGGGGTTCACTTGATGAACATACTGGATGAACTTCACTACTTATCTAATTTGTTAGCACAGCTTGAAGTAATTGGGATTCCCATCATCCCCTCTGGGAAACTCTCATTTGTTTCCAGAAGAGCCTCAGAACCTGTTGTGCGCAGTACTACTCCTTTAGCTCCTTGCATTTCTGTATTCAGTTATGGAAATAACGCTTTAACCATTAATATCACGAGCTAAATGCGTTGCCACCAAAAAAAAAAAAAAATGATATACTGCAATGTTTAATAACAGGGGAGTGATATATGCAGATTTGATCAAAGGTGCCCCCCATACATTTGCTGTCACTTCAAGATGGAGGAAGTTGAAAGCACTAAAATTAGATTGTGGAGTTTTCCCCCCAGGCGATGCAACAGGAACCACAGCTGGTACTATAGATCATGCTGCCACGAGCTGCCACCGCCATTGCCTCCGCTGCATGACACTGATATTAATGGGTACAGAGCACAATAGAAAGCTGTGGCATTAAAATTTGTGTCAACATTTACACGCATCTATTTGCAGGCGCTATAAATCAGGAACCCTGGAACACGATCTTTATACGGATGGGTGGATGGATACCGTGGTGAGGTAAGGTAGATCATTTCATTTTATTGTGTCTTATTAATATTTTATATTTTTTAAAGTTAATATTAGAAATCTGTAGGGTTATGTAGTCAAAAGTAAATGTTTGATCCCTGTGTTTTGTAGATTCTGGGCTTTACTCCCTCACTGAAGCACGTGAAAAACAAATCCTTGCAAATTCTAATCTAATTTAAATGATATCATATGGGCTACATGGACAAATATATATTATTTGGCTAAAAAGCATTCAAAGACAAAGAAATGCATGGGGTAACATATTGAGGGTCAGTTAAAAAAACAATCATACATATGAACAAACAATTAAAAAACTCAATATCCAGAAATTGCAATAAACATGGATGAGGAAGAGGTAGTGCTGCATAAAAAGTACTATCAGACACACAGAACATGAACATCCATTGCATTTAGTTATGCTTCATAGCTGCAGTCATGAATTATATAACAGGCCTCTGACAAGTATCATCAGTTCAAAATCCTGTTTAAAACTCTGAGTCATGAAGTCAAAAAGTATCAAGGTAATTAAAACGGTGCAGCAAGTATTGTCGTGAACTGTTACAGCCACACGGCAGTTTCAGTTTACCTTGGCTTGTATTATTAGTATTGACGCGAAGTGAGCATCAATGAATATAGATTGCTTTGAATTGAAATACCCATATTCCTCATAAAATGTGTCTAACTGTACCAGAATCCAATATCAAATGAATTCAAATATGTATTTAATAGCTGTAAACCTTTGCAGTCGTTCAGGTCACCTAAGTGATTTTTCAAAATGACTACTGGAGTGTATCCGAGCCACGGGAATAAAGTATAAATAACTACCTGTCTCACTGCTCATTAAAACTCATAGAAATCAATATTGCCATGTTTTCTTTTCCATCCAGGGAGTATAATCCCACCGTCAGAAATTCATGGACATTTTTTCTGATTCACTTTAAGGAAAAAAAAAAAAATCACACTGTTGTATCTTACTTAACAGGGGAATACATCTGCTTCATTAAATATCTCTAGAGAGATGGCAACATGTTAAGCTTCCCTAATCCTCTCTACACCAATTCCGTGTTTCCCGGCAAGTAACCTCAGAGAATACGCCGTATTACCATGATTCTATTAAAATGAACAGCTCCAAGTTTGGACGAGGACAGGTTTTAAACAGATGTGAGCGCATAATGGAGAATAATTACTCGCAGTAGCGGGCCAAAAGGTTGATTACTAATTCCCTGCATAGGTTGACTGGCCTGACTGGCTTTAATAACACCCTATATCTTTGTTAGTTACAACATAGCGCTCTACTCGAATTTGATTATAGACCAGGACTGACAGCTTTAAAGTGCAGCGTTCATAACTAATCATTTAAGAATTTTGAGCCTACGCATAAGTAGAATACTCCACTTGCCGTACATGCGGTTAATAAGTGGAAAAATCTCATTTCATGTGTGAACTTGGTACTTTCTGACCTTTTTTTCTGACCCATCCTGATTTCCTAATTAATTCTGATTCAGGGCAGGTCACATTTGAAAACCAAAATCCTAAAGGGAATCTCACTGAGGCCATGATTTTTAGAGATTGTCTTCCTTAACAGGTTATAAAATCATAATATGGACTAGGCTGCTATTTTTACAGCTTGTACCTCTGTTTCTGCCACACTCATCTCATGTTTCTGTTACTCTTTCTCTTCCTTTTCTTCTAATGAGTTGTTTTCTACTGGAAAATAGAATTGGGTGCTGCCTCTATGTGTGTGCCTCTGTGTTTTTTCTATGCTCGTCCGGTGCCTCGAAAAAGCTTCATGTTGGACATTTGAGTCGTTCATCTTCTATCTCAGATACAGTCCATCTGTCATTGATTAAGTAATTATATACATTTTATTGGCTGCAGAGTAGAAAATGATAAATTACCATTCTTTCTATTAGTATAGTGATGACAGGCAAGACAGCAGTTTAAGTATTTTAGGAACTTACTGACATGGAGAAAATAAAGTTTACTGAATAGATGACGGTGGGTTAAATAGACAGTGTATGAGTGGGTGGTGAGGTTGTGGGAGTGTGTGGTTCGTGTTCACCATTAGGGCTGAAAAAGCAAGAAACTCTAAGAGTTAGCAAGCCAAACTTTTTTTTTTTTTCTCCTTCCCAGCATAACGTTACCTGCAAACCTCCAGCTCTGAGAATAGATGATCCCCCCGCAGGCGAGCGACGCTGCATTTTTGTTTGTTTTGGTTTTGGTTTTGCTGAACCCAGATCAAATAGAGCCACACATTTCCATGAATCCTAAATGGGCCAACTCAGCAGATTATAAATTATTTATGTGCAGAGGAGGATTCCTACGATTCCCATAGAGGAGCTTCTTTTGTGAGGATATTCTCCTCCTCTCGCTCCACAAAAAAAAAAAATTAATAAAAAAAATAGCAAGGATCAGGAGTCTAAATAATGTATTGTTGTATAATATAATTTTTGCCTCGATATAGAAGCTTTTGAAAATGCAGTATAGCCAAGGCTGACAGAATGTCGATAGTTTTCATTGGACAATATGAAAATTCTTTATTCACGTAATGTTCACATCGACATTACAAGCCAAGGAAATGGGCAGTGACTAAAAGTTTTGTGTGTGTCTTTACCTTCAAATTTACAGTAATTAACTGGCAGAACATAACCAGAAATTACTGTAATTATTATTTTTTACAGTATTGTGTGATTAACTGTATTATGATACACTAACTCTTTGACTACTGTGATTTATTATAGTAATTCTTCACTACTGTGATTTTTCACAGTAATACTTCAACTACTGTGATTTCTTGGAAAATATACAGCAATCTACTGAAATAATCATTTAACGTAATGATACTGTGTTTAACAAAACACAATATTACTGCAGATTTCACAGAAATTTAATCAATGGTACTCGTCACAGGTCTGATATTAGGCATCTGAACTGGACGAGACAATGATGAGGGCTCACGTACTATAGTATAGTATCATACTGGTAGATCACAGATTATACTCATTACATTTATGTATGTGAGCAATTATCATGCAACATTCACACTTTAAATTATTAAACACTGTGGCAAGCTTTTTAGAATGGCGAATACTGTTTCCAGACCTTCTCAACACCCTCCTCCATAGTCAAATTCGAACCAACTTGAATCATCTGTAGCAGGTGATAAGTGTTAACACGTTTTTTTCTCCACTTACTGTGATATTATCAGCACCGCGGAGCAGCTGAGAGAGACAGAGCATAATTGGATGTTGAAGCAGGAGCTGTTAATTTTGTTCCTTTTTTTTTTTATTTTTTTTTTAGCTGAGTTCCCGTGAGATTTTAATGTAACCCTGTGAGTACCTCTTCACAACTCAATAGTCAGGAAAGCGTATCATTCATTTCTGACTTATTAATTTTGAATCCCATCACCATTTGGGAGAAATGTAGTGTAGCCTTATATTACTTTTGATTTTTTTGTCTATTAATTTGTGCTTTAAAAACCCTTGATTGATGTGTTACTTTATTGATTGAAGACAATGCAACAACATGCAATGAAAAGAGATTTAGCAAATTAACTCTGTTCAATACTCAATGCAATATTGTATATTTATGTCTAGTGTTACTATCCTATACAATACATGCATCCTCTGATTCTGTTTCTTAATCAAAGCATAAAACTAATATCATTAATCGCCCACCTGACATTTTAACAATTTAATCCATCTAATGTTATTATAATAAGCTAATAATCAGCAGTTGAAAAGCAGCATGTGGAACTGTATAAGTAGAGGAGATGTGTTCAGTTTTCAACATGGATACACATATAAGACAAGTGAAGCATATGAGTGTGTTAGCGTGGGTGCTGCACCTCAGTCAGTGCTCCACAGACATAACAATTCTGTTTTTTTATAGCGTTTTGTTATTTAGATTTGAAATAAAATGAACTCTATTTCGGGATAACATTCAAAGAAATTATTTCCATTCTTGAAAACAAGCAAGTTTTCCTTTTCTCTATCTTGAAATAACATCAGAAAAAAAAAAAACATCTGGAACTGAAACACACTGTTTAGCCTCAGGTGGTTTAACCTCATGTCAGAGTCTGGCATGGCCATTTCTGGTTTTCATTAGCTTCTATGCCTCAGCCCTTTCAGACTTCTGCCACAGAGTGACCCACAAGGCCCGATAAAGCAGCCTGTGTGTGTATGTGTGTGTCTTCGTCCGTGCATGCTAATGCTTATAGATCTACATGCTGCAGATCCATAATGCATTTGGTTAGAGAATGCACTTTTCTTTGCGTCTGTCCGCCCTTTAAAAGATTACATCTTATTCCAATTTCCGATCCCAGATCATGAATAAACATGCACAATTTACAGGATTTACAATTAAGCAGATGGCCTAATGGATTATTATGTTTTAAAGTCGTCATAGAGGCCAAAGAAGAGCATAACCGTGAGGCTGTGGCTGCATAAGTCACACTTTCCCTCTGCGAGAGAGCACTGCAGGCTGCAGATTCCTGCAGAAAACACTGAGCAGCTACAACAACACTGATGGAAGTGTTTTATGACAGTAGGCGCTGCAAAGGCTGTAGCGTGATAGTGTAAGTGGCCGACTCACAGCTGCAGTTTAAACTACATCAGTGGTGGTATTGATTAGAAGGTCGGCAATTGGCTCAGGAAAGGGTGTGTGATATTTCTTAACAGTACTGAATGTGTTTTTCCTGCTCTCTTCCTCTCCCTCGATGGAATTACCAGCGTTTATTATTGATCGCGATGTCAACCAGATATTACATATAACCGATAATTGCTGCTATTATTTCGCCGTTGTGCTGCTGCAGGTCACTGGGGCAAGACCTAAGGGTTTTGCTCTTTTTTGCATGTGAATATGTTGAAATGCACATGTGGAAGATCTATGTAATATCATTAAATTTCTGTCCATTTTTCCCCCTTTCTGTTGCAGTCACATTCAGATGATTTCTTTTGACAAGAAAGAGAAAAAGAAAACTGTGAAAGGGATGTGAATGATATGCAAACAGGTTTGATGAGATCCCTTCACACACCAGACAGCAGCCAGTTTTTTCATGATTTGCAGTTTGAACTGGAAAAGGTTTTTTCTGCCTGCCTGTTGTACCTAAAGGGGAGAGATGTAACATTTTACCATTTAATTCTATCATGCTAAATTGTTTTGACCTGAGCCCGATAGTTACCAGAGCAGAAGTCATTGCAGGATTTTTCTTGCAGGATATCACTTCAATGCACTTTCTGTTCAATTTATAAAGGTCACAGACACCTGAGGGATTTTGCTCCTGCTATAAATGATGGGTGAATAGGTAAATTTCTCATTGTAATAGGATAAATACACAATTCATAACTTAATTTGTACTTCCGAGGGTCATTTTTAAGTCCTACCATGACAGTGCATGTTTCATGTTGCCCTTTTTTTCTATTTTGTCTGATATAACTGCAACTTTAAGGATCAGCAACAAGAGTGGATTACAGCCTCGGTGTCAGAAGTGAGTATCAGTGTGTTATCATCCTTGTAGAAACCCATGAAAATGGGGAAAATGGATCAATATTTTGTTTTACACCTCAGCCTTCTCACAGAACGCCAACCGAAGAGCCTGAATAAAAATCTATCCAAAACAACAGCGGACGTAAATCAGATTGACTGCAGCACCTGAGGAATAAACGTGTCCTTCAAAGTCCTTTTGTGGAATCTGGTACAAAACAAGCAGATGTTGCAGGTGTTGGATGCATTCAATATAATATCAGTGTCTGGTGCGGGGGAGAAAGGGTGGGGGTGAGTCCTTTCCAAAACCAGCCCATCACTCCTCTGACAGCGCTGTGACACACACTATAATTGCAGCATAATATAGGGCCAAATTATCAGTGTAGCTTGAGCCATTATTTAGATAGAGAATGAATCATCATCTGCATCATATCAGAGTTGTCTAACGCTGGGGCGGTGGGAGTGAAGGTCACAGCAAAGTGATTTATTTGGGGCGATAATAGATTCACCAGAGACCCCAACCTCCCTCCCCATGTGAAACAGAGACTTAAATCAATCAGTCCTTCCATTCGTCACAGTGTGTACATTCAGCAATCCATAAGATGAGAATATATGTTGATGTAGCTCAGACTTTAAAGACAAGCTGTTTTAGAGGGAAACGCTGTTGTGAGTACATATATTTTGTTCCTATACGGGTTATTTAAAAATCTGCAGGTAGATTTAATCGGTGAGGCTTGTGATTATCAATGTCTTTGTGGTCCAAAAACATATATATAACACAACTATATACAAGGGGACACACGTTTGTTCTTTTTTTTTACTATAATCAAATTAATTAATTTGGTCCATTCAGTCAAGTGTAGGGGTGTTTCCTAAAAAAAAAAAGCTGAATCTAAAACCTTTTCTTAATTAAGTGCAGTGATTTACTAGTACACGTGGGGGAGTAGGAAGTTGCGGTAGTCAATGTTTAACATGACGAGAGCCTGTACCAGGACTTGAGCTGCATGTTCAGACAGGTAATAATTACCTTCTCTCCAAAACCATGGTTTACCAGAATGACAACAAATCAATGTTAGTCCGAAAGGCCTAAAACGCGTCCTGTTGACATGTCTGAGATGAGAATCATCTCCGATTCTACAGTGGCCCAAGGTAGGGTCTGATCTTTCAGATGTTCAAAAAAAAATCAATATGAACGAGTGACCGAAGGCCACGTGAGCCTTAAAGGTTAGTCGGCCATCAATCACGTCACGGCAACCAGGTTTCAGGCGGACTCTGTGAGTATTAGTTGGGTTGAATTGAGCTGGATATTGATCTGTTGTTCGATAGAGGGCCTGGCTGGGGTGACAAGTCACTCAAGACTCAGAGGTTAAGTTGAAGGTGGCGTTCTTTCATCTGTGTTGTGACATCAGAAAAACATGCAGAGATGTGAACCAAGACTGTGTGGCAGGAATGAAAAAATTATATATTGACTTTTACTCAGAGTGTAAAAGCCTTAGCAGGAAATAATAGGTTTGGAGTTGATGGATCATAGTGGAGAAGTCAGAAAAGCACATGCACTTATTTTTGGTTTTGATTTTCATGGGATTTATTAGGGAGAAAAATCTAGAGAGGTTGATTCTTTAACTGTGTCAATTAGAACAACTCTTAGGTTCTGATTCTCAGGAACTTCTGTCTTTCAGAAAATACAGATTAGACCGGATTACATGAATTTTCTTTTCTGCTTTTCAATTTCAGCGGGTCTACCCATGTTTTCTATTATCCGCTCATAGTAGCTTTTTGAAACAACCATTAGGGCTGTTTGTTTTAATTTTCCTCTAAGGGAACATTTTTTTTCAAACATTCTTCGTTGCTGGCTTCTGTAGAGCATTCATTTAGAGCAGCCAGGTCCCACAATTGTATTTATCTTTGACAAAACACAGTTGCCATGGCATGAAACCCGTTGCTAAGCTAATTTTGCTTTTGTGCTGAAAAGGTTGAGAAGGCTCAGGCTACGAGCTAGAAACAAATAGAGCCGGCGGAAAGAGAAATGTTTCAATCCGGCATAACATGAACATGTAACGTGTTTTTTTTAGGGGTGACAATAGCACAACATAAAAAAAAAACACAGCCACAAATGTCACGCCGAAACAAGTTATAAAAGCTCTGTGCACTGATGCATTTTAAAGTAGAGTTTTCGTGCGCACAGCACAAGAAACTTTTGTCAGGAAAAGTTGCAGCATGTTATATAAAACTCTTGGGAGATCTGCCAGTACATTTTAATGGGACTAAAAATGAGTGAACTTCACAGAGACTCGGTACCTTCCCTATGACCGGTCGTTTCCCCGCTGGTTACAGTGGGAATTCGTCGAGAGGAATTTCAAGCTGCAGTTTTGACACAAAGGTGTCACAGGAAATAATTTGTCCATATCTGTACACGAACAGAATAAATTGAAACTGGAGCCCTGCGGTAATGCATGTTCCCCCTGCAGGCCCGTGAACTGAAGGTTCCCTATAATTTCCCATTGATCCGGCACCGCCGTCTAAGAGCAAGCAGAAAAACTCATCGACCCGCAGGCTACAGCCCTTATTGACTAGCTACCTCTCCCGGTGGCCATTATCTTTACTGCCTTGTTACCAGATGGAGCCGGTCAGCATCGGTCCGCGGAACGAACTCGTCCACCTCTTTTTGTCTGAACAGATGGACCACGAGGTGACGGCAGATATCACACGGAGCCATGCGCAAATTACAGAGGGAGGCTCTCTGGCCATGTGCGGCAAGGCAGCACAATGACAGAAAAGGAGAGAATAGACAATGGGCAATTATACAGAGGAGGACTGATGTGATTAGGTCACTTCTGGAGGTGGTGCACATCCAGAAAACAACAGAAAGCACCAACCCACTCTATTGGACAAATGATCCACTGATTGTTACCAGCTTCCTTTTTAAAATGAGTATTTATAATTATATCAAGAGATGAAGGCCAACAAAAATGCAAACATTTCTTACTTACAGATATATGATGATAACAGAAGTAGAAATGCAGGTGATGGACCTGTTGAGGCTTTCTATGAATTAAAGTGACTTACACTACCGTCCAAAAGGTTTGGGGTCACCCAGACAACTTTGTGTTTTCCGCGAAAAGTCACACTTTTATTTACCACCATGAGTCGTAAAATAAATAGAAAATATAGTCGAGACAAGGTTAGAAATAGTGATGGCCATGTGAAACTGACCGTCAAAGGAAGGTCAGTTTTCAGGTAACTGTTTTCAGGTGTGCTAACATGATTGCACAAAGGTTTTCTAATCATCCATTAGCCTTCTGACGCAATGAGCAAACACATTGTACCATTAGAACACTGGCCTGATAGTTGCTGGAAATGGGCCTCTATACACCTATGTAGACAAAAAACAGACATTTGCAGCTAGAATAGTCATTTACCACATTATCAATATATAGAGAGTATTTCTGATTAGTTTAAAGTTGCCTTTATTGAAAAGAACAGTGCTTTTCTTTCAAAAATAAGGAAATTTCTAAGTGACCCCAAACTTTTGCATGGTAGTGTAAGACGACATAACATGCTTTTATGTAGATACAGTTGGAAAAAAAATCCTTATCGATCTCATACTGATGACTCTGCTCTGTTCTGATTGGTCGACTTACAGGAGCTTCCCCCTGGCAGACTTCCAGTGGCTCCTGGGGCTATAAAAAGACGATAACAGCAGTCAGATTTTGCTTCCATTTCCTGTTCTTTACTCAAAATATAATCGTCACAAACACTTGAACACTCGAGGGTTAAGGTTAGGGCATATGCAACTAGCCAGAGGGGGCAAGCTTAGCAACGAAGGCTACAGAACGGACCGGTTTGTCTCTGCAGCGAGAGGATTTCTTGACTTAGCTGCCACCACTTCTTCCCAAAAACGACATCAATGGACAAGATTCTTGGCAGAGATATTTCTCCACATACCAACGCAGAACACAAAAAAATGGGCTTTGCTGAAGAGGTTTTGAAGTATTGCCCGCCCTCATATTCTGGCACGGTATCATAAACCGACCCGAACACATATTCTATTGAGACGGATCTACACCCCTCCAACTGTTATCATCTTGTTTTTCTGTCTCTTATTCTTGCTCCCTTTCCCTCTCTCTGGGAGCATTTATATGTCACCAGGCAGCTGTCAACTCGCAGCAGCCTGTCAGGCCGCAGAGGTGCCTGAAATGTGAAATGAGCTTCTAGGAATCCGCCAAATACTGAAAACGAAGCTCGGGAAGGGCGCGCGCCCGCGCCATGAACAACGGAGACGCACGGTGGATGCGTAATCAGGTCACGCCGCTTTTGCTGTGGTTTCTCTAACGAGACACCGAGCCTCATTTGCATTTTGGCACGTTTATTTTATAACGTTCTGTTCGGCTTTTGCTCTCTGCCTTTCTTCAAAGACATATAATTGGAAAAAAAAAAAAGAAACCGGAGGAGAAACTGCGTCCACAAAAGTGTAAATGAGAAAGAGGAGCTAAACGGGTAGGAGAGAGCCAGAAGCAAAGAGGAGGAGCATACGAGGCAGAGAACCGATAGAAAGTCACGACTAAATGAGGCATGAGTCATGTCGGATGATGACGTAGATGGATGGTGCAGGTAAGCAGCAGCACCCGTGTCATGTAATCACTGACCCACAGGCGGCAGGCAGGGAGGCAGGGACATAATCTAAGCAATATAAAAGGGACTATCAGAACTCTCAATGTTTTGTCCTTTTTTGTTTTATTGATGTGCCATTATCTCCTCTGAGCAGAATTTATTTGAGGTCTCTGAAATGAGACTGATCATTTGGAAGAGAAAGTGTTATGTTACACTTTTAGAGAGGACAGTGTAGTTTTTCTTGCAGCCTATGTTGACAAATGAATATTTAATGTTCTGTTGAAATTATTGTAAAGGGTTCCTACACAAAATGCTATTGTACATTAAAAAAAAGAGTTGATCAGCATTAGATGCCTTTTTATATTGAGCATATCCCACATGTATGGCCGACAGTATGTGGTCATCCCAAACTGTACTATTAAAGCTACTGTAGTAATGTAATTTTGTAGTAATGAACCGTTTTCCCTCTTTTTTTCCCCCCATTTTTTTTTCTAGGAATTTTCCCTTATCCATAAGGATGGTCTTTTTTGTATTTATTGTTTTTAATGCCCTTATTGACATGTGATGAAGAGTTATAGTATTTTATCTAGTTTGTGTGTCTCTCCTACTGGACCAGGAGTCCGTTCAATAAATTCGACGATGATGATAATCATGATAGAGGATGATGTATCGCTGAGTGGATTGTGAAGTCCTTCGAGGCAAATTTGTGGTTTGTGATATTTGGCTATTGATTCTTCTCCAGCTCCCGCTTCACTGTTTTAGCTCACTCTCACTGCTCTCATCGACCTTGTTTGCAGCCGCAGCAGGCAGCTCAGGAGCAGTATAGTAGTGGCTGTGGTTTGGAACTAGATGCGCCATAATCTCATCTTTCCCATACTTTTGGTCATAAAGTGTATATTCTTGAACAGATTGTATATTGTTATCTGCAAGAAACCATTATGTGGTTAAAAGCACAATCGTACTCCCTTTAATTATATAGAAAAGGGTGGTTAAAAAAGCACAATGTTCTTTCAACCCAATCACCTCCACTCAGTCGCATCATTTTTTAAATTTCAATGCATTTTTTTTGGATCTATCTATCTATCTGTACCTCAGGTCTTCATATATTAACAAGAAAAGGTGAAAAAGTGGTAGAATGCATAAAATTGGAAAATAAATATGATTTTTACTGTCGGATAGGATTTAATGCATCGTGGCAAACTAAGCAGCTTAGAACTGCACGTTCCTTGGTGCAGCAGTTGTTGCAAGCTCTGGTTCTCAGTATTTCCTTTTCTATAGATCAAAGACTGATTCATCTTTAAATCTGCATGTGCTTGCATGACCACTTTTCCTTTGATGGACGTGTAACGCAACACAGGAAAAGGTCATAAAATTGCTTTTCCTCTATCAAAACTAAACTTGGCAAAACGGTTGCATATTTTAAAATATTTTGCTTTTGATATCATGCAGATGACAAATAGTGTGAATGTCATCTGGGGGCAGGAAAAAAAAAACATTTGAATGGATTGACGAACGTTCTGGCACCTGGCAAATACAATTCTTCTGTTTTGCTATAAAAAAAAATATGATTTCAAATGCCAGAAAATACCAGGGTACATGGAAAAGCTTCACCTTTCAAAGCGCTACTAAAATGAACATGTTCATTATATGTATATGATGCAACAGAAGAAAAAATGTCCCATTCATAAGAGGATAAAGGAGGCAGGGAATAAAAATCATGAAATAAAAGTAAAAGACTGAATAAATGATTTAAAAAAAATGCCAATGTAAAAGGTCAAAATATGAAATGACAGAAAAACAAATCAGACATTTGATTCTGTTTCACAATCATGTCATATTTGTATCTGTGATTATCATACATTTCCATAAAGGTTGGCTACTCTCCATGCATGTGGTGGCAAGCTGACATTACAGTGGTCTTATTATTAAATCAACAGACAAGATAAAAGGCTCCTTTGTGCACACTGAATAGCAGATGGAGATAAAAGCTCCTGACAGCAGTCTGAGAGCAACATTATGAGAGAAAGTCGAAGCCAAATTCAATCACTGGACCAATTAACATGAGTAATCTAGTATTACCATATTACTATTTTATAGATCATAACCTCCAAACATGAGAATGACATATCTCGGTTTGGCTGCTGTGTGTGAAAATTAAATATTGAAAGCAGACTAAATAGTTCCGTTTTATTCTAGGGTTTGAGTGCATCACGTTCTGTGTGTTAACAAGCTCAATATTATGGCAGCGTCAGGACAAAGACAATTATTGTTTTGATTGTGTCCCAGAAAAGTCATTTTGCATCCTTTAACAGAAAGTGATTGCATGTGTGTGTAACATATTTGCATATTTGATATAAATAGGAAGCTACAGTAAGCAGCCTGTTAGCTTAGCTTAGCTTCAGTTTTGTAGGCCCCCTGTTTCTAGTCTTTATGCTAAGCTGCGCTAACCGACATCTAGTGTTAAAACATGAGTAGCGGTTAATTTCTCATCTGACATTTTGCAAGAATATTAGGTTATATAAGCTTAATTCACAAAATCTTGTTATTTGAGTAAGATACCATTGAGATAAGGCTCTGCGCTATAGCATGCAATGCTAGGGTTTTATAGTAGGTTTTTTTTTTTTCCTTTGAAAAAAGGGTCAAGAATCAATCATCTCACTGTGAATCCAGGAATTCCGCTAATATAGCCTATGGAGATTTGCTAGCACAGCATGGCAGCTTTAGATATCTCCGCTCAGAGCTGCTCCCTCTCCATTTTCAACCACATAGCTTTCAACCGCATGGCACAACGCAATTAGCCCCGTCCAAAACCATCTTGCGGCTGATAAACATGCCTGGAGTGATTATGTGGATGCAAATGGATCCTACTGAGCCTTTTCAATCAATTGATTGTTTCTTACAAGAGCTCTGCCAGTTCTCAACGGTTATCAAAGCAGAGAACGAATGAATGAAAAGAGAGGTAAGTGCTCTACTACTGTAAGTATGATGTCAAATATAATTGAGGAAACATTAAAAAACATACAAAATAATATTTAAAACAAATACGTAGTAGTACTCCATGTATTCCAGGCTATCTCTACACTTATTCACTGTGTTTGAGGCGTTAACGTTTGGAAAAACTTACAGAATTATGAAGCTCTTTGACACACGGTCTTCCCTTTGATTCTGGTTTATACAAGAAGCAGAACAGATGTTATTTTTGAGGGCAACGGAAAAATATTCTCTGTTATTCTCTTAGCTCACATGCCAGACAGGGAAGCTAATCCATGTTTTGTTTGGGCGGTGAAATTCGTTCCACGGCATCGTGCCATCGAAATTTATTCTACATACATCAAATATAACAGATGGTGTCAGACTGAATATTTTTTTTTTTGCTGTAATCGCTACAGGAAATTGTACTAAACTGTGCATGATTTTATATAATATTATTTTTTTTTTCACATCTATAGCTGGAAATGCCTGCTGCCTGAAATGTCATGGTGGGGGTCTTGGGTTGGGAAACAGCAATGGAAAGGAAGAGAAGAGTCAGCTGCCAGCTGGCTAACTTCAGGGCACGCCGCTGTAGTCACGCCAGCATGATGAGCTGCAGCTCTCGTCAATGTGGTCCTACTTTAGAAAAAAAAGAAGCTTTGAATGCAGCTGCATGCATATCGGGAACAACTATAGGGTCACCCCCGCTTTCTCCCAGCGCTGGCATTTAGGAACATGAGTTAGTGCAGCTGCTACTAAAATCATCTGTTAAAACAGCATGCACATAAAACGAACGAACGATAAAGGAGAGGAGGTTTATCAAAAATGGGAAGTTAAAAAAAAAAGACCGTTTTATATTTTCAGTAATCTTGCAGCACTCTGTAATTATGCCGTTCGCTGTAATTTCCAGTTGCCATAGGGATAGGGACAATGCAATCAATTAAACCACACATGTGGGTCTGCTGGAAAGAAGAATGTTAACAGTTAATTCAGGTCGCATTGTTTCTATGACAAAAACATATATATATATATTGCAGGTAATATTGTATATTGTTCCACGTGATAAGCTGCATTGACAGTTGACATAGATACAAACAATGCTATTTTCATAGTGCTACATAATCAATATGAGCTTGTCCATCTTCCCTGTCTGGGCGGATGATGGACATAAAGACTAATTTATTTGACAGAGTGCCACAAAGGGATTAATTAACCTTGCCATTTTCAGCCGAATTCGCGTGCAGAGAACACAATGTACTTAACGCGTCGTGACATCTGAACGACCGCAACTGCTGCTCGCTGCACTTCGTGGCTTCATGTATGTGATTTTGTGACATGCATCTGTAGGCAGAGCTGAAAAAAAGCAAAAACTGAAGAGACCACAGTCACATTGTCAGAGGACACCAGATGACCACGGTGGAAACTCGCCATCAGCTCTTTGGAAGCCTCCCACGCAAACACACACGCACGCACACACACACATCCAGATACATGCACGTAAGCAACGCCGCCTCCAACCCATGCGTTTGATGGGCTGGTGTTGACATTAGGGGTCACTGACGTCTCGCTGCCAGATAAGTGATCAACAGGCCCGCTGAGTCACCTGTATGCTCTGAAGCTCCTTTTATCACAGTAATTGCAGGCGCAGGTTGAGGCAGCCGGCCCACCTGCCATTTTCTGTTTGCCTTTCCCTAGGTAAACAAAATCCGTCCTTCACGAGACATTTTCTCCCCGAGCAAAAGCCGAATTGCACTACGCGACAAAGTCTGCCTATTCATACGATCAGTTTAATTATGACAGATCGTTAATGTCGTCGAGCGATAGCCGCGCACGTACAAATCCTAATAGCAGTTTAACGACGAAGGGCCCTTGATTCGATGCCGTGTTTAAAGGGTGCATTAGGAACATGAATTGCAAGGCTCTTGACGAAAGCCAGACCGGGTTAGATCGGGGGGGGAGGCTTTCGCACAGCGGGGGGGGGGGAAAGCACGGCGTCCATCTTCTAGCTCGGCAAAGTAATTACCCCCGAAAAATAGGGTAATCTGGAGGAGAGGAGGAGAGTCTGTGCAGCTCGGCTGCTGTTGGAGAATGTTGGTTCGGGTCTAATCAGATAAAAGCACATTTTCACTTCAGTACACATGCGGTACGTACTTCACCCTCCCACACATACATAACATTTTCCCCCACCGTGTTGCTCTCATTTTTGCCACCGTTTTCACAGGCCTTCTCTTGTCCCCCCCCCCCCCCCTCCCAACTCTGTTAGAACATTATTACTCTCTTCATGTCTGGGGACTTCAGGTGTGTACACAAACAGTGTGTGTACACAGAGCCACAGCAGCACAGCCCTCATGTGTTTAAATGACTATATTCTGCTTTTTTTTTTTTACTCTGCAGCTGAATAGACCGAGAAGAAAATTCACACTCATGTTATATTAATATTAATATGAATCATATTCAGTATTTACACTAATGGCGCATCCAGCCAACATATTGTAGGTGTCCACCAGAATAAAACAGGTTGTGATTGCATGTAATTCCATTAATAAATAAAAAATGTTACATATTTTATAACCTATATATATGCTGAACTTGTTAAGATATTCTGAATTTAAAACGGATTAACTCTGAAAATTTCTCCTACAGCTCTGCTCATCATTTTTCTGACATTTTTTTTTATCTGTCTGCGCTGCTGTTCCCTCTAATCCTTCTCTCCCGGCACCATGAAATGGTTCCTCCATTTTGCTCCGAAAAGCTGACACAGTTCATTTGCCTCCGCCATACTGGCAGCGCCACCCTGCACAAACACACCTCTCCTGTTATCAGGTAGGTCAGAGCTATTCTGGCCTGACACACGCGCACACAACACACACACACGCATGCACTGCTGCACACGCTGTGTTGCCAAATCCAAGCTGTCGTCTGTTCACAAACACACACACACACGCAGGTAGAGTAGAGGCAAAGCTGATTGAAGGAGCTACAATTGGAAATGAGTGCAGGGCGGTTTTGTGTAAGTGGCTAGTAAATCATGCGATTTTATTAGTAAGCTCGTATCCAGGCCTCTTGGGGTTACAACGTTTTGATATTTCTTATGGTTGTATATGCTTTGGAATAGTGATTTATGCATATTGTCAAACACATATGTCTGCACTTTTGGCAACTGCAGACCCACATGAACACTGTGTGCCGTTAACAGCGTCACGGTTTTTCAAGCTTTGCGGGTCCTTGAGTGATCCGCGAGCAATATCGTGTGTGCATGTTTAGACCTATACATGTTGACTGAGGAAGGAGAGGCAAAGCCAGGCATGCATTGCCCCGTGGGGCGATGGTTAACCGGCAAATGAGATAAATTCTCCGAGGCAGCTCCCTCCCGGGTCAAAAGCAAGCCCGGGTAGTGGTGGGGATGTCACAGCAAGTATGTCACAGACACAGGAAAACAGCAGGGAACGCGCCGAGTTGTGTTTCTCCGTTCACTCAATATTCACTGCGAGAGGCTGAGCCCAAACCCTTATCCCTCTGTCTCATCCGCTGCTCCTCACCACGACCAAACGCCGTCCCGATACATCAGGCCAAAAGAAGAGTGAGAACCGCCGCCAACTCTATGGAGTTGAAGCAGTTTGACGCTTATATATAGTGAGCTGCCGAATATGTCCTTTTTTTGTTTTTGTTGTGATATGATGAAAGCAGCAACCTGGCAGGAAAAACATTTATTATTATATATATCAAAAGGATACCTCCAGGATACCAAAAATTGAAAAATCTTGCCTGAAATATATTGGAAAAGAAATATAATGAGCAAAGAGCTCTTGGCTAGATAACAAAATGATTGGACTCCTATATTATAACAAAAAAACAAAAGAGATTCAGTTGTACTTTAAATTGCAAATACATCACCACGTGGGGACTTTTAAGTCTCTATAGCGGCCCTGCTTGTGATGTTACAACCGGAGGGGAAGTTAACGGTAAACGCCCCTGCATCCATGTAGCCGCCCCCTCCTTCTGAAGAGCTTGTTCTCGGTTTCCGATTCTCTGACTAACCCCAACTCTCTGTGGGGTGCGACAGCGTGGGCGTTCTGGGAGACGGGGAGGAAACAGGGTTTTTACAGCGAGAAGAACTAGCGAGAAGGCAGAATGTATTGCTGCTACAGGTCGACCTAGATGCATAACATTTTTTAGGAACATATAACACAAAAACCCAAATATAAAACTGTGAAAATATCAAAATAGGCCCCTTTTAAGAACTAAGAGACAGAAAGGAGGCCGATTACAGGATTGGAAGATAATTAAAGGCGCAATCTGGTTGACAAAATTGCACGCCTTGGTTGGAAAAAAGGTGCCGTGCGTCAAAAGTGAAGCCATTTCTTCAGATCAGAGTCGACGGAGCCACAGTAGCAGATGGGTGCAGACTTGACCTGACAGCAGAACAATGTGTGCTGTCCTGACTCCTGAGCGGCCAGCTCCTCACCCCCGCTGAATGGCAATTAGTCCTGGAAAGAAAGCACCACCCCGGCCGCCGCGTCCCGTCCGCCTTATCTCTGGCTCTTTATCAGCAGGACACGACGGTGCAAATTGTACACGATTAAAAAAATGTATTTTTAGCGACTCAGCTGTTTCCGTTAATAGGAAGAGAGAAGAACACGTTAGGGAGCGAGAGAGGGGGCCGAGATCGCAGACACAGATGCAGCCAAGAATCGTCTGAGGATGAAAAGTACAATTGTTTAAAAACGGCGCAGAGATATCATTAATGTTTTTCGTGACATCCTGCACGTTTCGTGCTACGGCAGGGCAGAATGTCTGCTGAGACTCACTGTGGAAGTTCCCTGGTACATTTTCCTGACAAGAGATCTTGTGTGTCGGTGCGAATAACGATGTTCTCTGAAGCAAAGACATCATTATAGCCTGTTAGCATAATGTCTTTTAACCATGAGCCTTCTCTTAAAGGAATACTTCAACATTTTAGATCGAAACCACTCACAATAGATTAAATGTGAAGCAGCCAGCAGACGGTTAACTTAGCTTAGCACAAAAACTGGAAACGGGGGGAAATAACAAGCTTGGTTCAGTCCAAAGGTTTAATAGGTTTCAATCACTTGGAAATCTCACTAATAAAGACTTGTTACTCTAAGTTACTGTGCCCGCCCAAGAAATATTGTGGCACATAAACCCACCTACACAAGTCGTCATTTTCAACTTTCTTTTTTTTTAACAGATTAAACAAATTTGACATACAGTGATATTTTAATTAGTGAGCTTTAGAAATGCCTGAAGACATAAACAAACCCAGCTGTCTTCCCCCGTTTCCAGTCTCTGTGCTAACGCTAAACCAACCGGCCGGCTGCAGCGTCATATTCGATGATATGAAAAGTGGTTTTCAGATTTCTCATGCAACTCTTTTTTTTAAGCAATTTAATTGGATAGCACTTTCCCGGAATGCTGAACTGATAATTCCTTTCATTAATTAGTTTTTTTTTTCTCCCCATGACCAGGATCTTAAAAGTGTCTATCACTGTGGTTCACATAGCGAACAGTCAGCGTTGGTTTTCTTCTAACCGCAGCCACAATTTCCGCCCCTGATCCTAAGAGAGTGGCTTTAACATAATCAAACCTTAACCACAGGTGGGTAGATCAGAAAATGCTATTATGGACTGGCCCAGTTGTGGACTCCAGGGATGGAAACAAAAAAAAAATAAAAAATGGGCATCAGCTGTGCGCGGTGGAGCACCGGTGCACAGAGAGTCGTGATGTATGGTGATGAAATGCCCTATTTCATCAATTTTTGTCCACTGGAAGGGCACCCTAGAGGGCATTTATCATGTTGTCCTGCACATTGGGCCTCCCTAGAGGGCGTTAACATGCTGTATCTACCGCCCCATTCACCAGTCATTTGCCAATTTCCCTCTCACCCCATATTTTCCAGGTTATGTAGGATAGTTAGTATTGCTGTACAATGTTTTGGCCCTGTGTGCTGTACAAATAGATGCAAACAGGAAATGCAAACAGTCCTCTTGCATGAATGAATGCGATCGCGGCCTGTGCATTGGTGGTCTGACACAGATGGGCCCTTACTAAGACGATTCCCAGTCTCCGGGATTCACTGTGTGAAGAACACAGTATGAGTCTTATATGCAAACCCAGCTCTTCTAAATATAGGCGGTATCGCACCAATGTATTTGTCATAAGGGTGGGAAGGAGATAAAAACTGAAAATAGAAGCCCTAGAGAATCCTTGGGACTTTCTCGCCCACGCGCCAACAGTTACGTGGCTTTTTGTCGCAGTTTATCCCCCTCACAAACAGGCCGATAAACATGTCTTGAGCATCCGATTTAACCCTTTTTCCGGCGACACAGAGTCAACTACTGCAAATTGACATCGGCTTTAAAAAGGGTTAAAAAGCGCAAGATGCGGTTTTATAAGGAGACGTGTGACCACCACCGCTGGAGCAATTACTCGCTGAATTTTCAGCACTCTCTCCAGCCTCATCTCTGTACCTATCTCATCCTCTGCCTCCCCCTTTCTCTCTCTCTTTCTCTGTACTTATTCTATTTCACAATTTGTCATGCTGCAACGACAGGCTGAGGCAACGGGCACTATGTTGGTGCCTGTGAACCGAGCCTCTCAAGGGGTTGAGATAAAGCTGAGCTGACAAGCGGGTTCAGCCACGTCAGTGTCCTTTGAAAACGGAGAAAACCAAGGCGAGGCGTGTTCCTCCAGAGGTGGCCCCCTTTACTCTTCACCTATTGGCTCCTCCTGGCGCACAGCTGCTGGCTTTTGCCTCAGGCTGCTCCTTCAATAATGTTATTCTCATGTTGCAAAGGCGGCAAACCCCCCTAACATGGCGGCATTGGAACGGTGTATTCGCCCCGAGTGGAAAAAGCTAAACATCATCCAATTTGACGAAGAAGAGCTTTATTTTTCCTGAGCTACTTCGCTATTTCTCGCTCGTCTATAAAAATAATCCTTATTTAACACACTGGCAGGTGTGCCAGAGGGAATCATCCTTATTAAGAACACCTCTCACTCTATTAGATAAAGACAAATCCATCTCCCTCTCCTCCTTCTTCCCCCATACAGTATTTCCTTTTCCCTCAATGCCCATCCCCCCCCGTCCAACTGAGGACTGCCCTGGTAAATAATTGAGGCATATTCCGACTCTGCCACATCTCGCTACTGTAGCTTCCCCGTTTTTTTTTTTCCCTCCACACATTCTGAATGTATGCAGTATTTAGTTATAGTGATTCAAAATTGAACATCATTTTTTTTTTTTTGATTAAATGACAAATTGAGAGGAGATTATGAAAAGCATTATCATTAATGGTTGATGCTGTGCACAGATGATTAATTAGAACACAAGGATCCTTAGGGATGGGATCAGTCAGCCAAAAGAGAGAGAGGGAAAAAGGAAATAAACATATGACATAATGCCCTGAAGAATTATCAATTTTGCATGATACAACATACAGAATGTCTATGATATAATGTTTGACCCCCACCCCCCCGTTTTCATTTTGGAGACGACTTTCCCAGCACAACATATGCAGCGTTACTGTAGGTGAAATGAAAGGTGCGAATGATTCATCATCATGTCACCAGGTCTTAGAGGCGCCTGAAGTTCTTCATATGTCTCAAGGCAAGCTGCTCCGTTTCTGCTGGAGCAGACAAGAAACCGATTATCCTATTGCCCGTGCAACTGTAAGAGGAGATGTGATTTTTTGCTGCGAGCATCGTGCGCAGAAACGCTCCCTTTATTCACGTAAGAATGACACAGGGCACCTGATCTGGCAGCAATTTCTGAAGCTGCAGTGTCAGAGAGCTCAACCTTTCCCTGTTCCGGCCTATCAGGAGGTGTTTGCTGACACCTGCTGTCTCAAAGCATGAACTGTATAAATGCAAAACAAAACATTTACTGTGTTTTGATTCGATAACTCGATAAGTTTGGGGTCACTTAGAAATTTCCTTATTTTTGAAAGGAAACTTTTGAAAGGAAGAAACTAATCAGAAATACACTCTATACATTGATAATGTGGTAAATGACTATATTAGCTGCAAATGTCTGTTTTTTGGTGCAATATCTACATAGGTGTATAGAGGCCCATTTCCAGCAACTATCAGGCCAGTGTTCTAATGGTACAACATGTTTGCTCATTGTGTCAGAAGGCTAATGGATGATTAGAAAACCTTTGTGCAATCATGTTAGCACAGCTAAAACAGTTTAGCTGGTTTAGAGAAGCTAGAAAACTGACCTTCCTTTGAATAAATTAAAGTTTGAAGGAAAAAATAGGAATCATTATTTCTGACCTTGTCAATGTCCTGACTAAAAGAAAGTGTGACTTTTCATGAAAAACACAAAATTGTCTGGGTGAGCCCAAACTTTTGAATGGTAGTGCGTCTGTCATATATATATATATATATATATATATATATATATATATATATATATATGTTATAGAGTCTGTGTGTATCATTGGGGGTTAAAATGCAGAAGAGAGTGGAACTTTTGCTTATAAAATCAAAATAGACATCAATTACTCTGTTCCAGGGTTATCTTGAGTAGCTTATTTTTTAATAAATATTTCAACATTTTTTGTCCATCCATAAAAATCAGGAACACAATTGAATTGAAAACTTTGTAGAGAAGGGAAACAGAAAACAAAGAGCAGCATCGAACGGGTTCATGGCGTGCTGCTCCTTTACAACCATTGAAACTGAAAGGAGAGTTCAAATGAGACATAAGGCAAAGAGGCGTAATAGTAACTGCCTGAGATTTGAAATAATATAGATTTTTTCTTCATATGTATTTAACTTCACCTACCAGAAAATAAAAGCATAAAACCCAAATTCTAAAATATATGTATATATATATATATAAAAAAGAAAACACATGATGGATCTGCGTGAATTCCAGCTCAAGCATTCTTTTTCTACAGTGTTTCATACCATTTATAAGGTGACGATGGTAAGAGCAACAAGAAATATCATTAACCTTTGGTTTCTTATTTCAAACCAGGACGGCACTGATAAATAACAGCAGCAGAGACTCAACTAAGGCTTCATCCTGTTGGATGCTGAAACATATGTTGTACATTCATAGTGCATCTGCCTTTCTAGTGTTTCCAGTCAACATACAAATCTTTCTTAAATGTGTAATAGAGCATGCAGCAATGGCTCCTCTATAAATAAAACTCATGGACATTTAAAAAAATAGCTCCAGTGATGCAACTTACAATCATAAGGGAACCTTTCTGTATTATAACGTGTCCTAAATCTCCTCTTGTGTAAATCAGCGTTAATATTAAGCAGCCGTCCTCTTAACTTTCTGCCACCGCGGCCTCAGACGTTTCCTCCTCCACGACATGGACTGAGCTTGACGGCTCCGAATTAGTACCTTGCGCCTCTGGGATACTTGTGTCAGACAGATCCTCTGCGGTGACTTCGAAGCCGACGATGTCGTCCACACCTTCGCTACTCAGAGACGCGCTGGTGATTAGGTCGAAAACGCGGCCCTGCGTGGTTTCCTGGAGGTCTGATCCTTCCTTCTTCTCTGGAGATGAAGGTCTTTGGTCTGCAGACGAGGTATCTGTAAGAAGTAAGTGTTCCTTGGAGTTAAAACCAGTATTTACGCTCACTTTGTGATGATGCGCCTACAGTATATCTAGTAGTATCTACACTGTTATATATGTGATTCTCTTTCAATCATGTTAAAACCTAAACTCTTTTTGTACTCCTGGGTTGGAATAGGCCTGCTTTACACCAGCTATTAATAAAGCTATCAACCTGTTTGTGTTTCCTTAATAAATTCTGGTACCTAATTACAAAATGACATGGAAATCCTGACCCGCCTGATGTTTTAGGAAAAGTCACATTTTGTTCATTTTTAAATTGCTCAAGATTATAAAATTAAAAAAAGCAATTACGTGTGCAGTAGCAACAATAGCTGGTTTTAATCAGGCTCATTTTTTACACGCAGAGTGGAATTGCAAACATGAGTCACTGAGCTGCACAATTGAATCACTTGTAGAGGTACTCACCAAAGCTACACTGATCACCGGAGTCATCTCCATAATTAGCGTACATGGAGCTGTCGCCCACGTCGTTGGCGGAAGCCATGTCCGACAAGTCCGGAGTCACCGCCTCGGGTACGTTGCAAATATCTGCCGTTCGCATAGAATAAACGTCCGTTTTAAGTTGTCGGAAAACATACAATGTGTCAACCGAAAATGAAATACTCTAAAATGAGTTCTGGTTACCAAAGTCAGTAGCTGGCTGTGTGGGTGAGGTCACATAGAGCTCCTGCACAGCTCCTTCGATTTGATTCAGACCTGTCTTGCTGACACCAGAGGGGCTTTCTGTGGACACTGAATGCAGCTGAGGACAGGGAACATGTACTGTACATCAGAAAAGCAATAACTAAATTCAAATTCTAACACAGAAACAAAGAATAGCTGTGATAGCCTGTACCTCAGTGTCACTTGCAACCAGCTCTTCACTGCTCTCAGTGACTGTGGATTGTAGAACACTTTTATTCTCAGCGGTGGGCTGAACTGGGCGAGTTGGGATCCTGTGTAAGTAGCCATAGCCGATACCGCAGCCTAAGCTGAAATGGAACACGAACAATACATATTTATTGTGTTTGTACATATTAAAAAAAGGTTGCAGCAATTAAAAAAAAAAACATGATTCCCTTCAATTTAAAGGTATAATACCTACCTTCCCTCTCCTCCCCAGGCTCCATTGGGAGTCACCACTACCTCTCTGCATTGGTCACTGCGTGTGTTGTACACCAGCAGCTTCAGTGGCTTCCCCTCGTTGGCTTCAATCAAAGAAAAGAAATCCTCTGACTGCATGGGTCACACAAAACGAGAGAGATTCTTTTGTAGGCGTGGATTGCATACGCCTGTGCCTTTTTTTTGTTCAGTTTGTAACGTACAAAAGAAAGAAACTGACGTACATCCTGCAACACCTGATCAGCTCCCACGATGAAGTCATCATGTGCGATGAGACCGGCCAACGCCGCGGGAGAACTGGCTTCCACATCCTAACGAGGGAGGGAAAGAAAACCAAAATATAGATTAAACTGAATCATGCTGTTATATGGGATTTTTTTGCACAACAGTAACACTTTCAACAACTGTCCAAAAGTCAAGTGGTACCATTCAGTGGCTACTGGCATACACACCAACACAAATATGACTCAATTGTTAGAATTCATTAGGAAGTTAAATAAATTAATACTTAAAACTAAGTAGATTTAAACTCCTTTAAAAAAAAAAACTATCTGAGAAAGCAACAAAAATGAATGTGTTGACTAGACTGGACTTACCAAGACATGCCACACATTTTCATTGGCTCCTTCGAAGCTGCAGAAGCGAACGCTCGCGCCCAGCAAACCCTGACCACCCCACATGTTACTGGGCGTCACCTCCAGCTCTCTCACCCGCTGGGTTTTAGAGTTGTACACCTCGAGTTTGACCGCTTTCTCCACATTGGCTTTTAGAAGGTCTTTCAGCAAGTCACTTTCTTTATTCTGGAGAAACACAGAAATATTGACTAATCCAGCTGTGACGGCGCAGACGGGGCGAAAGGAGCTTTTAAAAGAAAACGGAATTAGATTACGGCGGCAGACTGTAAAGCCACTTTCCCTCCTGAGGGTATAACTCAGACCTGATGGTTAAAATGTGTTATGCGGAAAGAGTAGCTGCCTGTCGAAGAGGGTTTACAAGAAAACCACAGCACATTACAATAGACTCATGCCACCTAATAGCAAATCGAAGCACAATGAAATTCATAGCACCTCCTCTGTAGTTTAGAATGACTGAAAGGCCTAAACTAATATGTTCACTTGACTTGTACCATAAATGTATTATATTTTATAAACCTTCAACTTCATGTACAGTCAAATCAAATATATATATATATTCCTTTTTAGTGAAAATTCCTTCAATCTGTGTTATTTTGTTGAGCTGCAGTACAGGGATAGTGACATAAAGTGGTAATATTGTAATAAAACAAATTTGGAGGATAACCACTTGATTTGACTACTCATTAATTTGAATGCAAGTTGAATTTAAATGCAAGTTGACTCTCAGGCGAACTGAGAGTTGAACACAGGAAATCAAGTAAGATGGTTATTAAACAAATAAAATAAAAAAAATAAAACAGCATGATAAGATTCTTATTGATATGTTTCCACAGAATCAGCATCTTCTGAAGTTTATTTGCATACAAGATGAATTAAGCACCAAGAGGCCCTTGTTATGAAAGTGAGACAACATTTTAACAACATATTTAACACATGTATATCTGTTTTCTCTAAAGGTTAATCAAATTAAACAAAATTATATTATTATTATTATATTATTATCTGCTATAATAACTATTTTAATATTTGTTGTGGTCATTTTATGAGCAAAAATGGAAAGAGACTGATTTCAGCTTTTCAAATATTATTTATTACTTTTCTTTATGATGATAAACTGAATATCCCCAGGTGGACAATGTGACATGTGAGCAGGGGTCCCAGGTAGTCTTTGTTTTAGTTTAAAGGGTCACAGGCCAAAAAAACCCAAAGATTGCCTAATTTGAAATGCATGTTTTTTTCAATTTGATGATAGCTACACCTTTCTTGAGAATCTTCGGCATCTACTCACCAGTCTGGTATTTCCTATGGAGAGAATGAAGTCAAAGAATGGCTCCAGTCCTGCTGTCAGAGCAGGGGAGTCCTCTTGTACCTGAAAAAAATTGAATAAAGTTTGATTTATTTGAAAAAGACTCGTCGTTACAGTCGCCCTCGTGTGTCACATCAATGCATTGCAGTAGCAATAATCTTTGGACAGGGATCTTCAATGCGAGATATTGCCCTGCACAGCTGTTCTTATTAATATGTTCTCATTATGTAACTCCACAACACCTCCTCTCTGGTAACCATCAGCTGCTGCAGTCTTTTTTTAATAATGACAGTCAAGCTTGGACACGTGCCAAATGCCACCTCATCACCGGGCGGAAACCATTAAGAAAATGCTGTTATAAATGAGCCTCGTTTACTAAATAACCTCACTAAAACCGCCTCGGTACTGTTAGTCTTGGTGAATTAAAGGTGACTTCAGGACCAGCGTGGTTTCTGAACCAGTGAGCTAAAAAGCGGGTTAACACACAACCGGCAAAAGAGGCAGCAGGGAGGACCCGAAGCTGTCATTAACGCAACCTTCACTAGTTTAAATGACAGCAACCTACCCCGTGGACGTGATATCCACTGTTAGCTCCCCCGTCCGACAAGAACGAGCTCTGCGGTAAACCCATGGCGCTCAGCAGCTCGGTTAGAATCACGCTGACTAGCTGTCACTGAGGTAGAGTCGCGTTGGGAGTCATTACTGGAGGCTACACGGATGACTGAAGCTAGCTGGCTAGCTAGCTAGCGCCCCGCAGCACAGGCAGGTTGACAGCAGGCGAAGCTAATAAACAGAGATCCCAGAGAAATCGAGCGACTCTGAGTTTCAAGTCAGCACAACCGCGGCCTGCGTTCGATTAGCCGTCCTTGAAGCGGTGGGCTACGCGGTTGCCTAGCAACAGACAAAAGCTTTATACAGCACAGCCCTGCGAAAGAAAACTGCAGCGGCTAAAAAGCTTTTTGACTGTCCAGTCAAACGCGTGTTAGATAGCATGTTTGTGCTAATTAAAAATGTGTTATTTTAGTATTTTTTTTTAATTCTATTTATAATAATTTGCTCTATGGTTTGCCTCTGGAAAGCTAAAAGTTGTAAATCATATTTGTAGAATAAATCAAGTTCCTGTCTTAACATGCACCAATCAAATCTAGATTTAAACTTTTAGACAATTGGTCACAAGCTAAAACAGATAATTAGTAGTTCAATTTGTAGTTTTCATTTGTAGAGCAGTCTGAATGAATGAAATAGCATTGTCCCCAATAAGTCTGCATATTTAAATTAAATACACACAAATAACTAACATATCTGATGTGATACAAATATGTTTCTTACAGCTTTTCCATGAGATCTTCCCCTTTTCTAAAATAGATGGTAGCCAGTAGGCATTCATCCATTAATCTAATTTAGTAAATTATTTACCAGAGACAGTTTCACACAGTTTGGGAGTTAAAATAGTAATGTCCAAAGAGAGAAACAGGTATCTAGAAATAGATAGACTGAATATGGTTAGTCTTTTAACATGTTTAAAAAAAAATTATTTCCCACATTCATTTTATTATAAATAGCAACCTAGTGTATATTTAACTAATGTTCAGGCAGTTTTAGTCACTCAACAACCACATAAATCATTCATACATGACAACAACATAATATAAAACGTGTTTCTAGTCTCATTCAACTATTGAAAATACTCAAAATTGAACTACTTTTTTTTGCAGTGAATGCTTTCTTACATTTTTTAATAACATCTGCAATGTAATAGAAGATTAGAACATATAGGCTAACATAAAATGAAGAGAAATAATTGCAAAAAAAAATAACAAATAAATGTGACAAATTAGTTTATGGAAAGCTACTTCTCATACAATAACAGAAAAACACAGGAAACTTGTAAATCTACGCTTTTCTCCAGTTATTAAGTTGTTTATCTTGAACTGGCACCTTTTAGACTTTTATATAGTTGGCAGTATATACTAAAAATAAATCAATCATGTAATACCTTTCTTTTCTATTAGCCTCCAGTAATTCCTGCAGTTAACTCCACCTTAAAATGTAAAAAAAGTCATTAAAATCACAATGATAATTTGAATTTAGTTGAACTACAGCAAGTTACTGCAAGTCTAGTTTAATTACATATGAAACTAATCCCCATCACTGCTGATTGCATATATTTATCTCCCACTGAAATAAAGATATGTCTGAATCATTCTGAATATAGAGTTTGATAAAGTCAGATTCTATCGCAGGCTGTGGAACATTTTCTTCTTTTCATTGGCTGCGGCTCAGTTTAAGCCGTTATCTGCAGGGAAATTTGTGGCTGAGACAGACGGTGTAGTTGACTTTACCTGAATGTGACTGCACCTGCTCTGTTCCCACCGCTGATAAGAAATGTAAAAAAAAAAAAATTGTTTTTAAGTTTTGAAATACATACAAACGCAAAAATGGCTAAACCTTTATATTGTTTTATATGGATTTTGATAGATTTAAATAAATCCCTGTGAAGAAATGTCACCGTGGATCATTCATCCCTCAGTACAGGTACATTAAATCTGGTTATTAGCCAAATGGACTGCAGATATTGGCAGATAACCCGGTAGTTACCTAATACTTTCTGGAGGTCTCAAAATGATATAAATAGTTGAAACCCATCTTATCCTCTCTGCTTCAACATGATGCAACTTGTGGCTTTTCTGTCCTGCATTGGTAAGGAATTAATCAATGTACTGTATTTTAAAAATACCTTTTTTTATGAATGATTTTGTGAACTCTTTTTCCATACTTCATTGTTCTAATATAGGACTTATTAGTGCTGCGGTACCCTTCAACCGCGACCTGTACAATGACAGGGTCATAGGAGGTCACGATGCTCAGCCCAACACCTGGAAATGGCAGGTAAAACCTAATGAATAGCTCTTTCATCCCATGAGATGTTATATTATCACAGTGAGTTGCTCCAGACTTCATAAGAAATCCCAAAAAACCTGATATGGGGGCAGCATTGAGTTTTATGAGTTTTAAACCTCAGCTACAACACTACATAAAATATTTTTTATCTGTAGTAAAACACAATGTTACTGTTACAGTATTAATGCATTTCATCAATATCCACATCACCAATACAATAAGAAAATAGTTGAATATAATATCAGTAGTAGGGCTGCAACTAACCATTATTATGGTATTTAATTTACATTTGAGCTGTTTGTGTGATTATTTAATTGGATCCTTTATAATCTCCTTTTTAAACATCTTACAAAATATATTCATGTTCTGTAACTATCCTTTTTTTTCATGATTTAGGTCAGTTTTATCTTATTTTAAGTTTTAAATAACGTATTATTATCTGTAGATTTTCTTTTTTTTTTTCAATATTCTGTTTGATACCAGGTTTAAGTATATAACCTTTGTGGTTGTAGAGATATTCCATATTTATTATCATTTATAACACGAAAACTGAAAAAAAAATAAACCTGGGGCTTAAGGGGTTAAAGGTCAGACAGTTCAGACAGGTAAAAAAATGTATGCAATCTGGAATTTTCTTATTTCTCATTGAATAAACAGGTAGAAGATATTAATATTAGTTAGAGATATTGGTGTCTCTCCAACTTAAACTGCATTTATTTGGTCTCTGTTCTCCCACAGGTTTCCCTCCAGTTTGATTCGTGGAACGATGGTTATTTTGCTCATGTCTGTGGAGGCTCCCTCATTGATTCCTACTATATCATGACAGCTGCTCACTGCATCCTCAGGTTTGGGGCTTTTGGCATCAGTATCACACCTTCCATATATACGTGTGAACATGTCGATCTGCACTAAACAGTCATGCACGATTTTTGGCAAAACGTATTCCTCGTTTCTGTATAGATGACTGTATGTAAGCACGCTGCGTTTTTTGTGATCTCCGCCCCTGTCAGCATGGACACTAGACTGTACCGTGTGGTGCTGGGTGATTATAATCTGTACAAGTATGAAGGCAGTGAGCAGTTCGTGTTTGTGGACAGCATCATTGTCCACCCTGGCTGGACTGAAGACCTTGCCAAAGGGTAAAGTAATAGACCGTTTATCTTAAGTTAACCGCAATTAAGTTGTTCAAAACACGATTTTACTGACAGTAATGACCCTCATTTCTATTAGAAATGATATTGCTCTCATGAGACTGTCCACGCCTGCGTACAACAACGGCTACATCGAAGTGGCCAACCTTCCCTATCCCGGCCAAACGCTGCCGCACGGCTTCACCTGTTACATCACCGGCTGGGGATTGATGGATTGTGAGTAGACACACGCACTTACATAAGTGTCCCGCATGTCCACACATGTCAAGTTCACATTGACGCATTCACTGTTTTTTTTTTTTTGGTTGTTGTTTTTCACAGCTTATGGAACGGCCCCAGACATCCTACAGGTGGCTCCCATCCCCGTGGTGGAGCACTCGGTGTGCTCCAGGCCCGAGTGGTGGGGCAACATTGCTCTGGACACCATGGTGTGTGCTGGAGGGGATGGAGTCATATCAGGCTGCCAGGTACAAAGAAATTTCAATGTGTATTATTTGTTGAGGTTGGCACGGTGGCGGCGCTGTTGTCTCACAATAAGAAGGGTGCAGGTTCAAGGGCTTGAGCTGGGACCTCTTTTTTGCAGAATTTGCATGTTCTCCAGCTTCCTCCCAGTCCAAAACCATGCTTAGGTTAATCAGAGACTCTAATCCTGGGGTATATGCCTACCTCTCACCCATAGTACGCTAGCATTGGCTGCAGTAGACCCCTGACCCTAGTAAGAATTAAGTGGGAATAGGTTATTATTTACTCTGCTGTCCATTAAAAGGCCATTCCGAATCATCTTTCTTGGCGGCTAAGAAAAAGCATGAATGTTCTTGTTGCTGCCTGTTCCAGGGCGACTCTGGAGGTCCCCTGAACTGTCTCACTGACGGAGCCTGGAGGGTCCACGGCGTGGTCAGTTATGGTCCGGCCGGCCATTGTAACCAAGAATTTAAACCCACCGTCTTCACCAGAGTCTCTTCCTTCCAAGACTGGATATATTCAGTAAGCCTTCTGTTACCTAGATCACTGTGTTTGTTGTCTATTGACCGTTCATTCGCGATTGATTGATTGTTTTGGATCTTGCAATCATAATTCAGTCGCCTGACTTATTGTTTTTTTTTCAGATTGTGCAGAGGAAGTAGACAAAGCTGGGTTTTGTCCAAATTGCCGAATGGAACCTGTGAAATAAAAGTACTTTCCATCTCAGTCATTTGTGTTTCTTACATGGTTATTGTGAATTTATGTATTTGCATGTAGTTCTTAATTCATCCAGAGGGTGGCGAACCTGCTCCATGTTTAGACCAAACAGCAAGCTGGTTCCCCTCCCGATTTCTACGTTCTCACTATCTTAAGAAACACGGCTTGGCTTTCTACACGCATTGTGGGTGGATGTGCTTTGCTTACAACCAGCATGTCTGCAAATGCATGTCTCAGTTTAGGAGTCACTGGACGAACGCCACTTAAAAGTAGAAATCCTGATCTCCTGATCTCACCAAGCTGCAACCCCAGAGGATGGAACATTCCTAAGGATATCTTAATGGATGTTTTCAACCAAAGGGACTCAACCTCTGTTAGGTAAAAGACTCAAGTGGCAATACGGCTGTAAAGTGTAAAACCTTTTTGATGTAGCCAGAGAATAACCCCCCCCCCCCTCCCCAAATTCCTTTCTAAAGTATTCTAAAGACTTTTAACAACAACCAAATTTTCTTAACGACGGCCACATGTGAGCTATATGCAGTCACTGGCCTGACATTTCCTTCTTGTCTTGGATCTCCGGCCATATGTTTGCGGTGGTAGTCAGGAGACTACAGCATGACATCACACAAAGTCGCTGTTTTTCTCTTAACCATGGAGACCAAAAACCACAGATGAATTCCAGTGGTTTACACACAAAAAAAAGGCAAAAAAGTACGGTTCTTTCCTGTAACCTAAGGTGAATGTGGGCTGTACTATTAGTTTCAGTGTAGAAAACGTAGTTTAGAACAAATCTGTGGAAACCCCAACTCTAAAATACACTTGGACTCGTTTTCTACCTCGAAATCTAAGCTAAACAAACAGAAGGGGTTTATCATGCAGTATAAAGTCAGTTGAAGTTCACTCTGACGCGTCAGAAAATGAAAACATAACAGGCAAGCATTTAGAAAATGTTTTTTTTTTATTATTATTTGGAGGGACAGGCTGTCAAAATGGCTTAGATGAAAGAAACTGTTTTTGAACAGCAGGTTAAAGTGTGAATATGTAAAAAATAAAGCAGCTTTGTTTGCTCTGCAGGACCATTCAAGCAGAAATATGTACAACACAAAAGGCAAAAAGTAAGACACGTTCTTTGAAATAATTAAAAAAAAAAAGCTGTACTGTAATACATTACATTGATAAACACTCACTGTTGCCATTTCTTCATGAGAATTGATGGGTTTTTTTATACAAGAGAAACAAATGTTTGCTTGCAAAAATCCAGTGCCCTCTTCGTGGCATAAGAACATATATCGGATGGATTTCAAAGTAATCAAAAAAAAAAAAAAGGCAAAAAAGCGAATAATACATTTCCGATGTGCGTTCTGCACTTTTTCAAAGTATACAATTAATCAGAACAAGTTTTTAACAAACAGGACCTGCATGCATAATTTCTAAAGGGTCCAGAAAATCTGTTGATACAGCTGTAGAAAGGGTGAGATATGTACATCAGCTCTCTAGTGTCCCTCAACTGTTCCCGTAGGTGACAGCAAAGTCACCTTTTGAAAGGTTTTGTTCTATAATTAATGAGGCAACTCTTCAATTTCCGGGCTTTGTGTGTGATAAAAATTGTATAATATATGCAGTTTTTACCCACAAAAACCCTTAACAGGATTAATTTAAAACATAATGTAACCCAAGTCACAGACTTCCAGAAAATTAAGAGTACAATCAAATTGATCTTTGCAATTTACTTTTTTTTTTTTTTTAGTGGCATTTCGCTAAGATATCTAACCATAAGACTGCCTATGAAAAATACTTCAGAATGCTAGAGAGCAATAACCTTCATAAGTATACATTTCTCTATAATTCATATATTACAAATGTCGTCCCAGATTGAAAATTACTCATTTCGCTTTATTAATAAAATATTCAATTTGTCAGTGATTAGAATTCTTTTGTCAACCTACATAAATTAGTTACAAAAAATTAGTGTAATTTTCTATGGTTACATTATAGGCAGCGATACAATAGACCCATAATTTAGTTTCAGTGATTAGGGAGATTCCACAGTTTTCAGTCCCAAAGCTTAAATGGAAGCACTGTGCACACGCCATTGGCAGGCATGGCTCCCCTGATAAGCAGGCACATCCAGTAAACTTCACAACAGCCCATTTTATTGCCAAAATGTCTTAAATTAAATAACTAAATGAAATAATGACATAATAAGTTACAAAAAAAGAAAAAAAAAAGTTAAATGTACTGTATAAGAGAATAGATATTAAATACTTTCTGATGGACTTGTGGTTTGATTTCCCCACAATGCCAAAAAATGTGATATGGAAAAAAAAAAAAAAAGGAAGGAAGATTGCACTTTCAGGCGAAAAAGATCAAACCACAGTGCTTCTTGAGTGAAAGTAGGCTGAATCTGAAATAAATAAAATAAAATCATGAAGAAAATAATTTAAAACAAAAGTAATAAAGACAATACAGCTACAGCGTTTTAATGGTATGAGCATTATTTCTAGTTACCCCGCTCAGAAATAAGAAACTCCATAATTTAGCGTTGAACTGTTGAATCGACCCCATACAACCAAAACAATGCCTATTCATATATAACTATTTTCACAGATAAAGTGCTGATCGAGGAGCTTTTAGAGGGATTTTTTTCTTTTTTTTTCTTTTTTTTTTGTACCATGAGACCCTTCGGAAAGATCTTGAGGAAAAAGAGTCCACTAGCTTCAGGATTCAACACGAGGAGGACCCCGCCCACTCAAGTCATCTTGGGTCCCAGAGGGAGGACATGAACAAGACTATGTTGTGATTTGACTTTCATATGAAGGCAAAACCATGCCCGTCACAGCAATGGTCACCACACGTTGCCTCCAAAAGCTAGAAAGCTAGAAAAAAAAAATCCCTGAGATGCACATTCAGCTGTGTTGAGATTCCCAACCTGGCCTCGGTAAGGTTGATTCCTGTCGTAGCGTAGGGTTGGTGATCTTGGTTTGGTTAAAAGAGCTTTCTTAGGAATTGAGAGCCATCATTGGTTTCCGTGGGCCTGGTCAATTTGATCATGATTTTTGCATCTTTTACTTTTAACACTAGCTGCCATCTCACACAGCGATACTCCCAAACTGCTTTGCTAACGTTTTGAAGGCAAGTCTGGAATTTAAACATTTATTAGGCAAGAGGGAAATCACAGCTTCCTCCAAAAAAAAAAAAAAATCAAAACATGTTGACATTGACATCTTATGTGCATGTACAGTCTCCCCCTCCCCTCCCCCTTCCCAAAAAAAAAAAAAAAATTTTCTTCTTGCACTGTCCGCAAAATTGTCACGTTTTGTCAAACTTTCACAGACTCCATCACAGACAACTTCATGGCTTCCTCCAACAGCTGATTGTCCGTAAATGTGGCGGGGGGTTCCGGGACGGATTCTGAAAGGCCGATCAGTGACTCCAGGAGGCAGGTCCCGGGGTCGCTCGCCGGAGGGAGGCTGGGGTAGCTAGGCAACTGGAACTGGAAAAAGTTGTCCATGTGTTCGTACTCCTTGAGGGAGTTGTAGAGCGAGCTGGGCCCCAGGCAGGGGAAGCCGTCGAAGAACTCCAGGTCGGACTCCGAGGACAGGCTCAGGTCCATGTTGTAGCTCGCCGAGCGGTCCACGGTGGGGGAGGGCGTGTGCGGCACGCTGCTGCTGCTGCTGTGGAAGAGCGCGTTTCCCTGGTTGGCGTTCTCGTCCAAAAGTTCAGAGATGGCCGCCGCTCGATTGTCCGTGTGGACGTCCGCCGCGTGCAGCAGCGCCACGTCTATGTTGTCGTTTTCGTCGGCGAAGTCCGCCATGCTGAAGCTGCCGAACGCCTCCGTGGACGGCTGCGGCTGCTCCTGCCGCTGGTCCGGGCGGCGGGCGTCTTTGCCGTTCACGTGCCCGCCGCCGCTCCTCGGGCAGCTCTCGCCGAAACCGAGGATGCGGCCGAGGCCTTTCTCGTCCACGTCCAGCCGGGCGCGGCGCTCGCACCGGCCCTCGCCCGCGTCCGAGTACTCGCTCTGACCCGAGGAGTCTGATAAGTCCGTCATGTCGCTGCTGCAGCTGTTCTCGCCGGCTGCCGCCAGCTCCGGGCTGAAGGGGAAGGAGGGCGCCGCGGGTACTGAGGGGTGCTCGGCCTGGACGGGCGAACCCAGGTGCCCGTGGGGGGTCGTCTGCGGGGCGGCCTCGCTCGTGTTCTCCTCCTCCTCCTCCGTGCTGGACTGCTCCTCCAGCCTCTTTTCCAGCTCCAGCTTCATGATAGTGTGGATGTAATGCGTCTGTACCCTGGTGGAGTTGAACTCGATGCGGCCTTCCGTGTTCCCGCAGCCGTCCTTGGTGCAGCCACATGGGAACGAGGAATGGTCCATCTGTAGGAAGCAGGAAGAAGTGGTTAAAATCGCTAATCAAATCAACATAACAGAAGCCCCTCCAGCTGAACCTGAATCCAACCGAGCGTGAAGTTTCAAGAAGGAGAGGGGGGGGGGGGGGGGGGGGGGTGTCTTTCCCACTTTCCCGCTCTTACCTGACACTTGATCCCGGCCAGACTGCAGCTACAGGTCTCCGGCTCGCAGAAGCCCTGGCAGTCGCAGCCGCAGTTCTCCCGGGAGATCCTCAGCTCGTGCAGCTGCCTCTTCTCCTCTTTGTCGACCTTCTTCACGCCGGCCGCCTTCAGCAGCGCGTAGCGCCGCTTGGACGGGTACGGCTGGAGGAAGGAGCCCTCGTCGAGGTTGGTGCCGCTGATGTCGATGTCTTGCTCGGGGATGTCGTCCACCGTCAGCTGCTCCGCCTCCTCGCTCTCCTGGGTCCCGTTGTTAGTCAGCTGGGGAGGAAAAATGGGCATCGGATATGTAGGTGTTGCAAGAGTTGCATTTGTTTGTTTGAACCCTTATCCGTTACACGCTACCGTTCAAATGTTTGGGGTCACTTAGGAACGTCCTTATTTTTGAAAGAAAAGCACTGTTCTTTTCAATGAAGAGAACTTTAAACTAATCAGAAATACAAATGTCTGTTTTTTGGAGCAATATCTACATAGGTGCGAGACCCATTTCCAGCAACTATCACTCCAGTGTTCTAAGTGTTATTATGTGTTATATATTTTCTATTTTCTGGCCCCAAACTTTCGACTGGTAGCTTCTGTCCGTGTAACCTCGCTCACCTTCAGTTTGAGAGCCTCCAGCTTCTCTTCCCTGAGTCTGTTGAGGAACTTTTCCCGGCGCAGGAGCCGCTGCTCCACGGCGAACTCGGCGAGGGTGTACGTGCGGAGCTCGCTGTGGCGCTGCATCATGCCCAGGGTGCATCCTCCCCGGCTGGGAACGCTAGTGAAGCCCTGGCACCGGGGGAAGAAGAACACCGTCACCTGGTCGAAGGTGACGTTGCCCCGCCGCGCCCTCTTCGATTTCTTGAGGATGGATGTTGCTGTGGAGGGGAGGAGAGGTCGGGAGTTTAGAATACATCTCGTCCGGGTTTTGGTCATTAACTTCTGTTGATTCCAGTTGCGTTCGCGAGCCACTAGATGGCATGATGCACCACCACTTGAAACCCTGATATCTGTGCAAATGCTGCTGAACAGGCTGTAAAAGGACACCCCTCTGATTCATTGCCCTAGCCCTCAACCGAGCCTTATCATGTACCAATTAAAAGACACTACTAACAGGAGTCCAACACACTTCCACCCTGTAAAGTGAAACCTAAACTACCGAGAAACCATTCAGCCCTGTTTCTCGTTCTTCCGTGAGACAAAAAAAAAAAAAAAAAAAAAAGAACACCCAGCCCAGGAATTTCCCCTCAGTGGCCAACACAGTGGAGGAAGCAGAACTGCCAGGATCACAAACTAGTAAGTAAATGCTTGAGGCTTCCGGACAGGGTGAAGGAAGGGGGGGGGGGGGGTTCAGCATAGCTCTCAGGACGGGAATAAAAAAAGTGAACTGCCCACCCTGCTCGCTGACAATCCCCACAAATGGCCCAGTAACTGACAGGAGTCAAAAGGTCCTCCCTCTGTTAAAAACATTCAGGGTCCTGGAGCAACGAGCCATCTTTTCTATACCCAGACAAACACAATAAAACCATATGGGAATCAAAGTAGAACCATATGTGGGAAGAAGCCCAAAAATTATTCCAGCTTAAATTCCAACTTCTTCCTCCCAGGAACATTCAACGAGACTTGCGAGCCTCGCGTTTGGGACGAGTCACTTTTTCCTCCGCCAGAGCTGCCAGAGTCGATGAAAAGGACGAGAATCCCCCCCCCCACACACACATGCGTGTTGGGCATCGCCTTTACCGTGTGGCAGGGAAACCCCTGGTAGAGTCCCCCGGCAGTTTCCCGTGAGCCTTCACAGTCACGGAAAGGGAAAAGTAGTTTATTAGCTTGAACTCAGAAGGAAGAAAAGCAACCTTTTCGCCCTCTACAGGCAGACGATAGTTTTTACGTCACATAATCTGCCACCGGGGGTAATACGGATGAAACAAATTGCCAGTTTGGGCTTCACATCCATCAGATCCAGTCGAGCTTATGACACCTGCGAGAGACAAATGACACCTTCTCTGCCGCTTATGCATGGGGAAGCTTTGCTGGCCGTTTTCTCCCCCCCCCTCCCAGTTCGCTTCACAATGGCAAACAACTTTCTGTCCAACATAAACACTGGATTATAGTCCACACACAATCTGCTCTTCTAGATGTGTCTGCATGCCTTCTTTTCTTGATTGTCCAGCTCCACCCCCCTTCTACCTCCCTCCTTTTTGTATCCCTCGCCTAGCCGCTTTCAGCACCTGTGCTGGGTGCACGCCCGGGCTTCAGACAAGGCGCTGTGTGTTCTCAGCCTTGGCAACCTGCCACGCTTCTCTTCCTGGCTCCCAGCCCCACCATCCTGGAAACCTCACAACTTTTTTTTTTTTTTTTGCCCTTCTCCCCCTCCTCCCCCGTCTCCCCTTACAACCCTCCCCTCTCCGTCCCCTAAAGGCCGACAGGCAGACCCCGCCAGGTCCAGACGGAAACACCCCCACCCCGAAGACTCGTATCTCCGGGAAAGGTGAGGCTCTGTGTCCGCCGTAGCGAGACTCTGGGAAGAAGGCGGAGACGGTGCCAAGGTGAGCGGCCCGCTGCATAATGCGATTAGCCATTTCGCCGCTTTAGGGCACGAAATCAAAAGGAGTATTCATTGCAGAAGTCTGAAATAATTTCTGTGAAGTGTTTCATGGGCTGCCAGCTGCCTAAATTCCTTAACCTCTCCCCCCATTTTCACGGGTCTGTTATCGGAGCCTCTGCGGATCAGTATAAAAAAAAAATAAAGAAAAGGCGAGGGGAATGCGTTTGCCATCGGGCCTCCGTTTTATGACGGATTGTTTTGTTTTTTTTTCCCTGGAAGGGGACACTCACTGTTGAAATTCGTGGCCGGGGAGCTGGGGTTGCTGGGAGTGGAGTCCAGGGTGTCCGAGTAGCAGCTCTCGCCCTCCGAGTCCCAGCCCGAGCAGGCGGAGGAGGAGAGGGAGGAGAGCGAGGAGTAGCAGGGGTCCTCATCCACCTCCTCGAACTTCCTCTTGAGCAGCCCACTCATGGCGGTAGTGTGAACAATCTGCAGAGAGGCAGAGGGAGGGAAGGGGGGTTATCAGCAAATCACACACACACACACACTTCTTTTGACAGGTTCGATCGCCCACAGAGTAAAATCCAGTTTCTCCCAGCCGAGATTTTGAGAAAGAATGCAGAGTAGCATTATGTCGCGTTGGGAATATATTCGCAAACACACAAGCTTTTCACAGCGTTATTGGCTCAAACGAGTCCTGTGCCTGGCCATGTGAGAGCGTATGCGGCCCATCTCGTGCTGCCCTCAGCTGAGCCGTGGCACGGGAAGCAACAATCAGGCCTACTTCGCATAAGTCAACAATTACCGGGGCCTTCGCCCTCTTCCAAATCCCATCAGCAAACAGCATTGATTAGAAGGAGATCTGAGCAGGGAGGTGACTGAAGCGCCCTTGCACAGACGTTTAATCGCAATTGTTCTTTCTTTTCTTAACGTGATCAAAACGTTAAGAAAAGAGGGGGGGGGGGGGCTGTTTGCCACTTCCTGTTTGAAAGCGCTCGCCCCGGCCCTCGTAGTAAATATGTACGGCTATGCATAGCCGGGATGTTTTTGTCGTGCAACCCCTGAATGCATTCTTTCAGAGCTCCTGCGAGAGGGGCTGCTGCTTCAGCGATAAAAACAATCAATCCTTTGAGAGAGACAGGCAGGGAGAAAGAGACAGGGCAGAAAAGAAAAAAAAAAAAGATGATCACCAGTTAAAGTCCTCGAGGAGAAGGGAACGCTGTTTACTCTAATATCTGCGAGACCTCTTCTACGTACAAGCTTGGCTTTTAAATCAATGAATAACACTCCGCCAAAACCAACCAAACCTCCCGTCTCTTCTCGGCCTGTTCCAGGAAAAAAAGAAAAGAAAGGGCCGACATGAAAAATGAACATGTTGTGACGAGGTAGGAAGGTTTACTGCTGGCGGATTTTAAAACGGATGTTGGGACACAAACGCGTCACGTAGGTAGCTATGACAAAAACAGTCGACAACAGTCATCCGCGCGACTTCTGGGAAGTGCGAAGAGGGCGATGACGGCCGCGAGACGAGGCGGCTCATGTGTGCCGGTCCGGGGGCCGAGCCTCTGCCGGGTTAAACGAGGAGGGGAGGAAGGAAGTGAAGGGAGAGGAGAGGGAAGACATGACTGGGCCCAACTCCAGCGCAGACACTCCCTACAATGATGTGGAATGAGAAAGGAGGCTTTTACTTTAGCCATAAAGAGATCATTTCACCATCAAACTGTTAACCGTCTTCAGAATCGCCGCCAAATCGCTTACAGCTGCTGCAGCTTGAGCATGTTATGTACACAGTTATTTTTAGCTCGTTCAAACATGTGCTCGGTAATACCTAGAATTTGGGAAAATCTGTTAATTTTTTTTTTTTTTCCCGCGCTTTCGGTTTGATTATAGTTTAAACAGATGTTTGGATAATTGTGGAGTACGGCGATCTTTACATTTGTATCGCGGGGTAATTTTATCATCAGCGTACAGAACGCCGTGCATGGCAGCAAACACCAAGCTGTGCTGCCAAAACAAAAACTGTCAGTGATATAGCATTAGCAGCCAAAGGCAGGATATGTCACGCCTGCAGATCTTTGAACGACTTTTAAAAAAGGAACTTTAACTCGTGTGCATGCTTTGTCGAGGAGGGTAAAGCATATATACAAGGAGCGGGTCATTTACGGCATGCAACACGGGGGTAATTATGTAAAACCCAGTCCTCTCTTTGACAAGGATAAAGAGGAGGAAGTGAAGGGCAAGAGGCTGACACGTTTGTATAGGCGGCGGGGGCAGCTGAGCAGCTGTATAGGAGGTTATTGCTGCAGTCAGATATTGCTGTCCCCAGTGCACATATGATGAATGAATCACCTTGCGATAGGTCAAACCCGGCTCACTTTGTCTCTGCAACAATCGGAAAAGGCTTCCTCCTCACTGTGGCCACTTCGGCAAAAAAATAAAATACAATTTTTTAAAAAAGCCGTTCATTCCTTCTCATCAACTCACTCAGGCGGGATCTCCAAAATGCCTCTCGGAGCTGCTAATATCGTCACATCATGCGATTAGCCCTGAAACAGTTTGGGAACACCTGGGTGCAGCATCTGTTGCTCATGCTCTTACCAAACAACGTGCGAGTAATTTATTTATTTATTTTTTTGTGCGTTTAAAACGCCACACCTCAGCATATGCATCCGTGTGCGAGATAAGGGGAGCGCATGGGCTCACCTTACGATTTTTTTTCCCCCCCTCCACATCACTCCCACCCCCAATTCCCTGCAAAAAGGGAAAAAAAAAAAAGAAAACAAAGCTGTGAGGCATCCTCAAGGGAGTGCATAGAGCCAGCTAAGCAAAGTCTTTTTAATTAAAAGCTGCAGCGAGGCAGAAGGGGGAAGAGAGAGGTGGAGGGGAGGGGGGGGGGGGGCAGCGGTGTCAGAACTGGGTCATTGTCTCTTGACTGCAGTCTACCTGACACATTGATTTGTTAATCCTGTTCAACGGGCAGAAACAATGGCGAGAGGTTAATCCTGGCAAGGGGACGGCTTGTAGTCAATCTGGAGCTTCTCAGCCTGCTCAGCCGCTGCTACGCACGGCCAAGAGGGCAGGGAGAGTGGATGGAACAAGGGACAAGGGGTAAAAATACAAAAAAAAAAAAGAAAAGAAGACAGCAATCGCGCGATGATTCATTTGTGCAAAAAAAAAAAAAAAAAAAGTGGAGAAGAGAAGAATTCAAAGTCGGCTCCTTGAAGAAAGCGACGCCTGTGAATGTCTGCTCTACAGAAAAAAAAAAAAAGAGAGAATGGATGTGATCGGACAGCTGAGCCAGAGAAGGCAGCACAGCATGTTTTCAACGCGCACTAAATTATGCATCACTGTCATTCCATCAACCGCACACAGGCAGGCAGATAAAGGACGCATCCGCCGAGGTGCTCCCCAGCCAATTGTCATAGAGTCGAGGAGATAAATCTCCGGCGAGGAGATTTGTCACCAGGAGCGCTACGCGAGCCAGAGTCAGATGCATAACTATGTCAGTCGAATGAGATTATCTTGATGCATGTAGCTACAGGCTGTTAATGGGACTTCAGAATCCCAATTAATTTCTATTTTTTATCTGCACACTGCAAAAAAAAAAAAAAAATCTATTCTAATCTAGTTTTAGTTTTTTTTTCTTGATTTTAGTCAATTTAATCTTTTTTTTAAAGAAATCGACACTTGTTTTCTTAAAACAAGATGAAATGAACCCAAATCAAGGAAAAAAAAAAACTCAAAAAGAAGCAAAATTATCTGCCAGTGCAATCAATGTTGGAGTAAATGAACCAAAAACAAGACACTTTCACTTTTGCGGTGCCAAATCCCTATTAAATAACCTGAAATTATGAGCAAAAACAAACCACATATTAAGAACACCTAGAAATAAAAAACTCCATAACTGTTAAAAACCTCTCAGACATTTCCTATATGCACAGAACCTCAAAGAACTAACCTATAGTAATTTCCTAGGAGACTCAACCCCCGTGTTCATGCATCAAGAGAAAAATCTCACATCATCTAAAAAAAAAGCAAATATGCATCACTTTCGAATGCAGAGACGTCACTCGGCGGCCTGTTCAGACTGCCCTGCAGGCCAACAGGACAAGTCACAGTTGACTTTGCCCCCTTTGCGCCGCCTGTCCAGCCCCCGTTTGCAGCTGATAGCGGCGTGGGTGGGAGGTGGGTGGGTGGGTGGAGGGGGGGGGTGACAAGTCGTGCTAATCTTTAGCCAGCTGAGAGCGTTTACATGGCGCACTGACAGCCCTGTTGCAGTGTCTGTGAATGACTGACTGGCTTGAGTGCTCAATAAAATGTGATAATGATGAGCCTGGGAGTCTTCCTGTGTGTGTGTGTGTCTGTGTGTGTGTGTGTGTGTAAGCGTGTCTGGGCAGGCCGTCCCCTTCAGGGCTTCAAGGTAACGCACCTCTCACTTCCAGCCCCGTCACCCAGAAGTGATTGATCGGAGCCACCGGGGTGACGGTGGGGGCCGGATTCCAGCTCCCAGCCCGGCACAGCTGGAGGGGAGGGAGAGAAAACACTGGCCCCGTTTCTTAACCCGGGTCTGTTGCTCAGAAGCGCTCCACCTGCTGGAACAATGCGGCGAAGGGCTCCCGTTTCCTCTCCTCTGTGAGCTTGTTTGTTCTCACTGGAGAAGCCCCAGAGCCTCGCTGTGACCGTGCCACAGAAACATTCTGTTCCTCTGCCTCGGACCCGCCGCGGCGCGCACGCCAATTCCAAAAAGGAGAGGTAGTGGGAAGGAGGGAGGGAAGGATCGTACAAAACAAATAAATAATGTCATGTCTCCAAGCCACAGGAATGCCATTCTGGCAGCGCCACTCTCGCTGTAATAGTGGGAGAAGAACACAGGCTCTATCTAACCCAGATGTGTTTTCTACTGCTAAACCACTGGAAAGTCCTCCTCCCACGAGGCAGCCAGAGACAGAGAGAGAGGGGGAGAGCAGAGGCTACCTTTCCATAGCCACACCTGACAGGGTATTAGCCCGCACGTGCGGCTCACATGCCAACAGCTGTCATCAATCTGCTCGGCAGGCCCGACCAGAATCACCTGCGAGAGTCAGTGTGTTGCACTCTTACTGCTTCGGGTTAGGTTACACGCTCTGTAAACCAAACAGGGGGCTTAAAACAGAAAATGCATTTTCTTTTTTTTTTATCCCCCTCCTTCTCCCCCATTTAGGTGCACTTCTTGTTGCAGAGTGAGAGATAAAAGAAGCAAATATGTGTTCAAAAAAAGGGGAAAAAAAAGAAATTCCTGCTAGCACCAAGCATGCAGCTCTGTTTGTGTTTGTGTGTGCGCGTGTGGGGTGGAATGGAGGAGGTGGGCCGTGGGCGGGTTCAGGGGTCATGCTCCAGTCTGGGACACTTGCTGTATGGAATGCCGGGGCGAGGACAAAGCAGATGGGAACTGCCGCTGCTGTGTGGAGACCGGCAGCAGACTCCCTGCACCACCATCTCCTCCTCTCTCTCTCTCTCTCTCCTTTCCTCATCACGTCTCCAGGCACAAAAAGCGTCGGGGGCCATCCTGCGTGACCGAAATGAAGCAGCCACAGACAACCTTGTCTGAACCCCAGCCTCTCCCAGCTGGGGAGACAGACACCGTAGAAGCGTGTGCGCGCGCCGCCTCTTTAGGTTGTGAAACGTGCACTGCAGTGCACAGGAAGTGGCCACCCAGATTATCAATGCCGTATCTGACAGCTGCAAGGCACCACAAGGTTAGCCGAGTGCAGGATCACATGATGGAGACCAGGGAGTCTGGAGGTAAGGGACGCAGCTCGTCAAGGTTTGGAATTCCTCCAAAAATGTTGCACAAAAAGCTCTCATTGCCCAAGTTGAAGGGGGGCGGAAGGGTTCATAAAAAGGTGCAGCAAAATCCATCATTATTACTACTAATCGTCCGAGCTAAAATGGGAATAAGGCAGAGGTAGAATAAAGAGGCATTTGACATGGCTTGAGCATTCCTCGCGCAAGAAACGCGCAGCAGCAGCAGCAGCAAGTGATATAGAACCTCTCTGTAAACAAAGGATCATTCAGCTCTCTAATTCCGGAAAACATGATTCCAAAAATGATCCGGGTGAGGTCGCGCTAGAGACGATTACAGTGATTCAGTCGCTCTATCAAAAACAGATCCTACACAGCCTTTATACAAATAACACGAGCCTCGGATTACATCCTATAGTGGCATCAGCTGGAAAACACGAAGGACAGAAGCTGATCGGCGTGTGTGTGCGCGCGTGCGTGCGTGCGTGTGTGTGTGGGGGGGGGTAATAGAAATAAACAACAAAAAAAAGCTTATTAAATCAAACTTTTTCTCCCCCCCCCCTTTCATATTAACTGGCCATGACACACATGGGACAAATATCCATTATGCTGTTATGGAAACATTAAACTGTTTGTCAAACAATAAAATAACATTGCGCACACCAAGAAAAAAAAATTGTTAACTGATACAAAGCAATATATATATATATATATATATATATATATATATATATATATATATATATATATATATATATATATATATATATATATATATATATATATATATGGTCATGGTCTTTCCCTGTTGAGCCGATCATTCCTCATGATTAATGCTAATTCTAATGACAGCAGCCCCCTGTGTCAGCTGTGTTCAGATGTAGTGCCTTCAGGAGTCGCTCTAGTTACAAGAGGCGCACCAGCACCGCTGAGGTGAACAACTCCTCCGACACTGAATACACAAAGCCAGCAGCCTCATTAACAGTTCGCTTTAAGAATTAAGTCGGGAATACACTTTTAAAAAAAAAACGCCGACACATTCCGGATCCGGAGCTTAAACGTCTGTAAAAAATATATATATAATTAAAAAAAAAGGTTGGGAGGAACGAATCGGAGCGATCGATATATTAATCAATAAGTGAATGAAGCGGGTTGTTGGAATCTCGCCTAAATCAACACATTATTCTTTTAACGCCTGTTATCAAATGGGGATCACCTGTGCGTAAAGCGGCCCCCGTGGAGCCAATTAACGACGCACTCCGGCGAGCGATCGTGTCAATATTTACGACATATATGTATATGTATTTTAAAGCGTCAAGTTAACAAATGGGAGAGTGTTTAAAGAGAAAGCGACACCGAGAAGACCCAGCTGACTGTTTCTCTCTCTCTCTTTCTCTCTCGCGCACAGCCGGGAAACGTCTCCGCGACGCACGGAGGAGGGGGAGAGAGAGAGAGAGAAAGAAGCGAAAAAACTATTTGGCTTTCTCTCCTCCCGAGGTTTAAACCAATTAAATTACGGTGTTCGATAACCCGACAGCGAACTCCCCGATTATGTGTGTGTATGTGTGTGTGTGTGTGTGTGTGTGTGTGTAGCTTACTCACCACCAATTCAAGTATCCGATCACCATTAGGGACAAAATAGCGTTGGTGAAACAGCCGGTGGGATAACAGTGTAGTAATCCAACAACAGGGGGGAAAAAATGGCACGAATAAATACAGCGCTTTTATCCCCGCATACACGAGCTTTCTCCTCGGCCGCTATTGTCTGCGTGTCTGCTGCCGCACGGGGCTCCGTACCAGCTGAAGCGCTTCCCTTGTCTGTAGCAGACTGCTGAGAAGCGCAGCGTTTTTCGTCAGTGGAAAACTCCCTCCTCTCTCCTCTCCTGGCGTCTGGTCTGACGCAGGCGGTGACACAGGGAGGGAGAGAGAGAGAGAGAGAGAGGGAGAGAGAGCTGCCCACGCCGCTTCCTGCCTGTCCTCGTATGTTCTGCCCCGTAAAGACCCGGGGCTACTGTACCTGCGCGCCTTCCACGCGCAATATATGGTCATCTGGTTGTGTCGAGGAGAAAAATATGTCACGTAAGAAAAGAAAATCTTTTTTTTTTTTGAGCCATTGAGGGAGGATGAGCCTCTGGTGGTGAGTTTGTGTAAATAGCTGGTTGTTATTTCTAGATAGATGGTAACACATGAATCACAGACTGAGGAGCTGGACTTGAAATTAGAACAATATGTCACCTTAAACTTCTCCTCCGAATATATATATATATATATATATATATATATATATATATATATATATATATATATATATATGCCCATTCCTCATGATTAATGCTAATTCTAATGACAGCAGCCCCCTGTGTCAGCTAATGATGTAATAATAAGTAATAGGTTTAATATATAATAAATAGCAGATTTAATAATAGGTCATTTCCTCAACAAACAAACAAAAAAGAAGAAACAAAAAAGAAACATTTATTTTGTTAAAACCTTAAAATTACATCTGCTCCGTCTCCTTCAACAAATTCATTTCAGAAGCATAATTACAGAGGACACGGGTTGTCTCGTGAGCCACTCTAAAGTTAACCGCTCGGTGTTTGTGCAACGGAGGTTTCTAGTTTCCACATCACGCTTGCGTAAGTCCAATATTGGACCGGGATTGACTTCCGAACTATTTGTGATGTCACAAGTCCTCCTCCTTGTTGGCCCACGCTCCCTCGTAAAAAAAAAAGAAATTGACTTTTCAATGGGCTCTGAGAATCCTTCTACTTTTCGGCGGGTGAATGTGAAAACAGCTTTCGAGGGTGAAGGGACAGTGAAGCTCAAACATTTACTTTACATGAGGAAAAACATGAGCGGGGTCTTTAAATATTCCCGGTGATAGTGGTTGGTAATATTCTGTAATCTACATCGGCTGTTTTTAACCTGGAGGTTGAGGTCAAGAGGTCACGAGATAGATTTGTCAGGAAAGTGGAACAAGTTATTTTGCTGCGCACGTTGTTTTCAGACCTTTTTGCTTGATAATTTCAGATAATCCTAGTCATGGAAATACGTTGATATTCAAGCATGTGATCTCAACTATGAACATATATAGGTAGACCGGCTGCAGTTTCAGCAACTACATGGCTCACCTGAAAATATTTTCGATCATAATATACCAAAAAGTCACCAAACAAGCCGCCATGTTGGTCTGTTTTGAAATCCACCAGCAGCCCAACGTGGTAACGTACTCGTCCAATCAGGTGAAGTCTGATTGTTGCTGGAAGAAGCATCCGGAAACATTTTATTTTTTTATTTTAATCAATTGAATTTTTTTATTTAAGGAGTGCCAGTGAAATAAGATAATTCTACTCAGTATTGGACTAATTGTACCTTGTGAGTGTGGTCTTAAATTTCCAATAGGCAAAAACCGTGAAAATACCGCAAACTTCTGCCACATTTAAACAAAACTTCCTTTTTTTCCCCCTAAATTTGTTAAGAAACCCTCACGAACACGAATGGCCCGGATCTTCCTGTGTGAACCGACTGCTGAGCAGTGAGACGGGTGTCATCACTCGACAGATAAGATCATCAATAGAGTGACGTGCGTGTTGTTGTAATGCTCGGCGCTGTGGCTTATTTCCAGTTAAAAGAAAACCCTGACTCTGCGGCATGAAGTTATGACTCACTTTCTTTTTGGTACAAAACAAAAGTGACTTTTTAAAGGAAACAGCTGCTTTACTGTAACAACCTGCCATAGCTGTATTCTTAAACATGTCCGTTTTACAGTGTGGACACTCAGCTGATATTAGTGTAAATCTAACCCTTATAATGATGGTTTGCCATATGGAAGATTTCTTTGTAAACATATAATCAAGACTGCAAAAACAGATAATTTAGCTTTTTTAATTTTTTTTTCCTGGATTTTAGTCAATTTAATCTTTTTTTTTAAAGAAAATATTAGTCTTGTTTTCTTAAATCAAGACCAAATTGACCCAAATCAGGAAAAAAAATTGAAATATACCAAATTATCTGGTAGTGGAATGAGATAGTTCTACTCAATATTGGACTAATTGTACCAAAAACAAGATATTTTCACCTGTTAAGATTTCACCTTTTTGCAGTGAGGTCATCGAGGTCATTTGTGGGAGTTTACATTCTTCAGTTGAAAACATACAAGAGATTAGTTTGTTCTTTTGGCTGATAACATCCTTGGTGTCACTATCTTTTAGGTTCAACAGTTTGAAATAGTATTTAGACCTTTAATGTTTGGAAATTTTCTTTATTTTATAGATCCATCTTTTTCTAATCATTAACTAGTATATTTCCTGTATTTTTTTATGAATTAAAGGGGAAATAGGGAATGTCCTGGGAGATTTATTTCAGATTTTAGTTATATGAGTCCATACGCAGTTCTGCTCTTCAGGGGAGTTTCCTGATTCAAATCATGAAGGAAATACAGTTGAAAAACCCCAAATAATCAAAACTGTTTTAGAGATGTTTACAGCGTGGACCATGATCCTCTTCTTCCTAAAGGCCGGGAATGGTTTTTCCAACTCGAGCACATTGCATCAATTCAAATGAGCACTTTAAATGTTTGAAATTCCATGGTGTTGTAATCACCTGATGGGATCAATCTGCAACACTCTTCTCCAGAAGTGGCCGCGTCACACAAACACACACATACACACACACACCCGTCCCTCCTCTGACGAGCTCCTCCCTGCTATTCATGAGTCTGGCTGCCCATGCACACACACACACACACACACACAGATGCTTTGCTTTCCTTCTCAGCTGGATCTGAACACTGGAGCCAAGTGTTCTGCCAATGTCAATACAGGTGTCGACTCAGATATTTGGGGAGAGGTCTCCTAAAGCTGTGTACATAGAGCTGTGCTAATTGTCTCCTGCTAATAGAGGGGCCTCTTCTTTAGGGCCCTATTTGGGCGTCACCCTCCGCGGCAAAAACAAGCATCTTCACCTGAATGACAGCATAAATAGACTCAGTACCGCTCTTATTGGGACCACAGTTTTGACGTTTTGAAGCTAAGTTGTGTGTTTTTTTTTTAATTGGGAACGTGCTTAATTGTGTGGATTTTCTTGATTCCAGCCATTTGCTTTAGAGGTAGTAGTTTCACCGGAGCCTTAAATTAGCATTTAAACAAAAGTGAACAGCTTTGTGATAATGCATATTTACATCCTATGCAAATAACAGAAACCATTGCTGCCAATGCCCACAGGAATAATTTGAATATAAAAAACGTGTGAGGAAAGAGAAGATGTATTTAAAGTGTGAGCAAAACCTAGTAAGTAAAAGCACCAAGTACGAAGTCATGTTTTTTTTTCTTTAGGTTTTCAGTGGTTCAAACATACAGCGTTTCCTCAGTAAACAGCCAAGATCAAGGTAAATAATACATTCATTTAATCACAGAGTGTTGCAGACTAATTACACTGTAATTAACGTTGTAACGGAGGGGAGCAATATAAAGTGCCGTTTTCAGCGTTTCTGCAGCTTTAGCATAGTCGAAAAAGAAACGGGAGAAGTGGGAGACGTAGAAGAGAAGACGATAAGGGGCCAAATGACAAAATATGCCATTGCAAAATACTTTTTTTTCCTCACTTTTACCGCTTAAAGCACGTTTAAATCCTTTCAAAATAAAACCATGAAGAAAATCATCGCAGAAAATGAACGAATGAGAGAAAGGGCGATCTGTTTAGCAAATCTTTGCTGTTATCTCTAATCAGACAGTGCGTGCCATAATAATGATAGAGTCTACGCTCATGGCCGACTTTTTTTTTTTTTTTCATGTATCCAAGGTGTGTAATAGTGTAGGTGTGGGACGCTGCAGCGCTGTGCTGGGAGAGCCTGGGAGTCTGTGAGTCCAGACAGACTCCACCCGATTAGCTTCCCTGTCGCCCTGCGACTCTTTAAGACACAACAATGAGCCATCCACGGCCCAGAGGAAGAAGCCCCACGGTCACATGAGCGGCAGCGGCAGTCACGTCTGTTACCGAAGAAAGAAGAAACACCAAATAATCACCAACGTCGACAATTAGCCTTCTGTGTTACAAGCCTCCGAGAGCCTTGGAGACATTCTCTGTGGTTTGGTTCGGCATAAAGTCTAATTATAGCTGCTGCGTTGGCAAACATCAGGTCCCTGACACAACTTCAACAGTGTTGTTTTGGACAGGCACATAATGTAACAAGCGAATATTTTTTTGGGATTTAGAATATATCTTTTTTTTTTTTTTGGTTAGCAATAGAGAGAAAGAGAGAGAGACGCAACAAAGGTCTCTGGCTGCAACCGATCCATGGTGAGTAATGCTGGGCATGAAAAAAAAAACTTGTCATGAGTTCTCACGTTTTTTTTTTTGCCTCTTTGATGAAGTGTCCGGCTCCTTCATGAAATTCCCTCGAGATAAACAGGAAACGTCTTGGCCGTGGAACTCTTTTTATGTTACCCCCCCGCCTTTGAAGTTCCTGTGTCAGGCCCATCAATTCCCTTTTTGATAAACAAGGAAAAGTTCCAGCAAACAGTGCGACTCACAGATGTTTACCCTGTCTTCTAAAAGAGCCGCGTGTATGTGTGTGTGTGTAGGACGGGGGGGGGGATGGTAGCCCGGGTGCCAAAGTAAGGGAATCGGGCCTGAATACATTAAGGCCACTCTCTTTAAAAGTGTGCCAAAGAGTTCATGGTGGAAGACGCCCCTCCAAGAGCACAATAATGGGCTTCAATGCTTTCCATCTGCAGAGGGGGGGGAAAAAAAGGCCTGTGACTGCACGTGCTGCGCGGAGCGGCTCAACAATGTATCAATTTATGGCAATCAGAGGCGTCATAAAACCGCTCTTAAAGGTGAAGACCGGGGCTGATAAAAAAGGAAAACCCCCCCAAAAAAAAAAAAAAAAAGTGTCAGCTGAGACTTTAGGTTGTTAAAATCCACCGGATCAGCGGTGCACCGCTCCAGTTTTCAGGGACGCCAACATCGCAAGAAACTAAAAACTTACTAGCTCCCATAAAATTTAGCCTCACATGTCTGAAATTGTACACAGATGTAGTTGACATGATGTACAAGGTATGTGGTGATTTGCCATAGCTGTAACATTGAGGCCCCAACTACACTAGTCTTGATTGTTTTTTCTTACTGGATTTTTTTTTGTACAAAATATCGAATATGATCTGCTTAAAAGTCTGCGTTTCTGTGCCAGGCCAATCGTGGCCGATAAGCAAAATTCCAAATACCTATGTTTTGAACATGCGCAGTGTAACGCGGTGAGTAAGTTTTAGCATCCATAAAAATATATATATATGCACCAAAAAACATGTTAATATAGTTTTACATCTCCTCTCTCAAGCTACTCTCTGGAGCTCTATAGAAAGAAGAGGTCGTTTTGTGTCATTAATATTAATGAGCGTCTCTGATTGCCTGATTTTAATGACTCTGAATGACTCTGTAGTTGTTACATCACAGCTTTATTACACAGTTTCTGAATACAGGTTCAAGGCAGGATTGAGACTATTAAAATTTAGCTACACTAGTCTAGATTATTTCTATACTTTCTATTTTCTTGCACACACTGATCAGATCGACAAATATCTCAGACTACACGGAGACCTGCCAGGCCAATAGTGGCGGATAAGCAAAATTCCAAATACCCGCATGAAAAAAGTTTTGAACATGTGCATATGATATGATTAAAAAACATAGGCGGATTTACACGGATTATAATGATATGTGGATCTATTTGCACTTCATGCATCTGTAAAGTGAATTTAACCAAAAGTATCCTGAGCCATGTCCGCATAAAAGCCTGCAATACCACGCCAGGCCAGTAGTGGCCGTTAAGACGGATTTCAAATACCCGTGTGCCGCCATTGTTGTTTTGAACAGAATGAGCAAGTGTGACTGAGTTTTGTTTGTGAGCATGCACGAACCACACATATAAGTCACAAAAAGATCCCGAATTTGGTCGAACAACGCGTGCTGACTGATCCACGGCCACCATCGTCCACCGCAAGCTTCGGACTGTTTGAAAAATTTCAGCAAACTTTCTTGCTTTTTTTTTTGCATTTTCCCCATGCTAGCGAAAAACAGACATAGATCTGGATCTTTTTCAGATTCATGATGTCACAGACAAAGCGTTGGTCGCACTCTGTTCAAGATTTTTGATCCTTTTGGTATTATGGGCGACACGGTCGAGCAGGGGTTAGCGCTGTTGCCTCACAGCAAGAAGGAACCTCCTTGGTCCTGGGTCTGGGACCTTTCTGTGTGGAGTTTGCATGTTCTCCCCGTGTCTGCGTGGGTTTTCACCGGGTACTCCGGCTTCCTCCCACAGTCCAAAAACATGCTGAGGTTAATTGGAGACTCTAAATTGCCCGTAGGTGTGAGTGAATCATGTGTGTGCCCCACAATTGGCTGGCGACCATCTGGGGTGTATCCCTGCCTCTCGCCGTAACGCACTGGGATTGGCTCCAGCAGACCATGTGACCCTAATGAGGAATAAGCAGGTATAGAAAATGACTGACTTATGGTATCATTTGCAATTTAAGATTCAGTACATCTGCATATCACATAACTTTTGTGTTTTTGAATCACTACCACGTCGCACTGTGCATGTTCAAAACCTTCTTTCGGGTATTTGAAATTTTGCTTATTGGCCACTACTGGCCTGGTGTGGCATCGCAGGGTTTTAGACACATGGTATTTGTGTTGAGGTGTCCTTGTGGTCTGAGATATCTGTCGATTTTAACCGGTGGAAGAAAATATCCAGTTATGGATCCAGTTATCCAGCTATGGCAAATCAGCACATTGTACTGTACCGTTTGCTTATCGGCCAATACTGGCCTGGCATGGTATCTTAGTCTTTTAGATGGATCATATTCATGTTGAGGTCTCCTTGTAGTCTGAGATATTTGTTGATTGGATTGTGTAGCTTTCCTCATATAGTCCTCATATAAGCATTCTGACTTGACAGTTCTTCTTTTATAAAGCTTTTCCATCCAGGGATGCAAAATTGTGTCTTCCCCCCCCGGAGGAGTGACGGACCAGATGAGACGGTCTGATGTTGTTGTTGTGGTGGTCAGGCCGGGGCAGACGGACACAACGGGTGCTCGGGGAGGGGAGCTGATTGATGGCTCCAGCTGTCCCAGAGGAGAGGAACACAGGCAGACAGCTGGTCACCTGTAGCCCCAGACATGACTGTGATAGAGGCGTGTGGCATTGTGTTTCACTGCAGAGGGCAACCAGTGCAATGCAGAGTTCAGGCTGCTGCTCATCACAGCCAAGAAAGAAAAAAGAAAAAAGAACAACCAGGCGCGGGGGGGGGGGGGGGGGGGGGATGAAACTTGAGGACAGAGATTCAGCCGTGGAAAGCGAGTTCATTAATTTATTAATACCATTACTTAAAACCGAAGATGAACACACCTTAGTCAGCTTTTTTACACCCCTCCGTCTTCTCAAACGACTCCCTATTCGCCGCGTTCTGTGCGATTACTCGGACAAGACGGATAATTGTTGTTTTCGCACCTCGCGGCGCCTCATGCAAGTTACGAGAGAGAGGGAGAGAAAAGGGGAAAAAAAAGAGATGAGCTCACTCGCAAGGCACAGGGATTAATTCAGAAGCAAAAAAAAAAAACCCTCCCCCTCTTGCGACGGGCCAGCCAATCAGCACGCGGAGGAGCTGGTTTACTTGGAGACCAAAGAATCTGTGTGTAGTGATATGACATCATCAGCTGCCCATTAAAGGAGAGGTCACTTCCCCCCCCTCCCCTTCCCCTTCCCCTCATTCCTTCCTTTTTTCCTGCACCTTTGAGGATGAGTGAGGAAACGTGACGCCGTTTTCCAAGAACATCCAAAAAGGAACAAAGAGTGTTTCAAGAGTCTACCTTTCCTGTTTTCCCCACTCGACATAAAAGGATCCGTTGCCTACTCCCGGTTTTCTGTATTCTTGTCCTGAACCAGATGCTTAAGTGATATTCGTGTTGTTTTCGAGGGGGGGGGAAGGAAAACACAAGATATCTCTGTTCAGCTCTGAGACAGGCACGATTCATAAATTCAACAACTTGCTCCGCTGTTTTCCTTTGTCGCCGTTGCGCTGAGACAAGAAATGTTCCGTTTTTCAATGCTTCCATTCATTCAGTAACAAACAAGCACTATGTTTGAGTTGCCCTCTCTCTCCGTGTACAGTATGTGTGTTTTCTCTTTACTGGTTCTCTGTGCTATGTGTCTTTAGCTTTAGGGGAGCAAAAGCTGCCAGTTTGTGTTTTTGTTCCCTTGGCAATGTCACAAGGCTGTCTTGACTAATGCATTCTGGATTGTCTCTCCCAGGACATTTGTTCCATGTTTTATTCATCCGTGTGATGCGCTATAGACTTCTATCTGACATAATATTATTGATTGACTAATAGACGATCAAAACAATGACCGCGCTCGAAGCATGAAGGGTATCTGGTATCTTTATCCTTATAGACTGTTAATGAGCCGCAAGCGTTATTATTAGGTGGATTTTCTTAATTAACTGAACCAATTAACTCAACCAAGGTAATGTCCTACTGGTTCAATTTACCATCAATTAGGACAAAGAAAAGCGGTAAATTCTTACAAATTTAAGCTAGATCATTATATTTTTTGGGGGGGTATTTTTCCTTAAAAAAATACCAAAATGAAATGAAATTAAATGACATCCCTGGTCATATTGTTCACTTGTTTGACTATGTTTTCTTTGTACTTTTATATCTGAAAGCAATCAATTGGCACTCATCTCGCCTCAAGCAATTTCATCCCATAGCATCATTACATCCAACTGTCAATCAAAGTGATGGAACGTGAGCTGAACCAATGTGGTTTTTAATTTTATTCAGTACATGGTCCCAACTGTATAAACTGTTCATGGTAGGAAGATAAAATGCTGTTTTTGGCAGATTTTAACAACTAATCCATTATATATATAGTACAGGAACTAAAGAAAAACATAAGAAGAATAGTTATTGCAACAAATGTAATACATGTACAGCATTATAACGGTTGTTTCACCATGTTCGAAATTCCTCCAGGCCACTACTGATATCTAATATGACTCATGTTCCACTGAACTAAATCCAATTTTCCAATGAAAATATATCTGAAGTCACTAAGCCCGTTCTGTTTCGGACTTCTGTTGCTGTATAAACTGTAACACCCATGTCATTACCAGCTATCTCATGTGCATGTTATAGCTGTCTAAAAGAGATTCCTCTGCTTATTTTGCAACATAAACTACATAACTGTCATTTACAGGGATATATATATATATATATATATATATATATATATATATATATATATATATATATATATATATATATGTGTGTGTGTGTGTGTTTGTGTGCGCAAAATTGCACATTCCATGTGATTTGGAAAACTGAACACGAAATGTGCATTTTTGAGAGAACTGCTGAATGGTTTTAAAACTGTATTTAAAAAGTTGAGGCTTGTTTGGTGTTTCTTTTAAAAGCAGATCAAAATACAAATAAAACAACAAACATGGCAAATGGTTGTGAATTTGTGTGTGTAAGAACAGTGCATCTGTTCAAAACCCGTTCAGCGTTAACATCTTTGTTGTTGAGTTTTTCCAAGTAAGAAAAGCACACACATTTCTCAGCAATAATCCATTTATAAGGTGTATTTTGTGAATCCAGGTAATCCTCCAGTTAAAAAAAAAAAAAAAACCTGACAGGAGACAGATGGCACCGGCAGGCGCCTTAGAATATTAATAGGCTGAATCTGTTATTTTCAGCGTTCTGCACTGTGAGACGACCGGGACGCCGATCGCTGTGCCGAAACCTACGAGACAGGAAGTGAGAGCGGAGGTGCTCGAATCCGGCGCTGGAAGGGTTAATGATGAGTGACACGGGTATTAGGGACGGGGGTTCCACGCCTGGAGAACGCTTCCCTGCGCCATCACATCACTCTCTGCGCTCCTGACCCCGCGATTGGCCTTCGTCTCGACCGCTTCATCACGAGAGGAGCCTGTGATCATCGCAGACCTCTAAGCTGCCGTCGCGCTCTCCTTCGTCGCCGTGAAACTACCGTCACCTAACGGGGGCGACGGGTGTTTATCGGGACGCGTCTTTGCAGAAATTTACAGCTCCTGACGGCCCTTCCCTGCGTTGCCCAGAAAAAAAAACGATACGTGGCAACCTGTGCTTTATGGCTACATAACGGGTCCTAAAAAGACGTCGTGATATTAGCCCAGATGAGCGCCGGGGCGACGAAAGCGAAAACCCCTCATCAGCTCGTTTTTCCGTCGACGGCAGCACTTCCTCGTCGAGATGTTTACATGCAGCGCACGTGCTTTCAGAGAAAAGACGGCGGCTTCTGAAACACAGGAAGCGCCGGGCTGCGAGCGACTCCTCTGCTGCTGATAAAGAGCTGATAAGGCTGAAAAGCCGCTCAGACTCCAGCAGTCGAACACAGCATCCGAGACCGACGCAGAAAACACACACAGTTTGTTGATCTTTAACTGGATTTATTGCAGAGCGAGTTTCCAGCGCGACTTCCTCCGGTCGTGATGCATGGTTCTCCGCTGTGTCATTAGCTTTACAGTAAACACAAGCCCTTTCTCTGGAACGGAAGGTAAGAATCCGCCTGAATGTCGTGGAAGTCCCTCCTTACGTCACACTTCCTCCCTGTTTCACTCTCATCGCGTGGGTGTGTGTGTGTTGATCGAGTTGTCTCGAGGATTCCGAAGGAACGCTTTTGTGAGTCAGCAGCGCTCCCATTTACTTCAAGTCGGGCGAGTCATAACCGCAGTGTAATAACCGTAACTCTATTAGCAAAGCTGGGTTACTCATCAGTCTTTCAAATTAATCTTTCTGTGTGTTTCTTTTTTTTTTTGTTGTTATTGATTTTGTACACACAACATTAATGTCAAAGGTTTAACCGGATTAAACCGGATTTTTTTGTTGTCGGGGTGACAGCAAATCAGATATCATATTAGATTTAATTGAGCTTGTGTTAAAGGAAACTGAAATTTGGAAAAATTTAATGGGTTTTGAGCAGGACTACTTTTTGGCGGAGAGTCTTCTGATCGCCGTGAGGTTGCCAGGCAACCAACAAGGCTCCAGGAAGCCATTGTTCCCTGCCAAGAAATACTCTTGCACAAACTACAACTTGTTGAGATATATATATATATATATATATATATATATATATATATATATATATATATATATATATATATATATATATATATATATATATATATATATATATATATATATATAAACGCTAAAGTTTGCGGTCACTATAACAGTGCGGTCACTGAAGATAACTTTAAACTAATCAGAAATACACTCTATACATTGCTAATCTGATAAATGACTATTCTAGCTGCACATGTCTGGTTTTTGGTGCAATATCTACATAAGTGTATAGAGGCCCATTTCCAGCAACTATCAGTCCAGTGTTCTAATGGTATAATGTGTTTGCTCATTGTGTCAGAAGGCTAATGTAAATTTTTTTTTGTTAGGTGTTGTCAACTTTGGGCAGAGCCATGCTAGCAGTTTCCCCTTGTTTACAGTTTTTATGCTAAGCTAGGCTAACCTGCTGCTGGCTGTAGCATCTCCTCTTCCTGCCGTCTGCAATAAAACCCTGAAATGTTTAACTAGCTGTTCTCAAATGGGAAACTTACATGAAAAAATAAAGAGCAAAGAAAGTCTCTCTCCTTTCCTGTGGCTAACAAACACTCTTCTACATTTTAGCGCGACTATCGGGGAACACCTTTAAAGTTGAAATGCAGACGCCGTGGACCATGTGAACACAATAATTTAACTTGTGTCGTAATGTTTGTGTTCAGGTAGCTGTCTGAGTCATGTGTGCAGCCCGGTCCGTCATCACATTTCTGTGCTGCAGCCGGTTAACTAAAGCCTCAGCTTTTTCGACGCTGCAGCAGCTCGCTGTCGTCAAACAAAATCAGCATGTTAACGTCTAATGAGCGGCATTTTTCACTGGGGGGATGGAGGACAATGCGGCGCTGGTAATGGGGGGGAACGGCGAGGGGGGGGGGGGGGGGGGCAGTCGCCGAGGCTCGGAGAATCAGCATCACAGCATGCTGCTGTTACCACGGCTACAGTGACATGCAGGCCAACTGCAGGTGCCAGGCCGACAACAGCGAGGCCCAATTAGAGACCCTGGGAGAGGGCAGATAATGAAATCCAGCCCCTGGACTGACGTGGGTTAACTAAATAAGTCCACAGTCGTTTAGCGTTAACAAAAAAAAGACGACTGGGTGGATGCCGGAGCAAGAAAAAGTGGTCAAAACCTCGTTCAAAGTTATTGACTGTACAGTTAGAGTACAGCGTTATATAGGAAAACTTAAGGGTTTCATTTCAAAAGTTATATGTGCTTCCTTTGCCTGTTTTACCATTTGTTTTTCTTTCGATCAGTCCATTGCTCAATCTCTAACTGACGCAGCCACTTCCTTCAATACCCTCAGACTCACACACACATAAACTAGAGCTTCAACCTCCGGGCTAGCCGGTGCAGAATGGTCTCTGAATGTGAGAAAGGGACAAGTAGCAGTGTTTACCGAGCACTACTGTCCACACATCCGTTCCCACAATGGTCCCATTGAGGGTGGGCCCAGGTTAAAGCCCATTTAAAAGGCTTGTTTAACACTGAGAAGAGGGGGCCGCATACCCGAACTGCAGGGGAAGGGAGAGTGGGGGGAGGGAGACGATTTCACAGCGGGCAAACCTCAACCTCCACCCCGACTTTTTCTTCAAAGCCACTTCACTTATCTTTTTTCTTTCTCTCTCTCTCACTACACTTCTGCTTTTTTTTTCTCTTTCCTGTGTCTTAAAAAAAAAACATTTTTTTTTTTTAAAACACATCGTGACTGTGTGCACGTGTGAGAGTTGAACAGAGGACAGGGGCCGGCGGAGGGAAAAGGAACGGTGGGAGGGAATAGTTGTAAAAAAAAGTAGATAGTTTTAGGAGGGAAAAGCAGGATGGATGGGCAGAGGCGAGGAAAAGAGAGGAAAGGGCAGCGAGGGAATAATTTTTTTTCTTTTTTTCCCCCCCTCCCTCCTTCCCGCCTTTCTCTTCTCCTCATGTGAAGGACAAGCCTGGCGGGGCTGCGGTCTGGCCCAGTGATTGTGTACGGCGCCTCGCGGTGCCTCACACAAGAACCCCATTAATCACTGGAGCAGGTCTCTCACTCCTGGACACAAAGACCCCACACGCTGACTCTGCTGCACATGCAAACACACAAACACAATGAATATTTGCATACCTCCTCGTGCATGCGAGAGCAAAAAAAAAAAGGAGGAAAAGAGAAAGAAGGAGATTCCAAAGTGTATTTGCAGGAGTACAACGTAATTATTTCTAAAATGTTTTGGCACCTTCTCGGCGGAGAGAGCCGAGAAAGGAATGCCAAATAGTTTGGCGTCACACCAAGGGAACAGAATTGGTTCAGCATTTATTCATGGAGCGAATTTGTTCCTGCAACAACTCGCACAGTCCTGATATTTAAAACATTTAAGTGCCCTGATCTTGGTATACGAGAAAGTAAAAAAAAAAAAAGCATGCCAGAATGTTTATTTCATATCCTTCCTTATGGCGCTAAAACTGCATCAAATATCATTAAGCGGGCATGCAAATAGCTAAAGATGACTTGGGTGTCCTGAGAAATTACATAGCAGCCGCGAGACGTGCAGGAGATACACATATTATCCCACAAGTCAAGCAGGCGATGTTTTCCAGGTCATTTGGTGGAGAAATCCCTGCAGCAATTCTATTTCCATCGGCTGCCTTGAGCGCGAGTCCATGTGTGCACAGTCCGTCTATAGTAGGAGCCGCGGAAAGGACACCGCTGAGGTCATCTCCTATATTAAGACTACGGGCTCCCCTTACCCCTAACATGCATTGCAAAAAAAAAAAAAAAAAATCATATCTGCTAGAACAAGTCATCCCACGTGCACTTTTAGAATGACTATCCTGAATGGCGTTTACACTTGTTTCAACATTTGCATGAGGAAAAAGCTGCAAATTATTCATCATTTGTATGTTTTAACACCATATCGCACATGAGTTGTTGTCAGTAGTTCTTTATGCGTTTGCTGCGCGTCGACAATTCCACGCGTTTAATTATTAATCGTCCGACGTGTTGTTTATTTTCTCAACAGATGCGGGATAGGGTCCTTTTTTTTTCCCGGCGTTAAAGCGCGGCGTTTGCCAGATGTGTATTCAAACCTGTGCATCTGCAAAACATAAAAAAAAAAAAATAAATAAATTTAAAAAAAAAGCAAACAGGAAATTGGATTGATTGATAGCGCAATCTGCAGGTGGAGGGAGGAGGGAGGACACGGAGCAGTAAAATGTGGAGTTGTCTGGCATACGAAGAGACAATCATCTGTGCCTCTGCGCGCGCTCGTGTGTGTGTGTGTGTGTGTGTGTCGTCCTCCTCCACTCTGCCTCTCAGACATCCCCCTCTCATACCTAATCCCAGCCCAGCCACTATAATTTACTGCCCCATAGGTAACTAGCCATCGACAGGGAGGAGATGAGGAAGAGAGAGGGAAAGGCAGGAGCCGGAGACGGGCTGAGGGTCAATGGCTATATCGAGCACATAAACCCCCATGTAATGAGCAATATTTGTGTACCAGGAGGAAGGTCGTCTGGGTGAAATGGAGAGGGAGTTGCGCGTCAAATGCAGACACAGGACTCCATTAGTCAGGAGCTATGCGGCTTAAGTGTAATGTGTTTTTCTGCATACATGTGCAAGCAGATTCGCTGCACAGAATGGGTTTTGTAAACTAAAAAAAAAAAAACATGACAGATGCAAACACTTTTTTTCCCTCCTCGTTCTTAATTTTTTTATTTATTCGTCATTACTATTATCTTTCATTCATTGTCTGGTTACTTTTATTGTTTCCTGCCTGACGCTGAATGTGCCGCCGCCGCCGCGTTGCTCATAAAGGAGCTCTCTGATCTTAATGAGACTAATCGAGATAAGCAAAGATGAAGCTGGAAAACACAAACCATACGCTAAAGGGCCCATTTGTTTTCTTTCTGAACGCAGGCGTTAACTGTTGCGTGCGGCGGGAGGGTGAATCATTATCCTAATTATGTGTTATTGCATAATCAATGTGTTTATCGTCATGAAGCAGGGATCTTTTTTGTGTGTGTGTGTGTGTGTGGCTGGGATGAAAATGCAAAACCGAAAAGCCGTCACTTTGGAGCTGCCCGCCTTAACCTCGCTGGACGGGAACCACACGACAGAGTGATCCAATCAGTGACCTCAGCCTGTGTAAACAGTTTTCAAAAGGAGCGCTTGTTTTTTGGTCATGGAAAAGCTTTTGTGGGGAGATTAGGGCAGCGGATCCCGTGATGCGTTTTTTTTTTTTTTTTTAGATTTGATGAGCGTGCGCGCCGCGGCTACTTTAATCATCTCTTCTCCTAACGTGACATCACGCCGTGAGCGGCTACGTGTGCGTCCATCCAGCGCCTTCAGGCCTCGTTCCACCCCCCCCCCCCACGCTGGGATTGGCACCAACGTAAGCCCCTTTCTAACTGATGGGGTTCGGGCACGTGGAGTGACAGCATGTGTTTCATGATGATTAAAAGCCGGAGCGAGGAGCCCATCGGCGGCCGGGCGTCACGCCTCCAGGTGCCGTTAATCATCTAAACAATACGTCCCCTACACCTCGTTCACAATGCGTCCGTGCGTCAATCAGCCGCGGTATCGGGGTCGTTCCTGGCGACGGCTGCGGCGATAGCGCCGGCGACAAGTGCTCCGAGCCGGCACGCGGAAAAGCTGACAGATCTGCACACTAACGACGCCGACGATGCTCTAATTAATTAAAAGCAGAAATGGCGAACGGCCTCTATGCGTTCATAGCTTTCGCTCTGCAGCGGATCGGGGCTTGCGGGTTCGCAGGTGTGAGCAGAAAGCAACGCGACACGACGGAATCCGACAGCTCAGCATCGTTAAACCCCTCAAAAGCGAATATGTGTCAATTTAACCGACGCGCGAGCGAATAAGCAAGGTCTAGTTGTAGCTGGGAGTGTTAATGGTGTCAGATACCAATGTGGCGAATTGAATAAGAGGCCACAAGCATGAAATACGCAGCCTGTAAATCTTTTATAATCTAATTACAAGCGGTTTATACATGTATTTTTGATTCGGAGCGTTGATAGAAGCACAATCAGTCGGCCAGGTGTAGCTAGTCTATTAAAATCCGACCGGGGAGAGGTACACAACCGCTTTGCAGGGGGAGAGTTGTTGTTTTTCGAGGGGGAAAGCGACTCGTGACCCACGTCTGTGACAAAATTCAACAACAGTGGGAGGCATTACAGAATAACATGTTTCCTTTCTGTCTGATTAATGCATCAGTGACAGATGCTGAGGGGATTAGGCCGAGATTAGTATCCTTTCCGTGGACTCTGTTTTCCTCTGTTTGCCACATTGCCCTTCGAGTGTTTGAAGAAACAAACAGGATCGGCTTTTGTTTTTCATTTTTTTTTCCACCTCAGCTGTCGTCGTGCGCGTCTTACGGAATGCGCCGTTTCACGAACTGACCGCCGCGCTCCTGCCGCGCTGCATGCTCCAAATGTCAAACCGCTCGGCCGGGTATTGTCAGGAAGGTAAGTCAAAACAAAAGACTCTGCCTTTTTGTTTTTATTCCGTGCGAATGGTTTCACTTCACTACTCCGCGCTCTAGTTTTCAAGCGTGACTCACCGTTTCACCTTTATTAACCTGACTCATCAGTCTCGCCGGCCGTATCGCGGCAGGATGCAGGAAGTTGGATTTTTGTTTTTGCGATGCATCGCTACTGGGCGGATTCTGGCACCTATTCGGAGATAAAGCTATCAGCGGCGGTGCCTGTTCTCCATTGTTGAGAAGAACACCCAACACCCCAATGAAGTGCATGTAAGCGGCATAAAGGGACCAGGGTGTGCCTCTTCCCCTTGAAGTAACGCCCGCTTTCTCAGTGCTCCCTGAAACTGTATTCACAAGCAAATGTCTGCTGGCAGGGCCTGCCAGATAATGACAAAGGATTAAATCGCTTGATTCCCACACCGCCAGCCCACTGTGTTTGTCTACCCTCTTTAACCACAATTTATGTGCTCTGCAGAGCTGAGATAGATCGACTATAGGAGCATAAGCCTCGGAGGAATAAAGAGGGGCTCTAATCGGTGAGAAGTAATTCAAATTCACGGCCTGATTTGGGATTAATAAAAATGCAAATCGAGCGAGATGTGATGGAATGATTTCGTCTGTTGATTACATCTGCTTGAGATGCGCCGATATATCAACGTGTGTACACACATGAAAGTTTTTTTTTTTTGTGATATTAGCCTGATAATTTTATGGAATTTCAAAGGAATAGTTTGACATTTTGTTTGACATTTTGGGGCTTTATCTACCTTTGCGAAACTAGACAAGCTAGCTCTTTTCACTTGTTTCCGGTCTTTATGCTAAGCTAACTATTCCAATGGGATTGCCTGCGACAGCAAAAGCAACTCTTAAGTCATTTGGTTTGTAAGTTTTCACTCAGGTCACAAAAGCAGCCTGTTATTATGGCTGGGATGATTTGTTAGTTAAGTAAGGAAAGTGTCAGCATGGATCTAATATTCTGTGGAGAGGAATCCCCCCCATTTCTAATAATTGTTGCTATTTCCCTGGTCTTCAAGGCCTTAAATTCAATATCATATATATATATATATTTTGCAATCAAACTGGTCAAATACAAACAAAGAGTGGTGTGGCAGAGATTCTAGTCCCTTAGCTGCCTCGTGTTGAAAATTATTGAAAACTTGATTAAAGTTGATCAAAAACGACGCCAAAAAGGAGTCGGGTTAAAAATAAACGAGCGAGCGTCGAACGACAAAGATGAAACGGACTAAAATAAACACAAAAAAAAAAAAAACGGGATAACCTGCAATTCGAAATCAAAACATGGATTTCTCGCATGAACCCCGGAAGAAACGCGGAGGCAATTCTGTCCGAAGGACGCGTTGGACGCACACTGCTTATTTCTGGCGGATGATTTGTGCGCCGAACCTGGCAGACTATCATTTGCTGTGTGTGTTTTAATGCGGCGTCCTACTGACTCGCGCAGTTTTGCGGATCACCCGAAATAACACTGTGTGTTTGTCATTTAGGGATAATATAGCTGGCTGGCGGAGGAGAGCGGCGCGGAGCAAAGCAACAATTAGAGAGCTGTTCTCCCCCTCCGGCTCGTGAATGGGAGACGGAGCGGAGGTGGCTGTTTTCATTTGGTCAGGTTTCCTTGGGCCGCAGCGTAATAATCACCTGGCAAACAGTCTTACTGTAAAAGAGTTTAAAGGAGGGCACGCGTTCGCACTTCACCTCGCCCCCTTTATTCACTGCTGGGAAATGCAGTGTGAAATGAAAGATTCTCATTTTTTTCCCTCCCCCCCCATCTGTTTACAGTCTTGTCTTTGTTGATGCACATTTCTATTCATAACCCCGCAATACACAAATTTCCCCTTTTTTGCTTACACATACACAGGAGGCAACACTTTCCACCACAGCGTGTGTGATGACAAATCTATCCTGACAATCCCTTTCTTTGTTTGGAGTAAACTACAGCGCTCACCTGTGACTGCAGTGGCATTGGCAGCTTTCCAAAGGTGTGTGTGTGTGTGTGTGTGTCCGTGCATGTGTGACGGTGTTTGTGTGTGTGAAACTCAGATAGAGGGCCAGTCAGGCGCCTGTGCATTGGTTTGTCTGGGCCCCAGAGGAGGATTTGCAGGCCAGATAGGATTAGGCTCCCTCTCTTTACACAACAGTGATGGGGATAAGGAGTCCACAGAGCTCAGGAGCACTCCAAAGCCCCATTAATACACAGCGGCAGAAGACAAGTACCTTAAACAGCTGAGCCCACTCTGTCCCTGTTTGATTATCGTTGCTCTGCTGCTGTACCACCGGTCAATTATGCCCACAACCCAGCAATGCCCGGTGGAAAATTCACCGCATCCACACATCTCCCTGTTACTGAGCTGCAGCTCCTTTTCGATCATTTAAAAGTCGAAAAAGATCCTCATCTGCTTCCAATTGCTGCATTAAGGCGAGACGCTCCAGGTATGTAGATATCACCGCACAACATCAGCAGTTGATATTCTGCATTAAGATGATTGGAGGTTTTCTGAAATTATTTTAAATATGAGAGAAAAGGAGGAATATGTCTTATTTAAATCGATTATAATCTGAAAATCCCATCACAGTCAAAAACATACGATTTTTCCATGTTTTTATGAATAAAATATGAATGAACACCTCGGAAAAGTAAAAGTTTGGTGAGTCTAACTGCTGCTGAAGATCTCTGGCTCCGAATTTCACTGCAGGAGAAATCTACCAGAACAAAATTAAAGGAAATAAACACCTAAATGTGGATTTTGTTTTCACTGTTCTGAAAGAAGACACGATACAGGAGGTAAATGGCCCAAAATCGTAAAATTGATCAGTGTGTGATAAACCGTGTTTTGGCCTGTTGTGTCTGACTGTAAAAAGAAAAGCATCAATGAAGCATCAATGAAGCATCATGGCTGCCGTCTCATCATAAAAGGAGTAAGGCTCATTATCACCTGTCAAACACTGCTTAAGCCTCCCATTCATGTACACGCCTGCCCTTGACATCTACACGCCTACCATTAATTGCAATTTGCATTCTATAATTAAATCCTGTATCACAAATCCCAATAAGGTTCCGGGGAAACCCTGGTTACTGATACTGAGACAGCGCTTCTGTCACCTCTTTATCCCTGATTACTTAACAACAACCGCCGGCCGAGTGCTTCGGAGCGATCATAGTCCCCGGTGTGCGTCTCCCGTACTGGAAGCTTACCGGTGACGTAAGTGGAAGGGTCTTCTGTTTCCGGCGAGGGTTCAAAAAGCCCTAATCACATTAAGACAAGCCGCTCGCCGCGGAGTTCAATCTGACGGCAAACTCTCCCCGAGCTCAAATCAGACCTCCTGAGCCACTTAGACGAGACGGCAGCATGCAGGCCCGACGGCCTCATCACGAACGGCTGCTTGCTTCGCTTTGATCCCCTCGTATCGCTTTCCGTCACGTCTTAATGGCGGGAGCGTTTCACCGCGAGTTCCGCACGTACCGATTCGTGGAGTGTCCCGTCGCCCCCGGGAGCGCTCTCAGATGAGACACCCTCTCACTTCCTCTTGTTCCTGCGTTCGGAGGCTTTGCGTCTTGTCATCGAGTCTCTCCTGCTCATCTCCTTCGTTTTCTGCCTCCTGCAGAGCGTATTGATCTCAGTCTGCCAAAGAAAAAGCCTCCAAATGCCTTCAGCCTACTGCGCTGCGCTGGAAATAAAAGACTGGATGCATACGGTCCTCAACAGCGGTGCATTTTCTGCACGTCGGTTCGTTAATTAGAAGATTTGATTATTTTGTTTTTTGCTGTGAATATACACTACCGTTCAAAAGTTTGGGGTCGCCCAGACAATTTGGTGTCGCACTTTTATTTACCACCATGAGTTGTAAAATGAACAGAAAATTTTATCACATTAGGCTTCTGACGCAATGAGCAAACACATTGTAAAATTGGAACACTGGAGTGATAGTTGCTGGAAATGGGCCTCTATACACCTATGTCAATATCGCACCAAGAAACAGACATTTGCAGCTAGAATAGTCGTTTACCACAATAGCAATGTATAGAGTGCATTTCTGATTAGTTTAAAGTTGTCTTCATTGAAAAAAAAAGACATTTCTAAGTGACCCCAAACTTTTGAACAACAGTGTAAATTAAGGTCACTTCATTCTTCTAGTTCCCACAGTAAATAGATCTTCTTGATTGTCTATATCTGAGAATGGTGGTTGTATGATTATTATTATTTTTTTTTTTATTGCTCATTGTACTCTTTTGTTTCACTTTCATTTCCTCACCGACCATATTAAAATTCTGTAACTCCTACATGGATGCTGGTCTACGATTAAACTAATCATTTTACAATGTAGCTTTGCCTATGATGTCTTGAATGAGCCGCAATCATTGCTAACAGGTCCTTCAACTGCCTGGGATCAGCCCAAAAAAAAGGATTTGATCTGTTTGACGCTAAATCCCAAACTTCATGCCACCGAATTACTCGGTGGCTGCAGAATGCTGATGCACGATATTCTCATTGATTCAAAGGCGAGGAGATTGACATGTAGCCAGTTAGACGGCACTCTGCTGAGATTACTGCTTCTCCCCCCCCCCCACGTCTGTACCGGCGTTTTAAGATTAAGAAAAATAACCAAGTGTGGACAGCGAGAACACTATCAACCAAAGCGTTGGCGGAGGGGGTGGGGCCGTAATTTCAACTCCTAAGTCTCCGTTTGTGCGGCTAAAGCTGAAATCTGCACTCCGGCAAAGAAAGGGTGCAAGCCGCGGTGGCAACCCGTGAAAGAGGAGGGGAGGTCGTAAAGAATCCCGTTTCCGACACCACAGACTGTGTCTAGCTTTTTTACAGGGTCTCCACCGCAGCGGGTCAGGAGGTCTCGAGCGGAGCTGCGATTATTGAGCGGCCGCCGGCGGGGTCAGATCACGGTCATGGGCGTCCGCGGATAGGAAATATGTGATCTCGGACAATGAGTCGCGACAATGAAGAGGCATTAAAAGTCACGGAGGCTGCAGAGGGATGGAGGGATGGTGGAGATATGGCTGTGAGGCGACTTTCGCTGTCTGCTCAGCTCTCAGTGTGCAGACCTGTAGATGGAGGAGGGGTGGGAGGGGGGGGGTCAGCTGTATTTAGCAGGAGAAGCTTCCTGTGCGTGGGCCTCATGGCGCCGAGCGGGGGACGGGATCCACAATCCAACTTGCTGTCTCCACAAAACACCCATTGCTACAAAACACACACACACACACACACACACACACAGAGACACACACACACACACCCTCTGGCACCGATTCTGCTCTCAATTTCCTGCCTGTAATTCTGGCTGCTAGTCAGAAGAAAAAAAGCAACTTCCTCACAGTGAAAGAGCCCGGACAATCACTCGCTGCTTAGATCACGTGTAAATAATCATGCTTCATGGTACAACAGAGAAGTTATGTAAGAGTGGAGGAAAGGGGACGAGGAGGAAATCTGATTGAAACAATTAGTGGCACCGACCGACGGAAATGTGCAACATCCAGGACAAATAAATTAAAACTTCCTCGAGCTCTCTTCCATCTTCATCTTCGCAGACAGAGAGCTCACAGTGTAAAAGATATATTACTTTACGGTCATTTTTGTGTGCAGCCAAGATTATTGATCCCCCTCCCCACTACCACCACCACCACCCGCATAATATGATCCGATCAATAAAAGGAATTGGCAAAAGGTGCATGAAGCACAAATCCTGTCTGAGCTCAGTGAAAATGTCTGTGCAAGATTTTGCAAATCAGGTGGAATAGAAGCAGTTATGATAAGGGTGTCAAACATTCGGCCCGGGGGCCACGACCGGCCCTTTAAAAGGTCCAATCTGGCCCATTCAACGACTGCATAAATCAAGACACAAACGGGCCAGTTCCTGTTTCTTCACAGAAATGTGAAGTCAGTGAGAATCTTTGAAGGGCTCAAGGAATAAAATATTTAGAGTTTAGATTTGTACATGTATTGTAAAACAGGAGATAACTTCACCTGCTGCTGAAATACTAATTGTGCATTGTAAAAAAATGTATCTTATCAGGGTAAAATGTATGTATTTAATACAGATAGTATGTATTTAATATTGAGTATAAATATCTTGAATTGGCAGGTATTTTTGCTTATTTAGAGGGTTTTTTTTAAATATGAGGTAAAATACACCATTTAATCTCATTTAAAACAAGACTAAATTGACCAAACTCAAGAAAACAACCTAAAATAAGATAAATTATCAGCCAATAGAATATGATATTTCAAGATAATTCTACTAATATTAGTTGTACCAAAAACACAATATTTTTTACTTGTTGATGATTTAATTCATTTCAATATGGAATAACTGGGATATTAGTGTTGAAATTGCACTTTTTTTTCCCTGTAAAAAAGGTTAAGGTTAATTAATAGTGTAAATATTAATAATGTATTTCTCTACATAAAAAAAGAGGGGACATTTGTAGATGTTGGTATTTATATGTAAGTGTGTACTAGTCTGCCCTACAAGCGCAAGATTAAATTGCGCTGAATGTGGCCCATGAACTAAACTGAGTTTGACACCACTGAGTTAGGCAAATTTAAAAAATCTAATTATTTTTCTTTGTATTTCAAGTTGTCAAGTTATCACTCCTTCACCACTCACTAGAATACGCTCTAGTTTATAGCTATAAATCAAAGTTTTTGACACTATGTGACTGATGTCATACAATAGTATTTCACATAATAATCTATACATTTTATTGCGACTGGCAATAAAAAATGATAATGAATTAAACAGCTATTCAGAAAAAAAATTATCCAAACAAAAACAGATCGTATAATTACATCACCAACAACTTGGGTCGTTGCATTTTATTGCCTCGTTGACAAAGCTGTTAATGAGTCACCGGCATGTAAAGTCATCTCATAATGAGAACAGTGGTGCTTCTCACACTGAGTTTACATCAGCAATCTATAGTCAAATCTGAAAGCCTGCACAGAACCAAACATCACTTAAAGGCAGCCGCAAGGTGCCAAACATCTAATTATAGCCTGAAACTTCAGGTCTCACCCGTGATAAACAATCTGAGCGACGGCGGGCCTTGTAATTAAAAAAAAAAATGCTGCGAAACAAACATTTACTTCTACAGTCTCTTTAACTTCATGTACCGGCCCCTGGCCGTCTCCTCGAGAAACAATCCCCGATTCATGGACATTACAAGACCCAGAGGATGTTCCTAATTACAGGGCACGTGTAAACCAAGCCGACCCTAGTTACCCCTGGAGGGGGTAAGAACACAGGAACATCAGGCTGGAGCCACTTTTATTGTTGTTGCCAAGGCTGAGGAGCAGAGCGTGGAGGAAGTCCTAAATCAATCCCACTCGCCCAGGACTCGCAGTAGGAAAGAGGCTGTCGTCGACGGGAGGTGGATCTGTCGCGATCGATCACGAAGCCACGGGGAACAGCCGTAATGAATTTTGATACTGGCCTTTGTCTCGCTTTGTTTTAATTTCCAGACCTTTTTTTCTGCGCTGATCAACTCCTAAGAGTTCATTTCTAAATTAAACAAGACACAAAATAAAATGTTATCAGAGGTTTTATACTGTCAAAATATAGAGCTATTACACTTATGGAAATCCTTCTCAGCCTATCAGAGTAGTCACTTAATTACGATGTAAACCTGTTAATAAAATGTATTTTACTCATGCGATTGTGTTCTTATTGTGCAGATAGATTAAAGGTCCAATACCAAAAATTATCTCAATAAAGTTTCATGCCTCCTCTCTCAAGCTTCTCTCTGGAGCTCTAGAAAGAACGGGTCAATCTGTGTCTCTCATTAATATTAATGAGCCTTTCCTCTGATTGGTTGATTTGAATTGCTTTGAACCTGAGTTCTCAGAAGTCCTGATGGCTCATTTTCAGGAAGAATTGCCGTGGGCAAGACAAGACAGTATTTATATAACACCTAGACCTTCTTATAATCAAAAATCAATTAAAATCATACAATACGGGACCTTTAAAAATACATTACACAGCAATTATTTGTTAGAATATTGTATATTTGTAAGAAAAACACTTAAGCAATCGCTAATATCTGCTGTTTACATGCAGCCTGTCTGTTGTCAGTCAGCAGTATCTGGAGCCCACAATTAGATACGATCTGTGACTCCCTGTGAGATCTAATCTGTGCCGAGTCATCTGCATTGTACTCCCTGTGTGGCTTGAAAGAAGACGTTTCAACCTGAAAAAAAGTCTGGGACACACATTGACCACAGCGGCACAACGAAGCGGGAGAACGAGTATTGTGAAAGCCTAAATAGGTCAGAAGCAAAAACTTGTTGAAGCGGTTCTGAAATGTGCCGTTTCTCTGAATAGGAGCTGACACAGCTGCAAACAAGGCGAAACCGAAAGTGGCGGCTAAATTACGTGGCGCGTCAAGCCAACAAAGTCATCTGGTCCCCGTTTAATTAAAGTACAACGTATGACAGAAATCACACGTTATGTCACACGGCCGCTGGCCGCTCGACTCCGCAGCTGCACAACAGGTTGCCGCTTTATTAGTCTCCGTGCGGGGCGGCAAATTGAATCCAAATTGCTAACTTTGCAACAAAGTGTGCTCCGGTAGAAAAAAGGACATTTGTGCTGGTATTGATTCTCGCGAAGCGTGAATGTTCTCCGCATATGTAGGTCAATGAGGCTACAGACTCGCTCAAGTGCGGCTCCACTCAGATATTTAGGTCACACCCCAATTACAGCGAAAGGCAAAGAGATGAGCTCTGCGGGGGGAAGATATCTGTACGGGATACGGGCGTTTTCCTTTGAATATTATTTTGTAGTTATTTTTAAGGCTGAGCCCTGACGGGGGGGGCTCGGAGCAACAAGCGGCGGCGGTAGCGGCGGGTAGAGATGACAGCTCGGGTGATTGGGTTTGAAAGTGGACCTGTCTAGCCTCTATGCTAATGCTCTGGCTCCTAGACAGTCTTCTATTGGCGCTCTCCCCCCCACCCACCCACCTTTTTCTTTTTTTTTTTCCCTTTCAGATGACATCACCGTTCACGCAGGCATGACATTGACATCACCGCGAGAGTATGTGAGGGAATCACAACAGCAACATTAAAGCTCGGACATGTGCCCCCCCCCCTCCCCCAGCCCCCTTTCTCCTCCTGTTTCTCCACCGCGTGCGCATATATTGCCACCGCTGATAAATTCTGATCCACATTCCCCAAAATCAGAACCATAAATCCGCTCTGCAGGGCCCAACCGCGCTGTGAGGTTTCAACGGGATGGGGAAAGAAGGTTGCCAGCCCTATTTTACCTCTCCGGGGGAAGTCCTGGGAGAGTAAGCAGACTGAATGTAAAGTCAATACCATCATACACAAGCACCGCATGTGGTCTGCATCAGATCAGCCCTGGGAGCGCCTCTCAGCAAGGGGGGAGGGGGTGTGTGTGTGTGTGTGTGGGTGTGCGGGGGGGTGGATGGGAAGCCTCATTTGAAATCCTTTGAATACAGCGAGAATTGAGGCAGATATGTTGAAGGTAGAGATGGTAAACATGCTACTGCAGGTGCTTGGGGAAAAAGAAAAATAAGAACTATAGTGAGAGAATAGAAGGAAATGTCAAAGACAGGAAGCTGAAGGAGGCAGAAGTGATCTTGATTAACAAGGTGGGGATTAGTGGGACACATGTAGTGCGCGGTGACAAGAGGCCCTTTGCGATCTAATTGGTTGCTTTCAGCTCTGTATATTATTTTAGACCAGCTCATGACGACTGTGGCGAAGATACACCGGCTCCACTCCCACACAGCCTACTCGCTACTTCTGCTGGATTCGAGAAGCGTTTACTTTATGATTAAAAGGAAATCACGTGCCCCGATTATCCAAAGGAGTTCCACGCTTCCACGCAAGCACGTGCCCAAAAAGACTCAAAATCATCACAATCGTGACATTAGGAGAGTACAAGATAACACCTCAAGGACAGTAAAATAACTTTATACACGCAGCAACAATGAGAATTTGCAGCAGTGGAAAGACATTCACTTAAGTATCATTTTGAAATGAGTGCATTTTACGTCCATTCGATGCTATTTTATACTTTCACTCCTTGACATTTCAGACATTAGAGATATAACAAGTTTGGAAATTACAACACATTGCAACCTGTTTGTATTTTGACATTTCCCGTGTCTATGAGTTGTTAACAGCTCCACCGAACAGTTTTTTCTCTCTAAACTTCTCACATGGTTTCATTTGATCTAATTGTTCACCAAGAATCAAAGATTAAAGGAAAAATCCAAAACTGAAAACAGAATTTTCTTTCAAATTGATCATTTCCCCCGACCCCTGACATTTATCTGCTGACCCTGTACTACCATTACACAACTGTGCCCTGTAGTTGTAGTTGTATAGCAGTAGTTCAACCTTTTCACTCGAGGCATGGACATAAAAGATCAAGTTCCCTGTTTTTGTCCCTCGGTTAAAATACATAAATAAGATCATTTTACAATTTAGAAAGGCCATCGTACTCATTTCCATAAATCTCTTCCTGTTACTCATCACCGTCATATCGACATATCGAATATTTTGATTCCTTTCCTGCGGAGAAATTCTTGTGAGTTGCGCTAACGGCGAGCGAAAAGCAGAAAATATTTCCTGCTTAACGTTAAGCCTGTTATTCTAAGGCTGTTTCCCTCTGGCAGAAAAAGGCACACAGGATGGCTTTCCCAGTGTTATCCCTTAAATCATCCCAGAGTTATTTCTGGCATCGGTCTGGCTATTTCAGCTGTGATATCAAAGCAACACCACGAACACATCAGAACACACTGTCCTATTAAAAAAAAAAAAAAAAAAAAATATGCATGAAGGGAAAACCAGAAAATCTGTAACAGATACATCGATTCCATCAGCAGCTGCACGGACAAAAAAAAAAAAAGTCAAAAAACTGAAATACATTATGTGGATGTAACAAGTTATGAGTCCTAGGATTTCTAACAGACCAGACCTGTGTCTCATAGACGGTGAAGTATGTGTTGATAGCGGCTAATTGCATGGTTTACACTATATCGTACATCACACACACACTCAAAACACACACACACACGCATACGTCTGCACCAGGAGGTGATTTTCACAAATGGAATGCATGATGTCACTGTGTAAATGGAGAGAAAAACCATAGACTGGAAAGTACAAGTCCGAGCTCTTAAAATTAGCGAGACGGTAACGACGCGACAAGGGGAGGGACAGATTCTGCTGACGCCATGGAAACTTCAAAGAAGTCCGAGACAGGAGACGGGAAAAGAGATCTGTTTTGTTTTTTTTCCCCCTCGACCGCTACTAGGTAACTTGGCGGCGGGCCAGGGAAAGGAAAGCAGAAGTCTCCAGAGCGGGAGGCAGCACCTCATCAGCGGTGACTGATGTCCCGATCTTATCTTCTGACACCTGGTCAGTCAGCAGCGGCAGCGGCTGCTACGGCTTCAGGCAATCAGTACAGCAGATCAGATGTCGGAGCAGTGTTGCCGGACTGCCCGCGCGATAATCGCGAGTGATGTATGCAAAAGTAAATTAGAACAGTATGCTGCCTGCCCGTGAGCGCAGGCGACGCCTCCTTTTTTTTTTTCTCCCGAATTCCCCTTTTCGACCGAAGGGTCGTTTCGATTCGCGCTGGATTTCACGTGTGCCTCTCAGGATGGCAGCCAGCATTTTTGAGCCGCTGAGGTCATCGCGGCTCCGCCTCTCTCAGAAATGTCTCCGAGGAGTCGCAAAGCTAAAATCCGTGAACCTGAGTATTAAAAAGAATCACAAAATTTCACACTTCATGCATTTAAATGTTAAAATTCCATCAGTTGAAGTTCAGTAATGATGATCTCAGTGTTATTTCAAAGACTTCTCCACACTGACAAAAAAGGGTAACCTCATTCAGACTAATAGCTACCATGTAAAACAGGATAAAATGACTGATTTGATAGTGGAACTACTTCTTTTTGCATTAAGAGATATCAAGTACCAAACATTTTTTTTGGATTTCTCTACAGGTAATATTAGTCTTCAGTCAAATGGTAATTGCACACATCAGGGCACATGTTCAGTCCTGTAGCTCTCTTACAGGGATTCTGGTCAAGGAGCACTATTCGACATGGTGAATATCCTGTTACGTCTTCGGTGGATTTCGTCCAAAAGTAAACGTAAGTAGCGAAGCATTTGCTGACAATTAAAGTTTTAGTGTTTTGTGTTGCAAAGAAAAGCCCAATTAAACTAGCTAGCTAGACAGTCTGGCTAGCTAGACACATTAAATGGGGTGATAGCCGGCATTATTGAAGCTGGCGGTAGGTGGCTAGTTAACTGGCAGTAGCTAGCATTTACGGCTAATGTTATGACCATGACTAATAATGAATTTATTTATAACCTACTTTTAGTATCAGTAATGTAAGCCAGCCATTGTTTAGACTGAAATAAATCTAGGCTGATTGACTGAGGTTAAATATGTTGTTAAATATGTCTGATTATGTTAAAGATGAATAAATATGTACATTTATAAATAAATAATTTGTTGGCCAAGTGTCTTTTTTACAGAGTTTATTTTCTAGAGTTTATAAGATGGGAAATACAAATTATTTTTGGAGTCAAATAAAATGTGAAAAATATAGTTTAGTTTATGTAAATAAACATTAATTCAATTAAAAGTGAATAAATTAGGTTTGTTCAGGTTAAATTTATCAGTTTGGTTCAATAAGAATTAACAATTAAGGTTGGGTCAAGTGCACTATTATTGTTTACATCAAAATAATAAGTGATTGGACATTTTTTATTTATTTATTTTTTTTAAACAGGGTTATATTTTTTTTACCAGTGTAAACTACCAGGTATGAGATTCTGATCATGGATTATAAAGGTGAATGCAGTGAGGTGTGAAGTTACCGACTGGTTTGCGTTGCATTACATCAACTGATTGAAATATTATGACAATGGTCCAACCGGGGAGAGCGGGAGGTTCTTGAACTGTCAATCACGGCTGTCAACATGGCAGACTTCAAAATCTACTGTAAGCTAAGTCTTCAAATAGGATTAATGGAACAATGCTTTACAAAAAGCACTTTTATTAGAGAGCTTGATGTAGCGATTAAAACCAAAATGGCCCATTGAAGAAAAATTCAATAGGAGTTAGGGATTTTTTTTTGAGACAACATACAGTATATCAGACATCAGTGAAGTTGCATTTTTACCCAGTGAAGACCAGATATTTCAAAAAAGATTTCATGCATATAATTATATGAGTTGAGTACTAACAATCATGGTATGTATCTATTTTTTTCCATTTTGTACTCTTTCTTTGCAGAAAATAGCATTTTAATGATGATTATATTAGCCACTTGCACGAATATGCCCATAATCAAAGATCTCATGTACAAAATTCTTTTTGGGGGGATTATTCTAAAGACTTGAATGATTAAATAGATATACAAGGTTGAAAATCACAATAATCTAAATAAAATGACTATTTCTGAGAGGGTTTGTCTTCTCTATGTTCTCAGGATAACGTGACAGGAAGTTGATGATGTCATGTGGCAGGAAGGAGTCATGTCATTTGAAGGGGAAAAAAAGCTGTACGAGTAACATTTAGATTTTTTACTTTAAGTATAAAGACTCATAGGCTTCAATGGGTTAAGATACTTCCACGTGTGCTTTAGCCTCAAGCCATGCTAGTTGACACTTGATCCTGACAGAAAATACAATTTTTTAACACTTTAAGGCTAAAGCTTAATCTAGGGCGAGAAGCGCCGAAACCGTCCTCGGTGGTTTGTGGTGGCCCCAAAACTTTTCATGCTGATTTGTCCCTTTGTTGTCCCCCCCCATGTGTATGTTCTCCCCCCGAAATGCAACCCGCCTTTTCACCACCAGTGATGAACTTCACCTGGAGGGGTTAACACATTCAGCAGTTCGAGCTATCCCAGATATGTCACTGAGTCACTAAAGATTTTTCAAGGACATGATCCCTCAAAGGCTTCCCTGAGGTGGAGGTACCGCTAACTGCACTCCCACATTTGGCGCTTTTTCTGTAAACGCCTGCAGATAAAAAAAAAAAAACTCGCTTCGAGCCTGAGCCCGAGTCGTTTACCTCAGAGGGGGAAAGTAACGCTAGCATTATGAATGTAAATGCGACGAAGAAAGCTTCTCAATCACAGAAAAAGGAACGGGAATGTCAGGGCAAAACCCCCGGCTCGCGCTCGCATAACTCACGACCGCGGCACTCAAACGGTGTGACATTCAGAACAAGCCTTAATGACTACCTTAACGATGGTAGCGGGTGATTATTGAAGTGTTAGTGTGGCAAATTAATTCATGCAGATCCATCAAGGCTGCAGAAATACTGTATGTTAAACAATTTCTTTACAATGAGATTACTCCCCATTCATTACTCCCTCCCTCTCTCACACACACACAGAGATGCTCAGAGCACACTCAGCTTCCTTTGATGCCACTCTATTCACACAGATCAAAGGGAGGAGACCCCTGAACATCCATACATTAGGACAAAACAAGCTCCTCCACAGACTGTCTCCAGCATGAAAGCATTACCACGTTAGTTATTTTAATGAGCTCTTCAGAGCCATCACCTTTCACCTGCTTTCAATATCCCACTTAATCAAAAGAGGTTATGATCTACCGAGCTGCTGAGCTGCACTCTGGAGTTAACCAAAAAGCGCAAAAAAAAACAAACTTTAACAAGTAGGAGATTTGACGCGGCTGTAGCTGTCGGTGCTTAAACAAATGATTTTTCACCTGGAGAACGAGATGCGGTTAAACAACCCCCCCCTCGTGCTTCCTACATCTACCATCTACTTCTTATCTCTCTGTCGGTGGAGATAGCTGATTGCATCACAGAGGAACAGCCATCTGTAAGAGACCACAGGGAAAGCATGCCTTAAATGGTGAGTCAGCGTCTTGCAGGCAGGTGCTCCGGGTGTCCAGAGGACGCAGTCGTCCAAAGGTCAACGCGCTGCAGAAAAAGCTTGAATTACATAATCAAAGTTCGCTTTAGGCCTTAAATGCGTTTTCAGGGGTCAGAAATGCAGATGCACCATTGAAGATCATCCAAGCAGGAATGTGCAGGGATCTTTACGGTGTCTGTTTTATTATCAAATGAGGTTTTGTTTGAAGGAAAATGACAAACTTTTGTTTGTGTGTGTGTGTGTGTGTGCTGTCAGCTGCTGTCTTTTTTGAGACTATGAAGTCACAGCCTCTCAGATTACAGCGGCACAGCTCGGTGTCTTTGCGAGCCAAAAGATTACATCATCAAAACATAATAAAACATAGTAATTCTTAATTGTAATTTAGTTATTTTTCTTCAGTTAGAAATTTATGTCAGATCCATTTGATCGTCCATCTTTTTATTCTTGGTTAAGGTCATGGAGGGTTGAAAGGAAAATCCCTAGACGGGGTGTCTGTCTTTTTTGTGTTAGACGTGCAACAAACACATTCACACCTAAAGGAAGGAGTGTTTGGACTGTGAAAGGAAGCCGGAGCGTCTGAGGGAAACCCGAGGAACGTTAGAAAGACGCGATATATGGATCGATAGCGCCGCGTTTTCGCAAAAAAAACGTTTGCACTGCAAAGAAAACATTTGCACACGAATTCCGGGTCCGGTTAAAATAGCCGCGCGGGTCTTCCCTTTCCACAGCTGCTGCTTCGTAGCTTCTGCTCAGGACTGCGAGGGGGCGGGAGGCGTCTGTGTCGGCGGTCCAGCTTTGGGTGGTCCCCCGGTTCTCCCAGCGTTGTCTGACATTCGTGTGACATTCCTCACAGGGGTTACCGCAGGGTCTGTCCTTTCTCATTGATGTTTGGGAACATTTTAAGAATTTTTACTGTGCTTTGTTGGCCTTCCTGAGCTTTTTGGACAATGGGGAGTCAAGAAAAAGGAATGCGCAGATCGTTAGGTCAGTTCATCCGAATAACAAGAAGATATATATTTCACCTCGGGCAACGGGGGTTTCGGTTTTCCTCAGCTGGGTTAAGTTATGCTTTGAGATATCCACCGGTGCCGATGGGGTAAACAATGGGAAAATCTATTTTCGGTAAACTCACATTTCAAAAGATGACGTTAAGGTCAACGGTCATGACGCCCATGGATAAAAATAGAAATTAACCCCTATGAGAGCGATAGTTCAGATAAACTGTTGTTTTTTCGCGATTCATTCGTGTCCATTATTTTGATATAAAATGTGACCTATATTAAGACTTTTTATGATTTCAAATTGCATTTATCTCAATTTTAAAATGCGATGTGTGTAATAAGGCCCGTATGAGACCTAATATGATGCTTATCGTGCATTACTGAGACTATATAATGCATTTATAGGACTATAAGTGTTAATAATAGCATTATAAAAATAGTTGTAACGAGCTGAACAGACTATTACAGCTTTAATAAGATACAGTAGCTGCAAAAAGCAGTTAAATGTGTGCATAATTAAATGATAAAGCAACAAAAAAAACTTATTAAAAGCAGCTATAGTTCAGTTAAAGATTGTTGTTCAGATTGTTTTTTCATGATTTATTCGTATCCATTATTTTGATATGAAATATGACCTATGTTGAGATTTTAAAAGATTTAAAATTGTAGTTGTATATAAGACACTTAGCATTATATAGTCCTTAGAAATAGTAATTAATAGAATAGAATCAGTGTAATAATATTAAAAAAGGAACAAGAAATATCATTTTAAGCTGATTATATTTCTACAATGATAAAAATACTATGTATGGCTTAAAGTTCCTATCAAAAGCAGAAGTTTGTGTGTGACAGACGTGACTAGAATAGAAAATGCACATTTGTGCTGTTGCTTAATGATAGCAGCAGTTCATTGAGCTTTTAAAATAGTCCCTCGGATGCTTTGTCTATCACGCGAAAGCCAATTTTCTAAATGAGAAACTGTTCCATATAACAAACTAGAACCTTTGAGTCCTATCAAAGTTTCCGTATTAGAATTTTTTTTTATTTTTTTTGTAATTTCGACAGGAATTCTGCACGCAATAAACGTCCACTGATGTTTATGGAGACATCCGGACCTCCTGATGCTTTATAGTTTTCATATTCTTACCAGAGCAGATGTAGACATTTGTCTGCCTGGCAGAGACGTGCGCTCGGCTTCTCATCTGATGCCAGTGACTGAAAACCCTTCAAGGATAACATAAAGCATTCTTCCAAAAAATTAATATAGTTATAGATCCCAGATTCCTGAAGCGCTTTATGCCTCTAATATCAGACGGGAGGGATTTTTTTTTCCTTTTTGCCTTAGAAGGGCCGGCGATCACTGCCGCTGCGGGCCGTCCTTCCTTTGTCTTACCGCCTCCTGGGGCTTTTTGGCGCTCCGTGCGAGGCGCGAGGGCAGGAGGAGCTCCACTTGGCACGGGGGAAGGATGATTCCCGAGCAGCCTGTCGACTTCGCTCCCTAATGCTCTTTCGCCTGCCCCACTGACTGAGTTTTTAATAAATGATGAGATGTGGTATAAATAAACCACAAGGCAGCGCAACTGCCAAAAGGCAGAGAGAGAGATACCAAGGTAACACACAAGAGGTGATAAATAAGTCAACAAAGACTCATTTGCACTACTTGGTTCCTATCAGCATCGTCGTGGCATTACATTAAATTGAATTTGAGAGCTTGTCTCTGCGTTAATCCCTCTGTCGCGCTGTGTAAGATCGGTAAATATTGTTCACTTCGTTATCAACCGATCATTAAAGCCAGTGGGCTTTACTTTACTGACAGAGATAGATATCGGTAAATATGGATGTTGTTTTTATGTAGCATTACGAAATCTCACACGCTTAACGACTCCTTGGAGGGACACAAGTTGGTATTGGCTTACAAAACATGCTCATTCACACAGATCACCATAGTCAAGTTGAAAATGGACACTAGTACGTATTAGTAGTTGACAAGGCTGCTTTGACGGGCAACAGGTCATCGATTCATATGTCAACACAGTGTTTTATACCGTCCCGGAGAAGAATCCTAACAGCAGCGCTGTCCTCTTTATCTGTTGCCAGCCAGATGGAAAACAATGGTATTTTGCAATAGAATACAAGCCTGTGTATTCCAACTCTGTCACTGCCACTTTTGCTCCAGTTAAGGTCTGCAGATAAAGGCAAACTTTGTCCTAGTTTCTGAAAAGAACACAAGCTTGTACAGAGCGAACTTTTAAACTAGGTGGATTTATGGTTTTTCCGCAGGACAGTCCGCTAACGTTTGAAACGGCGGCGATTTAAAGCGACGCGTATTTTAGAGTTTCAAACACAGCCGCGTTAAGTTGAACCGTAGAGAGCAGAAAGAGGTCAAAATAAACACAACCCCGCGATACGATCAGCTTATCAGTGGCTAACGTGTTGGGAAACTATTTCCTCTTTCACATTCTGCAGACACAGAGGAACATCCCGCTAGAGTTTGTTTCTTGTTTGGTTTCTGCCGCAGAACAGAGTCCAATATTTATTCATTCCAGTTGAATGATTGTTAACAAAGACACGCTCTTTTTAAGTACCAACTTAAAAACATAACACTAAATTTCCCTTTTTAATTTGATACAAACAAATACAGAACACACACACACACACACACACAACAATATGACCTGTAATATTACATAATGAATATACCTGAAAGTAAAAGTAATGATATTACTGAAAGTAAAAGACAAAGTAGAATAAACAGGACCCTTCAGTAGTTCAAATAGGAATGTAGTAGTGGTACATTAAGAAACTATATATATATAAATATGCCAGAAGACATAGTTTTATAGTCTCTCTCTTTACTTGAGTCCATATTTTTCGCATTTTCCGTGTTTTCTAATGTGTCTTTTAATATAAATCTAACAGATTATATATAGTATCTGGAGATAATTTACACCCAGGACTCCCAACATAATGTTTAAAGGTGTAATTTCAGAATAAATGTTGATTGGCCTCAGCTATTTTTGTAATTTAGTCCAAAAACTTGCAACTATTAATAGAAACGCTAATGCCTCGTTACAGAATCTACATAATGATGATAAAAGTTAAACATGATATTTCTTTTTCAGTAATAGTCAATTTATAGAATATTGTTGATTTTTTTGCCTAGAAATAGTTTTGAATGTGTCGAAATATTAAAATAATCTTCCCAAAGTGGGAAAGCATTAATGACTCTGTTCTGTAAAACTAGAAATTATTTTACGGCTACTTTCTATCCCTCTGTCTGTCTCCACTATTTTTTTTTTAGTTTCCGTTCAGTCGGGATAGCTGAAAGCAACGGAGTGAAATTAAAAATATTGCATATCTGATCGCATATACATGCAAAATTGATGGCGTGAGAGGAGCTCACTCGTTAAATCTAGTCTATCATTCATAAAAACTATTCCATTTCTCTGAAGCGTTGCACATAAAAAGGGCTTCCCATCTATTAACAGTTCTGAGTTCATCCACATTTGCTTGATTTCTTAATCTTTTGGGGTGTCTGGAGGATAATACTGGAAACACAACCGAGCCTTCAATGCATCTTTAAAAACCAGCGAGAGATTCGCTAATATCCCTTTAAACAGCCATTCAAAGTGATGAGATTTTAGTCGAGAAAAAAAAAAAAAGGAAACAATTTGCTGTCAAAGAATAAATACACAGGAGATAAGTTTGGACTTGTTCTCCGGAGAATGATAGAAAGCCTCATTTTTACTAGATTGGTCACTTTGATTGGAAACAGGTAGACAAAGCCAAAGGCAGAGATGAATTGAGACGGAGTTAGGAAAAGGCTGAAAAGGTTGTCAATTACGTGGCATATCAGGATCCAGCATTAGTCAATGGAGCTGGAATGATGAAAAGAATGATGAAAGGCAGGGGTGAAAAGCTGAAATACGGGCGGGGGGGCCTGTATAAAATGTCCTCCATTTCATCAAAGTGATTATTGGGGGTACTTAACAGCTTTCATATTAAAATGATTAAGGTCTCTTTGAAAAACTAAGGGCTGGTGTGGCTGTGGTCGGCGGGAGGCCGAGAATAAAAAGGTTCTTGCGGGGAGAGGAGAGGGAGACTTAAATACCTTACAGGAGACGGGCTACGTGGCTGGTTTTGGTCTCCCGCCGCTGCTTCTGCTCACTTTCAGCTAGATTTCATGTTTCTGCAATATGAAATGACAAAATGACATAAAGGTGAGCATGTCGTTTTTATGGAAGACACTTTACATTAAGATCCTTGTAATAAGTGTTGCATGCAAGTAAGTGATGTATGTAATAAGGCCCTTATGAGACCCTATATGCATTAATAAGACTATATAATACATTTAGAGGATTATACCTGTTAACAATAGCATTATAATTAGTTATAGTTTGATTATGAGACAATTATAGGGGCTTATAAGAACCTTGTTAATAGTTTGTAACAATCTGAACAGGCTAATACATCTTTAATGGGGCATTGTTCTCACTTTAGATCCAGTAGCTGCAAAAAAAACAGTTAAATGTTAAAGTGTGCATAATTAAATGATAATAAAAGCAAAATAAAGTGTTTTTTAATCTTAATAAAGCAACAAAAAAAGCTCATTAAAGGTTAAAGACAATAAATATCTTTGTAAGGCTAATATGAACAGTCTTAAATAACCTAATAAGGCTTTTCGTGTTTCGTATAAATTCTTTTAAATGCCTTATAATCCAAGAATAACTTGTCATGTTATCATTACTACTTATTAGTCCTATTAATGCATAATAATGTAAATAAGAATCTTGCAGGATCTATAATGTCCTTATAATTAATGTTACTTACAAGGACCTTAATATGAAGTGTTTTCCTTGCTTACTGTAATGTCTGTTAGAAACAGACAAGTATTGTAAAACTTATCCTAAGACGGTCAACACAAAGCAAACAGGTGAGGACTGTCTGTTCTGGCACAGAGAGCTCACATAATAATCTCTGACTGGAACATAACAACCGGTTCTGCATCTCATGGAGCTGCAAACCCAAAACATCCCATAAATGAGACGGACGGACGTTACTCACGTCTGCGTCATCGTCGGACATTTGAGGACGAACAGCGCATATTAGCAAACACGGCAGCCGGGCTACATTATAAATTGTTAGGCTCACTTTGCAGTAAATGCGCCAGAGGAGCAAATATTGATCGATTGATTAGCGTCTGAATGTGACTTTGCTCGGTTGAATGTTAATGGCAGTGAACAGATGCCTGGAGAGGCAGCGGCTACGGGGAGAGAAAAAAAAAGCAAAAAAAAAAAAGTCACTGATTTGTCTGTAACGAGGATCTCTGTCACGAAAACCACTGACTTCAGTGAACAGGGGAGGGATCGTGACCTTTGGAGCGGCAGAACCAGTTTGGATTGGAGGTTGTGACTGAACGGCAGATTTTTTTTGTGAGCCTTGTAAAAAGGTCAGCCTGTTCTACAGAAACGTTCTTGAAAGATCACAGTGTTAACATGCAAATCAGACGCAGGGCTCACGCCACAAAACATGACAGTGTCCTTTTCTCACAGAAGAATTATACACGACCGCAAACGGGCAGTAGGTTAACATTGAATTAGCTCCCGTTAGCTCAGCTTGTGCCTCTAATAAGTTAAGAGATATCTGATGACTTAAATCCTTCATAGAGTTAAAGATAGCTGCAAAACACAAGGTCTAAAAAGTTTATGTGGCCTAAAACTGGATAAAAAGGAAATTTATGGCAGCTTTATGACTAAAGCATGTGCTGCCGGGCCTTTAAAGTTAACTGCCGACTCATGCCAAGAGGTGGTTCTTATGATCTGTGACTTTTTTTCCGCCTTAAATGAACTAAACTGATCTCAAACAACGTTTTTTATTCGCCTCAACTCAACCGTTTAACCTTCTGACGTGGCGTTCGGGTGAAAGCAGCATGTCCACTTCATGCGATTCAAAGAAAATCGGTATTTACATTATTCACAGCATGTAACCTGTGTTTCAGTTTGTGCTGATTGAGCAAAGATTCTGTCAGGCTAAGCAGAAAAAGGTCAGTGGCACAGCTCTAGTACATTTTAATTGAGAAAGGCTACAGCTGCCTAAGTTCAGGGAGGGTGAATAACATAACATTCCTTGATATCTCACTCTGAGACCTTTTACCAAGGATTTTTTTTTTTTTTTTGCTGTTGTTTACATGTTTCCGTGCAGTGAATTTGCACTGAACTGAAATAACAATAGTGACGTTGGATAATACCGTCGTTAAACATTCCAGTGGCCCCAATGAGCTTGGCAACCGCCCACATACACATAACTGGGGGATATGATGTTGCTAACAGGGAGGCTACACATTCGCCACCTGGTTGCCAGATCACAGGAAGCTGGACCGTGGGTGCTACAGCTCCAGGGACAATACGGAGCGTCCACACACACACACACACACACAAGCGCAGGAGACAGAGACCATCAATCACTCCTAGCAACTAGGGCATCTTATCCTCGGCTCACCCTCTCCGGTTGGATGTTGGCTCATCAGGCTGAGCATCACACAAGTGTAAAGGCCTGGGAGGGGTCCTGTCCTCAAATCACACCGACTGAAGGCACAGGGTCCAAATATTGTCGCCACCTTTCATGTTGCTCGGAGCTGTCGTGTCATCCTTCAACAAATTCCCCGATTTGGCCACAGCGATCTATCTCTTCTGTGTTTTATAAAAGCTACGGGGAGGCCTGAAAAAAAAAAACAGCAAAAAAAAATCTATATGCAAAGTTTTTTTAGGTCTCATTAAAAATCATTTCCCTCTGCGGTAATTATCGTCGGCTCATATAATTTTGGGGTTACAGAACAATTGTCAAAACCTCACTGCTTTTCAATTGGTTAATTTGAACAGGGGGCGTGTTAGTCAAGTAGAGAGGATGATGATGCTCTGTGCCTCGTAGACAGATGCTTTAACCTTCTTTAATCCATTGAAGCCCATGAGCCTTTAAGTCTATGATTGTCATTTTATACTTAAAATAAAGATGTAATGTTACTCAGACATTTTTTTCCTAACCCTAGCGTAGACAACTTCGACAAAAGGTTTTAAAGCAAAAAAAATAAGATATCATCATCTTCCTCCTGAGAAGATGGAGAAGACAAACCCTCCCAGAAGATGTCATTTTATTTAGACTATTATGATTTTCAACCCTGACATGTATAGACCTATTTAATCATTCAAGTCTCCAGAATAATCCCCCAAAAATAATTTTGCGCATGGGATAAATAGGTTTTTGTTTATGGGCGTATTTGTGCAAGCGGTAATTATAATAGTCACTAAAATGCTATGTTCTGCTAAATAAAGAGTATAAAATGGAAAAAAATACATAGAGATACATAACATGATTGTTACTGACTTCACTGAAAAAATGGGCTTAAATGGGTTAAGTTACTTTAACAATGTGTTGGGCACATCACCATCCGTGATCTGATTGAGAAGAAACAGCAAAGCAAAGTGGTAGACGCTGCCTGCCATGTGGTTTTTAGATTTTAGCTTTTCTTTTGTCATTTATGATATTAATAATTATTAGGCCATTAGGCTAAGTAGGCCTAGTAAGAGTAGAAAGTAGTAGAAACTGGTTTAATTATTACACTCCTTTCCAAAAGTGACATTCCAGTCACACCTCTGCATACCAGTATGACAAAAAGAAGTTTCAGCTATATGTTTGATGATGGTTTATTCTCTTATTGCTGATGGCAACCCAGCTTGATCCTTGATTTATCCCAATCGCCCCTTTTTTTTTATCATGACGTGACCCATGCCAGACCTCATCAATAAATCAGACTTTCAGAATTTCAAGACGGGTCCGAGACAGAAACGAATTTCCAACTAAAATGGAACCGTTTTGCGCCTCCGCCAGAAATCAATTCATTTTCATCTTCCAGTAGAAAATCTGAAAATGAAATAATAATAATAATAATAAAAAAAAAAGTCTCTTAACATCTCATCTCTGCTGCTTTTCCACAGAGGGCTCCGGCATTGTCTAGAGACGGTGCAGAGATCTTCTACCAAGGCTTATTAATTCACTACTCTCATCTCCCCGAGCTGGCTATCATTACAGCCCTATATATAGAGTCGCGCAGGGAATAGTGAGGGATGCACACACACATTAACATTAATGACTTTCGGCTGAGCCGTGTGTGCTCGGAGACACGCTCACACATGCAACTGTGTAAAGTGCTTTATAAAAAAAAAAAAAAAAAAAGCCGGCGCTCGCACCCCCATGAAATAAACATGTCTTTGTTTACAAACAGAAGAAAGACTGGTTCCTGTTCACTACTATATCTCACACATCAAGTTGATGCAGAGTCTCTGGTTTCACTACTGAATGTGCGTCAGGCTCGGCTGCGGGGCAGGAGAAGGCAGATTCTAATCTGGGATCTTCCGTAGGTTGCTCCAGTGCAGGCTCCTACTGAGTTTGCTAATGAACAATCATCAGTGCCTCCCCTGGCGGCTGCTGTAAAAGGACCAGCGCGCGGCTGTATTGTCAAAGCAGGTTCGTACGGCGTTGGCCCTTCCTTGGTAATTCTATCCCCATCTCAGCGGGAGCCTACACAGGCCATTACTTTTTCCACATTGTGTTAATCAGGATCTAATGTCCAATAGACGCAGCTCCATCGGTGCTTTAAAAAAAAAAAAAAAAAACAATTTTTAAAGAGTCTGCTAAAAGCTACTCAACGCTATAACCACTGACTCTCTGATAATAATCTTGCATTTCATTTGACAAGAATATCTTTGTCATTTATATATTTGTCGTTTATACTGTGTGTGTGTGTGTGTGTGTGTAGTTCTACTAGTGTCTTGCTTCGTACGTTTTTTTACTGTGTTGTTGTATGTGAGATAATTCAAAAAGGCGACATTTATATTAACACTGCACTACTAGTTCAAAAGTTTGGGGTCATCCAGACAATTTGGGATTTTCCAGGAAAAGTCACAACACCATGAGTTCTAAAATGAATAGAAAATATAGTCAAGACAAGGTTAGAAACAATGATTTGCATTTGAAATATTTTTTTATGAAGTAAAAGTTTTATAGCTTCTCTAACCAGCTGTTGCAACTGTTTTCAGCTGTGCTAACGTGATTGCACAAGGGTTTTCTAATCATCCATTAGCCTTCTGATGCAATGGTCACATTGTACCATTAGAACACTGGAGTGTTGCTGGAAATGTACGGTAGATATTGCACCAAAAAACAGACATTTGCAGCTAGAATAGTCCTTTACCACATTAGCAACATATAGAGTGCATTTCTAATTAGTTTAAAGTTATCTTCATTGAAAAAAACAGCACTTTTCTTTCAAAAATAAGGAAATCTCTAAGTGACCCCAAACTTGCGAACGCGGGCTTCGGGTTCTCTACGCAGGTCTGAGCAGGATACTGTACACGTGAAGTGGAGGCTACCCCCTCCCCCCCCAGCTGCCCCTCCTTCAGCTCCCTTCCTGGGTGGCTCAGTAGTGGGGTAGCAGATGGTGCTTGTGGGGGGGGGGGGGGGGGGGGGTTGAGCGAGCACACATACTCCTGTCCCCTTGCCTTGAGGGTGTTTGCAGCGTGGCAGGGGCAATCCAGTGGGCTTCCACCCAGCAGCAGCAGAATGTGACCCCGCTCCCTGTCATGCGCTGCCCTCGGGCCTGAACACGGTCAGCCACACATAAACCAAAGACAAGGCCAATGCCATTCGCCTCCGTAAACACTCTCACACAGACACACACACGCACATAACCCCCCCCTCCTCTGTACACACGCACAAAGGCTGTAAGTATGGGTCGATTCCCAGCTATTTCCCCCCCATCGAGGATCCATTAAGTGTCCCGTGCATACGTGTTGTTCGCACGTTGCATTAACTGACAGCGGGGCGAATGATTTATTCGGGGGGGGCGGGGGCTTTTCAATTGTCAGAGACGGATGGCATCAATAGCGGTTTTGTCACTGCTGATGAATCAGGTGATTTGCCACTTTAGACAAATCTATCCCTATTGCTGTTGTACAAGCACGCCACCCTCAGAGAGGACCCCAAGGACCTCCGATCTTTAGAAACCGGACTACGGCTGAGCAGGGATCGGGTGAGGAGAAGGGAAACCATTAGGCAGACGGAGGCTAGACACGTATCGCGACCTGTGCTGCTTCCCTTCAGCCTCTTTGATATCTTCATGCAAATAAGAGTCGGCTGATTTGGGTGCGTGGCGCGGATTAATAACTCTCTCTGTGGACTCGGTGTAGTACAGTAACAGAGGGTTGCGGGTCAGGGCGCAGGGACCCCTGGGTGCAGCGGGCATCAGCTGCCAGTCTCCAGGTATGTCGTAGGTAGGTCTGACACTTGAATGCGGCTCCATAAACGATTTATGTATATTTGACTGGAAAATATGTTTACCAATCCAAAAGCCTCCATCCATTAATAATTCATTTCTCCTCTTATCGTATGGTCTCAGAGATTTCTGTTCGGCACATGTGTCCCGTTCCCCCCCCCCCCCCCCTGTGGAATTAGCTGATAAATTGGCCCGGAAGCATTATATGCATTTGAATAAGCACCCATTTAAAATATTAGGCATGGGGAATACTCAAATAACACACAATGGTAAACAATTAACGAAGAGATAAAGCGGCAATTAATCAAAACGAATGAAGGAGGGTGAAAAATGGCGTATCACGTTTGAGGAGTAATATGATTTGAGCATGCAGGGTTTTTTTTTTTTCTTTTTGATTGAATCTGCATGTTTTTCTTGAGTGAGCCCGGCACACATTAGACAGTGGGGAAATTGCAGTGGGGAGCGAGCGCTGTGAAATAGGCACAATAGGCTGAGCTTGTGTTTTCCTGGAGGCATACTGCATGCTCTCGTGTCAGTCCCGCTCACTGCTGGCAATGACCAAATCCATCATGACATGTGGACAACAAAGAGCTACAAGAATGCCTGCCTTTAGTGCACACACACACACACACATACACACACACACACTGCGTCTTAGACGTCAGCGTGCGGTGCACTATCTCCCCAGAACACAAGCCTATCCCCATGCAAAGGGAGCATTACATGTCACAGAACACAGTCAAATCTTTAAGCACCGTATCCAAATGAAAAAGCCCTGTCAAATAGCTCTACTCCACATGAAATACAGTAGAGCGGTCGACGATGCCAGAGCGGAACTAGTCAGTGCTGAGAATTTTTTTTTTTTTTTTTTTCCCAGATAAAGCTTTTCTGGTAGAAAATTGGGAGAGTCCAGTCATCAGTATGTTCCAGGCAATTCTTTAAATTAGCACGAGATTAGGGAGTGCATGGTGATTAAGCTCATTTGAAGTATTGAGCATCCGTCTGGGCATTGGCAAGAGCCACACTTTAATTAATCTGGTAATGGATGAGAAAAATAAGCACTCTTACGCACATATCAGCATTTTGCTGAACAGGAGGAAGTGGAGGAGATGAAGGGAGGAGGGGGGCGGGGGTGGGCCTAGCGGTGGTGGTTGGGTGGGTGGGGGGGGTTGGCTTTTTAAAGGCAGACACAGAGAGTGAAATGGAGCACGTTGCCTACAGGGAAATTAGCACTGAGTGTTGCCTGATGAATGCACCATTGTATCTATGTTATAATGGAAAAAAAAGAGATTGTATGAAGTTTTTTTTTTTTTTGCTTCTTTATCACTCCCTTTGCCCTTGTCCGGGACTTTTCCCTGGAAACAGGGGATGTGAGAGGATTTCAGATCGTGTAAAGACAGGACACGGCGCCACATTAACACTGACTGTACACAGACGCTGCGACTGACCCACGCGTGACAGACGCAGGCTCATTTCCACCGGTTCGCAGCAGTGACACTTTGGTGACTGTACTTGCTAGCAAACTCATGCATTTTATAGAACTCAACCAAAAAAAAACAAAGGGAATGCGTGTGTGTTAGTATGCGCCGTGGCAGCAAAAGTAACATTTAGTAAGAGCAACATAAACCAAGCAGGTGTTTAAATAATTGAGCTCTGGGAAAAGAGCCCTGGAAAAAAAAAAAAAAGGTTAAGAAAAGGCTGGGTTACGCATGGAGCTGAAGTGTCCGTGCTTGGTGGTCGGGCCTCTGCCAGCGGGAAGGCTTGTCGCCCAGGACCGTCCCAGGAGTGGACTTCTTCGCCTAATTAGGCTTACGCCCTTTTAACATTTAATAACGGCCAGCTGGATCTGCAGTTGAATACTTAATCCGAGTCGATACTGAGGGATTTCGCGAAGATTATCGGGATTACGAGACAAAAGACCGTCCCTTCCTGTTTGAAATTCCACCGCGATATTTTACAAATATTTGAACGACAAATTTATCTTTCCCAACTGCGCCGTCATTAAAAAACATAAGATCGGGGACGTCTTTTTTTTTTTTTCTTCAGTTTCTCTTTTGTTATGCTGCAGGCACTCGTTTTTTTTTTTCTTCCCCTCAGACATCAGTTAAAGAACAGATGCATGCGATGTAATATGCAGGAGGACGAATTTGTGCCAATGCCTCTCACTAACACACTGAGCTGTGTGGATGGTGTAATAAGCAGTAAATGAGAGATCTTCTGAAAAGCTTCTACTAAAAAGCCTAATCACATATGGGGAGGTCAGTGGACCATCTGTTGGCTGATTGTTATCTTGGACAGCTCTCCTCATACCTGAACATCAGCATACTGAAGGCATTCCCAGGTTGCACTAATTTAAAATAAATAAATATATATATAACAATAATAATAGGAAGCTCATGAAGAGGTAAAGCCTGTCAGAATTTCAATGAACGCAGACAAATATAAACCTCAAAGGACCAATGAACAGAAATGAAGAACTTTTTGTGTTAAAGATAGAAAAATCACAATAGATCTGCTACTCGCAGCACCCAAAGGTGGTCCCACTTGTGCAAGGCGGCACTTTTAATACAGAGTGTCACTCCTCAGCTCAGTATACATTAAGACATGTCACTGTCTATTTACCACCTCTGACATCCCCCACCAGACATGCAGCCCTTGTCGGCTTTGCTCTGAACCAACTTCACAGCATAAAAAAAAACAGATAATGCTATCGTGGCCTACTTATTTTCCCCCTGCCTTTCCCAGAGTGTGTAATAAGTAGTGATGACATGTCCTCTTAAGGGAATATAACTGAATGTGAGGCCCTGCAGAGGAAGGGTCAGTGTGTGTTTGTGTGTGTGTGGAGGGGGGGTGAGAACTTGCATCAGAGAAAGATCCTGCTCCCTAGCAGATGAGGAAATTTAGGAAAAAAAAAAAAGAAAAAAGGTGGGTGACATGATGATAAATTGCGAGCCGATTCAAATTCATCAGCTATACTGAGGTACACAGAGGCAGCGATCCCTGTAATATCTCTGGAAATATTGGATTTACAGGAGTGCACCTTGATTTTTTCTTTTCCATCTATTTCACATATTCAATTCGCTCCGTGAGCCAAATCGTAAATGAAATCAACTGTGAGGTCACATTTATTTGTAAAAGGAAGAATTTGACTGAAAAAATGAAAATGACATAATCTTGCTTTAAAGGTAACGGCGAATGTTAACCCTTGTTGGCCAAGTCGGGTATGAAAGTAAGTCAGGGTCTGAGCTACTTTAAGGGGCATCTCTGTACACAGACTGGGTTAAGTCAATCAAATGGCTCGGGATAAAACTGCCACTCCCTACACACAGGATTAGGTGTAGTGACACCCACACTGCCTGGGCCCAGGGATGGACTATGGGTGGGGAGAAGGGGGAGGGGGGCATCAGAGGGGTAGGGAAAACATGGTAGTGCCCTCAAGGTGGTCCAATGTGCAGGATGACATGATAAAGTGCCCTCTAGGGTGCCCTTGTAGTGCACAACACATAATAAGGTTCCCTCTCACCGTTTTATTTATTATTTAAAAGCATTGACAGGGACGGCACATACAACATTGCCACACAAAATGGAAAATGCGATGCGTATAAGACAGCTTCAGCTAATTTGCAGGGTTGGGAAGGACACAAATACGGTGAATAATAAGATAACAAATAGATAAAGAGTTGCCAATTACTTCAAAACACAAGATGGATTTTACATTAAACATTTGTAAAGGGCTGTTATGTTGACAACGGCTCGTAAGAAATTAATGTTCACGCTTCTGCTGCTGCTTGAGCCAGTATTTAACTTCCATACTAGATATTTTGCAAGAGTAAAGAATTCTCTCTGAAGTCTGCACTGATAGGGATGATTGCCCGATCCATCACAACTTTCTGCACGTTGGTGCCCCGCTTCATACAGCTGATGCCCTTTTTATTTGATTTTTTTTTTTTTTTCCAATCTGAATCTGCCACTGACTGGAGCAAAGCACCATATCAAGCCTGTTATATAAAACAGGCAAACATCCTACAACCTATAGCCGTCCTGATTTACACCGATTTCTGCTCCATCTTTGAAGCCGAACCAACCTGCCTCCTTTGCATGACCCTGAATTACAAGCAGGATATTTTGATCTTACTAAGCAGAAGCATGTCTTAACGGTTCCATTTAGCGGATCCGGATGCCATCCCTCTCCCGCTGTGACCAAGGCATCTTAATTCAGGATGTGGATCTCAGTCAGCAGGTGAATGCTGATCTAATCAGCCAGCCATATGTCCTCCTATCCCCTGGCTGATTAAGGTTTTCTCTCTCTCTCCCCCCCTCACACTCGTTGATTGCTGTATGGCTTGATAAATCATATCCCCTGTGAAAAATGCTAATGATATGGTAATGCGGGTTCCAAGCTGCTGTCCGGTCAGATAAAGGCTCGAGGCTCGTCTGACCCTCATATTAAATTCCTGCCTACGTTAGAGAAAAGAAAACAGAAGTGGATTCTGAGTAATCCAAATCGCTCTTTTTTTTAAATTTTATAAATCTGTTGCCCTTGTCCTCCCACGTGGCCCATCTGTGTAGCCGGGTTAGTCACAGGAACTCCATGCGGCTCCCTCAATCACCCTCAATCTCTTTGTAGGTCACAGAAGCACTTCTACTCTGCTAGTCTGGAGCAAAAAGGGGAATCGGTTACCACATTTCGGTCAAATCACAGGCACATTAAGAACAGTAGCTTGCTGCTAATACCCCCCCCCCCACCACACACACACACACACACACACAGCCGCTTTTAGAATTGATGTCATATGTCATAAACCTTTCTCTCCCGCCGCGGAACCAGCCAGTGAATTTAGGTCATGACCGTTTACCTTGTTATCGTGTGATTTTTCAGGCCGCGGCGAGCGAATCGAGCGCAGCGGCGCCGTAATGCAGCTAAAGCCCCCCGATGGAACCGGCGGCCGCGCGGGAAGAGTTTCATCCCATTTCAGCAGCTGATGAACATCTGTTCGGCGTTAGTGGTTGCTGCTTTGTGGTCCGTGGTCCTGTGGGCGCGCGAGCGGGGCCTCGGCTCAGCTGCTGAATCCTCAGGTGCAGCTGGCTTCGGAGGTTGAAAAAAAAGAGCGAGAGAAAAATAAGAACAAATTTCCTGTTTGACTCAAATGCGAGTAAATGTGACAAATATATATATATATATATATATATATATATATATATATATATATATATATATATACACACACACATAGTGTTTGCGCCTTAGCTGCTACCAAACTGTTGTTGATGTCAATTCATTTACTCAAATATTTCATACTTTTTTAGTAAACTACCTTTGTGCACACGTTCAAAAGGAAATTGCAAGATGAAATAGTTTTAATCAACCACCAGTAAACCTACAGATAGACACTTCCTGCAGTTTAATTCAGTCCTAACCTGTTAAAATCCACCCAAACAATCCAAACAGCATTGTGTTCTATGCAAATTTTGCATGATAAAACCTCAGCTACAACACTACAAGTATTTTTATCTGTAGTAAAACACACAGTGCTGTTACAGTATCTATATATATCATCAATATCCACATTATTAATACAATAATAAAATAGTTTAATATTATATCAGTAGTAGGGCTGCAGCTGGCGACTATTTTAATATTTAATTTAGATTTTAAACATTTGTACGATTATGTAATTGGCTCCTTTATAATCTCCTTTTTTAAACATCTTACAGAATGTATTCTTCATGTTCTGCAATGATCATCAGTGTGATTTCTATGAATTTATGGACAGAACTTTGAACTCTTATCTTATTAATCATTAAACTTTGCATTGCAGATAATTTAGCTTATTGCATTTTTTTCCTGATTTGGGTCAGTTTGGTCTTGTTTTAAGTTTTTTAAAACATCTGTAGGCAGATCAATATGCTATATTTTAATAATCTAACTGCATTTGTTCTTTATCTTGCTCACAGCAACATAAATTGATTCTGACACTTCTGTAGTCACCTCACATGTAGTTTTCTTTGGATATCAGTATATGTAGAGAATCCTTGTGATTGTAGAGATATTTCACATTTATAGTCATTTTTAGCAGGAAAACTGAAAAATAAACCTGGTTAATCAGCTGATTGGCATCATTAATTTCAATCATGCATTACTGGCTCATTCATTAGCTTTCTGCAGTCGACTGGAAATATCCAGTAACAGTCAGGCAGGTGCAGGCCATAATAACCTGACCAACTTTTCTACCCCAGAAAAAAAACGGTTTCGGTATTTATTAAAATCTGCAGTGTTTCTGTTTGGACAACACACTTCGTGTTGTCACTGGGCAGCGAGTATTTTCTGCTGGGTGTGGGTCCACCAGGGGTGTAGGTGCGCATTCTTGTGTCTCTTTGTATGCTTCACACATTCCACGGGCTTAAGGAGGGGTCATGATGAACATATTTCTCCGGTGGTGTGGCACCACTTTGTTTACATACCAGACATGCTCCAGGGAGACGGAGTGACTGACACAATAAGCCGGCCTGCTCTGTCTGTAATATCACAGCATGCCTCCAGCCCATCATAATTCATCAACAAGCCCGCAAACAGACGACAGCCTCTGCAAGTGCAGTTTCCAAAGAATTACAGTATGGGGAGGGACGTGCGGAGCGGTGCGTTTGGTTTAAATTGAGCTGGGAAGAAAAAAAAAAAAAACCTTGAGAAAATATTTTCGACGGATAATATGTATTTGTTGGGTCAACATTAACACGGCTGATCGGCTTAAAATTTGATTTGTCTCAGGAATTTGTAAGAGAAACTTTCCTGTTTTCGCTCAGCATCCCTACGGCCTGTAAATCTAATAGAAGCCAGTTGTCCCTCATTGAATAATCAACTTAGGAAGCCGACCTCTTCCCAACATGATAGGGGTTATTGAAGGAGTGGAATGGCCGCTGGTGGAGACGGGTGACCTCCACCCCCTCCCCTCGGAGCCTGACCTCTGACCTGGCTCTCTGTGATCAGCTAATAGGGAGTTAGAGGAGCCTAAAAGCTCTCCGGGAGGAGCCGTGTGGCTGCGGCCAGGACGAGGACGAGCCTGCTGGGGGAAAAAAAAATCAGTTCTATTGGAGTTGAGACTCAATAATGCTTTTGTGTAGAGGCTAGTGTGTGTGGCGACAAGTTATAGGAACACCGGTCGTTACAGACGCATAAAACGCAGAGAGAACAGACAGTAGAACACCCCAGGCAGGTGTGTTGCCACGGACGACGCGTGATGAGTCAATAAAACACAGAGCCGATGGAGTTTTAAACAGGGCAGTCACTCATCCACGTTCGGAGTGATGAAGCACAAGATTGCAATACCTTTCACAAATAATACAGCCGCAGCATATTTGATGAGCCTATCTACAGGCGACTATAAACTTATTTTATTTGCAACACTCTTCACACTGCTCTTCATAAAAATGGGATCTTTACTTCTCCTGCTTCATTGAGATAACGGCGCCCATTTGGGTAATGACACACTAATATTTTACATCGGCTCAGGGAAGGCCTGATTTACTGCGGCGATGCTGGGAGGAATCTTATGCAATCAAAGCATTGTTTCACCTCCCACCGTGTTACTTGAATGATTAATATTATGAAATCAAGAACCCGGAGCACTCGATATAACAACTTTCAAAGGGCAGGGAGAGAAGAATCGAGAAGAATCGCACAAATGCCACTTAATTATTTTCATCGCTTCTTTCATACCTGTAACACAATGATTAGCTTTTTTGGGTTTTGCATTATATGCAAATGTCAATAACCAGACTATACAGGTTTACCATGACTTTACTAATGAAAGTTAAGGATCTAGGACCTGCCTGTGGTTTGCAAAAAAAATATTTTAGATACTTTGGGTCGATTTTAAAGTCATTTCTTTATTGCTTTCATAATATTATCTTTCTAGTATTTTCACCTCACACAATAAATGTTCATTCACCCATTCACATCCATTCACACACTGATGGTGGTGGCTGCCATACAAGGTTCCGATCACACATTAAGCTAATTGTTTTATTAAGCTAATTATTCATATACATTCACAAACCAGTGGAACAGCCATCAGGAGCCAAGTATCTTACCCGGGTAGTAATGCTAATGAAATATAATATTTAGCACCTTTCACATAAAGCGTATTGCAAATTTAAAAAAGAACAAAAAGTGACATTTTTATAGAATATGGGTAATGGAATATTCAATTATTCTTCATCTGAAAGAAACAAAGCTCTCAAATAAATGCAGTGGAGTAGAAAGTACAATATTTCCCTTTGTACTGAAGTGGAGGTATAAAGAATCATACAAGTACCTCAAAATTGTACTTAAGGACAGTACTTGAGTAAATTTATACACAAATGTATCACATACAGGACAAATTGTTGTTAGCTTTCCTGATTTGTACCAACAAGCACAAAGAAATATAACACATTGACCTTGTTTAAGCTGCAAAATGCTGTTTTTCAAATGCTTATAAGCCTGATAGAGGATGACATTGGTTCACATATGATAACCTACTTCTTGTCACTGGGTACAAATATATTTGATGTGAGAGCATTAAAGTTTTCAATGGAAAAAACAATCTGTCTCCTTCTCTTCTGTTGCGTCATATTCAGCAACATGCAAATGTGCCAGATCTGTCCTTTTTGCTTCCATCAGCAAACACAGCAATCTGAGAGAACTGGGGGCCTTGACAACACGCACACACACGCACGCACGCACACACACACACGCTGCTGATGATGATCGACTGCCTGTGTATTTAAGATAAACTGGCTAAAAAAGCTCTGAATCACTTGCAAGTAAAACAGCGAGCAGGCTGTTAAAGGCCTCGTTTTGACATTCATTAACCAGATGATCCTGATCTCAGTAGTGTAACACGGCGTACAAGTGTGCAGATGTGGTCAAAAGTGTGTGTGTGTGTGTGTGTGTGTGCACGTGTGTGTGTATGTTTGCACGTCACACCCAGCTGCAGCCTGATACTACCGGTCTACCAAGCTCTGACCTCTGAGCTTCAGTCATGTAACAGTCTGTCGCCAGCATGAAGCCTCGGGTTCTCACACACACACACACACACACACACACACACACACAGTATATATATTGACCGCTCTGAACTCAGTGGCTGCTTCAATGTTTGTATCTGCTTGTACATGGCGAGGCTGAGGTGAGATGAATCATGAGCTCATCATGTTTTTTTTTTTAGTTTTGTGCAATACAAATGCTACAAGTGACCCATTTACACATGACTAAAACAGGAAAAAAGGGCAAAAGTTAAAGTATTTTTTTTAAGTTGCTGAGCAGCAAAAAAACACCATGTTCAAAGTCTGTCTTAGGAACATGTGAGTCAACCACAAAACACCCACCAGGAAAAAGATGAGAGCTGATTAGTTGAACAACTGGTGAAGAAATTTCCATCTCTTTTCTCTTGTGTGTTTACACAAACAGAGGCCGACACTTAGATGCAGAACGGATCATAACAGTGCAACTACATATACTTACACACTAGGACTAGTGTATTGACCTTAGGAAGTATGTATTCCTATAGAAAAGTGGAAGCTTAAGTACATTTGTCACGTTTAACAGACAGAATCTCTTTCTTTGTACTTTTTTTTCTTTTATAAATAAATGAGTGTGTTCTGTTAGATGATAGTGCTGGGATTTCCTGAGGGTATGTGAACGCATCCGAGAACAGATCTAGAGTGCGGTTGTCCTCTAAAAGGAGAAAAGACAGCAGCACTCCTGGACTTTTCTTATGAAGTTTGTTGTTTTAGTGTTCGCAATAACCCACGACGCATTGCCTGTGTTAGCATGAGGAATAAAGTAGCAGCTAAACCAGCTAACGGATGTGAATTGTAACGAAAGTGCTGGGAAGCAATATGAGGAGGAGCGCCGTGATATGGAGCTTTACACTGTAAAGGAAGTGCTGCTACAGGATAGCGCTGTGATATGTAAGTCTATGGGATTTGAACTTTTAATGATAATAATGAAGTTTTGAATATTAATAAACAAAAATTCCACAAAAAAGGATAAACACCCACTTGCTTGCTAGCTAGCTAGCTAGCTTACTTTTTCCTAGCTAGCTAGCTAGCTAGGAAAAAGTAAGAATCAGTGGTAAAACATATACTTTTTAATCTTCATTGATAAATATTTGCATGTTTTGTTTAATACAGTATATTATAGTCAAACATTAGCTTCGCATTTGTCTCTGGTTATTCAAGATCCAGAAGATGAGGAGGTTTTTAATTGGAACCGAAAGATCTGCAGGTGTCTCCTTCCCTTCAAAGCAAATGGACTCAAAAACTAGCTAATAACACAAAATAAAGCAGTTTCATGTTAACACCCAGCATGCTACGTGAGCTGATGCTAATGTTTGCTTAGCTTGTTTGACTGAGCTGCCCGATGACTAAAATCTTAAAAACTCAGCAAAAAATATATTAACAGGTGTAGTCACTTTTAGACATTTTAATCTGAAAGAGCAGCATATTTGCCCTTTAACAAAGAATTTGTTGCTGTTTTGGCCGCAACTAATGATTAAAATGTTTCTTTTGTCCAACAAACCCTCCAAAACCCAAAGGTCTTTAGATAACCATCACTGAAGGCAGAAAAAAACTATATATGTGAGAGAATTTTTGCCAATTTTGGCTTAAATACAGAAAATATTAGTGATCAACACTGTTGCTGATTATTTTTTATGGCAATCAATAGATCAATTAATAGACCACTTTCTTAACCTAATAATAATAATGTATATATAACATACATGCAATTTATTGATTTTTTTCAATATCCATTATTTTATTTGACTTTTTTCTATGTTGGTGTTGGTACTTCAGGTGTTCTTACATATTTCTCATTCTGTTTTGTGTCGTTTTTAACAATGTTGCATGGGACAGAGCTTCAATTTCCCTGAGGGAACCTCCTAAAGGGATCAATAAACTGTTATCTAATCTAATCTCCGTCATACAACTCTTTATGAATCTCTCATACATCTGATATAAGACTACTTCTTTCATTCATTTTTTGCTACTGTTTTTTTAATCTGCATAACGCGCACGATTCTTCTTTCTTTTTCCCCCAATCGAGCCTTCAGAACAGTACCGCGCATGTAACACACGCAGAACTGATGACAAAAGCAGAGAGGTGGCCAGCACTTGCTGAGCCCACACCACTACGGAGGAGGCTGACTCACAGCATAGCCAGAAATCATCAAGTCATGAATCCGTCTGTGTTTGGGCGTACAGAGGCACATGTGAGTCATGACACAGAGATAAAGACAGAGGGAGAGAAGAGAGACAAAGAGGACAAACAGTCTTGGGTCAGTACTGCATACATTCCTACGTTCCGCATACTCAAGTTGTGGTGACAGCCGCGGTGACAGACGGATTGACGCCGGCTCTGAAGTCAGCATGAACTTGAAATAAACCCTGAGCCGAGCAGCACCGGAGTGACACTTTTACTGTCTTTGTAATGAAACAGAGAATCCTCCCACCCTCATTCTCAGTGCCTGTAAACTCCGACGCTATTTATCAGCTACGATATATATCCTTAAGGTCCCGTGGATAGCTTCAGATGCACAAAAACGCTCCCTTCACATGATCTGTGTCCTATATTTGGCAAGATATGGAGTCTCCTTGGTCCATCTATATCAAGGCTTTTCTCTAGACTAAGCCATTAGCAGTGTGCAAGAACCTTGAACAACCCCCCCCTAACAATATGTCAGTGCATATTGAATCACCATGTTGAGAGTTGTGTTGTGCAACTCTCTGCTGATAGCATGAGGCTACAGTAGGTGATGGAGGACAAGCGAAGGAGAGACGCAGCAGAAGTAGCTGAGGCTTTGATAAAAAATAAATAAATAAATAAAGGGTCGGTGGCCTCTTCTTGAAAATGTATATTTGTTTAATATTAACAGTTCATATTTGAAGCTGCCATGTGGACACGCTTTTGAATGTTGCTTTTGAGTTGAAGCAGCGTTTTTTGGGGTTCCAGGAGCCCCCCCCCCCTCCTATATTATGCTGTCATGGTAACCAGCAGAAAGGGCAGTTGGCAGGACGGTAGTGAGGGCGACATGCTGTTTGTTCTGCAGATGCAGCCCTCTGTTCCCCAGAGGTCCCTAGGTGGTGAAGACTGAGTGGTGTATCCCAAGGGGCTATCGCGTTTCAGAGCGGAAAAACAAACCGGCCTGGGCTCTGGCAAACACAATCGCTGGTTGCAAAACCTTTCATTTGCCAAAAAAAGGCCTCCGTAGCTGGAGGTGTGTTTCTTTTTCTAAGGACCCTTCTGAGAAGTCAGGGCAAAAGCTGAAGAGAATTTCAAAGAATAGTTTTAGGAACTGTGATTCTTGCTTCTGGTATTCTAGTTAAAAAAAAAAAAAAGGATCAAAGCCTAATTCTTATAAACAAAAACCTTCTTTGCATGCCGCTAACCATGAAATATATCAGCACAACACCCAGATTATGAGGATGTTCTGTTTTAATTGCGATAATGTCCAGTGGGTAAAGAAAAAAAAAAAGTGTCCATTCCGACACTCCTTCTGTTGAAATCTATTTCGGAGTCTATGTTTTCATGGTCATCCCACAGCACATGCATGTGACTCATTAAGCAGCCACATCAATAAGCAATAACTAATGCTATGCTGACTGCGGCGGATAAAAAGGCCGCTGTTGCTGGCACTGATATAAAAGGCAACACTTTCTATAAATAGACTCACCCGAGGACATCGGATGACATAAGTACCTCAATCTACCACAGTGGTGGCGCTTGTTTCCTTATTTAGGTTCTCTTTATTTATCCATTGGCCACACATGGGGGAAAGGACACGCTCCCATGTGTCATCTTCATCCGAATACACACACACATCGCAACTCTAGGTCATGATGCAAAATCTAAAAACTTTTTGCGAGGGTTTTGTGTCATCAATGGTTTGACGTCAATAGTTAAAGACGATGCGTGTTAAAGGAAACAGCCCATGCAGGGATTTATTCATTAACGCCTCAGAAGCACCTGTTTGCGTCGCTGCTTTTTTAAATTTATTTTCTCCTTCTAATCAGAGTTCACCGGGTGTCTCTTAATTGCCGTGGCTACGCTTTCATCATCACGAGAGCAACAGAGACCCCGCGAATGTGTGCATGATTCCCCTTTTTTTTTTTTTAATTGGGTTGATTACAGCTCGGGTTTTTATGACAGTCTTCATTCATAATGGCGCACATTTCCTGTAGAGTATGACTCATTTGCGCTACCAGAGGGAGAGGGAACGAGAAAAGCTCCTCATCATCCATCTTCCATTGTAAGGGTGATCTCATCATGAGTCATAATATTAGTGCTTTGACACATTGGAGCTCATCTGCGGGTCATAAATCCTCCTCGATCTGCCTCCTCTCTCTGCATGTTTCCTCACAGGTGTGCCGCACGTCAGAAGTTAGCCTCAAGTCTGAGCAAGTTCCAGATTATGACCCAGACCTGACCTTTGTGGCCCAATTATTTTGGGTCATTGCTATTTGGTAATGTCAGTAATGGCAAATAAAAAATTACACAGCAAATTTGCTGCACACTTTTTTTTTATAGCACCATCTCCAACCTTTAGATTTAAGGGTATCAAAGGTTCAAATGAATCAAGTCACTAGTGTTAAAGTCTGATTACGTAATGTTGAGCATTAAGTCACCACGTGACATGCTACTATAAGCCCTCACCTGTCTGTGCCTTTATCCATTATCAGTCCTTGTGTTTTCATCATATAAGATGTTATATAACTTTCACAATTGATTAACTGGAGTTATTTACAGTCATATTGGCAATCAGCCATGGGCCCATTAGTCAACTGACTTATATATGTTATGTAATATATTCAGACATTTGATGAACGTTATTTATTTATTCACCTGTTTTTAAAAGCTTTGAAACCAGTGGGAGGACAAAGCGCTGCTGTGCGTCATCTCCAGCGTGAGTATTTAATTTGTGGTAGTAAGCAAGAAATAAGACTGGGGTCAAAAGGCAGCTTTGAATCATACTAGTAATAACAGAAATCCAGACGCAATAGATGCATTTAATGACTGTAAATAAATTAGAGTGAAATTACAAGCGAGACAGTGTCTGTGCACCAAAAATGGTCATGGATTTGTTCTGAAATAACACTGTTACTGCCTTATCAGTAGCCGTAGAGGGTTTTTTTTTGTTCTAAAGATTAAAAAATAAGGATTTAGTATAATATTCTAAGTATAGATAGGATGCAGAATTGTGAGTTTCTCTGTGTAGAGAATTTTCTCACAGAGTGCAGCACATTAAATTGGGAGGTGGGGGGAATAATCCCCCCGTTGCACCACCGAGCCCCCGGTTCACAAGAATTTGGCCGCCTGCCCCATGACTTCCCTGAGTTCAGGTCGCCTAGCAACCGGTCCCCTGCTATTAGAGTTTTCATGCATCACTATGTCGGCATTGATGTCATGGTTGCCACGGCAACCATATGACCAAGACACCATGACTCTTCGCCACTGTTAACGATCTATGAGCCCATTTTTCACTACCGGGCGGTGGCGGCGGCGGCGATGGCAAGTGGTGTCACTTTACTGCCTCTATTGTAGCACTGACTCGAGCGTTTCACAGGATTTGGAGTTGATTTAAAAGATTTAATATCAATCATATTGGCAGTGACGATGAGGATGCGCGCCCGTAATTTATTTAAAATAGGGCTTGCCTCTATAGACAGCCGCAGAGCAGCTGCCTAAATGGACTGTCAATGGCAACAATCCAAAAATAATCCGCTGCTGAAAAAGCAAATGATTAATACCCCCGACATAAATTTACTGTATATTGCAACTGCCAAAACTCAGGAATTGTGTTAATCTGAACCAGTCATTGCCTCTAGCGATAGAGCCATAAAGCCGTGGGATAGTGCTTTATTTAGATTAGGTCAGAGTCAAGGAGTATCATTCATTTAAAGTACACTGACGGAGCATCATTCCGCAGTTTTCATTTTATTTTATTATTCAAAATCCCCCAAAGTGCCGTGACCTTTTATTTAAAAAAAAAAAAAAAAAAAAAGGCATGTAGAGCAGCTTACGAATTTGAAAGGCACAATCGTGATTGTAAGACTAAAGGACGCTCACATGTCCCTGTCACCACTCCGTCCTCACACTGAGCCCGAGGGGGTCACGACCTCTCAACTTAAACCACCTCAAGGCGGCTGGTGGCTGCCCTTCTTCTGAAGAGCAAACGCAAACACAGGCCAATGATCACGGCAACAATGGAAGTGTGTTTTCCTTCCGAGATGGATGTGACAATAATGTCACATGATGCTGACAGTGTGCAAGATCCACGTCTGCGCATGAATAACAGCATCTGAACGGTGATGCCTTAATTTACGCTTTCTCATTAACTATTCGCATTTTTTGTCCCGTTCCAGCAATTTATGTCTGACAACCAGAAATTAGATTATCAGCGCGATATGTCGGAAAGTTTGTCAGAGGCGGCTCAGTCGGGGACCTTAGGCGTGCGATGTCTAAAAAGGAAGCCTCGGATAACCCCTTTTTGTTGAAGCTCTTTCCAAAGAGCATCCAAATGATGCTAACCATCGTATTCTGCTGATAATAATCTGTATAAATCAGAGACTTTTGTCAGGTTCCCTGGAGGGGAGTGAAATACTGATGGTGAGGACTGTTATGCGATAATCTGTCTCGATCTCCTCCCCCGACAAAGATAATCCGTCTAGTTCACTGTGTACCGTGCCTGTTTGCCTGAGAGCCTCGGTCTGCAGGCCGCCAGTGGCACGCTGGAGCAGAGCTGTGGGGAAGTAGGGAAAGGACGGGGAGGAATCAGCGCTCACTACGCCTGGTGCTGCCAAGGGCGCTCTGCCGACTGGGAAGCGCGCCCAGAATATGTGTACAGATAGAAAACAATCTGAGGGATCTTCTCCCCCAAACGGCAAACAGGAAATGAGGGTGATAGTGTGCCGTCTCCGCAGGTGACAGCAGGCTATGCAGATTTTGTGTTCTGCTCGTCTTCGGGGGAACAGAAGATTAACTCTGGTCTGGACATTGCCGCTGGAAGTCCATGCTAAAGAAAGCATCAAAGTGCCAGGTCATGTCATGGCAAGCTGCCAAGGTCTTCTAAGAGTAGATGAGGATGCTGTTGTCCCGAAACAAGAAGTCAATTCAAGATTTATAGCGCTGTAGATACAATATCTTTAGGGTTTATGATGCTTGATGGATAAAACAAACAAGTGAAGACACTTGTTGGGCTCTGGGAACTTGTGACTAATGCAGAGTATCAAACATCAATCCATTCTGTACTGAAGTACTGAAAACCAAACAGTGGCTCTGTCTTAGTTTTGGTCCGATTTATCTCCACCTAAATTGCAACTTTGCTGATTTAATCTTTCATTATTCTATGTATTTGATTCCTGAAAAAAGTGCTTTATAAATTAAGTTTGATTAATTGATTGATTGAAATAACATCTATCTATCAAACCAAGGAGTGTCTGTGGCATAGCACCATGGTGTATCCTTTTTATGGATTTTTTTTATGGATATTCAAAACCTCATTATTATCATTAAAAGTTAAAATCCCATAGACTTATGTACCACAGCACTATCCTGCTGCAGCATTTTCTTGACAGTGTAAAGCTCCATATCACAGCTCCTCCTCATGTTGCTTCCCAGCACTTTCGTTTAAATTCAAAGCCTGTTTCTTTCTGCGCCGATCGTGCAGCCATGTAACAAAAATATTGTAACATCTCTCAAAAACCACACGCTAAGATGTTAGCCGGTTTAGCTGCAACTTTATTCCTCACAATAACACAGGCTACTGTGGGCCGCAGACAAGTTCATGGACCCTCAGGAAATCCCAGCACTTTCACCTAACAGAACGCAATCTGAGCCTAAACTAATTTATTTAGAAACATATATAACAGTAACATACTCAGATTGTTACCCAATACAGAAAAAAATCTGAAGAGATTTATCACAAGTCTAGTTTTACTTGGCCTATCAACACAATTTCTAAACCGATATGTAGATTGACATTTGCGCTTTCAACATAAATTGTAGTTTTTTTTCTCTCGCCTTATCTCAGTGTATGTGATATATCTTACACAACGTACAATTGGTCTATTAAGACCATAACCAACACACCCTTGTCCAAACATAAAAAAAATCTACTTCACCTTCCACATTTCTATAGGAATGCATACTTCCTATGGCACTGCACTAGTTTAACATGATGATGAACAAATAAATGACTTAAATACTGTTTACCATTAAATACCGTTACTTGCAGCTATATAGGTCTCTGTGCAAAAGTGTGCAATCTCCAATTCATGTAATAATTTACCACCGTTCATAATCCCTGCTTTGAAACCATTACGACTGCTACTGTACATACGGCTTTGTTTTTACGTCCCAAACGAGGCTGGCTTCCAGGCAGCCGGTTAGTTGTGAATGTTTATCTGAGGCTGCGCTGCAAACACCACAGAGGCAGCATGGGAGTCTGGCGCAGACACAATGCTGCGAGCTGAAACTGTGACCGTGACGTCATGTGGGTGGCCGTTCCTATGTAGTCAGCACTTTTTTTTTCCCTTTTTTTTTTTTTTACCCCTCCTCCACTTCTTCTTCTTCGCCCTACAGCTGCACATCACACACACTGACCTCTAGTCATCTTCCTTGAGGCCCAGAGGGGGAAGACCAGGAGCCCTGCACACATGTCAGGGGAGACAAAGGGGAAGGTGGAGGGGTGGGGGTGGGGGGAAGGGTGCTGATCTCCGATCAGAGAGCGACGAGACTAGGAGATGATGTTGGCGTGAGTGTGTGACAACAGTCTCGCTGTGTCATGCAGATAGAGCGATAGACAGAGAGCGCCTTTCTCGCCAGTCTCACATGTTCCCCCCCTCCTCCCATGTGAGAGCGAGCCAACATGAACGGGAGCTGCTTTACGTAAGTGTCTCCCTGCCCGTGGGACCGCTGGAGAAACCTCACGTTTGTGTTGTGGTCATCCCACGAGGGGGGCCACACAGAACGGGCTCGGACCGCAGAGCGATCCCGGGCTGCCTCATCGTCCGTCTCCATGACTGTCTCCGTCTGAGTATGTGTCTGTCTCTCCCCCTCTGTCCGTCTACCCCTCCCATCCTCTTCCCATTCCTGCCGCCGCTGCTGCTGCTGCTGCTCCCTGATTCACCCCTGGCTGCCAGAGCCGTGCAGCTGGGACAGGGAGTAACAGGCAGAGGCGAAGGAAGGGAGGGAGGGTGAGGTAAGGGCGGGAAGAGGAGGAGGAGGAAAGGGAGGAGGAGGAAGAGGAGGGCGACACACTGGAGGTTCCGACTCCAAGCGTAGTAAAGATCAGAACTGGGCCTGAAACACAAACATTGGCTGAAAGTCGTTGCGCACACAAGCCCGGCAGTTTAAGAGACACCGCTTCCTGTGTGTTCCTCCTGCAAAACACCCAAAATATCCCTCAAAAAACAACTCATCAATTCACGATCCTATAAATAACATTTAGTACACAACATTAACCTCATATAAGCACAGACACACACCGCACACATTCAGCCTCACAGCCGCCTCCCCCCCCCTTAGTGGCCGCCCCTCCTTCTCTCAGGGCAGCTGGCAAAACACAAAGGGGAGAAGTGTGCAACTGGTGCGATAAAGCTGGGAACATCTTGCTATTCAAGCGTCAGCATAATAAACTGAAGGCACAATTAAGGGGAGGGGGGGGGGAATCCCCTCACCGCAAGAACAAGTGCTCAGTGCTGCAGCAGCGTTGAAGCGTTTAAATAAAAAAACGCACGCCGCCTCAGTCCAGCTGCGGGTTGTCTTTAGGACACAGGGAAAAAAAATAAAAACAGGACAACGGAGGGATTCTGTTCTCCCCCCCTCCGCCCCTCACGGGAATGCAAATGATCTGACACACTGAGAGACTACAAAGCATGTGTGTTTTAACTTCAGATGTGCTGTTCCTCTGCCATGACACTATTCGAGGGGGTCTGACATATCTGTGTGCACAAACATTACTCCCTTTGTCTAAATCTCCCGAAAAGCTGAGATTCCTCAGCCGCTACAGGACACAGTGGGATATTCATATGAAGTAAATTGTTAAAAGCTGTTTCGAAACTTTACGGCATAACAAAGGAGTCCTTATTAAAACCTCATAAAAAAAAGACAGCTAAAATCTTCAAAAACAGCCTTGAAAAGCATAAGCAGCCCGAGTGTGTGGAGGGTTTTTTTTTCCCCTACAGGTTTTCTTTTTTTTTTAAGTCCCAGAGAGATACCTCGCCCCTTAAACCTCTCTGTTCTCACAATCCCCCGAGGAGGCTGGTGCAAAGTCTGCCGCTGTCTGGCTGTTCCCATGGCAACCACCAGGTGAGCAGACAGGCTTGGAAAGCACGACGCGAACATGTGACTCCCTCCACATGCTCGGGCAAAGCACACACACACACACACACACACACACACACACACACACACACACACACACACACACACACACACACACACACACACACACACACACACACACACACACACACACACACACACACACACACACACACACACACACACGGACAATCGCGCTCTTCAGATAACAGCAGGCGAATCTCCCTCCTTTTATTCAAACTCTGCAAGTACACCACAGAGTCCCAAAAAAGGCAACGTTCGGTCAAGACTGAAAGCAGACGAGCAGATGACCAGTCTGCCAGGCCGTCTGTTTGCCATTCTGTGTGTGTGTGTGTCTGTCACATGCGCACGTACAATCACACACACACACTGTATCGTGGAGTGCAGAAGAAGAGTAGGTTGCCCTACAGGGGGGCAAACTGAGATGCGTCAACCGCCGAACGTCAAGTCTGTTACGGCAGCAGAAAGAGATGGGGATGGAGCAGCAAATAAGGAGAGGAATGGTTGTCATTATGAAGCATATTTTAACTATTTGTCCATGCAAAGATACAAAACAAAACTGAAGAATCTACAGAGTCTAGCAGCTGTCGAGAAGCAGCGGCGCTTTGAGCGAAACGCTGACATCAGCACGCTAACATGTGCACAGCTGCGTCAATGCAAGCATGCATGTGGACGATTTCTCATTTCAACCTGATTAAAAAAAAATAAAACAGAGGACTCCTGAGGTCGTTAGGATTCATCCTTGGGAAAACCGCAAATGTGCAAAACTACGATCAAACAGTTGTGACCGTCTGACACAAGCGGAGAAGCTGTATTTCCTCCTGCTATAAGTGACACGCTGATGGATTACTTGTACACGCTTGACAGTTTCAACCCCTGGTTCACGTCCAACAACGCAAACTATATCATCAGGATATAAAGCCGCGGGCTGCCAAAATACAAACTAAATGCATGTACTGTCTGGCAGCCACGTGTGATTGGGACGGACATGTTTTGGAATGGAACGACTCCCAATTAGCCAAATCAAATTGTTTTGTTGGGACGCGGCAACGAGCCCGGCGCCCGTCACGAGCACCTCTTATTAAAATGTCACCGGTGATGAATGAGGCCCGAGTCAGGTTCCCCCCCACCCCTGCGCGGGTCTCCTCCCCCCCCCCACTGTAGATTCCGAGCGAGGCAAGGAGATACACCTCTCGTCTGTCCGGGATTTGCATAATCGGGGAGGTGACAGGGGGTCAACATGCAGCCAAGTCGCTCTTTTTTTTTCCATTATTCATCCCGTCCCTGCCGTCTCGGTTCGTCGTCCGGATCGTCGCGGTGACACAGGATGCCTAAGCCAAGCGAAGGTCAGTCCACCCGGATGACCCTGCCGACGACACTCTACTCTCAAGCTGCCTGCGTGCGGTTCATCTTTTATTCATATCCCCTTCAAATCCAAATGTGAAGTTGATTAAAAGCATGACCACCGCAAGACATGATCAGGAACACACACACGCATTCCTGAGAGATTTCATCACACTTTTAACATGTGCATGCACAGCGCTGTAACTCTCACTGTATGGGAACGTGTCTAAAAATGCGTAGGAGAGTGACACCAACGTACACCTGCATGAATATTAAATTCCATATGTTTTTCCCCTTTAACAGCCACACGTGTCTCTCTCTCTCTCTCTCTTCTCTGTACACTCCACAACAGCATTCCCCACCCATAATTGCCACCGGCGTTCTATAAAAAACTCCTTCCCTGTCATGGCCAAGTTATGCTCCTGGCCCCTGAGCTTTTGCAGCTCCTTCCGCCAAGGCTGATTTTTCTGTGGAACACGACTCCAGAATAGGCTGGATCGTGTTGCCGTGGATTCTGCCCGTCTGCCTGCAGGGTCTATAAATAGTGCCTGTCAGATATTTTCACTCCTGTGCTGTGCGCACTCAGTGGCAGTGCAGTGTATTAATATCCACGGTGACCAGAGTCGTGCCTCGGGAGGGAGAGTATGGTGCGGAGGTGTGTGTGTGTGCATGCGCGCGTGTGTGTGTGTGTGTGTGTGCGACGCACAGCCAGAGCTCAGCAGGACTCCACACAAGCAGCAGGCTGTCATCTTCCTCCCAACCTCCCCTCTGCACACTGAATCTGCAACAAAAGACGTCTTTATGTCTCTCCTCTCTGACGTCTCTGCACAACGTGTGCACACACTTCGACTTAAGGAAGACGTGATCCGAGTCACATTCACACTGATTACCTAAACAATGTCTCCATAACGCACACACACACATAGGCAAATAAGTCCTATCATCCAGATCATAAGTGTAAACAACAGGTCCCAGATTATAGCAGGATTCTGCTGCACATGAATTACATTACAGGAGGCCAACATCCCAGGTGCACTTTGCTAATCAGCCTTGAGAAAGTGCAGATCTGCAGATAACCCCCGTGAGCTTCGGCTGAGTGAGATTCGAACATGAAAAATAAATCAGGGCAACAGCCCCGCGTATAGAATAAAAAATAAGTTGATTAATATGTAAAGAGGATTTTTTTTTTCTCACTGGTTCGCACGACTCACACAGATGTGAAAATACAGTCGGGTTATGTCTGCGTTTCTTTTCAAGCTGCAGAGATTCATCATTTCCTCACAACTCCCGCGCACAGACGCACGTCGAGCGATTGCCTTGTGTAACAGGGGGAGGGTTTCTGCATGTGCAAAGAGTCACATGTGCAAAAACTGAAGAACCCGGGGGCCTGGATAAAATATTCATACGGCGCTCCGCATCCGCGCGTGTTTCGGTCAATTAAGAAAATATGTTAATTTTGGTCAATTTAGATTTTTTTTTCTGTGGCTGCGCCACTGTTGCTTAAAGTCATTGCCCTTGATCATAAAAAACAAATGCTGCAATAGTGTGACGATATCCAGTATGGTTGCATCATGTATGCTGGAGCATCACCATGCTCTTCATGAGCTGAGGACTGGCAGCCAACAAAAACCTGCAGAACGCTGCTCCCAGTGGAGAGGGTCAGTATAACCAAAACAGGCCCTGATAATGAAGCAGCCACAGGCGGTGGACAAACTAACATGAACTCCCTTTCATTGCAATACAACCCAGTAACTTGCAAAACAATACGTTTCTGCGGTTATTTGCAAGGCTGTAGTTTGTGGGTTTGTTGAAGTGGAATACATGTCATGTTTTTTTTGAGTTCATACATGGCTCTAAAATGAGCAACACATTGCTATAAAAAAAAATAGTTTGGAAAACTAGTTTCATTTAAAAGTGTTAATCTTATTTCTTTATTGTACTTCCTTGAAATTGTAGGGCTTACCAAAACTCAGAGGGTCAGTTGGAGGAAGTAAAGTCTAGTGTATCAACTTACTCCAAAGTCAAGCTCCAAAAAAACACTGGATCCTACAGTACGCTTCCCATATTGCAACTTGATATCACTTTTTTTTTTTTTTCAGACCATACTTGCCTGGTAACAGCTTTTCTGGAACTGGTAATCAAGATTTTCCTGTTAACAATATACAGTTTCTGAACCCAAACCAAGATAGATCTAGTGATATAGGCTTCCCTTTATTATACTTGTTGTGCAAACCTCTTGGTCCATAATAGAGATAAAAAAAAATGGATAGTAATGGATCAATTTTAAAAAATGTAAAAAAAAAAAAAAGAAAATAAAAAATCTGAATGAAAAGTGCATTTTTTTTTTTTAAAGTACATGATACAACTTCTCTCTAGCTCTCTAAGTGCCAATATTGTGGCTTCTCAAGTTGTCAGTGGTTGCAGATATGAGCCTTTTTTGACGGTATTGCAGTACAGACTGTCACAGCAGAGAGATAAGAGATTACAGTTGGCCTCTGGTGGAGTTTGTTCAGTGTCTACGCAGGACATTCCAGGAGCTGCGCTGTGTGACGTCTTACGCATGGGATCACATTTCAAAAAAGGCTCAGCGGCCACACTGATCCGCAGACCTCTTATACCTGATGCAGCTGATTACTTGTAAGAATTAAATAACTTCAGGACCGGCTTATTAGATAAAGGCGAGTGTACTGTACTCACAGGAGCAATTCATTCCGCCGAAAATGAAAGGAAACTGTGCACATACACCCTCTTTTTTTCCCTCTCCTGCTTTTGGTACGCTGCGGTATTATGTGCTTGTCGTCTTTTTTCAACAGCTTCATAAATTTTCTCTAATATCCTCGTATACTTCACGTCGCTCCCTTCTCTGCCCTCCCTCTCCCTTTCCTCCTCCTCCTCTTCCTCCTTTACAGTGCCCAGCCCTCTACTGGCGCCACGGCAGGGTCATCTGGGGTTCTACAGCAGGAGGTGGAATGCGTAGAACCAACAATCGTACATTTTTTTTTTTTCCCCCCTTACAGGACGAAACCATGAATGAACCGCGAACAAAGACCGAATCGCTCTGGGACCAGAGAGAGCACCAGCAGCGTGGACCAGGCAAATCTCATTAAACACTTTTAGGATTCATTGTTCCTCATATGCTGCCAATTATCCAAAAAAAAATGCACACAAAGGCATTAACTCCCTGTGATAATTATCTCCTGGCAACCCCTAAAAAAAACTCACTGGTGACAGTTTGCCTGTGGTTTTTGGTCGGTATCCTTAGAGAGCAGCAGAGAGCGCCCTGATGCAGTTGCTGCTGTGTGCTGACAGAGGAGGAACAAAGGTGAAGCTGTGAGTACAAACTGTGCACACAGGCAGGAAACCTGATATTCCAGCTCTCGACATGGACCGAACGCGGAGGGGAGGGAGAGTGCGTGCTTGTGTGCGATATCAACAGCAGCCAAACATAAAGTCCTGCAGCCCGGGACACGCTCTCCACAGGCGGTTCTACTGCGTGCATGTGTGTGTGTGTGTGTGTGTGTGTGTGTGTGTGCTCAATGAATCATCCCAAACAGTGCAGAGTTTAACCTGCTTTCCAATGCACCAAGGCATGTTATCTGATCCGAGCGTGCAACAATGATAACTATTTAAATCTATGTAAATGCGCCAAATTAACTTCCTGCATTTACAGAGATTTTCAAACGTCGATAATGAAAAGGAAAGAAAGCGGCTCTTTCTTGGTTAATCGGGCAAGAAAGGATTGACTGATTAACACTGTCACTTGCTTTGACTGCTGAACAAGAGCGGTGTGTGTGAACCATGTACAGTTCAGTGCAGCGCCTCTGCGGGCCGCCCCTGACCCGGCATTGTTATGTGAAACCCTGGGCACCATGCTCCAGTGCTCAGCTATGCTGTCGACCCCCTCGAGGCATGTAGCAGAGCACCGGGGCCCTTTGGAGCGGCCAGCGAGCGGCTGCCCTCCTAAGCCTCGCGAAAGCGGCTTAGAGCTCCGGCCGCCTTCCGCGGTGGTCACACGTGTGAAACGTGCACTCACGCTGACACACGAGCACATGCGGGGCAGGCCCAGAGCTCGCCTGTGCAGGGCTACAGTGAGAGAGAGGGAGAGGGAGAGAGAGAGGCGGGCTCACTCCATATGGACGAGAAGGGGCTGGGTTAGGTCGGAGTCACTCCCACTCAGCTGTACCCAAGCACGTTCCCCCTCTGGCAAAAACACGCTGCGCACGCACACACACACCTGCAGGAAAACATGCAGAACACGGGGACAGTGAATACACACATACACACAATGTACTGATCACTGCTACTCATGTTCTCCCTGGGAAAGAGGGAGGGGGGGTTCCAACAAATCATAGCCATGTGTTGGGATAAGCTGACAGTGTGTTCCTGAACATTTTTTTTTTTTGTTTAATACTGGAAAGAAAAGACCAGTTTCCTAATGACACATAGATTCCATCGTAGGTTCCTCCATGAGCACAAATGAGCTGAGAAATAGTTCAGTTTCTTCTGTTTTCTTCACTTTTACGAGCTGAAACCGTCTGAATGTACTGCTGCACTTCTAAGAAATAAAACCTTTTTTTAAATGAATAAATTAATAAATAAACTCGACAATAGCAGACAAACTATTCAGTTTCTTTACACAGAAATATTACAGCTGGAGAAATGCTGCTTGTGATTTTCCTAACCTTTTTTTTGTTAAGCCTAATAAGTGTCAAATAAATTGATAAAATATAAATATCTGTGGTTATAAAAAAAAAATAACCACAGATTTCTTCTTGCACAAACTAAGCTTGGTGATTTCTTTCAACTTTTGGCTTCTTTCCAATTGCTTCTTTGATTTGTGACTCAGCTAAAAAGATAAATATATACACTTTTATCTCGCTGCTTTCATTCTTCCTCCTCCTCACTTTTCTTTGCTAAAGAAAAACTGAAGAGCCGGTAGGGATCAGGGACTCGCAGGGATGCATTGAGAAACCGAAAAATATCCTAAAACATTGATTCAAATTGTTAGAAAATGTGTTTGCGGCAGTAATAAATCTCAGTTATATGTTTAGTATAATTTCCTTCACATATAGCAACTGAATGTGATCATTTGGGTATTATCTGTAGCAAAAATGTGCATTTAAAGTCACACAATCCAAAAAAAGACCCACAGATGTTCATGTTTCCAAGCAGTTTCATCTATTTAAATTCAGTAGTCATTCATTGATTACAGCGTCTTTGACTTGTGAAATTAGTTATTTGAACAGTTCATTTAATTCTCCTTGATTGGGGCTTTAATTTGTTCTTTTAAGTCAAATTATGCCTCCTGCATATCACCGTTTGGCAGCAGGGAACCATCTTCATCTGTCATCTGCACGCTTCTGTTTTGGATTCACACGCTGAACATTTGCTATCACGTCAAACGCGTCACGAAGGACAGACGCATGCACGAGAATCCATATTGAGTCAAAGCCGGTCTGTTCACTAATAACTGATTATGAGGAGAATGTGACGTCGTGGAGAAAAAAAGAAATCTGAGCAAGTGAAAACAACTCGATGCATGATCGTCTCCAGTGTTGGTATTCAAAGGAAAGCCTCTTATCATAAAAGAAAGACTGATTCACAGCATTGATTAAAGTGATATCAAGGCAGTCATTTGTTGTAAGCACGCTGAGGAAATGTGAATCAGATTTTATGGCATGAGATAAATCATGTCGAGTTGAGGCAACGTTCTTGTGACTTAATTCATTAAAATTAGAATATCATACAGTGCACATTAATAATAAAAGCTCCTGACTAAAGCATGCTACTTCCATCGCTAGTTATCTTCTGTGCTTTTGCTTCTTTGTGGGTGGCCTGATTCAAAAAGAAACGCTAACTACAGATGGGACATTTTTAACTAATTGGGTTTCGTTTTGGCATCGAGGCAAACTGGCGACGAGACGCTTGATGAATAAATAATATATCACCGAACGCCAAATATTATTTGAAGAATTACTACTGCAATGTTGTGAGATCATGGGCAAAACTCGTCTAAGCCGGTTAACGGAGGCCTATTATTAAACGGCAGCTATAGAATTAACTCTTTATATGGTTTCTCCCACACTCGCGAATGACAAGTCTGTTTTTCACAAGAGGCTCTGAATGAAGACCATCGAGATTACCTCAATTACATGTTGGGCAGTATCACTAGTAGGAGAGGCATGAATCATATACACACACACACACAAACAGCTGTGCTGAGTCACACACACACTGTGCCTGCCCCCTGTGTCACGATGCATGCATATTATCCATCCAGCAATCTCATGACCGCTAGCCGTGTGAGGTGTGTGTTGCGTGTGTGTGTGTTTGCATGTGTGCTGCTACATGCTGCACAACCAGGATCACACTCTGCAGAACTGGCATCAGATATGTTTTTTTGCTCTGTGTGGGAGTACTGCAGCAGGGTGAAGTGAGGTAATAGAAGTTTAGTAGACATTAGTCCTGCATTTAAATCGATTTCACTGTCTGTGCTAAAATATGCTTAAAACCACACATTATTAGCCAGCGGTGACCTTATCTCCCTGAGTTATCTGGTTCCTCTTCTCGCTGCTGTACGTTCTGGGTTATTTTGGTGCACTGAAATAACCTAGTTTGGCCTTGAATAGCCCCACTGTGATGTTCCCACATAACCCTAATGTGGGTAAGACAATAAGAATGTTTCCGCGGTCTTTAGCGCCCCCTGCTGGACCCGCCGGTACAGAAAGGCCGACCCTTTCGAACACAGGACAGACAGACGTATCTCTGAGTGTATTTCTGCTTTCCTGTTTGCAGCCCTTCTTGTAATTTGCAAGTATTTAGGTCTCCTGCCAGCCGGCTACAGATCCGCCCTCTAAACAGCCGGCTGGCGTAAGCGAGTGTGTTTAAAGCGGAGACGAGGCCAGTAAACTTCCCCTAATAACACTGCAAAGTTCACAGTCAAAGACGACGCATTGCATATTCCCTTTCATCTCCGCAGTGCCTCTGAGACAGAGACAGGAGTGGGTTTTGAAGGGAGGGATGAGGGTTGTAGTCAGAGGAGGAGGAGGAGGAGGAGGGGAGGGAAGGAGACACAACCAGGCTGAATCTCTCATTTTTGCCCCAGGGGTGTGTGTGCTGCTGCTGCTGCTGTTGCTATCTTCTTTGTCTAAAGACTGATTAACAGGAACCAAGACTAAAGAGAGGCAATATGGATTGTGTGCGCCGACAAAAAGCTTCCATTCTCTCTAACCTCATCATTTTATGTGTGAAACAGAGGGAAAGCCTGATACAAAGACGTGTTTGGATTAGGACAGATGTTAATGTACTCAACAGAAATATTGCAGTGCTAAAATACTCTTACAAGCCAAATACGACTTGCGAAAATTAAGCTATTAGATAATATAAGATACTATAAAAGATAAAGATAAAGATTCCAACATCCGGGGAAACTAGAACACCCCGATCAAAAGTGAAAAATCTCTTCTCTCTTTTTAACTGTTGTGACTTGTGAGCAGCATTTTAATGGGGCTGCTATAAAGACTAACTGGGGCCATTTAACACATTGTTTTCTAATAATGAAATGTCAATCTGTAAAGCATCTATCAACTACAGCCGTCGGACATGTTTACTGAAAAAAAAAGGTAAGCGTTTGATTTCACGAGATGAAAATACTGAGGGCGAACAACGGTGCCTCACATTTGTAACATCAAAAAACAAACCTGTATAATAATAATGTGCCAGTGTGGTGTTTTCAGCTTGTTCTGCTGCCTCCGGGTGGCAAAGATCAGTTAATGCAGCTTTCAGATCAGTACTTATAATTATAATAAATGCATTTAGTTACTGTACTTTCCCCTCTGCTCTCTGATGTAATAGCTTAATGTATAGTATAATAGTAATAAACCTGGAAAATGTTTTTTTTTCTTCTTCTTCTTTAATTAGTTTTTGTATCAGTGCCATGTACCTTGACCAGGGATCTATACTTTTGCTGTAGTAAAGATATTTCACCACAAGATGGCATTATTATTATTTTTAATAATGTCCATCACCCCCTTTAAGGAAAAAAACTGAGAATACGCACACAAATTATGTGTTATACATGAGAGATGAAGCTTAAATTACTCTTATTGTACAATTATCTCACATTTATTTAAGGTTTTGTTATTTCTAACAGCATATATGTTGTGGTTTTAAGAAATGAAAGTAATCTCAACATAGTTTTACATCCCTTCACTCCAGCTTCTGTCCGTAGTTCTAGAAAGAACCAAACATTCTGTCTCGTTAATATTAACAAGACTTTCCTCTGATTGGCTGATTTAAATCACTGCGAATGTCCTGTTGAATCATTTTAAGATGCCGTGTCTGAGTCTTTTCTCTGTGGATTAAGCACCTAGATCTTCTAATAATCAAAACGCTGTTGCAGTATGAACTCCATTTTATAAAACTGCCTTGAGAAAGGTCTGCACAAAGGAGTATATTGTAGTTTTTGCCACAGCATGTGTCAGGGGGAGTCTGGTTGGGGTTAATGTTGGTGTCGGGATGTTGTCAGCGAGGTCAAGAGGGACCAGAGCTTCCTGCTGCTCTTATCTGACCCCTGGGGGTCACCAGGGGTCGGAATTCCGGGATAGAGACGAACTTCCACAACACTTGCTATGCCCTGGCTGTCTGGGAGCGCGGGGAAAACACGCCAGTTGAGATCTAATTTAAGAACTTTTAAGAGAAGCTGTAAAAAATGATTGTTTTGTGTCACCGGTGTTTCCAGACGCTTTTGGATGGAGCAGACAAAGTGGGGCGCGGAGATAAAGGAGGCTGGTGCTGAGCGTGACATTGTGGATGCTGCCATCTGTGCCGACAGGCGAAAGCAGCGTTTGGGAGTTTTTGGGACTCCAGGCACGACAGTCTCATGCATAAAACATGGTTTCTACTTTCTATGCTTTTACAATTGAACTGTATTTTTGTGATTCTTTTTTTTTCCCTTTTCCATTTTTTCATCCAGTCACACGTGATAATTTATAAACGTTAGGGAGTTAGTACCTGCTCAGCTAATTTAGAGCATTTACAGCTTACACTTTTGCATATTGACTCTCGTGGATGTTACACAGTTCCTCATATGATCTTATATTGCTCTGTAAAGTTGTAAATCTGTAACTTGAGGACTTCTGTTAATCAGTATCTCTCAAACCTCAACAGGCAAAATGTTGTTAAAGCGTCACAGAGCTGTGTGTGTCTTGGTCTTTAAATATTTCATTTTCGCTATGTTCTGTTTGTTGTTCTTGTTCTACTCTGCTGTTGTAAAGATTCCCTTCAGGATCAATAAAGCTAATCTTATTTTATCTTAATGGATTGTCTGTTGCTGCTCAAAGATCAAGCAATTACAGCCAAGCTTTTGGAAATTTAACCTGCCAACAAAAAACAGCAGGTTCTCCCTCATGTCTCACGTAAGGGGCATAAAATAAAATTAAAAAAAAAACAAAACACATGAAACCAAACAATAAGATGCTTAATATAGAGTGAAATGGGGATCGTTGGATAAATGTTTTCTGAACTGACAACATAAGTGTAATCAGGATGAAAGCAGTAGATAAAATTACTTTGTGTGACGTTAGTGCGACGCCGTTGGCAGCTATGGACATTTTTCATAGATCACTAAAGTAATGAGGAAGAAAAAGGACTTTGCTCACAAAGGCTTCACATGGTGCAGGTCTCGTGATGCTGCGGAAGTGTCTCTGACGGTCACAGGGAGCAGACACCGACTCACATCTGGAAGGTAAGGATTCTATTTGAAAACCGGTTTTATCAAAGCTTAAATGAACAGATCATGTGGTTCTTAAACCCTTTTGCATTGCTGTTACGTGTGAGTCGTATGACGTCCCCTGAATCGTTTTATATTATAACATCTCATTCATTCTATTGATGTTATAACCTGCCATTAATGTTAAAGTTTACAGGTATAAAATGCTAAGATAATGGTAAAAACTAAACCTGCTGGATTTAAAGAAGAAGCAAATTGTGATTTTCCAGACTGTGCTGATGGTTATCCCTTAGAACTACTTGCTGATACAGTTGTTTGCAAACTGTGCGCGACGTGATTGGTCATGGAGTGGAAGAGCAACCTGAGGCGCACCCAGTCCCTCAAGAGTGTCCCTTCGTCATGTGACAAGCCCACCTGGACGGAGACGGGCAAAAAAGCATCCGTGTCCCAGCTGGTTTTGAGGTGAATCACTCTCGTTTCTTCTGAGGGCAGAAACCATTATTTTGGATCAATCTGTTAATTATGTCCATGATTAATTAATTAGTCATTTGGTCTGGAAAATGTATTTATTCCTTGGCCCAAGATGCAACCTCAAATGTCCCCAAAACATATTATTTTACTGCCATAGAAGATTAAAATACCTGGGGAAAAAAAAATCACATTTAAGAATCTGGAACCAGAGAAGCTTTGCATTTCTTTTCTTAAAAAAATGACTCAAAACTATGAATTTCCATCAGTCAACATTGATTAATTGGCTTGTTCAGTGCTGTATGCTGTAGATAAGAAATATGTCTTTTGTGAACATAACAGATATCAAACTACAGTCGCAGTAAACTCATCCATTCAGGCGACAACGAGAAATAATGGTGAAGCAAATCCAAAACCAGCGCTACATGAGGTAACACACATTCAGACACATGGCATCCTCTTAGTTGAATAAATAATGCAACTGCATGCAAACGTAGGGTATGAGATTTATTTATTTTTTTATGTTAGATAACTCCTCCATTTGTGAGTGGCCTGTTGGAAACTAAAGAGACTCACCCAGAGTCTCTAAAGAAGAGATATGATGAGAGGGAACGCTCTCCGGCCAAAAACAATTTGAGCCGCAGCAGGTCGATGGGGAGTCTTCAAAGCAATCCTGGATCCATAAATACCCTGAAGGCTCTGTTCGAGTCAAAGTCGGCAACGCAAATCAAGCCGAAGGGGGGTTTCAGAACCGCGGATGTCACGTCACCTCCCGAGGCGGCCGACGTCCTGCCAGTGACCAACGGAGAGGTCGAAGGGTTAAAGGGCCCTGCTGAGAATCGGAAGACCCAGATTCCCGCTGATGCCTCCGTCGATGATGCTAAAACTGATGCGAAAGAAGAGAACGCTTCCCGAAAGGTGAACGAACAATTCAAAGATCCGAATTATGTCAGTTGATTTGGCGAGTTTAGATCTATCATGTGATTTCTGGCCGACAGGTGAAGAATCAAACCCGAACGGAGCGAAGAAAAACGATAGGGGGAGTCGATTTTGAAAACGTTGTAGCCTCTCAAGCTGGTGAGTACGAGACGTTGTCTTTCTTCTCAATAATTCATCGTATATTATAAGCTGGTGTTTCAAAGGGTGATAAACTACACCCTAAAAAAAATGTCTCCTCCTGCCCTGTAAAGTTGGGAAATAAAAGTTCAAAGTCTGATTTCACGATTATAAAACATTGTAGAAAGTTATTGGAGAATTACCAACCTATAAAATCTTTTAAGTGCTGCCTTACTCTATAATAGTTCCCTAAACATATTTGCTTTTAATCCGCCATCTGTATATCAAACAGAAAAACCCTATTAACTCCTCAGATTAGCCAAATTCAGTGTCTGATTCCTCATGCCAACGAAAAACAAGATGCCGGCTCCGCTGGTAAACGTTTCCTGGAAAGCCCTCTGTGCTCGTCCTATGACTCAGGTCAAACGCATGAAAGGGAAGCGGTGAAATGGAGATGAATATCAGTGCGGTGACTGCGCAGGGATCAGTGATTGACTCAGACCGGTGCGGGTCGTAGTAGGGCACTCCAACGCCGGGACGGAAATAGCCGGCGCGCTACGAGTTCTGAATAAGTGCAGGTGGGTGTAAGGGTCAGCTGTCACTAGGGCAGCGGTGACACAGAGAGAGGGAGCGACCGCGGATGGCAGAGGCTCCGATAGCAGACAAAAAACCAACAGGACGTTGAAATACATTCACACAGATCTACAGAAAGTAAGACGACAGGCAGGACGGAAGGAGCTACTGGGAGCTGATCATTCCCTGTGAGTACTGGTCGTGCTGATTTTAATTTTCCATCTTTAAAAAGTGGCCGTGGCAAAAAAAAGAGAATAGAATAGAATAAAATAGAGTTTATTACCATTTGTACAGGTTATAGACAAGTTTATCAAATACACTGGAATTCTTGTGTGCGTCCCTGAGTCATTTGTAGCTAAAAAATCGTAACTTAAAAACTTAGAAAAACACAAAGAGACATACAAGAAGCTATATACAAAATATGTAGGTGCAAGAGTTGTCATTTTACAGAAATTTACAATTATAATTCAAATTATATAACAAATATATTACAAAAATATTACAAAAGAGCTGCACAATTATAAATAAGCAATAAAAAAAGGCACGAAGGCAAATAAATAAAACAGGAATATGTGCGGAGAAGTGAATTTGACCTGAGATTGTTACGTATATAATCTGTGCCTGTTGAGTATAAACACTCTTTAACTGCATGTTATATGGCTTGAAAATTCCCTTGAATGGAGATAAAACCTAATTAAACACAGTACTATGATGAAGCTAATTATACCAATGATTGATGAAGTAGTTTTCACAGCTTTGTGAGTCTTTAACTACTAGTGTTTACGCTTACTTGTCACATCCTGACGCTCACCGTTGTCACAGTGTCTGTTTTTTTCGTGAAGCTGCTAGGGGACTGTTCGTTTACGGTTTATTCTGCTATAAACTATTTTAAGACATATGAGTGTTTACTTCTGCTCCGCCATGCTTAGTCAAGCGTAGCTGCAGTGACTCGCTGGCCCTTTTTAAAAGTCAGTATGTGTGTCAGTGGGGTCAGGTATCTCTCCCTTTCCACCACGAGTGGTACATTTATAACTTAACCACATGACAGCTGCTAAATATCAGCTTCGGAACGCTATTTCTTGTGAGCCAAAATGACTAATTAAAATGCAAAGACGTGACTATATAATTCACCTGCATACAATAAGCCGGTTGTTTAAACTCCTTTTTCACGCTCTGCTTAAATAGAATAATGAGACTCTCAGTCACATGTGATAATATCTGGAAATAAACAGTTCAGCGGTTTCTTTGGCAGCTAATAAGAAGCGGTAATCAAAGAGAGAAAAACAAAAGGGTCTAAATTATGCATTCAGCATTTGTCCTCTCCCCAAAATCCCATGTGAAGAATTTAGTTCTGCGTTTATATCACAGCATTGCACTGTAGCACATGAGAGAGCTCTGATTAGGCCCTTTCGAAGAGTAGAGATTAAAAAACTGTGTCTGATGTCTCTGCAGATCAAAAGAGGAGGTCGATTGCAGACTTCAGAGATAGCTCCTTCTACCAAACCAAGGAGCAACTGTGTGTCTCAGTCAAAGCCATATCTGCTCTCTATCTGTCAAAGGTTGCACCTCGGAAACCAACACACAGCCTTTTCAAACCGGTAAACGCCTGTCTACTCAATATGTGCAACTTATTGTGCAACTTATTATTGTGTTAAACTGACTAGTATTTTAGTTGGATTCAAATTGGACCAAGTTGGACTTCTCACAGTCTAATTAACACACCTAGACCAACCCCAATGTGATTGGTATTCAGTTTTCTCAGGCATGTCTATGCCTTACCCAGTGGAGCAGAGAAGCTGCCAAAACTGACCAACTAAAGAAAAAAAACACCATTAGTACAGATTTAATGTTGTTTCACACATTGCAACCAGCAAGTGTGATTAATAAAAAGAGAGTGAGGGACAAAGGGAAACCTTTATCCTATTCTCAGCACATACAGCACCAGCCCAGACTGGCGCATCTGGAAATGTAGTTGAGAATTTATTAAGCTTATTAAGTTCTTTACAAGATCAACAGATATACACATGTATATATCTATGGCTGTATTAACCAGCTGAAACAACAGATGATGCTGCATGATGGAGCGGACTCCATCGGTTATTTGATTGCAATTGCAGTTGCATGTAAACTGAGACAAGGACAGAAGTCCAACTAGATGCAAAAATTGAATTTTGAACATAGCTCAATTAAGTTCTGCATATAATGGTACTGATTGTCCCTAAATCTGAAGATTAGTTTATATTATGAACAATGTCTCATCAATATTATATTTTAACACACTTCTCTGTGCTGTTTTTAACTTGAATATTAAAGGTCCCAGAATAAAAGGTTTGGGTTTTAGGTACCAAAAATCATCTGAAGCTCTCAAGCTTCTCTCTGAAGTTCTAGAAAGAACAGGTTGTTTTGTGTCTGTCATTAATATTAATGAACTTTTCTGATTGGCTGATTTAAATTACTGTGAATAGGATTCTCTGTGGATTGAACATTTTCAGTGCCACACTGTATAACACTACAACAGACTTCACATACACAGACACACAAAATTAACAGCAGTTGATAATGTAAGATAAACCTGAGCTGAAATAATAATTGTTTCCATGCAGGGCCAAGATCATTCATCTGAATCTGGGAAAAGATTTAAGGTAAGGTCGAATCTCACCATTAGGTTTGCATTAGAATGGCACAGTCATAACATGTCTACAGTATCACATACTAAACAGTCATACGGCTCAAGAAACCCAACAGGATTGGTTTTCTTATGAGTTGGCACAGTCAAAAGGATTGGATGTCATTTGTTCTAATTTTTATTCTTTTGTTTTGCATTGGTGTTGTGTTGTATTTGTTTATTGCTGTTCAGCTAACAAACTGACAATGTGCATGTGGAAAGCAAATCAACCGGCATGATTTGGAAGGTAATGGCCCTTGTTCCTGTCAGCATGTTTGCACATCGAGCATGATTTTCACTGGATAGCTAATGAATGAAAACGTTACTTTGTCCTCCTAAGATGGCTGAAGACTCCCTACAAAAAAAAGGTGACCACCTCGCGCCAACTTCAGCCAGACATCAACCAGAACCAGAAGACATCTCTGGGCCACATTCCCAACAATTTATGCCATCCCAACCATCCAAAGATATGCTTTACCAACAGCGGCAGAAATGTGAGCTGCGAAGGCTCCTGAAGCACACTCACCCGGAACTGACGATGTTAGATAAAGTCGTGGACGAGGAGCTTGCTGAGGTTTTGAGCTCAGAGACTGGTGTGACAGCTGCTGAAACTGGATACGAGGGAGAGGTCCTTTCACGACGCTTGTTATTTGAGAACTGTGCCCTGAGTAATAAAGTATCTCCTTACACAGCCAAGCTGCACATGGCAGAGGGAGCAGCGGAAAGAGGCAATGTCAGTAAGACATCAGCTGTGTTTGCAAAGTGTGAGGTGTCAGAGGAGAGGCCTTGCCTTGCAAGTGTTAAAGCGATCGTAGAGGCTGACAAAACACTTGGTTCTGGTCCAGATCCTAGCAGAGAATGTGAGGAGGAGATTGTAAGAATAGATGTTCAGGCTACCAGAAGGATATTTGAGAGTCAGTCTGTGAACACGCCTAAGTCAAATACAGATAATAAGCTCCACACTAAAATTTCTATTTCCCAAGATGAGAAAAGGGCATTCCAAAACCAAACACATGGATTTGAAATGTGTAGTAAACAGAATCTACACAGCAAAAACAGAAGCAGTGACAGTGACTTGACAGAACAGAGCCATAAACAAGGGTCATGTATTCATGTTGTAGGTCAGGGGACCAATCATGAGTTTTCTGTTCGGGAAGAGGATCCCACTGGTGAAACCCTCTTTGACGATGAGCCTGCAAGTCTTTCAGATTCTGAAAGATTCGGGGAAATGATCAAAACGAGTGCAGCTCTTTTCCAAAACAACCCATTTATCTCGGCAAATGTAGAAAGAGAACATTCCAGTTCTTCGACAGCAAAATCCCAGACGCATGCTATAGACAGTGAGGCATCTGAACACTGTCTCCCAGCCAATGTCAAGAACAGAGCTCATCTGTTTGAATCAATGCCATTCGACAAAATCAAACATCAGAACAAGGACGACATAGAAACAATGGTGGAGAACATCAAGGAGACTTTGGATTCCCTTTATCATGTTAATATCATCCATTCAGATGGTTCAATCATTGAGGTGAATGAGACAATGATTGCTAAAAAGGCTAAATTCACACTTTCAGAGACTGGACCTAAGATAAAATGTGATAAGGTGGCTGAAGGCGGTGCACAAAACTTCATAGTCCAGTTGCTACCACGGGCAAACCTAAAGCCTCAGATCACTTACCTGAAGGAGGATTGCAAAGGAAATATGGGGGCCACAATGGTGAATGTACCTGTGCACCAACATCACTCCACTACCAGCCAGGACACAGAGATTAAAACTGCCAATGTGGTTCAGCTTGTTGAGGATATTCTCAATCAAGATAACTCCCTGAGGAAAGGAGTCATCATCCAGGAGGGTGTCAACAGATGTGCTGAAGTAATGGTTTACTCCCTTTACTATTATGTCAATGAGAAAGATGTTAAAAGTTACTGTCCTCCACAAGACTATTGTGCAGAGTCTTATGAACCGGAGACAGAAAGAAGTAATGAAAGTAAAACGAAAAATCAAGGGCTGAGAAATGGGGTCATTGAATCAACCATCAGCCTTCAAGAAACCTCTCAAGACCAAACCTGCTCAGGATCAATTAGGCCTGAAGTCACAGTGAAGGGGAATGTGAAACTGTTCAGGAGTTGTATTGAAAAGGGTGATCTGGAGTATTTGAAAACTCTTCAGGCTGAGCCGACAGTTCCAGAACAGGAACTTCCTTCCAACCAAAATGTTCCCGGACAAGGCATAGAGCTTCATCCTGAACAGCGATGTGATCAAGGAGAGGAGAGTCCACCAGAGTGGGTACCAGTGGATGTAAAGAAACTGAAGTGCATGTTCTCTGGAGATCAAAGACCACCACCTCAGCCAAAGCAATATGTCACAATCTCTCCTGGATTCATAGGTCAAAATGTGCCACTTGGAAATAGGCAGTGCTCTACTGAGAGGGATGTTGTTGATGGTGTCTTCTCCCATGTGCAGGAAAAGAATAACATCGGGAAGTGTGGCAAACAAGCACTACAAAAAGCATGCAACTCTGAAGTTATATTGCGTTCTGAGACACAGGGCGAGAACATTGTCCACCAGGCTGAAGGAGCCAAGGTGGTAGATGACGATGATGAAATCTCGAACCTCAAAACTGCAATCCATAGCCTTCATCAGACCACATTGGAGGCAAAATCTTTTCATGAGTCATCACAAGAAAAACAGAAATTCCTTGCTCAAGAATCTTCAAAGGAACCTGTTGCTACAGTTAAAAAATCTCATGAATATTCAGTGAATGCACAGAGAACAGAAGCAGAATTGTCCAAAGAAAATGCACAAAAACAGGAGCCAGCCTCCAACATCACTTCAGAAAATAAACCAGTAAATCAACAAGAGAATACAAACCTTAAATATGTGAATTCTGTAGAAATTCATACTAAGGGTCAAAAAAGCACAGAGGCGGTCCCAGAACAACATTTTGAAGCTGCTACAGTGTCTTCAAATAGTTCCGAAATAGCTGCAGAAGATGAGGAAATTGATTTTCAGGGTAAACTTCAAGCAGCCTTAGATTCCTTGGAGAGATCCAACATTAATGTCACTAGAGGAGATTTCAGAGCAGCAATGATCTACAAAAAATCTTCCAAAGAGAGATCACAAAATGTTGATGCAGCATCCTTTCAAAAGACAACTAAAAATGAGATTTGCACTGAGCCAAAATCAAATCAAGCACCACTGAGACACGATGTGGCCTCAGAGCCTCCAAGACAATTTGAAAGCCTTAACACACCAGCTACAAATGCTGCCCCGGAAAAAAGTAAAAGGCCTGTTGGTCCAAAACCAGCCATCCCACCTAAGCCTGAACATTTGAAGGTGAAACAAAGAGATGATCAATCAACCAACATAGAGATTCCGCCAACTAATACTATGAAATCTAAGAAGAAAAATCTATTGAAAGAAGAGAAAATTCAGCAAACATTGACAGAAACATCTCTGTCAGTTCAGGATGAACATACGCAAGAAGAATTGTCCAACAAGAACTCAGGACCAGATTTGGAGGTTTATGAAAAACCAACACAGAATACATTTTTTGGTGAAGCGTCACAGGAAATCCAAGTAAGCCATCAAGTCCAAGGTTCAATCGTCACCTTTGAAAAAGACATCGCAGATGAGAATATCGTTAATCAACAAAAGGAGAAAAATGTCACAGCAGCGGAGAAAAGCCAACAGAACATCCCACTCAAAGATAAAGATAATGAACCAGATGAAAGCCATGTAGATTTCAACGAAGCACTCAAACAATTTGGAGGTAAAAAGGCACCTTCAGGGAAGAATGCGCCTGTAAAGCCAAAAAGAGTCAAAATTGCAACGCCTGACAACAAAAACACAAAGCACTCATCTGGAGACAATAATTCAAGCATTCTTGCAGACATACAGGGAGAACCGCAACAAACTCCAACCGAGCCATCAAGCAATGGACAAAATGTCTGTGGACTAACTGCTGACAGCAAAGACAAGCGAGAGAAAGAAATTAAACAGGAAGTCAAAGTTGAGATGAGGGAAAAGAAAGGAAGAACCGAGACGGAGGATGAATGCCGGCAGCGGCTGTCCATTCACATGGACGAGATCATGAGAGGGAACATTACGGCGGCCATGGACATTTTTGACAACTTGCGCAAGCAGGAGGAACTGCAGAGCATTCTCAGTCAAGTCGAAGAAATTGAAGAGGACACAAGCGAGGTTGACGCAAGTTCACTGAGGCAAGTGTTTGACAGTGTCCCTGACTGGGTTGTTGATTCAAATAAAAGGAAACTGAAGAAGATAAAAGAAGAACACGAAGAGGAACAATTGTCGAGAGGCAACACGGAAAGCAAATCGTCAATGGCGCATGTTTTCGGAGATCTTGAAAGAGCCAGTGAGGAAATTATGACTCTGAAAGAGCAGACTTTAGCCAGGCTCCTGGACATAGAGGAAGCCATAAAAAAGGCTCTATATTCTGTCTCCTCTTTGAAATCAGACTCAGATATTGCTGGTTTATCATGCTTGTTCAAAGAGTCCTTAGGGACTGTATCCCCGTCCTCTGTGAACATTAGCAAAATTAGCATCGGGTCAAGCAGAAAAACAACAGGGCTGACACCGGAAAGCCACTTAACACAGGGAAGCACAGCTATGCCAGCTGGTCAGCATGAAAGCCCTGAAATAGCTTCTGCAAAGCAGCGAGCAAGTCCTCCAACTTCCCCGGCCTTTATCTCCATCCAGTCAGCTGCTCGAAAGACAGATAAAACAGAGCTGCTGTCACCAGAGACTCCAACCTGCTCTACATGTCACAGCCCGAAGACCGAAGAGAAGTTTCGGACAACAAAAACCATCCAATGCAACAGCCCGACCCCAAACAGAAAACATGACCCTAGAAAAGGAGGTCAAAAACAGTCCACTTGCAGCCCACTTTACCCGGAACAGCAGCTCAATGTGCTTGAGGCTGACCATGGGGGAAACAGTATTTTAGGCAACAAAACAGTCACAGAGAACTATGAGAGGACTGATAACTTTGGGAACCGGTTTTACTCCTCCAAAACCTCCACTGTCGTCAATACGCAGCCAGTAACAATGACATCACCCACAGGTCCGACCGTGACCAGTCCGGTTCCACATCAGGTCACGATGTATCCTGAGGTTCGGCTGCCGATCAATCAGAAACCAAACAATAATTTCCTTCATGGATAGGCTGCAGTTTATCTCTGAAAAACTTAACGTTGGTAGTGTTTGTTCATGTTACTGTATGACAAAATTTATATGACGGTTGGTATTGTTTATTCATGACTGGTTTTAGATATTCCTATTAAAGTTCTTTTTTTGTTGTTATCTTTATCACATTTTTTGTTTTGCATTTTAAATAAAAAAAGACTCAAATGCCTTTGTGTTTTGTTCACCATAATAAACCACGTCTCATTTTTCTCAATAGTTTAACTTTCAACCTGCCTGTTGCGAGACATGCTCAGCCTGTTTGAAGCCAGTGTATCCGATGGAAAAAATTACCGCAGACAAATACATTTTCCACAAAAGTTGCTTCTGCTGTAAACAGTGCCAGAAGAAGTTAAGGTGAGATGTAAAAGTATTCTAAACAATTAAAAAAAAAATCATCTGTAAAATTGATGATTAAATTTGATTAATTCTTGTCTGTGTCAAAATCAGTTACATTTGTGACATTAATGTGGATAAAATCATGTATGATTTTTTGTATTATTATTTTGTGTTGGCCTGAATATATTGTAGCCCTGATTAAAGCACAATACAACAATGCAGCAACTGTTTTAACAGAAATTGAAGTCTTCAATGTAATTTATCACAATTAAATAAAACATAATATTAGAGCAAATAGATATAAAGAAAATAACCAATTTTAATATTTTATTTGTATTAACTCAAACATCATTGAAATGATTCAGTTGTTTCTGATCTTCTAAGATTCCCCCTGATTAAAATTAAACTTAAAATTAATTGATTGACGGAGATAATTATCAGCAGATGAACCACTTAAAGGCAGAATATGCAGGATTTTCCCTTTAAAACAATATATAAATTGTACACATATATAATCCCTCTCAGACCATGTAGCCCTCGGCCTATTTTATACTTTTCTCATTGTTTTTTTAGGTTTTGTTTTGACAGGGATGTCCTGAAACAACAAGAAAATACAGGCAGAGGGCACCAGTGTTAAGTTTTCGAAATCTAAAGTCATGTAGGTCATTAACCTCATTTACCTCAACGTAGCAATGCTTAGTTCAGCAGTTACAACAAGTTAAAGTTTGGTAAAAATGAATTAATAATTAAAACTTACCTGTTAAGATAATAAACCACCTCCCACAGAAAGCTACCAACCAACATAACTTTCTGTGATTTTTCTTAACTGCTGTAGCAGCTGCTTCTTCTACTTGTTGCAGCAAATGAGGTGCTTAATGATATTATGTTTGCATTTATTTGCAAAACACATGGAATTAGAATGCACACATTCCAACAGAAAACACCTGTATATTAAACTAGACACAGGTGGAACTTGCTAATTTAGCAGCATCAACGCTATACACAACCCACAATGCAACAATATCTTAAAGTGACAGGCTCACTCTGAAAGTTTCAAGAAGGGTCTGTCTGCAGGCTGTAAGACAGAGGTGTGTTTGTAAGTGGGCATGACGTTAGAAATAGGCGTGTCATAAGTGGGCGTGGCTTTTATCAGCAAATGAACATAGGTGTGATATGCACATAAATAAGATTTAACCCTACTCCTAATCAGTTTTATCATTATGTTAGCTGGTAATATTAAGATATACCCACAAAATATAATGTGGGTGGAACCTTAGGCCATAGTGCAGTCTGGTAGGATTACTGGTAAGTTACTGTAGGTGTGTCTTTAGAAATGGGCGTGTCTTAGGTCTTGCAGTGGGCGTGTCTTTAATCTTGCAGTGGGCGTGTCTTTAATCTTGCAGGATGCAGATGCATCCTAAATCAATGTGGTGGATTGATTCACTTTCTGATTGATTGAATCAATAGAAATATAAGAAACAGAAGAAATGCTTTAATAGAATAATTTCATGGCAGATATTTTGACATAAAATCAAAGGAACATGATTTATTTATTTATTTTTTAAATTGCAAACTGGAGTAAGATTTAAATGAGATAAATTGTGCTTATTTGTAGCATACAAAACTATGCTCCCTTATATGGGGAATTCTACTGCATATTTCACTACCAACAACTGTTCAGAAGAAAGGGGAATTATGATGAGGGCTTCGGACACACTCAACACAAGAACAGATGGCTTTTAAGGAAAACTCCTGATGAAGTGTCCAATGAATCCGAGGCATAGATAAGGCTTCTGCAGCAATGTGAGTACAGCAACGTTGACGTTGTTTGTATGATAAAGTGATATATCATAGTGGATTTCCTCCATTAAAACTATGTTCTCTTTCTGTTTTCAGCTAATTTAAAGGTGACATGGAAAATCCTCCTCAGAATGGTTCAAATTTGATGGTGTGTTCATGTTTTGATTGATAAGTCTAACGATACAAAACCAATGACTTAATTATTGTCAAAACTGTAAATATGAAAAAATGCTGTCAATGAAATTGTGTTCTGTTTTGTTAAGAGACATTTTGAATTTAGTTCACAATTAATCTATACAATACATTTAAATCTTGTCAAGTTTTATAAATTGTATTTGAAGTGACATAACACAAGAAGAATCAAGTTGTAGTAGCTTTAACTGTTGATTATTAGCAAAAATGCAAAGTTGTTTAATAATGTTAAAATTGAAAACAAAATTTGGCAAAACTATCTGACATACTCATCCATTGATTCATTGATAAATTGATTTATAGCCATGAGGAGACTGACTGTGATGATGTATATATATATATATATATATATGTTCATATGATATACTGTTCTATATCTGGGAATATCTCAAATCCATATGACTTAATAAACAGAACCAATCAAATCATTCATCATTTAAAAAATAAATCATATAACTTATAACGTGTGACATTACATATTTTTGTTCTAAAAGTAAAAAAATAAAAAATGATGGAAAAACTGATCAGAAAATAAGTGAAACGTTTTCCATGTGTTCATCACTATGCATGAAACCTTTCATATTACACAGTCGACCCATTATTTATATAAAAAAATATTTATTCATGCAGCTTTAAGACATTTGAGAAACATTGTAGATGTGCACATTTAACAAAGTTGCTGTGCTGAGCTTCGATATGTCAAAATGTCTTCCTCTTTCTTTTTCCCATCACAACAAACAGTTGACTAGTGGTGAGTGAAACTTATTCTTGTCTTATTCAGAGAAGAATGAGGCATAATAATAATAATACTGTACATTATCCAGCAATTAAATTAGGATCATAAACAAAAACAACTGAGTGCAGTGCAAATATACATTCAAACACATCTTAACAACAAAAAATAAAACATTCATTTAATAATTTATAAGAAAAAACGTGATTCGGATTCTGCCTACTGATAAGTTACTGTTATATTAGATGAGAGCGAACACAGTTTACCCTGATATGAAAAAAAACATGTCGCTAGACACTGTAAATGATATAAACTACAATTGTGTGCTTTCCCCTGATTTTTCCTCTTGCTTAATGGATCCCTTGTAGACAATTCCATGCTCGGAATTCCTGCAGGTCAAAACCAGGAGATTAATAGGTGTGAATTTCTTTAAAGCAAAGTAAGCGCGTAAGTGCTCATCGACTCACGTGGGTTTAACGTGGTCCTGAAGCTCGACGTTGCGGGTCTCCGGCAGAAGCAAACAGCAGCCTCCGGCGACCATAGGGACGATGCCGTATATGAGCATGGGGATGGTGTGGTGGTAGATGTCCAGGAGCCGGATCAACGGAGCCAGGATCCCCGCCACACGGGCACACGTGGAGTTCAGGCCCACACCGTTCTGCCTGCAAGGATGGACACCAAACTCAGAACATAGTAGTACTAGTAAAGATGTTTTACCATCTGCAATCAATGATTATAATGTATTTTTCATAGTTTATTTCAGTTTGACCTGGGACATTGTCTACCTTACCTTAGAGAGGTAGGGTACAGTTCTGCCGTGTAAACGTAGAGTATAGAGAAACTGGCAGTGGCTGCAAATTTCCCCAGTACAGCGATGACTGTTACCACTGCAGGAAGGTCTGATGAGAGAAGTCACACATTGAAGTTAGTCATTTTCTATACCTGCTTATTCCTCATTAGGGTCGCAGGGGTCTGCTGGAGCGAGAGGCAGGGATACACCCCAGATGGTTGCCAGCCAATCATGGGGCTCACACACTCATACCTACAGGCAATTAGAGTCTCCAATTAACCTCAGCATGTTTTTGGACTGTGGGAGGAAGCTGGAGAAAACCAACGCAGACACAGGGAGAACATGCAAACTCCACACAGAAAGGTGTGGACCAAGGAGGTCTTGAACCTGTGACCTTCTTGGTGTGAGACAACAGCGCTAACCCCTGCACCACCGTGTCACCCACACACGGTAATTGTGCAAAATGCGTCTTGTCATAGGTGATGTATTTAAATGATAATTGTTAGAATGATGCGTATATGTTATCCCATATTTACTCAGTTACACTCTCAGTCTTTGTACTGCATACCATGACAGTATAAGTTTGTGTGTGTGTCTTGTTCTGCACTGAGTTATCTTCTAGGTGGACAATGGAGATGTTGCAGCTGGTGACTTGACCAAGATGGGAACTTCCCTTCAACTGTTTAATTGATGTACCTGGTTCCTGTCGTATTGATAAGGAAGTCGTAAATTTGTTGTAACACCATAGCTAACCTGGGAGAGTGGCCGAGAAGAAACAGACCTATTTACATACTAGAGAAAGGGAAACAAAACCTTGTATTAATTAGATTAGTTTTATTACAGTTTATGTTGTTGCTGACCTTTTCCCCTCCCCTTAGAAGCAACAAAAATATGTAACTAGGGACCACCCTAAGGAAATAAAAAGTGGGCTCTGGCAGAGATATGGTTAGAGCGGGTTGGAGACTGTAACTGAGCATTTCTCTGTCCGTTTTAGGTTGTTTGAACCTGATAATAATTTATTATTTAAGTTTATTTTTATTTAAGTTTTTGGAAGTGTTCCAGCATCTTCCTAAAAGCAATGAACTCAAACAGAAATACATCACAGATATACAACCATCTTCTTAAGCCGTCTTTAGAAAGAAAATAGGAAGTAAAAAAAAAAGTAAAAAACAAAACAAAAAACAATACAAAAACACAAAAAAATAAGTAACATAATATAATTTAAATTAATACAAAAACCCAGTCTCTTATTTGAATTATGTGTTCATACCCAGGAAAAAGAAAATAGAGAACCAGCTTCATTGAAATGTTTTAATTGGTAACACCTAATTGAAATAAATTCATTTAAATATTTAAAAATAAATTAATTACTTGGAGTTGCTCCATCTTATCAATTGAATTTATTAATTTACATAATGTATGCTATAATATTACATTAATAATTTGGGTTGAAATTACTTGAATAAGTTACTCCAAATTATTAATTCATTTTATTAATTCACATCTATTAAATGAATCATTTGGAGCCTCAACAACTTATTCATTTAATTTCAATGAACTTAATTCATTTAGGTGTTCCCAACTGAAACAATTAAGTTGGTTCACTATTTTCGAATGTGAAGATTCTTCCAGATTTATTTCTAATACATTTTTCCACAAAGTTTCCGCTGTGTTCTCAATAAAAATGTACTGTTGACAGTAAATCAACAGATTCCTATAAGTCAATTACCTTTTGGAACCAGGAGGATCCCGAGACAAGCGGCGCCTCCCAGCAGCACCGCGGCCGACTGACATTTCCTCCTCCCGAAGCGCTGTATGAACGGCAAACAGCCCACGCGTGCAGGAAGCTCTACCGCGGCGAAAATGAACTGCGTGAGGTAGATATCCAGGCCAAAGTTGCCCACGTTCAGGCTCAGGCCGTAGTACATGAGGCTGACTCCAAACCTGTCGATAGATTGGAAGAGAAATCCTCAATTATTGCTGGAACGGAGAAAGCAAGTTGTAATTAATATAAATACTCACCAGACGTAGCTCATTACAAAAGCACGTCTTCTCAGATAGGATATCCTGAAGATGTCCAGCATGTTTTGTCTTCTGGGTGGACCCTCGACCTCCAGCTAAACAGCGAAGGGGCATCTTTTTAATTAGTGCATATTTTTTAGGGCTTTTTGAGTTTAACCCTCCTGTTATGTTAGGGGTCAAATTGACCTGTTTTAAAGTTGGAAGATCTAGGAAAAATAGTTAAAAGTGTTTGTTTTTCACCATGACTGTAATCAATGTATAAAATGAAAGTGGTTGATACTGATCAGGTGAATTTGACCCAGAATCAAACTGGAGGTAAAAGCGTCCCCCTCTCCCACACTGTCCCTACGTAAGTCGACAAATAGGTGAAATAAAGGAGAAACTGATCGCTGCGGTGTTTCTGCAACGAGGTGCGTTCAGTTGTACTCGTAAATCGGAAGTTTGAAGTCAGAGAAGCACTGAAATCTAACATCTATACAAGTACAAACGTTGAGGTTTTCCTTTCAGTCCATTAATATCCATTCTCTTTTATTCTGTATTCAATGATATCGCAATTTTTAAGCTGGGAAGTGCATCATCTCGACCCATGTGTGGTCCTAGAGGAGCAGGTTCTTTTGCCCGTGCCTGATTCAAAACTGATTCAAATGGCTGAATGATTAATTCATAAGTGGTGATTTATCTATTGAGCCATTTGAGCCAAAAGATATAAATATCCGATGCCTGTTGTCTTTCCTAGATGTGGCAATACTTGTTTTAAGTTGCTAGTCTGAAAATAATATAGAGGCATTTGGGCTTCGGGTAGGCTGAATGTAAAAATACCAGCATTCCAGGCTGTAGGTGAATATCTATAATGTTTTATTTTTTATGTATAATGTTATATAATAATGTCGACTGCCACTGCTCATTTAGTTGGAAAACTCATAATTGGAATGTATATTGGAGCTTCAGTACACATATATGTGTGTGCGCGTGTGTATTTGGTCCCCCTCAGTTCCAAAATCCTATCTGCGCCCCTGTCAGAATGTTCCTTTCTTTGCACCTTTGAGACATATTAAACACACAAAAACTAAATTTAAGTGTAAAATATCTTGAGAGAAACACTTGATTAAAAGTAATCAAGTGGTGAGACATTAAGAAAAGTTTTGAATATGCATTTTTTGTTTTTATAAGGTGACTTATCCTAATTTATCTGTGTATCCTAATTAAACCATTACCTGTTAGAGGTAATAGAACACCATTGTACTAAATACTGATAGAATAGTCAGCAATGGAGTTAATAATGAAATATTAACAATGCTTGGTTGGACGTCTTTTCGACCGTTGCTGTTGTTGAGAAATAAACATAACAGGAGGGTTAACACATGTGATGCCGCTCACCTTCTCCAGCAGATCTTCAGGTACCTTCCTCCCGTTCACCTTCGCTGCCCTGCGGACCTCCTTTATGGCCTCCTCCTTCCTGCCCTGGGTGATGAGCCAGCGGGCCGACTCTGGGAGAATCCTAGTCACGGCAAACAGGTCCGGGAACACAAAATGCGTACAGGTTAATTTTTGAACGCTAAAGAAGCAGCCAAAGTGGCCGGAGAGGCTGCTGACCAGTAGAACAGTCCCAGGACGAGGACAAGGGGGCTGAAGAGCACAATCTGCAGGATCCTCCAGTTACGGATCAAATAGGCAGTGCCAGACAATATCATGAGTCCAACGGGGAAAACGGAGTGGCAGATAATGGTGCACAGAGCAAACTTGGAGGAATCAGTCCACTCTCCACCTAAAAGGCAAAAAGAAATAACATCATATCTACTATTCTATGAAATGTTTTGAAAGTACATCTGTAATTAAGAGCGCATCCAGTAAAAATGGGACACATTTGACTCACAATAAACATTAACTAAAGACTCTGTAGAAGGCGAACAGGTCAATGGAGTGAACAAACAGTCAGACATGGTCTCACAGGTTTATTTTGAATATGCATGTTGATATTTACACTGCTGAAGTTTTTGCTCCTTCTATTTGTCCAATATTGAGTAGAATTATCCTATGGCAGATAATTTCTCAATTCTTTTTCTCTATTTTATTCAATTTATTTCTTGCTTAAGAAAATGTTTGCCTTGTTTACTTAAAAGAAGAACAAATTGACCCAAATCAGGAAAAAAGAAACTTGAAAAAAAGATTTGCTAGTGGAAAAAGATAATTCTACTCAATGTATGCCTGATTTTATGCAATTCTTGCAAGATCTTTTTTTTTTTTTTTTTTAAAAAAAAAAAGCATAAACCATCAATAAATTGAATTTGAATTTCACAAATTATACCCTCAGCATGGAGCTTTGCCTTGTGAAACTCAGGCACTATGTGTTGCTATAAGGCAAGACAAAAAAATGAATATATATAATAAAACAAGTTGTATTTGTGTGTAGTTTGTAAAGGGTTTAAGCAGCAAATGTTGTATTATTTTCAATTAAGGAGACTGATTCCCAAGTTGTAAAAATGTTTTCCTGTGAGAAATAATCAGCTTAATAATCATGTGTTAGAGCACAAAACTTTCAGCCATTCTTAAAGTTTGTTTTGTGTTTGCCAGTAAGATAAGAATTAAAAAAACAAAAAAGTCTGATTTCAGCTCCCCACAGTGGTTGCATCAGACATGACACTGTGGCAGGAAGCAATGATGCCACCTGCAGAGTATCACAGCACCGGGTTCATCATAGCACTGTGTACCTACCAATCACAAAGGCGTTCACAATGATGCCGGAGTTTGAGATGCCGCCTAAAAATTTGAGGAGTATGTAAACATAGACGTTGGGTGAGAGACCAACACCAACACCAAACAACATCTGGAGGAGGAGTGAAAGCAGGACCACGAAGCGGCGACCAAACCTGCAGACAAGAGAACAACTGTCACGTTTGGACTCGATGAGCATCAGATGAATTGGACTAAAAGTTCAAAACAGGTTGGATGTGGGTTGTTTAACAAACCGGAGTGTTCAACTACATTTAAATATTGTTTTATTGATGCTTTACGCTGTAAAATAAAGTAAGACACTGAGTATATTGTGTTGTGGGTTGGTACCTGTCAGCCATCTGCCCCAACACCAAGGCTCCAACCAGCAGACCAGCCATGTAGATGGACTGAGATGCTTCAATGAAGCTGCTCTGTTCACACGCCAGGTTGAACTGAAGGTGCAAAAAATATCAAACACCAAATTAAATTTTTTTTTTGACTTTTTCTAATCTGTTTGTGGCTGCTAGAGAGCAAACCCTTAAGACCTAAGAGGGTGGAAATTAAAATAACTTCATTAATTACAACAATTGTTGTACTTTATGATTATGATGAATGTCAGTCAGTCATTTTCTATACCTGCTTATTCCTCATTAGGGTCACATGGTCTGCTGGAGCCAATCCCAGGACGTTACAGCGAGAGGCAGGGATACACCCCAGATGGTCGCCAGCCAATCGTGGGGCACACACACCATTCACTCACACACTCACACCTATGGGCAATTTAGAGTCTCCAATTAACCTCAGCATGTTTTTGGACTGTGGGAGGAAGCCGGAGTACCCGGTGAAAACCCACGCAGACACAGGGAGAACATGCAAACTCCACACAGAAAGGTCCCAGACCCAGGACCAAGGAGGTCTTGAACCTGTGATCTTCTTGCTGTGAGGCAACAGCGCTAACCCCTGCGCAAACGAATGTTTTCTATATAAATTAAATAAATGTAGGAACAATGACTGTATGTACAACAGCAAGAACTGAGATTTGTTAGAACAGTACAGTAGCTGAAAAGAAGAGCTGCCACCCTTAGAAATCACATTTGTATTTTTTTAAAAATATTTATTGGTATTTTTATTGATATTTTAACAGTACACTCACCCAGATGTGTGAACAAATATGCAAAAAGAAAAAGACCTATTATCAATTGTCCAACAAATAAAAAATGTACGAATTGTTGACTTGCTGACCTGAACATAGGCATTTTTGTCTTAATATACGTAATAATAAATATGATAATATATAAATAGGAATCTATCATACTTTGAAGCAAAAAGGTCATTTGAAGTTTAAATACATGGTTCATAATGACTAAAATTACATTTAGTGTCTAGAAAACTGAAGAAGTAGGAATTCTTACTAGATTAAAAAAGCTAAGGCTTCACTTGTGGTCAGATGCTTCTTCCTCTCTGACGTTTTGCTTGTATTAAAACTGCCTTAAGTCAAATGAAAGACTTAGGCAGATAGAGTTTTGGGATTGGCCAATGACATAAGGAGAAAGACAGGATGATGCAGCAGTGGTAGAAGAGTAAAGTTATACGAATAGCTCAATTTGACAAAAACATTACTTGGTTAATATTTTGTATGTTTTTCTCAGCACCTGAATCTTACTTGGCTTGTTAGAACAGTTCCTCAGGGGTTATGTAAACTCACCTCTGTGACAATACTAGAGGAACCTTTGGGCACCTCAAAGTAGGACCCGTTAAGGCATTCTGTCGTATCGTTAATCCCGTAAGCTACGATGGTCTCCAAGTCCAAATCCACAGGTGTGAACATCTTACAGCTCTGGAACTTGCCGTCCTTCACCGGGATCGTGAGGTTTCTTTGACCCTCGTGCGTCAGGTTGGGCCCGCGGAGCAAGATCCAGTCTGTGTTGCAGTAGTTGGGGAAGCTCATGCCCGTGAACACCTGGCCGATCACGTCGAAGCCGACGAAAATGCTGGTGATGCATAACGCGGCCACCAAGCGCTTCTGGAACAGGCCGAACTCCCCGATCTCCTTCAGGATCTGCCCGAAGTTGCTCATGTTTGATTTTGTGGATACGTTCAGAGTGCAGCGTGGGACGGAGGAGCGTCGGAGCTTTTCAGCAGCCACCAACAGCAACGGCCCGCTAGACTCTCATCCTGCAAGTTAATGTTTAAACCGACAATCACTGTGCTTTTTATGACCTGCCAATTTGCTAACAAAGCACCCGAGTATTAAAATGCAACATATCAAGATCCTCCAGGCTGAAGTCCAGCTGTTGTGCAGCTGCCCGGATCTGTGGCCTAATGTCCACTCAGGCTTAACTAATAGGTGTGCTCAGCACAAGGTGCGTGGACGGGCTCAGAGTCATATGTGGAATCGTATCACATGATCAGCTGATTTTCTGCAGCCAGTAAAGTCTGCGGCCGTATAATAAACGTGAATATAATTATGGGTTATCGGTAACATCGTTTGGAAAGATTAGATTAAAACAAACGGGCGTTATCCTTCTTTCACCGAGGCCTTGACAGAGTTCTCCCTGCTACAGTGTGTGCATACAAAGTCTCTCTTTCCAAATCCTTCTTTTTATAAGGTGTTGGATGTTTCTCAAGTAATGAGAGAAACTAACGAGGCACTCGTTAAAAGTCTGTTTTGTGAGGCTGGACGTGCGGCTAATAAAACCGGAGGAATAGGTTTCTACACAGTTAAGCATTAGAATATGTGTCCGGAGGTTGTCGACGCGTGCAGTTTGACGGAAAAAAATCAAACTACATCAAGGTTATCGGTCCATTTACTGTAAGAGTGACTGAGATGTATTGATTTTCACTCTGTTTTTTCAAAAAAAAAGTTTGTTTCAAGGCCACACTATCAGCTGTCAGTTAAATAATAAGCTCACATGAAACACAAGACCTGCTGACCATAGGAGGCCAAAGACCACCAGGGGTCATGAGGTCGCAGCACTTAGATCAGTGCGATCCCTCGCAAACACAAGTTGGATGAGATTTGATTAGATTAGTTGATGTATCTGAACGTAATTAGCACATGTGTTGAAGTAGAAGTGATTTAATATCTTCAAATCCATAAAAAAACACAGTAGTACAGTAGTAGTATGCTTTGTTTACTCGGAGTAAACAAATCTGAGGGGGGGCTAGTTTAATACACACCGAGTTGCATTAGGGGTAATGCAAGATCCTGTGTTTTTTTGGAAGATTCGACACATTTATACAGAGTAAAAGTCAGGATATTGCTGCCCAGATTCTGCCGATTCTTCTCAAATCTCCCATTTCACATTAGTACAATATTAATAATATTAAATGACTGCATTGCACCTTAGGGGGGGATCAAAAGCAGAAACTGGGCGACAGGATAGTACCGTTTTAAATCTGATATACTGTTGGAGAAAAAGGTGCAAAGAGGAGGCTGATATGCTCATTCTTTATTGATTAAAAATAATCAAGAGAAACATGCTTTGAACTCCAAAACGATCAAAAAAAAAAAATAGAGCAAATGAAAGAAAAAAACTGAAGACAGGTGGAAAATTCAAATATATTACAGCCTTGATGATTTATTATTGCCTGGACAAAAAAAGTGGTTTTGCCGGTCATCTGTTCCAGTTGCTACAGCTCTGTTTGTCTACATGGAAGCAGGACAGAAGGATGAGAACAAAGCCATTAGGTCTTCAACTCCGTTAGAAGCAGGGCTCAAATCTATACGCACACACACTCGCACACACACACACATACATTTCTCTGCGCTCACACATACCTATCCTGTCTTTGTCTGCAGTCTGCTGCAGACTACACCAGGAGAATGGCACTGAATACTGCAGCTTAGAAACTTCTAGTAACACGAGGTCGCCGACTAAAGCCGCTTCCCCTCTGAGTAGAACACAGGGTCGACACACCTGCATATCTTTATTTCAGGTACAGTATCTTCACGTGTAACGAGAACAACATTTCAAAGACACTGAAAAATCTGAATCTAAACCTTGACATCACGTCAAAAAAAGAAAAAGAAAGAAAAAAAAAGAAAACAGTTGGTCATTTTCAATTTAAGGCTAGCGTAAAATTTAACATGTTTAAAGTCAAAATACAAAGATTTTCCTCTTTAACATTTTATCTGCAAGCACAAAAGAAAAAAATGCATTTCATTCAATATGGCATCTGGAGGGTTATGACATATTATCACATCACCAAATTAAACAGTAAAACCTGCTGGCGCTTCAGATATACACATTAAAGCAGAGTGTTACATGAACCTCCCGCCGCGAGATGCACATTCGTCATCAAAACCACGCTAATAATGCGCACGGACGTCCAGAATGTGGTTGAAAGGATGTGACGTCTGTGCTGATGACGGCTTTTGTTCCGACTGAACACGTTTCGGGGAAAAAAAAAAAAAACTTCTACAATCATAGCCGAGCTTTTACCGAACACTTGAAGGATGTAAAAATCGTCTTTTCAGCTGTGAGTGACAGGACTGACTTCAGATGAGGGTTAATTAAGTTGTAATTAAGAGCGGGAGTTTAATTTTACTGTTACTTGGCTTGAAATTTGAGGGAATTTAAGGTGGTCAAGCAGTGCATTCAAACCTCAAAAGGTGGGGTATTCAAACTTCTCAAAAGGCAAAAAAAAAAGCCGATAGTTTTGTTTTCTTTTTTTTAATGATGTAAAGGTAAATGACAAAGTAAAGTGACAGCATGTCCTGCAAAACCGAGGGAATTCAAAGCCAAATTCGCAGTGTCGTCATCTTCCTTCAGGCAACGCTACAACCCACGACCGTGTCATAGGACAGAAAAAAAGGCCAAGAGTGAAACACCCGGTATAAAAACAAATCAAAGCCAAATGTAATTATTTACATACTAGAAGTTAAATCAAGTACTTCTTTTTCATCCACATAAACAAATATGCACTTCATTTTTTTTTTTTTTGAGGTTTTTGTTTTAAAGAATTGGAGAAACCGATTCCAAACAGACACAAACTTCTACCGACAGACGGACACATCTGCTCGTAAAACACATATGGTTTCAGCTGTTGTACGACTTTTTACTTGAAAACGGTTTCATTTAATGTTTAAGAGGACAACTTGGGGGGTCGGAAAAAAGGGGAAGATGTGGTTTTGTGTGTGGCCCCGTCTGATTTCATGCTACATCAGTTTGGAGTTCGGACCGACACCCTCTTGTCCCCAAAAAACAAAAAAAAAAAAGCCAAATTAGCTCAAGTAACAGGGACAATCAAAAGCCAATATCATCTTACACTCTCCTTCATTAACCATATCATATCATTTATAACTGGGTAAATAAGTTGGATTTAATATCATTTTAAGTACTGGCCAATAATGTTTCAGAGGCAGCCTCTAATTTGTAGGATGTTTCCTCAGGAGACCTCTCCAACATGGCTGCCGCTTAATGACACTTTAAAAAGAAGTCTGCTGATATTCTAGATTTTTTTTTCTTATTGTCAACAAACCCTGTCAACATCTGTGTTACAGTATAGACAATAAACAATTAAAACCGCATCAGTTTTAATTGTTTTTGGCTGTTCCTTCATTATAATTAATACACTGCAAAAAGTGAAATCTCAACAGGTGAAAATAGCTTGTTTTTGGTAGAATTAGTCCAATGTTGAATATAGAATTATCTTATTCCACTGGCAGATAACTTAAGCTCAGATTAAGCTTATTTCAAGCTTCTTTTTTCTTGATTTTAATCAATTTCATTTTTGTTAAAGGAAATGTTTGCTTGTTTGCTTAAAACAAGAGCAAATTGACCCAAATCGACAAGACATCTTCATCTGTTAGGATATTAGTTTTTGCAGTGTATAAAGTAGGCACTATAGAGTGAAAACACTCACCAACAAATTTTTCCTATCTTTCAGTTATGTTTGCTAAAACCTCCGCTGTTTTAGGAAATGATTTAGTTTTGTTTGCAAAATTGAAAGTATTTTTTAACCATTTTGTTTTGTACTGATTGGACTTCACAGAAATAAATGTGCCCGGAGCCGTCCGAGCGAGACAGGCAGCAGCAAAAGATGTGTCGACACTAGCACAAATGTAGATTACCTAATTAATTCATAAGTCTTACCATTTAAAAGGCGGTTATTGCTAGCAGAGGTCACATCGTTCCGCGGAATTAATTTGGCATTGTGTTTGGCCACCTGAGGGGTGTAATCGCTTCACCACACAACTGTGTGCAAATGTTGTAGCTAAAGTAATAAAAGTGCATCTAAAGTTGTGATTCGTAAGCTCCTTCAGAGTAAAAAGTTTGGCGTTAGCAACTGAAACCACATTTGTACATTTCAGACAACGTAATGCTCCATAATGGTAACTGGGGACCATGAAAAAAATGTGCATTCAGTAGTTCTGATGAATATAAGGCATTGTTATACTTATCAGGATTCAAGGGCGTTAGTTCAGATTGTGCAAATGCATCATATATTAGAGGGGAAAAAAAATAAGGAACAGAATGAGGGAGACCAGGATGTTAAATGAAAACTGTTTGCTGTTGATGTGTGTTGCATTCTTCTACACATACACTGTAAACTTTTCTTGAGAGATCCTTACACTGTACGCTCTGATACTTCAGCGAGGCTGCGCTGTATGATCCTATGGGCGAAACGGTACTGTTTTCTTTGGCAGTAGTGGTTTCTTTACAGCCATAGAAAGAAAAAAAAATGCATTAAACTATTTTTTTTTTTTTTTTATTATTTTCACATTTTTTAGGCAAGTCACGGTCCCAGGTAGAACAACGGTTTAACTAATGCTGAGCTGAGCAAAGCCCATCAGTTTGACGTCATCTGGTATTTCGGATCCCTCGATTCCAGAAGCCTGCAAAGACAGAAATATAGGGTGAGCTAAACAAGTTTATACAACAGAAAAAAATAGTTAATATATGCGATGTTACTGTCTATTTGGTAATGTGATAAGGACAAGACCAAATTTCTTAGATTTGTCTAAAAACATCTACAGTAGATCTGTATGTTCAGCTGTGGGGTCTGGTGTGAATAAAGACATATTTAACAAAAGAAGACACCTATATTAGTGCTTTCTTTATTTAACCCATCAAAGCCTATGAATAAATGTTACTTTTACAGCTTTTCATTATGATTTTCAAATATATTTATCTCCAGAATAATCCTCCCAAAAAGAATTTTGCACATAGGTTGAATAGATTTTTGTTTATAGGCGTATTTGTGCAAGTGGCAACTATAATAGCCGTTAAAATGCTATTTTCTGCAAAATAGTATAAGATGGAAAAATATATACATGATTGTTAGTGATTCAACTGATATAATTATATGCATGAAATTGAAAAACATCTGGGCTTAAATGGATTGGAAGTAAAAAATGACAGTCGACTCAACAAAATAGAGATTACACAGATGAAGGTGCAGCACTCACCAGTTTGAAAGTGACATTTTTATTGGCTTGAGGCTCGTCAACTATTTTCTGCAAATTTGCAGCAACTGAAAAGAAAAACAGTCTCTCAGTCCAGTGAAAACACGAGAATGCGCGCGTGTGTGTTTCTGTATTCTGTTCAGAAAGAAAGAAAAAAGATTTGGGGGCTTTTCAGGCACGTGACCCGCATTGTTTCACCCCGAGGTGACAGTGGAGTGATGTTATCACTGACCTATTACTAAGTCCCTCCCGTCCACCAGGCCGGCTGACACCAGCTCCTGGGACACACCGTCTGCTGTGTCTGGAAACACGACATAAACGGAGACAGGCTGTGACAGCTGGAGCAAAAGTGTTTATTTTCTAAAAAGCAAATATTAACAGGGTTCAACCACAGCTTAATCATTTCCAAAACCCCCCTCTTTTTTTTGCAATAGACAAATATGTTTGGTTACAGGTTTGCAAAAGGTAGAGGCGGGTGCAGGTGTCACCCTGCAAGCAGATGACGTTCTTAAAACGACTTTCAATAACTACTCCTTCTACTAACTGTATATTTATCCAAATTCTGGCTCTTCTCTTGGGTTTTCAAGGGTGCAGGCGTGCAGTGCGCCTTTTTATTTAGGTTGAAGCCCTGAAGGAAGTTTAGCAACACGGGATATAAATTGTCGGCTTCTTCTGATTAAGCAAAATGTAACACCCTAAGCCGAGAAGCCTTAAGCTCAGAACATTTTTTTTTTTTTAAGAAATTGGTCACACCGGCACACAGAGGTTGTGTTTGGACTGATAAAACAGTTTGAAAAACAGACTTACCTCTCCCTGGCATGAATTCAAAGCGGATGTCATTTAGCTCCTTCTTTGAATTTCTGAAGAGATGAAGGGAAGAGAACGATCAGACGCGTAATAACCGAAACGGCGACATGCGTAACGCAGGAAATGTATAAACAGCCCAATGCAGACCGGATCTCGGTGAACAGATTTTCATGTGGCGATGAGGAAACGTACCTTAACCTTAATACCAAACTAATCGGAGCCTTAGGGTCGCCTGAGGCACTTGGAGCCTGTCGAAACATAGAAAGAGGTGAGTGAAATCTACAGGGGGAAGGAAATATCAGAAAAAAACAACAGATGTGGGTCAGGGTGCGACTGACCTGTGTGAGAACAGCAGCAGCAGCAGCAGCAGGAGCGGGGACGCCTGGGGTGGGAGACGCAGCCTGGGCGGCGGGCTGAGTGTTGACCGGCGTGGGCTGCAGCGGGACCTGGCCCGCAGCCTGAGGTAGATCTGCCTGACCTGCGACAGGAGGCTGGAGATGACTACTTGAAGGCTCAGGAGACTGGAAAACCTGAAGGAGAAATGTCATCAAACACCACGTATCCTTTCATATCAGCCCGCAACCGGCTCGCGTGGATTACGCACGACCGAGCGAGTGAACAAAGCGACCGAAAAACCGTGACGACCTCCCGTGTCGCTGCCTCTGATACTCGATCTTATCTCAAGCTCTGCTTACACAATGCTACATTATAATGCTCCAGGCAGAGTTTGTCGGCTTACACCATAAAGCAGTGGTTCTCAAAGCGGGTCCTTGAGGAGGTGCCCGCAAAATGAGGGGAATCATTGATTTTCACTATAATTAATTCCACAATGACAGAATGCCATTTGTATAGAGGACTGCTATAATTTAAAATAAATAAACAGATGTATTTAATTAAGTAGAATTTATTTCCTATTAATTATTTATTATTATTTGAATTTATTTAATTTCTGATTTTATTATGTGTCCGAGATGAAAGGGAGTGGGGGGAACCGATACATAAATAAATATATATATTAATATGCATTAATTACAAATTAATAAATACAATGGAAATCAAATAAATATGGACATTTATTTGTATATTTATTAATGTACTAAATCATTATTTATTTATTATTTCTTCTTATTCTTCTTGCAGTTTCAGTCCTCTGTAATTTTGGCCTGACACTTTCTGTTATTCAACATCTAAAAGAAAAAATTTCCGGGGTCTGAGGTCTAGTTTTTGTGAGTTTAAGGGTCCTTGACGTTAAAAAGTTTAAGTACCACTGCCATAAAGGACTTCACTGGTTCTCATTGATGTTTTATAAATTACATAACAAAAAAAAGAGTCATTTTCAGATCAGTAAAAGAAGAAGAAAGATCTGTTGAACTCACCTCTGAATTCTGTGATCCCTCCTTCACTCTTGGTGACTGTTGACAGATAAAAAAGAAGATAAAGTTCAGAGGGTTTCCCTTCCGTATCGCCAGCGAAGCAAAAACAAACAAAACAGCACATATGGACGCAGAGAACACAGACAAAGCCAAAGAGAGGGAGGAGATGGATTAAAACGGCTCACTCGTTTACTTTCCCCCATTCAGCTGATTTCTAGTTATCTCCCTTTGAGGTGATTCCAGTTTATTACAAATATGTCACATGCTGAGAAAAGTCAACTTACTGTAGGACAAATTACAGTAGTTTTTAGATTCCTCTTCACCAACAGGCCCTTATGTATTTTAATGATATGAGGATATTTGGTGAGATTATGCTGCACTGTGTCTAATGAATTATCTCCTGGCTGTATTTCATCTAACATCACAGAAAAAAATATGTCAGTATAAAATTTACAGGACCTTCGATGTCATTTTTTCAGATATTTAATTCACTTGATCACTGACACACTTAAATACACTGTGATAGAACTTTTTAACCATATCGCCCCCTCTGATAATTGAGTTGTGCGTAAACGAGTGAAAACAGTTGGTAACGATTTATTTTACACACTTTACACACTGGTGTCAATTCAGTGGGAATTTCTGGATGTAAATTGCAGGTATTCAAAGGTGCATTTTACAGACTGTTTGGTGCAATTTGGTAGAAACTCTAAGAAAAATCCTGAAAAGTGTGAACATGGTTTAGTTGGTAAGTGCCTGGCCATTATTTTCAGTTTGTAGTTTTGGGTTTTAGTGACTTCTTTAACATGGTTATGCAATTGTGTAGTAAACAGGAAATGTGCTCATTATAGAGTTATTAAGAAACAACCTAATATACTAATATGGAGTTTGACACAAAAGACATAACAGCAAAACAAAAACTATATATGAATATAATCAATCAGCAATTACCACCTAAACTAAGTTAACACTTTTTTTTCTTATAATTTGTATTAAACTGCACCAAAATATCCTAATAATGCACCGTCAAATACATATATGTATATTTTCCAGGACATCGGTATAATATTAAAGGACTTATAAAATAAAGTGTTACCATACATTCTAGAGTTTGATTTCTTCTTTTAGTTTTAGCTTTGAAAAGCTTAGAAGCAGCACAGGTCAGAAGGAAGCCACACTGTTCTATGGTTAAAAAAAAAAAAATACTTAGATGTAAAAGAAAAAAAAACAAACTAAAACAAGCCAAAAATCCAAACTGACTCTGTCAGAGTCAGACAGAAACCTTGCAGAGCCCAAATGAAGACAGACCGACTCGACTGAGGCTGGTGTCAGAAATCACATCAGCTCAGGAGTCATTGTTCTGATTCAGGCTGTTACCGAGGAGACTGTGCAGGTGCAGCATTTGGAGAAATAAAAAAAAAGACTGAGTAAAGCCCTAATGTCTAATAATATTATTCATTCACATAAAAAAAGCATGCATTACTTCCTTTACCGAGAATCATCACATAGGAATTTAGCAGTATAACACCCCACAGAGTCAGTGTGAGCCTTTAAAGCCCAGTAGTAGTCGATAAAAGCAGCAAAAAAAAGCAGCCGAGGTCAAATTTGAATCCCTTGATGCTCATTAGTGCTCTCATTTAAGATCATTTACGGGGTTGATCAGTAATTTGCCGTGTACTGATTAAATGTGATTTGGTCAGTATGAATGAAAAGTGGTAAAGAAAGAGAAACAGAAATACAGATGGCTTCCAGGAAAGGTAACTCTCGCTCCTTTGAAAAAAAGTAATGCTCTCTTTTACCGAAAAACCAAGAGACATAATCTATCTATTGTCGCAACCGTGAACATAAGTTTGGTGTCATCTGCTGCACATTCTCTAAATTTCATGGAATAAATACTAATAGCGATGCATGTAATGGAAATATCTTCATTATACAGCTCTGGGGGGAAAAAAATGAGAGACCACTGCAAAATTATCAGTTTTTCTGATTTTACTACTTATGTTTGGTCAAAAGGGACATTTTCGTTTGAGTTAAGTTCCAAATAAAAATATCATGTCGAGCATTTATTTGCAGAAAATGACAAATGGTTAAATAACAAAAAATATACAATGTTTTCAGGCCTCAAGCAATGCAAAGAAACAAGATCAAATTCATTTTAAAACAGCATAATACTATTACTATAATAATTAATTTTAATCCCAGCCTCTTGACCGCTGTTCTTGGGTGACTTTATTCCACTCCTGGTACCTCATTAAGCAGGATGAGGTGTGCATGTGTTGGAAATCAACAGATGCTAGAATGTAATGGCTGTAATACATGTAGAGATGCTGATTTCAGAAAAATGCAGTGGTCTCTTATATTTTTTCCGGAGCTGTATAACTTTTAATTTGACACAAACTACCCTAAAATCTCTGCAATACGTCAGACAGAAATGTTAAAAATACTGACTCATGGCTTCTGGCGAGGTTAACTTGTGGGTCAAATTCCACTTGGATGTGATCTACAGACCTCAGCTTAGCGATGACGACGTGAACTTTTCCTCCCGACGGACCCTGTTGTGCAACTTAGCCTGGTAATTAACCAGTTGCCTTGTGATACGTTAGCGTAAAGTTACACAACGGCAGAACAAAGTCACTACTATACAGCGGATAAGAGCTTATCTGTGTGCAGATCTACTAAAGCAAGGTTCCCACAAAAGGCCCCTGCGAATGCCAATGATACAATGATGTATGTCCGCGTGTGCTGCTCCTCGCCGCCCTACAAGGCCTTTCCTGCTCTCCCTGGCTGGTCACGTGCTGCCTGACTAACGTGTGCGGAGAGAGTCCTTCCTTGTTAGGGGAACGCCATCTGTATCGTGGAGGCAAGTGAACAACCCTGGACGCAGGCAGCTCGAGTGGGAGGGAGAAGCGCACTTGTCGCCTGGGGGCGCCAACAGGCTTCACCTGCTGCTCCTTGGCCGTCAGACAGAACATACACACATACGTGAGACTCGGTGGAGAGACAGTGGACAAACATGCTACGGCACAGACAGAGTGACAGTTTATACAGTGTACACGAGATTAAAAGACAAAAAAAGACATGTGGAGCTTCACTGGAGTGTTAATGTATAAAAGAGAGAGAGAGAGAGAGAAAAAGGGAGCCGGGTCTACGTCTCACCCTCAACGCGGCGACGGCCGCTTTGCCCTCTTCGCTCTCTTCGTCCAGCTCGTCGTCGCTCCACTCCCACTCGCCGTCCTCCGTTTTATGCAGCCGCCCGCTGGAACCTGGCACTCGGCGTACCTGTCGAGTACAAGGCAGAGGCCGCCTTGTTATTTCATTCATTCGGATATAAGCGTTTGATTATATAGACAGTAGGCGTGAACGGCCTATCGTTCTGAGATAGAAAACCGTGAAAACAGTGATTTCCTTCACTACTTAGATAAAAGACCTTTATGCTCTACTTTAAGTTAAGACATACATGGTTCTTTTAATTCTTAAGTTGTAATAACTAATTGTGTTCTTGTTTTAATTAATGTAATAATTATATATATAGTATCATAATTCAATTAATTAATTTGAATAATTAAATGAATTACTGAATAATAATAAATAATAATTTAATGAATTTAATTGTTGATTTTCCACTTTTAATCATTTTCCCCTTTTTCTTTTAATTATATCTTGCTTGTTTTTGTTTTTAATTAAGATTTTTAGATTTTAATCCTCTTTTTGATTAAGTTTTACTTACTAATTATTAAATTTTTTTATTTCAAATTAGTGATTTTTCCCATTTTAATCAACAGTTTTAAAATTGTATCTTGATGCTTTTAATGTTTTATGTTGTTAAAGCATTTTAAATAACCTTGTTGTAAAATGTGCTTTACACATAAACTTGCCTTGCTAACTGCCGTTGCTGCATTCGATGTAGCCCATGTAGAACATGGTTCTTGTTAATAAATACGACTACATTTGAAATCAATTCTTGACTTTAGTTTTCATTCTTGGGTTAGAGTTATGGCATTTATTATTTTAATGGTATGAGGTAAGTTTCTGTGATGCTTGAAAATGTTGTTGAAACTTGATTTGAAGAAAATCGTGAATGAAATCAAAATCGCAGCATCTGTCAGAAAAAAAAAATCACAATTCAATTTTTTCTTAAAGTCGTTAGCCCTAATAGACGACGAGTCTTTGCTAACTTACCCTTTTCGACCTCTCGTTTATTGTGGGCGCTCTCTGAAGTAACTTTTCATGTAAATACTCATGGGTCTGTTGGGAGAGGAAAGAAAAGAAAGGTGTCACTTAAAAACATCTACAAAGTCTTTCTGATATGATTCTGAAATTGAAATAGAACATATGTGTTTTGCTTTGCACACAGTACTGCTATTGTGAATGTTTTTATTTCCTTCAATAACACTTTATCTAAGTTTTTATTTCCAGCAGATTAATAAAAATGTAACAAACAGCTATTTAAATCCCCCCAGTGGTCTGACACCAGCCCAAAGATTTCCAATTCATGCCGGATGTATCTGTTCTGAGAAAGCCTGCCCTCCGCTGGGAACACAGACTACTGCGGTTCTTGTCCCTGCCCAGGGTCATGTCCAGCACACCGACAGGTTGTGTTTGGGCTGTGAGACATGCTGAGCCAGCACACTAGTTGTTCCAGTTGCTAGGGGACTGGGCAGCCAGTGGCTGGAGTTACATTGCTTATCCCTGGCTTTGTTATAAACAGCTCTGCATCGCCAATAACGCGAGGAATGCTGCCCTGACCTCAGGTTGGGTCAGAAAAGTCAAGCTAAGAAGTAGCCTGACTCCCGCAAACACTTCAGGGTGGAGAAAAATATTGGTTTATTCTCGTATTTTGATTCAATTCAAAACCCTTGGAGGAGCGGTGTCAAACATGCAACATAAATGTTAAAACGTGTTTGTAAAGCAGGAGATAACATCACCTGCTGCTTAAAAAAGCTACTATTGTTCAGTGCACTGCAAAGAAAGAAAACAAGACTAAATTGACAAAATTCAAGAAAAAAAACTTGATTATCTGCCAATGGAATAAGATATTTGAAGATAATTCTAATCAATAGTGGACTAATTGTACCAAAACCAAGATATTTTCACTTGTTAAGATTTAATTTATCAAGCAGGTATGTCATCTCTCCTGTTTTGTAAATTAAAGGTTAATAAATAGTGTCAATATGTATAATGGATTTCTTTACATAAAAAGGAGAAAAGGAGTTTATAGAGAGAGATCAAATGTGGCCCATGAACTAAATTGTGTTTGATACTACTGCTCTAGATCTAAAAAACAAACAAACAATATATGTCCATGAAGGACATCCTAATTCTAATCAGAGGTCAAACGAGGCCAATCGGACACAATCGCTCCTGCAGGCGTAGACCTTTACTCATCAACTCATCAGCATCGTCCCTGAAAACAGGGATGATGCTGATGCTGACTCACGGTGTAACTGATTCAGTCTCAGGCCCAGAGGGAGCTAAAACACCTACCTTTGCTTTCTGAAAGAATTTATGCTTCAACAACTCTAGTGATGTTGGCCTGAAAAACAGCAGAATGACAATGAGTGAGTTGTGTTCATCCGTCTGTCAGAGCTGTGACGCTGCCGATGATAGAAAAATCAGAGACACAGCGCACGTCGCATGCTTTGCCGTACGTAATTGCCGTATAATTAGTGCAGTGTTGCAGAAGTGATTAATTAAAGAGGTCTACTGGAAGCCACGGCGTGTTATATATGAAACACCTTTTCTCCGGGTCCTTCTGTAGACACAGGGAGATCATCTTCCTGAAGGATTTCCCGTATTTCTTTACCATCTCCTTGTCTGTGATTCCGGTCTCCAGGGTCGGAGGGTCATTCTGCAGCGTCAACATCAAGACCTAAACGCGCCAGAAACGCAAATTAGGAAGTTCTATCCGGTTATAAAGACATCCGCGTCCATTAACTTAACATTTCGAGGTGATGGATGAGATTGTTCCTGGATGTTCTCACCTTCATTGGCGGGTATTTGTGATAAGGTGCGGCCCCCGTAGCGAGCTCGATGGCTGTGATCCCGAAACTCCAAATGTCCGCTTTGAAATCATAACCCCTCACCTGTGGGAGCAGAAATCATGTTCAGCGGTTACCGTGAAAAGCGGCACAGTCGAATATCTACAGCATGAAGTGTTTTCACGGAGAAATGAGGCTCACTGTTGCGGTAAAAAAAGGAAAAAAAAAAAAAGAAAAAGGCAGACAGTCCTCAGGATGGAAATGGGCTCATTTGCAATTCCCCCACAGTCTATTTCTAGTCCAGAAGCCGGAGCCTTTTCATCATTTTAAATCATATATAATTGTCAAATTCACTCATGTGTTTACATCAGAGATGATAAGTTGTAGCCGCAGGTGTAGGATTTCGAAGAAAAAAAAAAAAATGGTTTTGCCACCTGTGAGCTGATGAGGTCAATTAATCATGCTCGGAGAGATTTCTGTTGCCGTGGTTACGGCTTTGGCGTCGTGCCAAAAAGACGACAGACCTGCTCCATGACCTCCGGGGCCATCCAGCACGGTGTTCCCACAAACGTCTTGCGCACTTTGTTTCGAGTCATGTCACCACCTGTGGCGAGGAAGGCACTGACGCCAAAGTCTGAAGGAAAAAGAGAGAAAAAAAAAAGAAAAATACACAATGAGACCCAAAGCAGTAAGTCAATAATGCTAATGTGAAGAAAGTTCATTTCCCTCTGCCTAATGGGCCTCCTCCACTTACATTCATCAAGCTATTGGAACAGAGTCAGCTGTGTAACGGCACACAAGTGTAGGGAGTTTTAAACATCTTCACTAATAATCAAGATCACTTTTGACGAGATGGTGCTGAGGTTGGTGTCGTACCTGCGATTTGCACTGAACCGTCATCCCCAAGAAGGATGTTTCCAGCCTTAAGATCTCTGTAAGACATGAAAAGAGAAGAATTTGACCATAAAACAAATACCTCTCAAGATGTCAAAGAAACGGTCGCGAAAGAAGGAAACAGCGGTTCATCCTCAATCTATTTACCTTTAACTAAATGTAAAATATTAGAATATTATTAATAATCATTGCTCGGTTCGGTTAAGATAAGATCCTTTATTTGTCTCACAGTGGGGAAACTGCATTAGCAGCAGCAGTAGAGGCAGTACAAGTGACATGCAAGAAAAAGAAAAGATTGCACACAGACTATATATAAAAAAATAAATACAATATAATATAAGGTAGATGCACTACAGTGAGTAGATTATTGCACATGAATTTCATAGCAGGGTAGAGTATTGCACATGAATTGCACATGATAAATTAGTTTAGATATATCGCTGATTTAATATAAGCTCAGAATATCGTCTATTCTTGATTCCTGACAGACACTTTGGTACCATAGTCTTCAAAGCTTTCATCTTTCCAGCGCTGTTTCTTTCTATTTCTTTTCTCTTTTTTTTGCCGTTTAGACATTTTTAGAGCACACACAGTCTGCAGTTAATTTGTTCATCCTTGCTCAGCCTCCCCTGGTGGTGATAAGAGGATTCAGCAGGGACAGCTGTCTGGCTGCATGTCTGCCTCCGCGCTGGCGCGTGCACTCGTGCGCACACGCGAGGACCGCCACGCGGAATGAACGCCGTCCTCTCGCCGGCCAGACAGAGTTGTCATAGCAACAGACTTTCGGAGATTAAGTCGAAGGGTCAAGCGAGGGGGAAAAAAAAAGGCGGAGAAATAAAAAACGGATGGCAGCGGTGTCACAGAGGACAACAGTCATTTGTTTTTTCTTGCTGTCCAGCTTTTTAGGAAGGGGATGTTCATTTTAAAAGAGGAAAATTGACAGAAGAGGACAGAGGAAACCAAAAATTGGTGCAACCTCAAGACGGCCTTTAACAATGAACCGACATGGGGGGGGGGCTGAAATTACCCCAAGACGGCTCCTAAAAGTGTAATGATAGGAAGACAAGTGATTCACAAGAGACGCAGTGTCAAAAAAAAAAGAAAACTGAGCAGTTCACCCTGCTGCCAGTTGAGGGCACTGGAGTAAAATGCTTGTAGCTTTTGCTGAGAGATACTATACAAGCTGTTGGATCATTCCAGCAAACAAACTGGTCTCAATGAAATGTGAAAATAGATGGCTCTTTGGAGCACTGCTGTGGCGATGAGACATGACACAGCTTCCAAGGAACAAAGGCTCACTTGGTAGTAATCTACACTCCATATAGTCTATACGCACATATACAGGGATGCTGCAGGGATAACTGTGGTGCATATAATGTTAAATAAATGCCTCAACTTTCCCTTTTCCATTTCAAACCCTTCCTCCTAAAGCAGACCCCCTACTGCTAAAGCTAAATGTGACAAGCAACCTACTCAAAAAACACACACAATGAGGAACAGTTTAAATCATTGTCCAAATGCTGTTTAATACTTAAGTGTAGAGGCCTTTTTCTCCTAAGAGCTCTCCAGTAAAATACCACACGGGCAACAGATCTCACAGGGGGCGAGGGAGTGGCAAACAGTGGGCCGTGGACGGAGGAAGGCAGCGGCATATTGGAGGACCACAGGTTAAAAATGGAATGATGACTGCTGGGATCTTTAAAGCAGTAGTTCTCAGGGGTCCCCAAGGCGGTTCCAGGGGGGTACGCCCTGGGAACCCTGGGACAAAATCCTATCAAATAGGGCTCCGTGGTCTAATTAGTGTCAGTTTAGGGGTCCTTGACATGAAAAAGATTGAGAACCACTGCTTTAAAGTATACAGGAGCAGACAGGGACACTCCACGTGACTCTCTCCAGGGTGTCAGCTGACTCACGTATCAATGCCTTCTCTGAACCGTGCGCAGTAATCAGCTCAGACAGCCGCTGTCCGCATACCACATGCAGCGAAACTTTGATGTGCTTACGCGCCCGGGTGAGTTTGACTAAATAACTGTCACACCGGGGATGATGCGGAGGATGGGGAACGGTTGAAGATGAAGAACAGACATGACAGCCTTCGCTAGTGGCTTAAAAAAAACAAACCGCAAAAAAAAAAAACACTGTTAGAAATGTCTGCCGCCTGCCGTACAGACGTCTGTGCTCCGCGGCTCTCCGACTTGTCTCGTTGTCACTTTCGCTGCTGTGACCTGACGAGGAAGGTGACATCGGGTCACAAGATCCCGCCGTTTCATGAGCGCTCAACTCCCGCTTAAATCAAGCTCGCGCTCGTAAAAAAAAAAACGGGCGAAGATTTATGTTCTGGTAATTTGAGATGTTGCTTTTTAAGGATTGGACGGTTGGAGAGGAGGTGCAGGGAGGACCACCTGAGGCTGAAAGGCAAGTCTGGGAGGATCCCGAAATACTTTACCCCCCCCCCTCCGAGTGGGTTCAACAATCTTCTACGCTTAGTGATATCAGGGTTTAGCTTAAGCTAACGATGTATATTATTATAGGTTATTTCACATTTGTCAAAGAAGTTGACTCACAATAGTGAGAGGATTCTGATTAAATATCTGGAAATGTGCCAGAAAGTTTATGCATACTTTTCTTTGTTCGTGAAATGGCACAAATGCAGAATTAACACAGAACTATTCTGATAATTTTAATTTTTAAAAGTTAAATATTAAACAACTAAATCAAAGCATCTTATCTTGAACTGATATTTTAATTTCCAGATTAAAGAAATAAGAAGACATTTAACTATCTACATTAAAGTGAACCTTGTCTGAAAATAGGTTTTGACTAACAAAACAAGCTTAATTGTCTATATGTCTCCATATCATCGTCCCTACAGTCATGAAACGTTGCTGTTCAGCTTGTTGAACTGTTGAACGAATAACATGTTATGAATATTATTTTATTTTTGTTGCACTTTTGAATTGAACACAACCAACCAAAAAACCTCGACCCATGACGCTGCATCATTCACAAAGAGTGATTAATCTGATTGCGTCCCCTCCCCTGCGCTCATTCAAGAACCGTGGAGGCTATGGTTCACTGCAGCAGATTGTAATCCTCCGAGAAGAAAAAAAGGCTGCAGAGTGCAGACAGTCATTAACATTCACAGGAGAGGAAGAGGAGGAGGCAGGGAGGAGGTAGTGACACAATGCACCATGGAAGTTCAAAGAAATACTGTGCTGGAGAGGGAGAGAGAGAGAGAGAGAAAAAAAAGAAAAGAAGCAAACCTGCACTTAAAGTCTCAACTCCTACTAAGCTTCCCGGTTTTTAAGGAGATTTAAACCCCAAACCCCACATCTTTTGATTATTTCCACATCTCAAAAGCACATTACGGCTCATCAGGAATGTTTTCGACAGGCTAGCGGTTTTTATGCAGCCGCAAACTACCGAAAAGTGAAAAGGACTGTTCACATTTATGACCTGTTGAAATGTTAGCTGGGCGGCAGACAGGTGGGAACAGCCACGGTATGAAACTGTCAACAAGATTGATCCTTCTCATCTGGCAGCCTCTCGCACCTTGCAGCTCCGCCGGGTCACCTCCTGTGACATCACATCCTGATGCCAGGCGAACGGCGGCCCTGACAGGGGCTGTAAAAGAGGCTTTTACGAGACGCCCCGTGGTTCTCCCGGCGAGATGAAATACCTCCCCGATCTTGTGTCTTTTTCGCCACAAAGATATCTCCTCTCTCTGCTTTCTCGCATTTCATTTAACTTTATATCCGTAACGAGAGCCCCGCTGCTCCCAGAGGTGGCGTAACTGCGGCCGTTACCTGAACGTTTTTAAAGCCGCAGGCGGAGCGACTCGACGCTTCGCGGACGTGGGAAGATCGGCGCTGCCGAGGGAGGGGGCTTTCAACGGATTCCACAGACGATTAGATTAGATTCTGTCCCCCGCTGAGCCTCCATGTCCCCATGTCTCCACTACACATGCCTCATGGACTGTACTTATCCATCCCCTTATTTATTCATCCAAACCACTGTGCATATTACTAGTTGTCTTATTTAATATTTAGCATATTTGTCCTTTTACCACAAAGCACACCTGTACACTTGTCTATAATACAGCATATACTCATAATGCGCATCTGTATATTCATTCATATTAACCTGTTTATGTAAATAACTTACTTCAAACTATATTGTACTACAATGTATCATACTGTAAATAGTATATATCTAGCACTTTTCTGCTCCTTGCATGTCTGATTAGATACTAAACCCTGTATTTATACATGTGTAATGACAATGAAGTTGAATCTCAAAGATCAGCGCTGTCAAGAGAGGGGGGGGTTCGGCTTTCAACGGATTCGACAGACGAAATGAAGAGGAACTGGCGGTTCCCCTCGTCGTGAGTCTACCTGGCGCTCGAGTTAGAGAGGAAGTGTCAGCTCTGCGTCAGCCACTTCCCGGGCCGCTGTGAACGGGGGAGGTGGAGCAGTTCGCCGGCTCGTGGTAAATGTCTCCTGTCCAGGCGACAGACCGGGCTGCGAGACTCTAATTGCTTTCCTGCCGGTGGGGGTGGGGGTGGTGGGGATGGAACGTGGACCATGTGACACCTTCGCACTTTCTCTCCCTCTTCATCAAAGCCTCGCCCCCACCCCTTGACTTTCTCCGCCGCCCCCCCTCAAGGGTTCCGACTCATATGATCCAGCTTTACACCGGGAGAAGACTCACAGCCATGTGTGCTCATTTACATCCCTAGACACAGATCAACTGACTGAGTACTCCCTCTCTCTCCCTCACTCTCTGCCCTCTTAGCATGTCGATGAGCATCAGCACTGAGCTATTACCTCACATTTTCTTTTTCGCAGATCACACCTCGGGGCCCGGTGCTTCGACAGAAGTGAAGAATGAGTGATCTATAAGTGATCCTCTAATGTCCCCTCATGACAGGGCACAGACTTTTAAGGCAGGGTTTTACACCGGAAAAAAACATTCCCGTCTCTCAGGTGCTGACCGATAACCCTTTCTCATTATGCTGAAAGTGGATACTTACAGTAAATGCTGCCGCAGCAGCGCGCCACGGTGGACTTTTCCTTTAATTAACATGGTTATCTAAACCTTGTTTGCTCCAATTCCTTACATCTCTACCTATAGTTTCTATAGGCACGGCACGGCACAGCAGAAACAGATACAGCACTTTCCTAATTGCCCGGGCGATTAGATGATATCATTGACTGTTAGCTTCAGCGACACATGATGCATCCTTCATCAACAGCCGTCAATCAAGCCCCTCTCTCTGTTTCGGCTTCTCATTGGAATGCCACTCAGAAAGCTGTTGAGCACTTAGCGAAAGATGAAGAGCCGTGCATTATTTACACACACATAGCGCGTCCCGGGCGACGAGGAGGTGTATGAGAAAGTGAGCGATGAATATTAAAAAAGGCAGAGGAGGTAGCGTGATAGTTTTTGCCTCAGCCGGCGTGTCGACTGAGTTCATTGTAACAAGCTCGGGAGCAGCGACTTAGCCCAGGTCTTGAACTGGCTTAGAGCAGAGCTTTCGGGATCACATTTCCTGTGGCACGCAAATCTGCCATTGACACATTCCGCTGATGCATAATCATACAGTAACTCTTAAAGATTATCAGCTTGGAAGTGGCAGTCGGAGTCTGAGTTGTTGGGGTCTTAGTAAAACAGGCTGTCAAGGCTTGCAGCGTATTCTCACTTTATAATTGGATGCAGGATAGGTAGAAAGTGGGTAGATGGATTCCGTAGCTTTGAGACTTGAGCGCAAAAAATTTATGCCTCTTCTGCTCGGATACATGTCGCTGTCCCGTTGGGTGAGGATGCCGCCTCGTCGCTGCACTTACTCAGAGACGTTTGAGAGTGAAAGTGAATATCTGAAAGATACCATAACGTCTGATCTGATGAAGAAAAACAATCACTCCCACATTCTTTGCATTAAACCTAAATGAAGAGTAGGAGGACAATAATGATAAGAGGAGTATAAGGACGCACGCGCACACGAATAATACATTCTGTTAGAATAGATATCTTCACATTGATTAATAGAGCATCCATATGAGGTATCAGTGTATTTTGCTGCATTCAATTATGGTCGTCTCAAGCTAATGTTTTATTCATTAAAACGATAATGAAATATGAAATGTATCTAATGCACAATACTGCATCTGAAGTATTAAGCTTGTGTTTCGGTATCCATATTTGTCCCATACTTTTCCACTTCTCCTGGGTTTTATTTGAAGTTGTGATATCCCTAACAAGAAGTTTTTTTAAATACATTTAGATGACTAAAAATCATCTACATATAGTGTTAACGCCTGATCTCTCAAGCAGAAAGACCAGGTCGTTCTGTGTCGGTCTCGTTAATATTAACGGTTCTCTCTTCTGATTGTAAAGTCGTGACATCACAACCTCCTGGAAGTACTGAGAGCTGTTTTTAAGACACGGTTTCTGAATATGCATAGGGCCTTGACGGTATTTATATAACCCATAGACCTTCTTATAGTCACAAAGCAGGAAAAAAGCTCACTTTCTTTGATATTTGACCTGATATTAGTATGCCATCTACTACAAAAGCAACAGAGGAGAAAATCAGACGCTGGAGTTAAATATTTCTGCACCGTAAACCCTCAAGGTGAAGTGTGATAAAGACTGTGCGACAGTCGGGTGTTAGTTTTTATTACAGTAGGAGTGTGTGTGTGTGTGGGGGGGGGGGGGGCGTCGGTCTCGTTACCTGTGGATCTGTCCGTTCTTGTGCAGGTACTCCAGGCCCTCCAGCACGTCTTTCAACACGGTGGCTATGCTGGCCTCGTCCAGGACCCCCGTCTTGTGCTCGCCCCGCGAGATGATGTGCTTGATGACGTCCAGCACTGATCCTGACAAACAAACAAAAAGGACAGCGGCCGATTAGAAAAAAATAAAGCCCTAGATCTACAATGTCATGCTTCATGTTTCTTTTGTTTATATTCATTATTGTCAATGTCACAGGATAAAAAAGAAACTCTCCAGCCGTTTCACAGCACAGACCAATGATCATTGTTTGCCGAGGCCTGCTCTAAACCCAAACATATTTATGAAAACACATACTTCCTAGCGGATTGGCAGACATTCAGTCAAGATAATTTGTATATAATCGTAAAATGTTTGGACAAATTAGATCCTGGGTACACAAAGACCTGTCCTTTAGTTCCTGTATTGAAGGGGAAAACAAATGACTTTGCTGCGTTAAACATAAACATTACCATGACCTTTTAATTTGGTCGTGGCAAAACAAACCCATGGTGGAGTAGAGCGATAGGAACACTATGCGTCTTTCAAAAAGGAAAAGCCACTCTTGAAACTGAATTCACACTGTGTGATCAACAACTTTAGAAGACCATGTACCGTAAATTACCGAATAATAGCCGCTTAACTGATCAGGCGTTTATTTGAGACGAGGCAGCAATTTGGAACAGAAAACTTACTGAAATTATTTTTATTAATCCAGGATGACGACTGGATGACTTACATTTTTCAAAAGTAAGATTACAGTTCTGTAGTTAACGTCTCGCAGCTACTTCTAACAAGTTTTCCTCTGCATATTTTGCAACAGAAATTTGAGTTTCATGTTATACTTCTTGTTTTTTTACACACCTGCACCCGGTGTTAATGCACCCGGCAGTTAATTGAAACTCAGCTATTATTTGGTAATTTACAATATCTACAAACATAGGCTGCCTCAGAGAGAAACCAGCATTGAGACTTGAATTTATGATGTCATTTGGTGACTTATGCATTGACTTTAAATTGGACTGAATGTGCCGGTTCATACGACGATCGTCTGAGGTTTTCCTTCCAAATAACTTCGATTTGAATGCAAAGCTCAGCTGGTTATCAGAAAACTGGCCCCGCTGAAAATCACCATGGCTACTGTCAGAGTGATTTAATTATTTGCCGTCTACAGAGCGGTGCCGGGGGTTTGACTCTTGATGACGTCGTCGCCGCCACAGTCTCTCTGCAGTCCGGTTATTAATTTGCACTGAGCGCTCCGGTGTTACAAATTAGAATAATCGCTTTGAAAGAGACTGCAGGTTATGGACATTCGAGGTTATAAGTCAAGCCGTCGCCTTTGTCCGCCGTTGAATGGCGAGCCGGCGTCGCTGACCTGGCCCGGTTAAGACCTGAAAGGCAGGTCATCGTGCTTCTCTCCGCCCGTGGCTCCTGCTGCATAAAAGGAGCGCTCTGGATGAAAAGTCACACCGCTGTCAGTGTATGATTTCCCTTTGTGCGGCTCTCCGCCGAATAAAGAGCGTCTCGCTGAAAGGAGGCTGCGAAAGTATTTTGCATGGCGTATGACAGAAAATTGGGTGACACTGGCGGACTGGGGGGACAAAGCAGAGAAGCAAAAAGAATGCCACTTGCCTGACAAGCTGTATTGTGCTGCAGTGATACACAAACGTCACACTGCCACACTGTCTATCCGTCCCTCCCTCTCTCTACACACACACACACACACACACACACACACACACACACATACACACACACTGGGCTGACTTGCAAACAAAAGCTGGAAATGGCCTTTTCAAGGTCCCGAAACACTGTCCGTGACTCAATTCCAGGACCAAATTGATTGTGTTTTTTTGCAACTGTGCCAGACGAGGGGGTACAAGGATATTTATTTGCTCAATCACTTCAGGATGTCCTCGACTGCAGCACTCGCTCCCGCTGCATTACCCAGAGGAGTCGGCGATGACAGGCCACCTGAGACTAGACGCTGTTATTGCGGAGAGTCGCAGACTGGATTCAGAAACTACAGATACAGCAATATTAAACTGTTCAAATGAATTTAATACGCAGTGTGTTACGTCAGGCTCAAACCGGTTTCCGGGTTTGGGTAGCGGATGTAAAATAATTGCATGGTTTTGCATTGCGGGAGGTAGATCAGTCTGATGCGTGTTAGTGTTTTATTTCCCCCTAATCAATCAGGTATTTTGGCACACTACACGCTACGTTTTGGCCGAATCGGTACACATTCTCCTGGCGTAGAAGCTTGTTTTTTTTTTTCTTTTCGAACGCAGCCTCAGACACATCGAGACGTTCGAGAGGCAGAGTAAGAAGGGATGGGAAGGGGAGGGGGGAGGGTGAGTGGGTTCAACGGGTTCCTCGTGCGGTGACAGTGCGCGGCAGAAAATGTGATTCAGCAGCGAGGAGGAAGAGACAAACCCATTCAAAAGAGAGGATGAGGACGGCGGAAGGAGCAGCCGAGATGCGCTGTCTGAGAGAGACGAGGTAGCGGGCGTGAATGTGAGCACGGGAGAGAGAAGAGAGTGGGAAGGAGAGGCTCGCTCCTCTGATGTGACGGCTCTTTGAAGCTCATTGAGAAAAGATTTTTTTTTTCCTCCCTCCTCTGTTCTCCCCCACCCCTCCTCCTCCCCCCCTCGGTCTGACGTTCGTCTTCTCGTCTGGAACGGCTGGGAGGGAGGGGAGTGACGAGAAGTGACAGGTGACGACGGGGGAAGGTGCTTAAGGAGAGAGGGCGTAAACGGCAGCCACGAGTCCTGGCGAGCAGGCAAATGAAGGTGTGATTACATGAGAAAGTGACCTAGAAGTTAATGTGCTCGATATGCTCATTCGGCTTACTTAGTTACAGCTCTGCTTTAGTTACACAGTGTTAAGGGAACAGAAAAAAGAGGGGAAAAAAAAGTCAGCAATGATAAATTAAGGAAGCAAGGCAAAACAAATAGTGTCCAGTAAACGCTTTTCTGGAGCGAACTGTAGATGGACAAGCCTGCTTTAAGCTGAGGTGGCACTTTTTTTCTATTTTTTTTCTTTTTCTATTTCAGGGGGATTTTTTTAAGTGCACACGCGCAGCACGAAGAAGCTTTGGGGGGGATCACTAAACGCCGGCTTTGTCAGCTGCTTTGGAAATTCATCCGATTGAACTTTTGGAGCCTCATTAGTCTGTTCCAACACGCTGACTGACAAGTTAACAATCCAAAAGGTTCATTTTTCTGCCTGGGGAGGGGGGGGGCTAACGAAACCTGTTGGCACTGAGAGGAAGATTTTATACAAACGAGAGGGGAATACATTAAGCCTCTTGACGGTGGAGTGGTGCACTTGTGGAGCCTGCGAAAGCACAGAGAAAATTTTCAAATCAGCATTTCAGTTACATGCTGGATTAGCCAGCCAGCCCCCCCCTGCCTTGGGATTGAACACAAAGACTGTGAAGGTGTTAAAAAAAAACAAAAAAAAAAAACAGCGCTTTAAAATAACTCTGCTACTTTAGAAAGCAAATCCATCCTTTCCCTTCTCTTGATGAGAGCACAAGGTTTGAGACTGAGGGAGAGGATGAGAGAGTAAAGAGGAAGGGGGGGGGGGGGTGAGAGCCGGTGCCAACTGGGCTAAAGGCCGACGGGGAATGCCAAGCAAAAGTGGCAGGGAGGGTGGGCGGGGCAGGGGGAGGAGGCGTGGAGCAGTGTAGAAACAAGGTGTAGATGGTTGGCTCGGACTGGGGGAAGCTTCTATAAAAACCTTTTTATAGGTTACGCAATTTTCGAGGGAGTAGCGTACGGCAAAGAGGAGGGTGTGGAGTCCTCAGCGAATCACCGGCATGGCTCCGAACTGGAAAATGCCTTCACTTGTGTTCAAGCAGTCAACGGCGGCCTCTTCCTTCAGCTGTGATTGCAGGTTGCACATTAATCTCCTGTGAACACATTCCTCCGCTCGCTGCGGCGTGACTCATGTTCCGTCCCCGTGGGTTCTCAGTGGACGTCTCCGCCATGTGAATCCAGTCAGTGACGGCTTATGCTGCGCGCTAATGAAATGTCATATTCAGGACAGGCTTTTCCTGAAAAGTCTATAACGGGTAACCCACTTCGGAGCTCTGTCACATCACAAACGCGTGTGTTCGATTCAATTTTAATATAGGTGATCTTTTACACTATTGATTATATGAAATGGATATTTGATACGATCATAAGACAGTTATAGTTATTAGGCCTGAACGATCTATCCTTTTAGATCGAAAACCACGATTTGAGGCAACGCGATCGTCAAAGCTGAGATTTTATTTTTGCTGTTTTCCTAATACAGGATTTGTTTTCCCATGTGTGCCGCCTCCCTGACCTTGCACTACTTTAAGTTAAAAGACTTTTTTGTTCTACTTTAAGTTAAGACATAGATGGCTCTTTTAGTTCTTCAATTGTAAAAACTGCTGTTGATCAAAAACTCTACGTTTCATTGGAGTTATGGAATTTACTGTCTTAATGGTATGATGCAAGTTTCTGCCATTGTTCACTGGAATTTGATTTGAGGAAAATCGTGAATGAAATCTAAAGATCTAAAAATCTGCCAGAAAAAAAAAAACACAATTCATTTTTTCCTTAAAATTGTTAAGCACTAATAGATATACTTAAATTGTGAGTGTAAAGGTTAGCGTTTCCCCTTTTTCTTTTAGTGGGTTTGGTTAAGTTGGAGTTCAAACCGCTATGACTTAAAGAGTTGGAAGCCAGATATTTTAAATCTCTTACTTCCATCTTGGTGTTACCACTAACTTAGTCAATAAATATATTTATTGGGTCCAAATGCATTGAGTTTGACCTGTAGCAGCAATGCAGTCTGCCTTCTCACACACTCACTCTGAAAAACCCTGATAATGTGGTAAATGACTGTTCTAGCTGCAAATGTCTGTTTTTTTGGTGTAATATCTACATAGGTGTATAGAGGCCCATTTCCAGCAACTATCACACCAGTGTTGTAATGGTACAATGTGTTTGCTCATTGTATCAGAAAGCTAATGTAATAAAATTTTTTATTAACTCATGGTGGTAAATAAAAGCGTGACTTTTCATGGAAAACACTAAATTGCCGGGGCGACCCCCAAAGTTTTAAACTGTAGTGTAAACAGACTGAGTGGTGTTTGCCAATGCTACATTTGAGGTAGCATCTGCACAAACCAGATGAACCATTAGTCAACAGTGACACACATCCGAGGACTGGAAAACGTTTGCGTTGTTTAACAGCAGAAGACACGAGGCTGGACGGACTCGGAGAGCTTTCGTCGGCTTCGTCAAAGACAGGAGTTGGCTTTCCTTGGGGCTGGTATGCTCTGCCATGTGAAGTGACGCTCTATAAACCAGACCTCATTCGAGGGCCGTCTCCATGGCAGACGTCATCATTTAATTACTCCGCACAATAAAACCTGACATCAAGGGCCTCTGTTTAACTGGGATAAGGGGGAATGAGAGGACTTGAACGTGCTGGCGGTCAATGCTGAAGGAGCAGTGAAAGAAGGGGAGGGGGGGAAGTTAACCGCTGACTCCACCTTTAAGTGGTATCTGCTCCCGCTGTGAGGCCGGCCGTCTGCTCAGGCGTCGCTTGGCGGGCACCGTGCCCCCGGGCCCAGCTGCGAGACGGCTGCCAAACGACTCGTGACTCGAGTGTATCCGAGGGAGCCAGGCATGCCACCTGGGCACTATCCGTTACACTGGGACCTTGTTTACTGGGAACCGGAGGGGAACAGAGGGAGGGTAGAGACACAGTGTAAATGTTTAGCGTGCGCACGTATCCATGTGCGCTCGTATAATTGAGTGTGTCGGACTGAAAGCAGCGGTAATGGAGAGTCGAGTGGCAATTTCTTGCCTCTTTGTAAATAGATGACTCATCAGGCTGTCTTCACCTCGGAGTTAGAGGAGCCCCCTCTGTGTTTTTTTTTTTTTTTTGCTTGTGAAATATTTGCTCCCACATGTCTGCTGCAAAAGAAATAAACAAAAAACTTTTGGATGCAGAGCTTACAGGTTGCACTATTAGTACCTTCAATGAGATGCTAATTGATTTTATACGTTCCTGGGGGACAGCTAAAAAGGAACAACTTAATCAGACGCAGATGCGATTGTTGCGTTTCCACGGCCTATTTTTTCCCCCGCCCCTCCACGGTGGCCTACTCCTCACACTCCTCGCACGAGTTAATTGCAGCGCTGCCACATGGATGCCATGACGCCGGCCCGCGGGCTGTTATTACCGCTGCTCTGTCATTAGCTCCTGCGCGGTACCGAGTTAAAGCCCGGAAAGAGCTGCAGCTCACGGGGGGGGGACGACACAATGAGGATCAGCGCTGTCACATTCCCTACAATCACAGTTAACATCACCGGCAGTGACTAGCCCCGCTCTTCACGCGGTCCCTCTACCGTCATCACGAGAGGGCGCCCCGCCAAAGAATTCCGGGCCTCCTTGGTATTACTTAAGCTGTGTACGCCGGATTTATTCGTTTGTCCCAGATCTAAACATCCAGATTGAAAGGTAGGAGTCGGGAGGGGGGAGTGTAATAAGAAATCGAACAGACGATGGAGGAGGAAACGTACTACTTACCACCGCTGAGCAGCTTCATTACCAGCCACAGCTCGTCCTTCACCACAAACGAGGTGTAGTAAGACACGATATTGGGGTGGTGGCACTGGCTCATGGCCTGAATCTCTTTCTGTTGGACGAAAGCAGAAAATGAGACTTAAAAGCACATATAATCTGTCAACACTCCCATCATCATTTGTTGGAGATGGATTAAGCTTTCATTCATTTATTTTAATACTGCAATTCTATTAATTACTATTGTTATTCATTAATCCAACTGTAAATACAGCAAATAAACATTTTCAGAGTTGGTAAATGATGTTTTGGTGCTGGAATAAACAAGCTAACAGATCGTTATATTTTCTTCCATGACGAATAGTGCCTATTATTTTATAAGTCTCCTTTGGTCCCCCGCTAAAGGTATGAAAGAGCTGGCAGGAAATAAACTGAATGCAGTCACAATAAATGGCAACGCCTTGGCTCCTGCAGGTATTTTTGAAAATACTTAAGATCTTAATGACTTCGGTGTCGCTGGGACAGAAACAGGATAGGTCAATATAATACATATCAATGCAGAAGAGAAAAAAAACGAGCCAGTTTAGCCCTTTATACAGCTGGAAGGCTTTCTTTCTCTGTGAGCGCGCGTGTGTGTGTATGTGTGCTTGGAAAGAAGGCAACCGCTGAGGTAATGCTGGCACAGAAGTCTAATCCATCACTTCAGCACCAGTCTCAAAGTCATTTGAGGATAGACAAGCTTCCTGAGAAAAAAAAAAAAGGGGAATCTCGCTGGCTCCAGAGATGGGATCGATGATTCACAGGTTTTGTTATTGTTTTGTGGCACTTCAAATGACAAATGACTAAACCCGTCACTGGAGTTCAGCTGAATCACAGCGCCTCCATACTTGTCGCAATCATTAGGCATGTGACTTGCTACCTGAAGTGAGATGTAAAGCGTATTAGGACAGCAGCAAGACCACCAGTCTTGATCTAATACTAATCTAATACTGGAATAAATGTGTCGTAAATGAGCACTTCTGAAAATTTATTGACTAATCTATTAATCATTGTTTACAACTTTTCAAATGTGAATATCTGCCGTTTTCCATGGCAGTGAATTGAATACTTTACGGCTTGAGACTGTTGGTTTGATGTCATCATGGGCTTTGGGGAGGAACGTTTTTGAACATATTCTGATGTTTTACTGGCAGAACAATTAGCCGATTAATCCCAAAAATAATAAACAGATTAAGTAACTGTAAAAATAATCATTATTTGTAGCCATGAGCTAAGCATGATTGATCGGAGTATATTTCAAGCTGGAAATTTTTACTTTTAAAAAGAATATTCAGGAAAGGGAAGCTTATTATGTTTGTTTTTTTTCCTGATGGAGCAAAGCAGTAATTCCCCTTTTTTATTACTACAGGAAGAACATCTGCAGTGAATGCACAGAGGTGAAATTGATATTCGTCATCTCGTCTTTCCCCATGATCAAGCATACAGTATTCCCCAACATTCCAGCCTTATTTCAGGCCGCTATTGAGTTTTCTAGCATGACGGATGAACCACAAGCCTGTCAGCTGAGAAACCTTACCGCTCAACCTGAAAACATTTGTTAAAGGCGATCAATCAATACAGGCTTGTGGGTCAAACAGTAAGCCATCAAAGCCTGACGTTCCATCAGCATAACTGCTTAGCCAGCACACTGTGCATTACCAGCAGTATGCCCCTGCTGCCGAGTCATCACTATTGAGCCCGCGGCCTTCAGCGAGCGCCGCCGCCAAGAGGGGCCGGGGCGGGCAGGTGACATCATGAAGCCATTAGACAGCACTTGATAAAAAAAAAAGAAAAAAGGGGGAAAGAAGGATGTGAACGGAGTCATAATGAGGGTGGATACAGAGGAGACTGTACATGAAACAAACCCAACCGGGCCGTGACAGGTCCGCACGTGTCCGCAGAGAACAAGTGATCTACAGGTGAGCCCGTATACCACCAGCTGTTATTCATTAGCGAGCACTAGAACTATTGGTATGTGGCAAGAACTGCCTTGGGAAACATTACCTAAGCTATTAAGAAAAAACAACAACTAAAATGTATGGGGGCTTTTTACTAATTATTTAGAATATACAGACAAGCACTGCAAAAAGTGAAATCCTAACAGGTGAATATATCTTGTTTTTGGTCCAATATTAAGTAGAATAATCTTATCTGGCAGATAATTTAGCTTATTTTATTTTTTTTTCTTGGTTCTTAGTCAAGTTTTTTTTCTGCCTGTGAAATAAGATAATCCTACTCAATATTGGACTAATTGTACCAAAAACAAGATCTTTTCCCCTGTTAAAATTTAACTTTTGCAGTGTGGAAAGTATTCTGGGTCAGTGGAATCCACATGGAGAGGATTCATATGCTTTATTTATGTTGATCATATGTTGGACAATGGTGACTATTAGCTGAATGAGAAACATCTGTTTAAACTCTGTATTTCTATTTTTTCTTTTAGTGTAGCTATTGTTTTCATTGCATAATAATTTTGTTAAAAAGATTTTTTTTAATTTAGTCATTTATTTTCATTTCATTTGTTTCTTGAATAAGTTTCTACATTTACACTACCGTTCTGGCATCATCCAGTCAATTTAGTGTTTTCCATGAAAAATCACACTTTTATTTACCACCATGAGTTGCAAAATTAATAGGAAATATAGCCAAGACATTTACAAGGAAAGAAATAATGATTTATATTTGAAATAACTTTGCTTTCATCAAAGGAAAGCCAGTTTTATAACTTTCCTAACCAGATAAATTGTTTCCAGCTGTGCCAATGAGCAAACACATTGTACCATTAGAACTGGAGTGATAGTTGCTGGAAATGGGCCTCTATACACCTATGTAGATATTGAACCAAAAACCAGACATTTGCAGCTAGAATAGTCGTTTACCACATTAGCAATGTGTGGAGTGCATTCTTGATTAGTTTAAAGTTGTCTTCATTGAAAAAAACACATTTTCTTTCAAAAATAAGGAAATTTCTGCCCCCAAACTTTTAAACGGTAGCGTATACGCTCATGTATCATCGATGTCTGTCGGAAAATCTTTTGAAAAATAGATAAAGATAGTGTGTAAAAACAATCAAAACAGAAAAAGAAAAAGAAAGCGGTCTAATAACTTCCAGTCTGTTGGTCCAGACAACGAGCTCTGTGGGTTGCCTCCCCTATCATTCTTTCTCTGGATGCTAAACGATATTGCCTGTTGGCTGCTAACTGGCTTCGGTTGAGCATAACCCCCCCACACACACACACACACACAACCGCTCTCTGCACAGTGGAAGAGGCAGGTCACCGCAGCTCTGCAGGCCAGGGCAACCCCAGAGAAAGAAAACAATGGGATAACAGGGAGGGTATCGTGCTCTGGCAGCTGGCAGGTTTTCCCATCTTTTCTAGCAGACAATGTGAGAATCAGAGAGACTCTTTGTTGTGGGGATTAGGTCACTGTAAACCTATGCTGCAGCAAAGACACTGGAGAACGGCCCGAACCCTTTTACACTACATCCATCTGCGCAACCTCCGGAGTGAGACCTTTGACGTCTGATGAAATCTTTCCCCTCTGTGAAAATATTCTCTGACGCCGACAGGAAAGTGAACGCGTCTGAAAGCGTTTTGTTTTTCTGCTCGAGGACGCCGGCAACTGCTGCGCAGCATCTGTCACGCTCGTTCCTGTTCAAGGTACATCATGCATGTAGTTTATGTAACGTCTTGTGTGAACTTATTTGCCTATAAATTTTTACATTAGCCACCGATGCAGGCATGTGGAACAGATGGGTAAAATACTTCCTCGGCGCTAACATCGGCTGCGCGGTGGTCTCGATCAAGAGATAAAGCTCATCCAACCAGTCAGGAAACCATTAAGACAAACACTTTAATCACTCTTCTTCTGGGAAGAATTTCTCACTGAATTTCCCGGTTTCCAGAGCCTGATGTGGTGTTTTCAAATCATGAAATATCTGGTGGTTCTATGTGATTAATGACTTTACGTAGATTATCAAAATTTTATTTGATTAATTTCATGTTTGGTACCTATTTTAGGAAGGTACCACTTAAAGGAAATAACTTTAAACCTTCTTAATTTTGTTTTGGTCCTTTTGTTACTACATTGTCTTCTGATCTGTAAATCATTATTTTTTTTTTAATAAATAAAGTTATTACTATTATTATTACCTGTGTATTGCCTCTATTAAGTATGTATTCCTATAGAAAATTGGACGCTTAAGTAGATCTTTCATGTTTGGCCAAATTATACATATTCACAGACAGACATACAGGCGGGAATAAACACAGTTAGTGCACAAACAGCATGGATTTGAATAATGTGAGTCAGGGACATTAAGTCCACACAGAGTGAGCCAGGCTACAATTTATGTTGAAAGTGCAGATTTAAATTTGAATGATAATAATGATGTTTTAAATATCTATCAAAAGAATTCCACCTAAATGCATGAACACCATCGTGCCATGTGCGAGCTATATCCAAATGTTGAGGCTGATCTGACAGAGAGATACGTGAGCCACACACACACACACACACACACACACACACACAGGCGCTCCTTGTTTTATAGATAGATTATTGGTGTTATATGTGTGTTGTTATGGGTGACGCAGTGACCTCACCCTAAAACACAGGCATCCACATCAGATTTATTGAATGTGTCTGACCTGCAAACCGCCACAGACACATCTCATAAAAGCCTCCTGCACGCACATATTTTTATATTTTTTATTTTCCATGGCCAAAATATGATCACAAGGTGGACAGCGGCAATAAGTTTCTCATTAAATTTGCATTTTATGAAAAAAACTCAGCGCTGATACCAGAAGACGTGCGTATGGTGACCTGTGTAGGACATGATCTTCAAGTGAATCGTGATAATGGCCATCTGTGTTACATTTATAAGCTGCATACCATTACCATAATATACTCGGAGTTAGTTTTGCATTTATTAAACTTTAGTTTTACATACGAATCATATCCATGTCTCAATCTTTCGTCCAGGATAAAAAGCAGAGATTTTAACAGGAGGATCCGCAGGTTAAAAACTGAAATCAGACCACAACTTTTAAAGTTTTCTACCTATAATGGACATTACATTATACACCATCCCATAGACATGCATATGTTTGCCTGAAATAGAGAAGCTAAATACTCTTTATGTGCAGTTTCTTTTTAGATGCTAAACCCGTCTAATAAATATAACTGAAACTGAACTATACGATATTGTCATCATTTATAAAATGTACGGTGGCATCAAGCAGAATTCCAGGGAAAGCTCTTTGAGCCTGTACATGGATTCTCCAGGAAGTTTGCCATCTGGAGCAGTTTGTGATTTGTTTGACATTTTGACTGATCCTTTCTGCGTTCGGCGTGTGTCTGAGGACCTTGAAACTGAGCAAAAAAAAAATAACTAAATGACCTATTGTTACAAACTGAATTCAGTGCTGGGTCACAAACTGGTGCCACAGAATCCGGCTGACGGCGGACACACAGAGAAGCCACTATAGAAGCGATGTTGCGTCACTGTCGGTCGCTCAGAGCCTAACACACACTCACTGTGACCCAATCACACAAACGCAAAGCTATTGAAAAAGGAGAAGCTGCCGATCTGCAATTGATGGACATCCCTTACCGAAAGGTCAAATTAATGCCAACGTTAAATATATGCTCCGTAATCACTTCATTGAGCTCAATTCGAACCTCCCATCCCAAAATGTGCTTTTTTAACTCCACATTTAACATCTTTCTCAGGTTGGAAAACTCAAGCTGGGATTTTAAAGCGGTGGTTCTCAAAGTGGGGTCCGGGGAACCCTAGGGGTCCTTGAAGAGGTGCCAGGGGGTCCCCAGAAAAAAGGAGAATAATTAATTTTTACTCTATTTTCGACTGCCATAATTTAAAATAAATACATTTATTGAATTTAGTGGTATTTATTTTCTATTATTTGTGTATCATTTTACCTTTGCACATGAATTTATTGAACTTAAAAATTTCACTTCAAGTGAAACCTTCAACTTCAAATTTTATGTAGTGAGGTGAAAATGAATGGAGTGAACGAATACATAAATAAATAACATGGAAATCAAATAATGCGAAAACAGTACATAAATAATTTAATTTTATAATTAATTTAATGGAAAATGAAATGAATATGGCCATTTACTGGTATATTTAATAATGTACTGAGTCATTATTCATTCATATTTATTTTTGATTAGGGCAGTCTCAGACCTCCATAAATTTGGTTTTGGGTTTCTGACACTTTCTTTTATAAAATTTAAATTTAAAAGCACAAATCTTATAAGATGGAGTCCTTGGTCTAGTTTTCATGAGTTGAAGGGTCCTTGAAATGAAAAAAAGTTTGAGAACCAGTGTTTTAAAGGTATTTCAAAATTAAAAATGGTTTATCAACAATAAAATACGGTTTTCTCATGAGTTTCAATAAATAATTCTAAGCAATGGATGTGGTTAGAGAAGAGGGTATTGCAACTGCACCATTCTCAAATTTTAAACAATCCACCTCCCCATCTGATCCTCTAAAGCATCTGTCCATCAAATCACTGTGCCAGGAATAACTACAACATACCTCGGCATATGGAGACATGACAAATTACTCCTTTTCGGACACTCGAGAATTTCACAGTAAAAAGGTTAAAGACCTGCAGGCTTCTTTCAAAAAAACACAGAACGTGTGGCAACCTTTTTTTAAAGCTGCTTCTTCTTTTACTTTATTTATTTTTTTCAAAAAAGGCAATCTGGGTTCAATTTAATGCTTCCTCACCATTTAACCATGTACCCAGCAGGCTGTGGAATTGAAGGGGGGGGGGGGGGGGGGGGGGGTAGAGAACCACAGGCAGGAAATCTGACCTCGCTGTATTCCATGTGACCGCCTGCTCCGAGAATCCGGGAGCAACATTCCCCTGATTCATCCCCCAGAAATCGGGGGGTTGGGCGGGGGAAGAGTTCCTCCTCGGCTTGCTAGTAGTGAGTAGCGAGAAAACCTGCCAGTGATCGCCGGCCATAATCTTTCACGCACACACGGGCTTACACAATATTCATCTCCCCGCAGGTTACTTTCACAGACTTTTGGACGGAACCACGAGGGATGACTGGAAAAATCCATCAATCACGGATCTGGCCTAAGTTAATAACAGTTTACCGGTGTCAGACCAAAAGCTGAGGTCTGGTGTCTGTGGGCGATCCGGGAACTGACATTTAACACACAATTTTACTTTAGATTGTCCCTAAACCAAGCGGAGTGACGTCTTCTAATCCTTTTAATTAAACAATAAAACGATTGCTTTGACAGATGCATATTGTATTTGAGAGCCTCGCTGCCATCTCCACGCGCCGCTCGCCGCAAATGAACACGCCATGATATCTATGTTTGGGGACATAATCCTTCCGGCTCTTGAGCTAAACCGTAAACCACATGTCGTACGGAAAATGATGCGCTCGGGTGGCCGCGCGAGATCGCAGTGACGGCATTGGAGACACAATACAGCCTTCAGGAAGATGTCCCACGGTGGTCTAATAGTTTCCTGGCAGTGAGCGGAGTCTCCTTCAGGGAACAACTAGAGAGTGTTTGAAGTGACAGGGATGACTGGAGGAGGCCTGGGAGAAAACGAGTAATGAAAAGCAGAGGTGGAAATAACCCCTGTCCACACGCAGAAACAAAGCCCTGAATGCAATCTCGTGCTGGAAGGGAGCGGCTCCCTTTGATCACACATGAAAAGTAACAAGGAACACGAAATGTTCAATTTAATGCACATTTAATTGAGGTGTGTTTGCGAGTGTGTGTGTGTCTTACCAAGAGTTCGTCCATACTAGTCTGGCACTTCTCTAAGTTGATGCGTTTGATGGCCACCTTCTCCTTGCGTGGTAGACAGTAGGCGGCTTGAACCACGGCGGTGGCTCCACTCCCTGAAACGGAGAGAAACAACCCACTTTAAGTCATATTCACATCCCCAAGCATCCTCTCTGCATCTAATCCCAGTCTAATTCCAACCCCAACGCCCACAGATACTGACACTGTAGGATCATAAACCCAACATGCTTCGGATCCATTACCATAAAATCCCTCAGAGTTCAAGAAGGTTAAACAGAGCTCTGCTGCTTTGACAGTTCATCCGATTTCTTTTTTGTTTTTTCCTCGCCACAGATTTAGTCATCAATTATGAATCAGCTTTTCCGGATCCTGCCTGATAAAGCAGATCAGATCGGGGGGCCGGTGACTCTGCTGAATCGATCCCTGCTGCATCCCGGGGGTCTCCTCGTAGACGGGGCCGAAAACTCTGCAGCTTGGCGACGTCTCACACAGTTTTCCCGGCTTTTAAATGTGATTATTCAACAGCCCGTGAGGCCTTTCAGGTTCTAACCAAAGCTGTATATCAGGTGATCGCTCTAGTGTATGATGCTCACAGGGGGGGGACATGGGCGAAAACTGAAGACCTTATTATGAGGCATTAAATACAGACACAAGTCACAGAGGATCTTATGAAACAAGAAATGCATCAGAATATCTCCTCAGTGATTCAGCATATGTGCTGCGATGTACAATGTTACACAGCTGAGCCGAAAACCATATAAAACTCAACGTTCGTGCACTTTTTGAACTTGCGAAGACCTGGGGACCGTTACATTCTTTTTCCATGCTTTTAAAACTTTAGAACGCTGTTGGATGTGGGTGGGGGGGGAACAGTGGGGGAATCTGGGAGACATGAGCTTTCACTACCAAGACGACACATAGATTACGATCTGATTGAAGCTCAAATCCTACAAGAGTGAGCTAATCTCCCCCCCCCCTTTTTTGAATAACGTGTGATCGTCTCGAGTGAAAGCCGCCCTCCTGTTGTTCCTCTGTTGTGTGAGGTCATTTCACCGCCCCCCGCCCACCTCGTTGTTCTTATTTAACGCACACGCGCACATAGACGCACACGTTTCCAGAAGATCTCGGGTGTATATGTGATGCAGAGCTGATTCCAGGAGCACTTTCTCCTCTCTGGCACGGCGCTTCGTCGAGTGGAAGAGCGTGTTAATCCACCCTCCAGTAAGCTTTTCCTAACCCCCTTTGCCCTCATGTTAGCCATGCCCAAATATTAACAAAGTGCTCATTGTTTGGAGTTTTCATTGAGCCAGCAGTATATGGAGATTTCACCAAAAGTTGGGGTAAGGGGAAGGGAGGGGGGGGCATATTAAAAGGGAAAAAAGCAGTTTGCTGATTTTAATTAAGAAGTAAATCTGTCCCTGAAGACATGAGCGGTTTTCATTTAACTGTTTTCGTTCAAGATAATTATGACTCCGGGCTACATTCGAGAAACGGAGAATTATAGAGGATGAAGCTATTCAACGTGACATTAAGCGCAAACTCTCAAATAATCTAATAAAATTACAATTTCCTTGCAACTTCCTGTAATTGACTGATATATACACAGATACAGATATATCTTTATGTCACGAACAGATGTAAAAGGTCTATTTAGAAGTAATCGCGGATCACTCCGCCATTGTTCAGAAAAACCAGAGGGCTGAATGTGATGTAAATATATCCCGCGGCCCCCCGGACCACCGCCTCCACCGATACTAAACAAACCTCTGGAGGTGGGCCAGTGACGGGGCGTTCGCTCGGCCTGGCCCGGACCACAAGGAGCCAGTTGCCCCGTACACAGCCGGAGTGTAAATTCCTCCACACAAACAAACAGCCAGTCGTCAGGGGTGGCTGGACAAGCTGGAGAGCATGTGTGCGTAGAGAGGACGGGGGAAAAGGAGAAAAAAGAAAAAAAAGGAGGGGGGGGGGAGAGGCAGCAGAAGAGGTCAAAGGGCACAGAGGCTCATTGAGCCATTTCGACCTGCAGAAGCCTAATCTAGCATCCGACTGGGACCTTGAGTTAATATAGTCCCGATGCCACTTATCTCACTGAGCCTCTATCGTTTGTATCCAGTTACACGATTATTCAATACTTCACGGGACCTTTGGGATCCCAATCAAAGCTGCAATAAAGCCGACTTTTACTGCGTCGAACGAACCGCGGCGCACGACGTTCACGCCTCCTCGCGGCGGCTCTCGGTGACATCATCGCCATCATCGGAATGCGAGGAAGGGCACAACACCACGAAAACCGAGAAGCGCGGCGGCGAGTGCCAGGGCTTCGGCAAACTGAGGCCAACGTCTAATCTAATAAACAGGCTGGCACAGACATAAAGGCTGCACATCAAACGGAAGCTGTTTTTATTTACCTCTATAGTGAATTAATTAATAAACAGACTATGAACAAAACAGGGCTAATTTAAACACTGCTTTAAAAAAAAAGTCTTATGTCTATATTTTCTACATCCAGTTGCGCAGAGGGAAAAAAAATCGTTTGAGCGTGTTTTTGAAAGTGGACGGCGAAATCAAATCTATATATTAAGTTACCACATTAGGCAAAATCAAATGACGACGATCCGGCATCCAGCTGGAAATGTGGCGCGATGATGTGTTATGTAAGCTTTCTGGTTTGTTGATTTCCATCTCGTTTCCACGTTCAATTCCTCGACGCGCTTTATTGCATTTTTCATAGCGTCGTTAACATCGCGAGATGACGGCAATTACAAAAAGATTACACATAAATAACGCCGAAGTTCCTGCAGTTTAAAGAGATGTTCTTTCCCTGTGTGGGTGTGTTTATGTCAGGAGGGAAAAGAAAACATCTACAAACCAAAAGTTTTTCTCTGCAGATCATTTCTTTTTTGTTTCCAGTGATTAACATCTATAATTATCCCAGCGAGTAGTCAAGAGCTAGTACTAAAACTTTAGTACTTTACTAGTACTGAAGTTATTTAATGTGGCTGAGTTTCACAAACAATTTTAGTTTCAATTTAGATAAATGGCCTTTTTTTAAAGGCAATAATTCATATTTAGTTTGAATGAATGCTAAATAGCCTGTGTCCCCTGCAGGCAGCATGAAACAAAGCTTTCTGTGGGAGAAAACATTGACAAAACAAGCATGATCTTTATGATCTTTAGAAAGGCATCCAATGTTTTCTGTAAGCATGTTTCCTCAAAACAAGTCCGGTGTGGCAGGGGAAGCCTTATGGGCATCGTACCACATCTTCAAATATGCGAATGTGACGTTCTTTTTTGCATAATGACGGACGGTTGACGACATTCGAGGATGAGACGTGCGCGTCTCTCCTCGGGTCGAATAAGAAAACGTGATGGTAAAGCCAGGGATAACGAACCAAATATAATAGGCTTACTTCAGACAAAGCTACCGCAATATATTTAGTTCAACTTATTAAAGCTCTTTAGAGAGCGTCTAAATACCAAAAGGCCGTTTAAATATCAAGGTTTCATTTCATTATGGACGGTTACTCATGAGATGCAGATGGAATAAAAGGATGCCTTATGTTATGGGGCCCATCGTTTGCCTGATGAAAATGTGAAATTTAAAAAGGGCTCAGAAAGGTTGAGACGGAACATTCACTGTTCTAGTTCATTAACTGAGAAAGGCACATTGTGCCTTTAAAACAGTGAACTGTCAAACTACTGCACATTGAAAAGTAGATACACTGCATCTTAACTATTGTCAAAAAAAAATGTTTAAAAAAAAAAAACGTTCAACAGCTATATCATGGGAAATGATCACGACCTGTGTCTGACATTGTTATAATTAAGCAATTTAAATATAAATTGCTACAAAGTCGTATTACTGAACTTTTAATTTTCTATCACAGACATCTGGGTCAGAAACCACAGGTGATTTTAATCAAATCGCATTTAATTAAATGAGAACTGTCACCAATGATCTGTAGCAAAAGACAATACGATGAATATGTAGTTTCTAATCAACTAATATGACCCAAAGGAATTAACTACTGAAAAAGATACTTAGATTCCAATGTAGCTAAATGATCCAACTACAGCAAACTGCAGTTGAACTCGTAGTTGAATTACTGCAACACTGCTTTAAAAATAATACCTGTTCAGATTAGCTTGGCCCTGAATTAACTTCTTAATGGTCACTATGTGAGACAGTATCAATGCCCCCTTCATGAGTTATGACCAGCGGCGTGGCGGCAGCAGCTCTCACTTTATCCTTCTTTTTTCTTTTCTTTTTTTATTACATTTCCTCTGCATACCTGGCTGACATTCCGCACATTATTCAGGAGCTACAAAGAGTGATGTCACACGAGACTCGCTGTCGCATGAGCGGCCCTGTGCGCGCTCCTCCGATATCCGGAGATGCGATAACGGCCTAAAACCTTGAAGTGAACGCTAATTGAGAGAAATACGCTTGTTGCGGCGGGTTCCCTTGAACCCGATCCTCGACTTTTTTTTTCCTTTCTTTTTTTGGAATACCATCTGAGGGACAGGACGTGCAGCGGGGGGAGGAAACACGGTTGCCGGTGGATACAAACAGTGGGAGCAGAAAGTTTCCGATCCTGTTTTGCCAACACAAATGATCCAAAGTATGATCCGCGGAGAGGGAGCGCAAGCCGTACTTCTTTTTCCTATTGGCTCTGTCCAGTATAATCCGATGCTCACTGGGGTGAAAAGAGTGGATGTGAACCATGTAATAACAAGTCTTTTACTTTTCTTCTTTTTTTTTTTTTTTTCCTGGGGAAGGTATCAAAGCAATAGCTCTGCAGGGCGGCCTGGCTGCACACAGCCATCCATAGAGCTGTGGGCCTCCTTCCTCGGCCATTACAGGAGACCCCGTCCTGCTTTTACCTGCAGTATCGACCGGTTTCTACCTGTTGATGCCTCAGTTAATGATGAAGAGGCACATCAATAGGTTTTTGACCCAGCGCTGCAATCAGCAATGGATCTAAATTAAAAATATCACACAGTCGACTGTAATAATTTACCTGTACTTACACTTAATACTGCATTTGTATTTACCACCACAACCCACTGACTGCGCAACCTTGCGCGTCCAAACCTGAACCCACACTACAAACTTTCAGGAATTCATAAAATATTAAGGCTTCTATCTTGTACATTTTCCAACTTGAAATCCCTATGACGAGGGAAATCCTGAGGGCAAATGTCAGGACGGTAACTTGAGGAAAAGATCGATTTCAATTCTGTGTAACCCCCCCCCTCCTCGTGCTCGTGCATAGTTTTTCCTAAACAAGACCCGTTCTAAGACACGGAAAGCCGACATTGATTTTAACCAACCGCTGATCTCTGAAATTGCAGGAACTGAGATCATTTGACTTAAAAAAAAAAAGGCTGTGTTGGTAATACGGTAACCAGGCAATGAGAGTCTGAGCAGAGAGAGAGAAAGAGGGGGGGGGGGGGGGTCTCCACAGGACCGTTGGCAAGGTTTAATATGAACAGAAGCAGATGCTGAACAGGAGGAGTCTTCTTGTTTAACTTGTGTTCACAGGGAGCCTGAGGACACAGCCTCGCACAAAGGGCTCCGCTAATTTCGATGATGTACAATGTTGACTGAGCCTTTCACATTCAAGGAGCACAACGTCATTTATAAAACCAGGAGAAAAGACTAGGCTAACTGCGTGATTCATTTCCGAAGCCAAGTAGATAATCATCATCAATCACTTGCCCCCAAAAGCTAAGTTAAGTAAGCGTACAGGCTGCCAGTCCGGCCTCGAAATAGCCACACCGGTTTCAAACCAATGTTGACAATTTGTGTGACACTTTGCGTAAGAAAATGCCACAGAACTGGTTTCTATACAAGAGGGGCTTTATCTGTGTGTGCATGCTCAATTGCAGGGTGTTATCTTGCGGGGTGCCCCCAAATTACCAAAGAAATGTGAGGGGGGAGCATTTGGGAAGGGGGTTATATATTCAACTCTTTGAGAAAACACACAAAAAGGTTAATTTAGGGATCGCAAAATGGGCCCTCACACAGATTTCCCCCATACAGGAAGCATGCACCGCTTTGGGTAAAGTAAACCAGAGGCACAAACTAAGTGAATTAAGAGGACAATACTTTGCTTATATGTTACACACTCCTTCTTATACTCGATTTGCCTCTCGACAAAAAAAAAAGTCAGCCAAAGGTAGGACAGGCCAGGTCAGCTATTTGTGGGGTGGGACATTTCATAACTTCACGCGTAAAAAGCTGTCATTCCTCACTCGGGCAGGCCAACCTGCAAAGCCATTCTCAGGACTCTCTGAAAGGCTCCACACTGCAGAGGAAAGGTGTGATACGCCCTCCTGTCACACCGGGGTGGAAAGGGAGAAATCGGGCATACATACAAATCAATTACTTTGTTATGAAATTTGGAGACCCTTTAGGGACTTTTTCCTCATTTAAATAGGGATTTGTATATTTGGGCTAAAGAATAAAGTATAATGTCTGGACTCTGCCTTGACAACAAGAGTGTTTTTTTTTTGTTTTTTTTTTTTTTTAAGTACTGTGGTTTGCTAATTGAAAATGGGTGTGAACACTTGTATACAGTAAACATTATTATGACCCTATTATGATAAAAACAAACACTTTTTCAGTGTTTGTGTGTAAATATTTAGGTCTGTGTTGTTCCTGCTAACACACAAACGGTGAAATGAGACCACCCGCTCGTTCTGTCGTGGACTGGCCTCCTCTGGATTCCTGTTAAACCCGGCTGAACACAAGTCATTCAGAAAGGGCTCCTGTTGTGATGTCACAACAGGTGTGTAAGTTAATAGTAACCACCCCTGGTTCCATGTAGCGCCCCCCTACTTCCAAGGTGCTTGTACTCGACTTCTGTTTCTCCGACAGACCCCATCTCTCTGAGGGGCGTGACATTTCTGTGTGTCTAAGAAGACAAACTGCATTCCTACTACAGGTCTAACTATGTGATTTTGGACCAGGAAAACATGTTATTTCGTATAAATAGACTGCAGACATTAAAATATTAAACTGGGAAAATTGGAAAACAGGACCCCTTTAATATGGTCTATTCACGTTTATTAGGCTGGCATTTTTCTTTGGAGTTAACAAAGCAATAACGTGCGGTTCTCCCCATTTAAAGAGGGATGATTCTTAATTGCTTTAATCAAATTCTACTGACCGGATAACCAACCGGTCAATGAAAGCGATTCATTTCCAGCGTATAGTCTGTAACGTTATAACGCTCGTTTAGGACCCCGGCATAGCCCCGGCGGGCGGAGTGGTCGCTCTCGCTGGGAACATTTCACTGACTCCCAGTCAAAACACCGCCCGCTTAGGTTTGCCTTCGCTGCCAGATGAAATGAACCCAACGCTCGCCCCAGAAAAAGAAGATGCCTTCTGCTCGTTTGAATAACTTCAAAGACGTCAGGGCTTCTGTTAGCGGTAGCAAACCACCCCGCCTTTATGGCGAGCTAACGGCGGCGATTCACAGACAAATACGTTAAGCTAACAAGCTAAAGATCACATACCAATCACCTCGTGTAGCTCATAATCATCTTTGTTGATGGACCACGGTTGGGAGCTCAGGTCCTCCGACATGGCTGAGGAGTCTGTTGAGGCCGTACTATCTGTGAAACAGGTGGTGAATCCAAAGGCTGCGCGTAAAAAGAAGTCAAAGTAGTCCAAACAGCACCAACAAGGGCGACACTTCCCCTTCTTTGCGAATCCTGCAGCACTCCTGTCATTCCCAAAGTTTGACACTAGCCTAGCAGCCCCGCCCACCGCATTCCTACTCAGCAAATGTGGACCTTCCCGGCGGACATATTGGGTGTGGCGTGTTAAGACCGCACTGTGCTGTTGTCAGTAACGACGGATACACACCGGTTGGTTTGGGTCACGTCTGCCGTTTTTAACAGGCAATGCGAGGCATAAACCGAGACGGGAGCAAAACCGTTAGTGTCCAAACACTTTAACCTGCGTCTCACTATATTCATACATGATTCCAGTGTATTTTAAACAATATAAAGCCGGTTTAAATGTCGTATAAGACGTGCCCAAATAAGACTGGGTTCCGCCACACTTTTAATGGTGGGATTGCCGTTGTCGAGTGATTTCTCCCCCTTTCAAAGTCTGTAAGGCATTATATCCCTGCCATGCAGCGAACAGAACACGTATATTTCACTAAGTTTGTCATATCCTACTAACACAATTCCCAATTTGATCCTAATTTGTAAAAATGTGACTGGTGGGCGCGTTTAGGCGTTACACAGCCTGTGAAGTTCTACCTGAGAGACTAAACTCAGGGCAGTAAAAACACTCCTTAACAGACTGTGTGAAAAGGGGGCGGAAGTCTCCAGGAGCGTCCTGTCCTGTGATTGGACAACGCCGCGATCTCTGCTTTCTCATTGGATGTTCACGTTAACTGCAAAATGTGAACGTTTCCTCTTCACAGCATTCAGTAGCGCCCCCACTGGCGGTGAACGGAATATCACGAGGGACGTGCACAATCACGACACTTGGTGGAGAATATGCTGTGATATCATGCTGGTATAAATAATATTTATAAATAAAAGAAACCTGCCAGAGAAAGCTGTATTAAACTAATTTATAGGTTATTTCACTCAGATCATTTATTAATAATATATCATGCAAATACTATTATTGTTTATTTGTTGATTATTATTAATTGTTAGTTATATGGGCTGTTTATTGCACAAATTTACCAGGATTACATTTCACAGTGTTCACATATGACAAATACAGATTGATTGATTGATTGATTGAAGATGCAGAATAAATTCACTTTTTTTATTAAATATTCCTAAAAAAAGATTATAAAAAATTACAGAATCAAATGTAAAGGCACTAAAGTGACAGAGAAATGAGAGTGAAAGGCAGGTGTCAGCAGTCAGTAAAACTGAACATGTGAAACTATCACAATATCTCTTCCTCCTAAGCCTCAGCCTTATCTAAAATTTGACTCAAAAGAGGAAGTGGTCTGCAGAACAGCTCTTGCAGTGCATTTAGTACATGCTGAATACTAAGATTCCAATGTAGTTCAATATATACACATAAACAAGGTTGTCCCTTGAGTAACAAAATGACAGCTGCGTGATGTGAAAACATCTCTGATATTTGATATCTTTGACTTTCATAATGAAAAGGTTCAGAAATCACTATGTCATTTTCAAAGTAAACACATATAGTAACATTCAACTATATAACAAAAACACTGTGAATGAGAAGTGGGTTCAGAAGCCAGCAGGACGTGGATCACAAGCAATAGCGCAAAGCTGAACCTGTAATGTTTTGACACACATAATTCCATGTGATGGAGTAAAAAGGCGACTTTAAACCGCCTGCTGCATGATTATGGCAGTGAAAGGGCTTTGGCCAGTCGTAACCAGAACCAGGCCTGTGTGCAAGGCCGGGTGTAGTCGCATTTGGTGAGGAAGCGTAAGATGCTGGGGAAGGGTTTGGACATCGACTTGTACACCACCGGGATGAGCCGTTTACTTCGAGCTCCTGTAATTGGGGGACAACGGGTTAGTTAGAGGTTTGCACAAACATGTTGGAAAAAGAAACCATTTAACAAAACTACAGTAAAACTTACCGGGAGAGAGGCTAAGAGCAAACTTGGTCTGAAAGTCACAGGCATCGCTCTCAAGGTATTCATCTGAGATCACAACCACCATCCTCTTGCATCTGCACACATAGTCACGTATATATTGTACTGTAGTTAAGTATGAAAGTCAGAAAATAGGGAAATTTTGAGTTTCTTGTGCTGTGTGAATTTACAATGAAACCATATCACAAGTTCAGCTTTCACACATGAACTTTCCATTTCTATTTCACACCCAATAAGGCTAATTATACACCCAGTAAATATTTAGTTGTGACATTAAGGACAGGTACACAACAATGTTGAAACCGTGCATGCAGTGGTATAAATTGCATTAGAAATATATCAAAACGCAAAGTTTAATTGCACGCAATTAATACATAAAAACACTAAAATAAAAATTTTTTTGCATATGACTCTGCTAGATGTGCCGGTGTGTTCTTAGACAAACTGTCAACATTACATTACTGTTGTTAGTGTCCCACCTCTTCTCAATGAGTTCACTAGTGATGGTCCAAACGCAGGAGCCTGGGAGGACGTTCCTGTCGAACACGCACAGTTTCAGCTTGTACTCCGTCTGTTCCAACTCGCGGATCATCTCGTGGACAAACTCCATGTCACTCTTGCAGTAGCAGATGAAGGCATCGAAGCGCTCAGGAGCACCTGGGTCCAATTCAGTTTTAGTTAAATTCAATAATGCAACTTTATTTATACTTGCAAGCACGGCATTGCGCAACCTTTTAGCAACCTGGGACAACAAGTACAGAGAATTCACTGCAGTGACACAACAGCATGAGATGATTTGTCTGATTAGGAAGCGGATGCATGTTTTTTTCTGTTTTATCTTCTTACCAGAGATAAAAAAAAAAAAAAACAATCAATTTATCTCCAGTTTGTCACGTGTCACACATTCAGCATTTTAAGAAATCAGAAGTGACACCTTCAAATGTCTTATTTTGTGTTATTAACTGTCTAAGTACAAAGATATACAGGTTTCTCACACTTTTTTTCCCTCATAAAATATAAAATATATTTATTCAATTATCAAAATAGGTGCTTTAGTTTTCTGTTGATTGACTAGTATGTGAAGTTTAGGTGATAGCGCTGAAGGAAAAATGTCAGGGAGAATGGGGAATTGTTTTTTTTTATTTATTTATTATATGTTTAATTAACATGCATTCATGCATACTCATAATCTTTTCTCTTGGTGTTGAATAATGGACAACAGCTGTGCACACGCGCGCATATGTCATGCAGAACAAGCTTGAAGCAACTTTTAATAACTAATATAAATTATTTATAACATTCACTTTATGTCATTGTATTTGTTCTAGTACAACAGCTCCAAGTGGAGTCAGTTTAATTTCTCATGAAGATTAACTTTATATTAATTCCGCCTAAAATTGATTTTTTTTTTTTTTTTTTTTTTTTTTTTTTTTATGTGCAGCACACTGACCTTCAGGGTCGTCCTCGGTGGTGATACCAACCGTCTCGGGGGTGCGTGGGACGCAGCTGTCGACTTCATGAACCTGAACCGGGGACTCGGCCTTCTTCTTCAGGTGCTCACAATACTTCCTGACATCTTCATCTGGCAGGTACAAAAAAAAAAAAATATGTGCACATGGCACAAAAATTAACACACACACACGCACACACACACACAGACGTGTCTAAGCCTGTAAGGACTTTGTGAACATGACATTGAAAGAGGATAAAGTCATTGCAAAATGCATGTGAGCTGAAATCTGAGGAAACCATTAACAGCTACTTTTTATGTGCATTTTACCTTAAAATAACAGATTCAGTATTTCATGTTTGTCTTATAACAACAGCCATTAAAGTATTTTTTCCTCCCTGTAATTAAATAATTAAAAGATCAAGCCAAATCATGGTTATTTGCATAGCCCCAAATCACAGCTTCCCCTCACTTTCTTAACATTAGAATAGGGTGTGTAATATATTTGTAATAAAGGAACTCAGGCATGTGAGTCACTTCCTGGTGCACGTGGACATGATGGACCTAAAATAATAAAGCCTCATTTGTATATCGATGTGTATATTGTGGATTTTCTTTTTTATTTTTCGTTCAAAAGCTAAAGTCCAGATCCATTAAACGCACCTATCAGAGGGCGGAGATCTTCCACAATATCCTTCCGCTCCGCCGCCGTCAGGATTGACAACAACTTTCCCACCGTGGCGTCCGTGTTGCGGGCCTCCCAGTTCTCCAGGACACACATGGTGGCGTTTTTCGCGGATTCGTAGTTCTTTATCTCCAGGTAGGTGAAGTCCATGAGCTCCGCCACGGACGTCCAGTCCGCGGCCACCGTGTGTTTCGGGTTGAGATATAGTCCCAACTTTTTCCTCACGTTCATATTGAGCGCGATAAGCGGAATCGTCCACAAGTCAACTTCTGAATCGACGCCGGCCATGGTGGAAAGTTTTCTGGAGATTTTCCTCGGGGTTTATTTTTTTCAGTTCACAGTGCACAAAAAACGGACATAGCAACAGGCGACGTGGTTAAAAGTCATAAGTTGCGTCGGACAGCCTACCTGTGAAGACAACGCGGAAGTGACGTCAAACGATGTTTGCGGTGGATCGTGTCATAAGAGGGAAGTGATGTCCAGCATGTGGACATCCTGACCCCGTAAAGGTAAAGTGTTGTGTTTTGTTGGAACATTTGACGATAAGAATAAACAGTGAATAACGACAAGACCCAAAGATAATATTTCAAAATGTGTCTGTAATGATAAATCTGTTTGTTTCATAGTAAATCTCATGATTCTGACACATCCACAAGACCAAGTTCTCCAAATCCCTCCCGAATTTTAATGTCTTCATGAAAGAATTTTAATTTTTATATAGATTCCTTTAGTTGTTTCATTTGTACTGATTATTTGGATTATATCATTTTCTTTAATACAGTGTATTGTTTCATTGTTTCGGTTTTGCCCCCACTTGTCTTTTCTATGTATATTCTGATTGTAATTTTTCAAGTTTGCAATAAAGTTTAATACAAAAAAATGAAATGTGTTAAAAAGTAAAGTGTTTAAGATGCTTTTATTACCATTAAAATGAAGTAGTCCTACATTAGAACATTAACAAACTACATTTTTTGTTTCTTTTTGGTTTTTAAAGTGTACCAAATTTATATTATATTATTATTTTTTTATATTATTAATATTTCCTAAATGCAATATGCACTAAACGTAACATATTAATGTTAAATGTAATAAATATTAATGAATATTTAATTTGGGGTTCATTAAATTTTTAACATTTACATCAAGGCTGTAGTACTTTTCTGCTTCTCCCTGCACTGTGTATTATTTGCATTATTTTTGAGTTTTTAAATTGTGCAAACAAATACAACTTTGAGGAGGTTTAATAAAAAAGTTATGTATACACGACACACACACATATATATATATATATATATATATATATATATATATATATATATATATATATAGAGAGAGAGAGAGAGAGAGAGAGAGAGAGAGAGAGAATTTATTGCCTTCCTTGCATCAGCGTGATACTGATCAGAAACGGAAACAGCTTTTTTTCTTTTTTACATCAAATGTCTTACTTGTAAGTCAGCAGACACTACATGAAAAAGTTGTCAAAAGCAGGGTGTTTCAGTTCCACTTTCTCATAACTGCTCTCTCCCTCCTTCCTTTGATTATATAGAATAAAAACAGTAATTTGTACTGACAAAATGTACTTTATTGCGTTATACATACCCAAATTACTGAGCCAAAACTCCTTCCATTTTGTAACTATCTCACAGCTGCCACAGATAAGCAAACCTTGACATTTAATCAAGTAAAAACAACTGCGTAGCCATCGCACAAACAGACATAATTGCAAGTAAAACAAATCCGCACAAACATTTTCCAGAAGAATAATCGTTGTAACTGATCTGCTGCTGCGGAAACACAACCACAGAGTGGCAATCACAGTTACATAACAGGAAACGTAGCAGTGGGTCCAAAAAAGGACCTTAATGATCATCCTACTTTTCTAGAGAACACTACATCGGCCACGTTCTGATGCAGAAACGTGCGTTTCCTCAAACCATTGTCCCACAACTTCCCATAATTGACACGTTAGTATGCAAGACAGATTTAACGGCAACAGTCCGCGCTTGCGTCATCCGAGTTTCACACGGTTCACACGTGGCAAATAAAGATGATTAATTAAACCTGCGTGCATCGTCTGTGTTTGTTTTTGAGGTAGATCACGGGTTGGGGTTTGTTTTGAGGCGGATCACAGATTTTTGCTTCTGGAGAAATAGAAATCTATGCCTCTGTCCTGATGCCGCTTGGGAGTGTGAGACGGGCCTTTTTTCCCTCTCGATGAAGGCCCTGCGCCGCTCTGTAAAAACATCAAAACATAAGGTTTGATATTCTTCTTTTTTTATGTTGATGGCATCAAAGACTGAGGCAACATTGCCTTTCAAATGCCTGGTTGTCCCATACAGAACACAGCAAAAAAGTAAAAAATCAGAGTCATTGTTTTGGATGAATTCACACAATCATTCTACACACTTCCCTTTTCTTGTTACACTCACCGGTTTCTTGTTAACGTGTCTGCTCCATTCAGGCGCTATGACGACGGGTGCCGGGTAAGTCTCGCCGAGGGACACGTGTGCGTGTGACAGTGCCGCAGCGCTGAGGGTCCAGGGCGCGTGGACGTCAGCTCCCCGGATTTGCTGCAGCTCGGGAATCCACCGTCGCACATAGTCCCCCTACAGCGGACGGAAGCGACAAACAGATCAAATAAAATCGGCCTATTTGCACTGGTTTCAGCGTCGTCCTCGCCGCAGGAATTAAGGCGGATTTCAAGCTCAATTAATGCTACACAAACGTACATCGCTGTCATAGTCGAGGCCTTGCTTGATCATGTTGAACTTCCTGTTCTCTCGGGGGTCATTTCCTATGCCAGCGCTGTATAGCCAGTTGCCATAGTTGCTGCAGACATCGTGGTCGACCTTTGGGGAGAAACTTTACATGTTGAATGTACATACCTGTGAATATGATCATATATAGATTTAAAAAAAAAAGGGGGGCTGAAGTGGTGAGCTCAGGACTATAAAAACGTGTTATTCGTCACTCAGTAATTAAATGTCATACCAAAGTGACCTGGTGTCACTGATTCAACTTATCTCTAGCTTCACTCTGAATCCACCCCCTAAAAATAGGGCCGTTTAGTATGTGGTCAGAACGCGGCGTAACGTCAATGTGTGATTTTTTGTGTTTAGCCAATTTGAACGACTGGTGCAGAAATTCAGTGTTCCTAGAACTCACTCCTATAGATATCTGCAACGTAGACACTTTATCGCCTGTGATGTTGACAAATATCACAAAAATGGAAGGATGCATTGTCTCCTGTATATGGACACTGGATGAAAGAGGTCATATTCAGCTGGAACAAATACAATATACTATTAAAGTGTTATTTCAGAAATTCTCTGTTGCCTGGCAACCCTTCTTGAACTACACGTGAATGCAAATGAAATTGGATTATATTAGTCATGTATGTACATATTTACTATATATCTATGTATCAGTTTTGATTTCATTATCTATCTCATAATTTACTGTTATATGTGTATATTCTTTACTATTTTTTATTTATTCTATTTATTATTTTTTTATTTTAAACTTACATATTTTGCTTTCTTGTGTCTGGCCATTGAGTTCGATGATGTTTGATGTTGTAGTGGTGGGGATGTGAGGGACTTGTTAAATGAACATGTATGTTGTTATCTCTATCTCTCTCAACACATATGTGTCAAACTCAAGGCGCGGGGGCCAAATCTGATTTATTGAGAGATGGGAAAGTGAATAAAGGTTTAAACTTAAAGCACATGACTTAAAGGTCACGTTGTCTTTGTACGACAACAAAATCTTTTCTCAACTGGCCACGGAGCTCGTTTAAAAACAGAAAAGTTTCCATTTTTTCCTTATTTTCCTTTGTTGAAGTACATCTGTCGTTACTTTCCATTCTTTAATATATAGCATAGCGACACAAAACCATAGATTCCGATCTTTGAAAAACCCATTAAATAAATAAAACTGTTAATAGTGGTTATCAGCATATTCTTGTATGAGTCTCTAGATATCTGTGATGATTTTACATGTTTTGCATTTTAATTAGACGCTAACAACAATATAACATTATTTCTGCATCAGCATATTATTAAATTCTGTTTAAAAATCTTAGCAAATTGTCACCAGCATTATTATGAATGAAGAGGCAATTATCTAATATAATATCATATATAATAATATGTAGATACATATATATGATCTTTACAATTGGCCCTTTGAGGGAAACCAGACCACTGATGTGGCTGTGGCTGAGTTTGACTCCTCTGCTCTAACATGTTAATAGAAAGACCTTGATCAAAAAAAAAAGTGACTGAGAAGCCGTGGGCTGCACTGTTTACCAGAAGGTACTCGAACCACTCAGCTCCCATCCTCCAGTCCAGGCCCAGGTCCTTTGTGAGGAAGCTGGCAACGTTTTGCCGCCCCCTGTTGGACATGAAGCCCGTCATCATCAACTCCCTCATGTTGGCGTCTACAAAGGGCACTCCGGTGCGTCCCTCTGGGATCACAAATGGTATAAACACTTTCAGCTACACACACACACGTGGCGCACGTTCACTTTCGACGTCGTCTTAAAGACACAAGCTGATATCGCGAAGAATAGCGGCGCGAACCTTTCCAGGCGTCGAAAAGCTTCATGTCCCTTTTCCACGCTACGGGTTTGTCTTGAAGTCCTGAGGTTAAAAAGCCCACCATAAGAGCCTTACATTCATTTATTGTAATGAAAATAAGTGGAAAATGTCAGCTTATTTTACCTTTAACCTGGAACATCCTGTTCCCATACTTGACAGCCACAAATTTGAAGTAATCCCTCCACAAAAGTTCAAAAATAACCCTGGAAGAAAGCAGTGAAGATCTTGAGAAGAAAAGGACTAATTTACTGTTGTTTGTATGTATTGCAGCAAGGTCACAAACACAAATGCATTAAAATGCAATTAGACAATTTAAGACCCTAAAAGTTGGGTAAAAGTTTGTACTTTTGTAACCCACCTAACCAGTATAGCACTACTTAATATTTATATTGTTTCGTATCTCTTTTTTTTGTGTTCAGACTCACCAATATGTGCTTTGATTGGCTGTTCGCTCCCTCTCGTACTGCTGGACCTGATGATAAATATACCTGGGCGAAATGCAACCTATAGCCAGCCTGCAGGAAGCCAGGAGCCGCACCGTTAACAGATGTATTTAGATAAATAACTTACAGAAAACACAGAATGATACAGCAACACTCACCAAGGTGCAAATTTAGTGGAATAGTCCACACCGATCAGGCCGTTCCTGGTCTCCTTGTAAGTAGCAACTGCGTCCTGTAGAAAACAGAAAACTTACTTAGAATGACATAGCAGACGGTGTATCACCTTATGAGATTTTGCCGTACTCACAGTGTCCCAGAAATAGTGTTTAAGTCTGCCCAAAGCCTGACTTTCCCCACCCGTGCAGGGAAAGGCCGAGCGAGGATCAACCACGGGCTCTTTGAGAATAAACCGGGAGAAGCGTTTTAGCTTAGTTAAACATCCCCGATGTACATTAAGACGTGCACACAATCATAAAAGAGAAAAAACGTAATCATAGGTATAAAACCCGTCTGCTGCCTCGCTGGCACTTAATGACAAGATCTGCGCTCAGCAGTTTGCCTGTTGCACTGAGAAAATAGCAGCAGTGTGGATTAATTTAATAGAGGCCTGGCACTGCATAAAATGAGCAATTATGTGCCAGCGGCGTGTAAAGTCACTGACACGAAAGTCAATTAAATGAAGCACAATTTGTGACGGATATGCAGATATGCGTGGTCATCGCCGGGATTTCACGGAAAAGTGAAAGAGACGTGACTTGAACCCGTTTAGACCGGAGCGGAGCGAGGTGTTCACCTGTCTGCTGCAGGTCCTCTGCTGCAGGAACGGCTCCTTCCTCCAGTCCCGAGGGGAGAGGCTTCAGCTGCTCGGGGGTCGGGAGCTCAGGCCGCACCCTGCTCTGGGTCTCCACCGCCTTCCTGAACTGGGTGTACACATCGGGCAGCCTGAAGGCCACAACGAGACGTCTGGAATCAGTTCCGGCGCTTCTCGGCTAACGTCGCTCATTAAAAAAAAAACCTGGATGCGTTTGTCACCGGCAGACCTGGACGCGTGGGGAAACGGGAGATCGTCTCTGTGGTAGAGTGTCGACCCCCAGCAGGTGTGAACTTTGACCTTCATCCGCGCGCACACATCCTTGACTTTTTCCTCCACGTTCAGCTCCTCCGACGTTACCTGGAACACGGACGGGTCAGCTACGTCGACATCACCGGAAATGAAATAGTCATAATTAACCCCATCGAGGAAAGAGGCCGGTTACAACTACCTCTTCATGGAAGGCCACAGCACCGACAGAGCCCAGCTGCTTGATGAGGTCTGCAACCACGTCCTCTGGCTTACCCAGTCTCACCACCAGGTTGCTGTCACACACACACACACATGCACACACACAGTAAACCCCAGTGAACACCATGCCAGGCAAGCTGCATCCTGGGTAGAGGGATAGCTGCTTCCCCCTGGCTGACCAGACCTGGTTATGGGAACAGTGTGTGCAGCAGACCTGTTAATGTAAACATAGCCGTCCAGGTGTGTCCTGACATCTGTATCGATAAAATCTTAGAGAGCTGAGGAAAATTGCTGCGTCTAAGCTTGTGTGAGAACAACATTAATGGGAATGTGATTGTGCAATGACTGTGGGTACCAGTGTGTGTGTGTGTTTTTTATTCATTTTACTTTTGTCTTATTTTATTTTTATGTAACGTGTAATTAGAAGTTTTTAACTTGCACCGCTGAACGTCGCCTTTTTAATTTAATGACAATAAAGGACTATTTTATTCTATTATTCTCTTCTATTCTAACATTATACATAGGTTCAATGGTTTTCACTTCATAGCTGTGCCTTATCAGGGTTAATTAGTGGAGTTTCTTGCTTTATCAATCAGAGCGAAGGGTGAATATTTGTGTTAAGTACATAATTCCACATGTGTTCATTCATAGTTTTGGTGCCTTCAATGAGAATCTACAATGTAAATAGTCATGAAAACGAAGAAAACACATTGAATGAGAAGGTGTGTCCAAACTTTTGAGCCCATTGCAAAATTATTACTTACTTATAAGTATGTGTTTTGGCAAAATTTTTTTGTTTGAGTCTACAAACTACTGACAACATTTACAAAATTCCAAATAAAATGTTATTATTTATAGCATTATTTTCCCCAGAAATTACAAAAAGGTGCAATGTTTTCAGACCTCAAACAATGCAAGGAAACAAGATCAAATTCATTTTATAACAACATAATACTAATGTTTAACTAATGTATAATACTAATCTGTGTGTTAGGGTTATAAGTTGTATATGCAAAAGTCAATAAAAACAATCTTAATGAAAAAACAAGCTGAACAGCTAAAAGTAAACTCAGTAAAACAGTAGAGCGGCTTAATGAATGAAGTGTGGACAACAGCGTGTTTACCTGCCCTTTTTGAGCAGCGTGTTTCTGAGATCTCTGACACTGTCCAGTAGGAAGCGCAGGCGGAAAGGCCCCGTCTTTGGCAGGTTGTAGTTGTAAGTTCCAGCATAATGTCTGGGGTCGAAGCAGTACAGCGGGACGATGTACTCCGCGTTACTTTGAGCCCAGTGGAAGAGCTGCATGTGAACAGAGGGTTGAACTGAATCTGAATCTTTTTGATTAACAAATTCATGATGTGTGCATCGACTAAACATTTCCCTTCAATACAGAATCCCCTAAAAATTCATTTTCATTGAATGTAAAGAGCTTCTTGTGCAACACAATCACCAATGTTTTTGTTTTATTATTATTATTATTATTATTAATCATACTTCTTACTTTTCTTACTTCTTTACTTACCTAATTAAATTATTACTTATAATTTTTTTATTGAATAAATAATCAATTTTTTAAAGTTGTTAAAAAAGACCTGAACACAACAATTATAAAAATAATAATAAGCAATAATTAAATAACTAAATAAAATGAAATGACAAAAAATAAGGCTTTTATTCTTTAAGTTCAGACCGGAACCGGAAGTGTTATTGTTCGTGCAGCTAGTGGAACAACATTAGCTTGATATTTGTAGTAAACATACATAATATGTTGAAATTGTTCTTATAATGACGTTTATACGGGGACTGCAGGACTTAAACGCTCAGCTGCAGCGAATGTATTTACTTTAGGGTTAAACACGTGCTATAAAGTATAAAATTTTGCGTTAATAGCGTCGGGTTTTATGAGATAAGTGGACTTCTTACCGCATTGTCGTGGATTCGCAGGTCGTTCCTGAGCAAACATATGATAGTAGGTGAGGTAGCCATTAAAGTTAGTCGTCTACTCCACAAAAAGCTGCAACACACGTGTCAGAAACACAGAAACAAGACTCCGCCTGGTCAGATCCGGGTGTCCGTCTGTCTTTCAGCTGCTGAATGTCCGTCACGTTTTCACCGGTTGTTACGAAGCAGCAGGCAACTTCTTTAAGATTCTATAACTTTTTTTTTTTTTTTTTTTAGTTATCGTTTTTATTTGATCACTACAAACCTTTTCTTTTTTATACCAGTGATAATAATTAAAGTTAAAGGGGTGTAGATTTAGGGGGGTGGGGGGTGCAGGAAATGGTCCCCTTCAATATTCAGTTCAGAACACATGTATTTGTCCCATAAAACACATGGAAGAAGCAGAGGACTTTTATTTTGAAAAAAATAAAAATTGGAAGATTTATGAGTATGTTGACTCAGCGGGATTAATAAAAAATAAATAAGAACTATAATAAGAATCTACAAAAAAAAGCAATCCAACTGTCCAACTGTAAATTGTATGAATTGCCACCTGGTTTCTGGCTTGTTTCCTTTGTATAAATAATATTTCTGCCAAGGCACAAATTGGTACATAAAAATTCACCAGAATACAAGACATGACGTTTTTGATGTTCAGAATTATAGTGCGGAGGCCTCCGCCACTTCATGTGTCTGTCCCAATGTTCAAAGTAATCCTACACCCTTGCATACATGTCAGAAATAATCAGGGTGCTGCATTATTGGCTCAGCAGAAAGGCTGCACTAAATGGAAAGAACCTTAATTAGTAGCATTGTGTTTACTTAATATTTTATATACATATGTCTGCCCTGAAGAAGATCTATCAGACGGATTAACATACACATAGTTGATATGAAGCAAAGGCTGAATAAACAGTAAGATGGATTCACAGCATTTTAAAGTTGCATAATTACAAAAAAAGGCTGTAGGCTATAAACTTCCTTCAAAGAAAAAGCATAATTCCAAAAAAGAAAAGTGTTGCACTTTAGTACTCTTTGGAGTAGAACATGTATATAAAAAGTGTGATAATGTACAGACTATAAACCTGTGCTTGATTTTTTGGGAAATGTTATATTAACACCAACAGGTTCTTCAACCAAAAACAAACTTCAATGTGTTCAAACCCGCTTTTAGTATTTGGACATGAAACATCACAATTACATGATCATAAAATATATATCTGTATGTTGTTGTATAGCTTTTATCCTGTTTTCTTAGTAACCGTTTTGTAAATTCAATTTTGTCAGTCAATGTATAATAAAAAAATGTTAGCTCTGGTTTTTGTCTGTTTTAAAAGGGTAATTATATTAAATTCCACCATTTATCATATAAATAGAATTCATTTGTATTTATTTCTTTTGATGTAAGTGAAATATCACTGACTCTTCCTGGCATAGACCAGAACGATTGAATCACAATATAACAATGAAATCACACGGGAATTTAGTCTTAGACCTTTGATTTATTAAGTTAAATGTACAAAAGATCGATGACTTGATACATTTCATGTTTCAAGGCTTTGTCATTAAGACAAAACAAACTGTCCCAATCGAAAGCCTCCCAGCCTTTTCATACTGCCGTCCAGCTCTCAAAGAGACAATCATACATCCTCCGGTCTAAATCACAGTACAATCTACTGTATAACGTAGCTATTTCATCAAATAGATTTGTATATAATGTAAAGAAATTTCATACAAAAGTGCAGAACAATATGTATTTACAGTATAATCTTTTTTTTTTTTTTCCATATAAAAAGAACTTCAGCAAATCCTGCGTGTGCCCTCTACAGAACAGCTGCTCACTTTTATTAAAAAGCTTTTCCGCTTTGGCAGTGAACATCTGTGTTTACAAGCAGATTCAGGTAAGGCACTGACAAGGGTAAAAAAAAAAAGAAGATATTTGATCATTCCTATTCCAAGTGCCACTGTGTTTTTACAGCTAGCTACCACACCTCCGCCATCAATCTCCCCCAGGTTTCCCCACACGTCTCCACGTTAAAGAATGAAGCGTTTGCCTCCATCTTTCCGCCTTTTTTTTTGTTTTTTGGCAACTTATATTTAATTCCGCTTCATTTCCGTGTGACGTCACGCAGAGCGAGCCGTTCATTCCATATACGTAGTGTGGAAAGCAAAGTAAAGGCAATGGTGTGGTTTAATTTATATTACAACACAAACCAATGTGTAAAGAGACCTTCGATCGGAATTCCTCACAACGCTTGTAGCACAACATCATGTCAATGCATCGGATTTGGTCTGTGCAGTCTACCGTGCACAAAGCTGCCATAACATAGAAAAGGCTATAGGGCTCTGAGGTGCCAAAAAAAAAAAAGAAAATCCAACGTGACTAATAATACTGTACATGAACGTGAAGTTTATCTTGGCAGCTTTTTCTTTAAGCCTCTTTTTTTGTGTGTTTTTTTTCTTTAAATTCTCTTTGGCCACTTCTGAACGGAACAAGGCTCTCTGCATGGGAAGCTGGAATGGATGTCACAGACGCCAACAGTACTGTTGGTATTGCTTTAAAATAGACATTAACATTGCACGCTGATGCAAAAAAAGTTTGGTTCTTTTTTTTTTTTTCTCTCTCTCCTCGACATCGGAGCAAACTAAACAATTTTCCTTATCAAATCATATAAAAAAAAAGGCATCGAATAGAAAAATATCTCCTCGGGTTTGATTATCTTGCATGTTGGAAACGTCTCGATGCATGATATCAAAAGTGCAACGTTGAACAATCCTTCTGAATGGGGTCGCGAGTGCTATGGAAGTAGGGGAACCCTCTAAGATGCTAAAGCAACAACAACAACAACAACAAAAAGACATTCTTGCTTACAAATTCTTATTGTAAGGCGTTGAAGAAAATACATTTTTGTTTTTTTGTTTTTATTTGAAGCGACGGTAGAAAACTCATCTTCTAAGACGATGATCTTTGTATGTGTTACTGTCTGTCGTATAAAAATATTCTACCATCTTAATTCCACTCGCAGCCGAGTGACTTACAGTACTATCAGATGTGATCCACGCCACCGCTCGTTCACGATTTAACGCAGCGTCTGGTCCATCCTGGACACTGGATGAGTGTAAAGTGGGAACCGGAACGCTTTGAGACGCCGCTCTCTCTAGCTCGGGTCTTTTTTTTTTTTCCTGTGCTTGGAAAAGGCAGCAGTCTCTATCTTGTGAGGCCGCTAAATGCTTTCTCACCAGTCCCCTCCCGAGGGGAACACGCTGCGATGCCTTCGAGGACTCTGGAGGTCTCTGCGACCAGTCCGGATTGAGCTAGTCAGTGCGATGCAGCGGAGGAGGAGGTGGGGTTTGCTTCGGTCCTAACAAGGCAGACACTGGTGATAGATGACAGGACAGGAAGTCGGAGTGTTGCTGAGCGCCGGAGCCTCGTGACTTTAGGAGAGGGGGGGCGGACCGGAGAGGAGGGGAGGAGCCGGGGCCGAGAAAAAAAAAAGGGGCCTCGAAAAGAGGGGGGAAAGGGGAAAGGGGGGGCGTCCGCGGAGAGCGGCCCTCAGAAGCTGCCCTGGACGAACGGGTGGCTGAGCAGGACGTCCGCCGTGGGCCGCCACTTCTCCTCCACGAACACCTGCCGCAGGAAGTCCCGGCACGCGTCCGACACCACGTCGGGAAGCATGGGCTTCGTGGGCTGGGTGGCGATCTTGAAAATGGCCGCCATGGCCTCGAACTCGGCCCACGGAGGCTTCTGGGTCACCATCTCCACAACGGTGCAGGCAACACTCCTGTAGGCAATAACAGGCAGAGCGTAAAGAGTGATTATCAGTACATCAAGATGCAAATATTAATTGTTAATAATTGTTGATTAAAGTTTGGGGTCACGTCGAGATTTCATTATTTTTAAGAAGAAAGGATAACTTTAAACTAATCAGAAATACACTCTATACATTGATAATGTGGTAAATGACTATTCTCGCTGCAAATGTCTACATAGGTGTATAGAGGCCCATTTCCAGCAACTATCACTACTCCAGTGTTCTAATGGTACAATGTGTTTGCTCATTTAAGGCAAAGTGAATGAATAAAGGCCGTGTGGATGTGACTGTATTTATACAACAAATAGACCTTTTTATAATCAAAAAGCAATTTAAATCTAATTTTCGATGATATGGGACCTTTAAGGTTTTATTAGAAGATAATCTAGTAGAATCTAATCTAAAAATCCATATATTATGTGTTCATATGCATGTTCCTTAGTATATAGTACTAGATTAATGTGTTTTTTTAACACCTTTATGAAAAACTGAGCTAAAGGTGTTAGATTGGATCATATTACACAGGTAGTTATTGTGTTATATGCACTCCTCCATTTCTATTAAGAGTATTTCTGTTTTTGTTTTTTTTAAATCAACATTTGAGTTCATATTACTTCGCAGAAATAAAGTAGAGCTAAAAAGTGTAAACAGTAACTTTGTGAGGTAACTTGAGGTCAGTGTTAAGGCTTTTATTGTTCCAGCCTATTCTCGTGTTTGTAATGTATTTTTGTGCTGCAGCAGTCCCAGATTCCCTTCGGGCCTCATTACGGGTTTCATCTGATCTCGGCCTTACCACACATCAGCTTTCCGGCCGTATCCCTCCCCGTTGATGACTTCGGGGCTCATCCAGTAGGGGGTGCCAGTGACAGATTTGATGCCTGTACCAGACATGCAGATGGTCTGGATCCGTTTGCTGGCTCCAAAGTCTCCCAGCTTCACGTTCCCCGAGGAGTCTCTCAAGATGTTAGCACCTGGTGGAACGAAAAGGAATTAAGGCTCGGAATTATTCGGGAGCCTCCCGAGGACCGTCGGCGTCCTTTAAGGGCTACTCCTGACAGTTTGGAGCTTTAGTTAATGCAGTCGCCCTTTACAGTGAGGCACACTGACGTGACGGCACCACCTGAGGGCAAAGGTCAACTTTTCCTGCAGCTTGACGAGTCTGTGGTGAAGGAACACTGACATGGGTATTTTTATAATATCAAGGTGTAACATTTCATCATTTTTTTAAATATATATATAAATACTACACTGACTCAACCTTACAACCGTGTCTTTTGCCACTCTGGGAAAAAAAAAAAAAACACACACACACACACATCAGGAAATAAAATATTAAATAAACAGTGCCACATGGGTCAGATCTAAACCTCACACGCTTTCTCCTCCTTCCTTCGTACTTTTCCACCATCGGAGCTGTGTCTTTCCCGTTTCCTTCGGGCTTCACCACTTGTTTGATCAGTGACTAATGCGCGCCGCTCGCCGCTCACCCCTCCACGCCCAGCGCGGAGCCGTGCTGAGATCGAGGGACTTGTAGCGTAACCTCTGACCCCTGCAGCCGGTTCCCACCGCCCCTCCGTTTGTTTTTGAGATGCGAGACGCTCCAATAAATCACGTTAACTGCGTTCGGCCTTCAGGAAAACGTCTAATTCACAGAAAGTTTACAATCTAATGTCACGGCTGCCGATGCCAAGTGCTTTTCCTCCTCCTCCCCCCCAAAAAAACCCACATGTGCTGACAGCACTTTTACTGCGCACAGAAGAAGTCTTGTGTGGTGAGATGAGCATAACACTGTATATTACACATGAAGAGCATTTTTTAAGTGGAAAATCCCACCCACATAAACTCATAGTGCCTGCCTGTGTCTTGTGAGACCTACTATCTTTTTTCCACACCAGACGGTACATTCCCTCCTCCCTCCCCCCCCGTTCTTTGGTCGTGGCTGAACGAAGCAGCGGCTCCCAGGGCTGCAGACGGCCAAACTAAAGCCGTTCCATCCGGTGTCGTACATTTTTAGACCGTCCGATTTCACCAGCATGAAGCCTAATATATCCCAAAGGGGAGGTTCAAAATAGCCCATTTTTTCCAGGCTCCGTCTGCAGACGATGAATAACCAAATGAGGAAATGTCAGCGGACTAAGATGAATGAACCTGTAGTTTTCCCCCGCACCAGTTGCTACAATATGAACTATAAAAGGACAAAAAAGAGAAAGTCTAATTTTCTATTTACACTCTGCCAGTTACTCCTGTGTCTCAAGTGTAGGTGCGCGTTGCATACAAATCCAATTTAAAAGCCCATCCTGACCTTTTCTCGCAGTTTGTTACCTTTGATGTCTCGGTGTACAATCATGTTGCTGTGCAGGTAGGAGACTCCTTGGAGGATCTGTCTGGTGTATCTCCTCGTCACCTTCTCCGTCAGGGCCCCGTAGGCTTTTAGCTGGTCCTTTATTGAGCCCTGGAGATGCAGCACGAGCCAGAAAAGAAATTTAAAAAAACAGAAAGGTGGCGAGAGAATGAGCAGAAAAGGTCAGGAAATGCATTTATAATCTTTACATTGGCTGGAGAATAAGCTCTACTGTGTGAAATTGTGGAGGATCTGCGTTCGGACCGACGTGCACGACGGAGGGAAACGCAGCCGCGTGCAATTTTTTTTAAGGACAAAAAAAAAGGAGCATATAAACATGCGAAGCACAGAAAGAAATGCCAAATTTCAAGTCCAAACACCTTCAATGTGCCGCATTTCCTCAAATTTCCTGTTTTCAGTTCCTCAGCGAGGAAATCACAGGAGCAAATAGCAGATCCCGTAACACCTGTGACGCACTTTTTGGACTTTGAAACAAAAAAGAAAAACTTCGGCCTCTAATGAGACACCTCAAACCCCCCCCCCCTTCTAACTACCCCCCCTCTCCAACCCCCCAACCCCCCCTCTCCCCCCCATGGGGGCACTAAAGTGTTATCAGTCAGCCACAGTGGCGCAGCCACAAACTTGGCTTTGTCACCTCCTCTCTCGCCTCTGCCAGAAAACTCCAGCGGAACATAAATATTTCCAAATTCGAGACAATGTGTGACTAAGACACTCAATGCCACTCCGAAAAAAAGAAGAAAAAAAAAAAAGATGTAAGAAACAGGCTCTGGGACGGGGTCCACGGGCGACAGCAGCTCATTAAGGGCGCTCATTTGGTGAGAAAACGATCTCGTAAACTCAAACAATGTTTGTTGACAGCTGGTGACATTTGAGAAATGTTTTTGGCAGATGTGGGCAGTAAAGGGTTTGATTTGATATTTGTCTTAAAACGTCCGCGTAAGCATGGCGTGCCACATGAAGCGCATTGTTCGCGGTTCGATTCCAGCGGTGGACCTTTTGTTGCGGGTCACCTCCTATTCTCTCTCCCACTCGTTTCCTGTCTACTCTCGACTGTCTCTGTAATAAAAGCTTAAAAGGCCCCGAAAATATATTTAAAGCGTTTGTGTACCTGTTTCTACTGCCAGCACAATTGACGTTATTCATTGCGGTATTTAAACCAATCTTTAAAAAGGTCCCATATTTTACTATTTTTATTTGGTATTTAAGGTCTGATATCCCTAACGAGATACATTTGTGGTTTTAAGAACGAAAAATTATCTCAATATATTTTTACATCTCCGCTTTGGAAAGAATGGGTCATTTTGTGTTTGGCTCATTAATACTACAGAGCCTCTCCTCTGATTGGCTAATTTGGCTGTGTGACATCACAACTTCACACACGTTCTGATGTCTCATGTTGTTTCACCTAGACCTTATAATCAAAAAGCAATTCAATTCCCACTTTGTACAATACAGAAGCTTTAACCCATTTAAGCCTAAAAGCCATTAAATCAATTACTTCATACATTTAAGCCCAGATTTCATCAAATAATTATATCAGTTCTAACAAACATGTTATATATCTATTTTTTCCCCATTTAGTAGTATTTTCTTTGCAGGAAATAGCATTTTAATGGCGATTATATAGTTGCCGTTTGCAAAAAGATGCCCATAAACAAAAATTTATGTACAAAATTCTTTTTTGTGGAACTATTCTAGAGACTTGAATGATTAAATAGATATATACATGTCAGGATATATATAGGATACAGGCAGGAAGTTGATGATATGAGAGGAAGCACTTGGAAATTAAATTTTTTTTGCTTAAAACGTAAAAAGGTGTCTACTATCGTGTCAGAAAAAAGCCTAAGTATAAGTATAAAATGACAGTCACAGACTTAAAAGGCTTATAGGCTTCAATGGGTTAAGGATGTTCTACAATGTGACCGAAAGACTAAATATCCAAATGCCAGAATACGCACCCCAGGCATAAACTCAACAAAAATGGTGAGTTTCTTCTGTTCGAGGTCCCGAAGGCAACCGTAGTACTGAACGATTCTCTCGTGGCGCAAATTCTTCAGCAGCTGAATCTCACACTCCAGAGCATTCACCTCCTGCGAAGGCAATCCATATATGCATATTTTATCTTCTATTATTAAAATGAACCCGTTGCACCGTAAAGAAAACAGCAGACACCGCTCACGCTCACCTTGCTGGTTTCCTGACAGTCGGGGTCAAAGGGCACCTGCTTGGCGGCCAGCTCGCGGCCCGTGTCGGCGTCGTAGCAGAGGTACACCTCCCCGAACGCCCCGCGCCCCAGTAGCTTTCCTTGCCGCCAGTTGACCGGCGCCCTCGGTGCTGCAGGGGGAAAAAAAAATTATTTATTTTCTGCTACTAAGCTCCCCCCCGCCCCCAGAGAGGCACAGATCCACCGTGATGTTCCGATTGGGGCAAACACAAATATCGGTCAGGATCCACCTCCGAGACCCGACTGCAACTCTGCGCGGGACATTCAGACACCAGACATCAAATCCACCGCAGGGATTCGAAGCAATCCCCACCGCAGACCCTCTCAGATGAGGGAAACCCCGGATCTCTGAGTCAGACCACAAGCAGCCGTCAGAAAAGTTGTCAAAACCTCGAAAGATCATCTCCACAACCCTCATCGACGCAGGCGAAGACGCCTGAGACTTTCTTCTGCTGTCAGCGGGGCTGTCTGTGGTCGCGTTAGACGGTTTGGTTGTATGTGGGTGAGGAGGACACCAGAGACGTGTCGGCTGCTGAGCTGAACTTTCACATCTCGACAGAGACAGTTTCTGGGCAACGGAGCTCACGAACTGAAGCGAGGACAGATGTGATCACTGAGCCTGTGACACGGCTCAATCTGAGACAGTGTTTACAGACAATTCTGTCCACTGTGACATACAGAGTTGCTGTAAAATGATTTCTGCGGCCTTTTATTATGCATTACGAGGAACTAAAGACACCCATAGAGTGTTTACTGGAAAGTAAATAATCCGTGTTTTGTCTGGGCCCATAATGGCGTAGCATTTAAAACGCAGTTTGACTTTTTCAAAGGGAAAATACTACCCTCGCATGGTTATGTATCATCATCTTGTTGATGTGAGTCCAGACTGTTTGTGGAAATGCTTCGCCTGTTTTCATTTAACAATAAAAGCCTCAAACGTTAGATTCGCTTAAATACGAGCTGCTGTACAAGAACATCCCTAAAGCCTGAATTATACCAGGATCTGATCAAAGAAGAGGAAAAAAAAGTTCCTAAATTTACCAGACATTAGATGCAAGATGAACACATATACTTATGAAATGATGGTGATTAGATTATCCACAGGAACTTTACCAATATAACAAAACAAAAAAGCAGCTACACTGCAAAAAATATATATATAATCTTATCTTAGGTGAAAACACTTTGGTTTTTCTACAAATATCGACCACCAATATTAAGTAGAATTATCTAGAATTGTTTTATTCCATTGGCAGATAATTTAGCTTATTTCAAGTTTTTTTTCTATGACTCATCAAGTCAGAATTAGAATACTTTATTAATTCCTGAGCAGAAATTGCTTTTTTGTTACATATCCAACTCAAGTGTACAAGTTAAAAGAGCAAAAGTATACAAGGCAATGAAGTACTGAGTATATATAATATAAAGGTAATTATATATAAATATAAAATACTAAATAAATGACATTGAATGTGGTTTATTGCATATACGTATGGCATTAAATATGTATTACATGTATTACCACTAACGGAAAATCCACAGGAGTGAGTGAGTAAAAAATCATTTTAAAAAGGTCCAGAATATGAGATAAATTATGAAAAAAATAAATAAATAATAAAAAATAAATTTAAAAAAATTAAAAATATGAAAAATATTAGATTATAAAATTCTTAAATTGGCCAACATCAACAACAAAAAAATTCAAAAACAAGCAAAATTATCTGCCAACGGACAGAAGATAATTCAACTCAATATTGGACTCATTGTACCAAAAACAAGCTATTTTCACACGCCAAGATAGAACTTTTTTGCAGCGTAATTTAAACCTGCATGTTTCGGGAGGAATATTTCCTTTTCCTGTCCCAATTTCAACAGCGTTGAGCGTTAGGAGAGAAACTCACACTTGGCTGTACCGCGCTGGCAGGATTTGTCGGTGGCGCGGCCCAGCGAGCGCAGGTCGCTGTACTGCAGCGAGCTGTCTCCGTTGTAGCTGCGCGTGCGGCTGGAGGGAACCAGCTGGAAGAGGTTCTCCTGTGGCATGAAGCTCCGCGGAAGTGTCCTGCGACCTGAAAACACATCGGTTCAAAAAAACAAATTGGTTAATGACACACGAGCCGACTGCGTCTTCTGTCTCGCGCCGCGGCTGAACCGTCGGGTTGCTTTACAGGTGCCGTGAAGCCGGTTCTCAGCCAACGGGGGGGCGCCACTCCGGCCCACTTCCCCTCAGACAGGAAGCAGGGCGCTGTGTTTTTATATAAGTTCAGGTTCAACGTGGGGAAACGTAAATCATTGCTAGCCAAGGTTAGGCCCTGAGTAAGCAATTACTAGCAGCTGCCTGGAACAGAAAAAGCCAGCACTTCGTGTACCGAATCCACACAGGGCGCCAAAAAAAAGGCCCCCCCAAAAAAAAGCCAACAGCATTTTTACATTTCATCTGGAAGCGTGTTGGAATGTGAGCGGGAGGCACGGCACAGTAAAGAACGAGACTTCATATCACATAAAATGCAAAAACTGAAATCTTATTGAGTGAAAATATCTTGTTTTTGGTACAATTAGTCCAATATTGAGTAGAATTATCTTCACAGGCTGATAACTTTGCTGATATGTTTTCTTGGCTAATTTGTTCTTGCTTAAAACAAGACTATAATTTTCTTAAACAAAAAATATACATTGCTCTATACATTGCTAATGTGTTAAATTACTATTCTAGCTGCAACTGTTGGTGCAATATCTACATAGGTGTATAGAGGCGCATTTCCAGCAACTATCCAGTGTTCTAGTCCAGTGTTCTAATGGAACAATGTGTTTGTTCATTGTATCAGACAGACATGGGGACTTGAGACTTACTGACTTGGACTTGAGTTGCCGTTTTTACTTGACTTGACTCTGACTTGGGAGTTTGAGACTTGACTTGACTTGAGACACGATGTGCCAGTCTCAGGTAAGTCTTAAGTCTTAACCTTGACTTGACCTATTACAGGACTTGACTTGACCAAGTAAAAAATACTTGGGACTTACTTGTGACTTGAAGGTTAAGACTTGAGACTTACTTGAGACTTGCACTACGTGTGACTTGGTGCCATGTCTGGCATCAAAGAAGGCTAATGTAATAAAATGTTCTATTATATATTTTACAACTCATGGTGGTAAATAAAAGTGCGACTTTTGGGTGACCTCAAACTTTTGAAAGGTAGTGTAATTCTACTTAATATTGGACTAATTCCTCTGTTAGGATTTCAGTTTTTGCAGCGTAGACATAGCAGCAAATCTGTTTAATCTGACCGACAATAGCCTTGTTGTTATAGTTCGAGTAAAGCCGGTTTCTTACGGTCACCGTAATCCTTGCTGCGATTGGGCAACTGGAACTGGCGGGGGAAAGTCCCTCCTTTTCCATGGCGACCTAAAGAGGAAGCGAAAAGGCAGAGATGTTAAAAGACAACGGGTTCTCTCACATTCCGACTCAGTTCTCACCTTACAGACATTCACCTCATGGTGTTCATTCGTCTCTCAGAAGTTCAGAAATGCAGGTTTTTGGTGCAGCGTGGAAAACGGTGGGAAACTGCGAAACGCAGTGGCGCCTAATATGGGTAACGGAGTTTCACATTTCCTCCCATCACATCTGACAGACATTACATTGCTTTTGCTCATCTTGGCATGTCAAATCAAAGTGGAGGGCAAAAAAAAAAAAGCAGCAGAAAAGGAAGACGGACAGCTTTTCACACATGGAACAGAGCTGTTGTATCGCTTCGCTGCAGCCAAGAGAGCTGAAAACAGCTCATGTGTGCTAGCTTAGCCTTAGCTCTGAACCCAGTGGAGCAGTAACTAAAGGCAGGTGGGGAGCACTGCTGACGCAGGCTGACACACACACACACACACACACTCAAACACACTCTCACACACACTAAATGGAGAGCAGCGGAGCCACTTGCAATTGAAAGCAGCTGTTCTGTCAGATGACTGCCTCCCCTCGCGCTGTTTTTGTGGCTGTATCCCATGGAGACGGGAGTTATTTTTTGTGTTTGGCAGCGCAGGACGGGGAGGAAAAATCTACTCACAGGGAATGGTAAACAAATACTGGAGCCCTCAGCAGGAAGGGCCACACAGCTTTACATCAGGGGAAGGGGAGCGTGTGCGTTTAATGCGTGCGAGCACGTGCGCGCGGCGGCGTGCCCGAGCGGCTCTTTTCGAGCACCGCCGCAGCTACAGTATACGAAGCTCCGGCCCTCTCCCACGACGTGGGACTAACTCCCTCTTTAATTTACAGCACGGGGGCGGCGCAGGAGGAAAAAAAAAATAAAAAAATGAATACAAAACACAAATGGCCAGATTTGAGAGAGCCTCTATAGCTTCAGTTGAGGAGGATCAGCGTGACCTTATCTATCATCCCACTCTATTTGATCTGCGTTCTGAAGGAGAGGAGGGAAAAAAAAAAAAAGGAGACAGACAGGAACCCGAGGGACGAGGAGCAGATGAGCAGGGGGCGCATCAAGAGACAAAAGGGGGGACGGGGCAGGGGAGTGATCACGAAAAAAGGCAGGAAAACGGCATCTATTAGGGGTTTGAAAAAAAAAAAGAAATTGGGGAGATGGGACACGGGAGACAAAAAGGAAAAGGAGATGGACAAAGGGTACACAGAGGAGAGCGAGGGGAAGATAAAGCAGGAAGAGTTATGATACCATCACCCTCCCTTCATCTCCTCATGAGACACTCAGCTTCGCAAGAAATACAGCCTGGATATTAAATATCTTTACAATAACCTATTTCTCAATTTAAGTATATATACTCCTAGATAGAACCATCAAATAATATTACCTCCCCGCCTCGTTAGGGATCTCTAGAGACCATTTGCGATGAGGAGGCATTTTAAGGAATCAGGAGCTATAGGAGAAGAGCTTCTTTTTCAGAGAAACTGATTTTTTTGTGGCTATGTTTATTTACCGCAAACCAATAAGATTCTTTTTTTTTTTTTTTGGAAGCTCGCTTTTGAGCAAAGAAAGTGTTTTGAGAAGTGTGTGTGTGTGTGTGTGTGTGCAATAAAAACAGCTGCAGGCTTCTCCTCACTTACCTTTGTATTCATAGTTGAGGTTCAGGTAATTATTGTCGCGGTTGTTCTGCGAGTACGGAGGACTGAAATGACAAGAGAACGGGGAGCTGAGAAATGATTTGCTATTTTCAGCCAGTAATTCCCCCCCCACCACCACCACCAACACCCCATCCCACCCCCCCTCCCCATATCTTCAAACAGTCTGGCTACGCTGCAGGACTCTAGAAAATCGCCATAAAATGCTTTAAAAAAAATGACTTGTGAATTCAAACTGAGCTCCCGGTCTTGATTGATGTTAAACAACGTCTCGAATTGGAAAAGATAAGCCGCTACCAGCTCAGAGCTGCTCAGCTGCCATTGAAACAAGTGTTTTAATCATTAATATGTGTGTATGTATATATGTATATATACATACACACATTAACCCCCCCCCTTTTCTCTCTGGCTTGTCTGTGGCCGGCCCTGCCCTGCCGACCCGGCAGAGAGTGACGTCTCCGCTGACCGCAGGGCGGCGCGGGGCCACGAGACCCTGGATAAGGGGCACGCATGCCCGCTCGCAGGGAAAAGTTCCATGCACTCGTTTCCTGCCATTGTTCTGCAGCCCGGAGCCCAGATAAGCCTCGTGCAGGTAGAGCCGTTTCCGCCCCCCCCCGCTCTCTCTCGACCTCACTCTCGCTCACTTTTCTTTTCCCTTTTGATTCAAATTCGTTCTTTTTTTTTTTTTTTTTATTGGCCGCTTCCACTTCGCTCTTTTAACCGCTTCCCGTTTTCTGAAGCGGCGACATGTTCTGGCTCGCTCTCTTTTCTTCTTTTTTTTTTCTTCTTTTCTTTTTTTCACGTCTCTCCCACTCAAGTCCCTGTTTCTCTCTGGTGATAACGGTGGAATCCAGGCGTCCAGATAAGAGTTCCGTCGCCATGGCAACAGCAAAGTGACCTGATTCCGTTTCCACGCAGGCAGAAGACAGGGTCAGAGTGTCAGGGAGCTGTTCTGGCCTCTCAACACTGCTGGCTGCTGCTGTACACTCTACACTCTGTACACTGTATCACCGGCCTACAACATGTATGTGTACATCGTAAATATATATATGATGCATGATGATTCACCTGTCCAGAGCCTGGTCTATTGATTGACAGCTGCTCGACAGAGAGTTGTCTGCACTCCCAAAGGGATCCAGCATCTGACAGATATAACAACACAAGGGGGTCAAAGGTCACGCAGCATGCAATCATGTGGAGGAGAATATAAAGCAGTACAGAACGGATAGCGCGGCGTGTACCGCTGCAGCTGCGATGGAGGAGCGTGAAGGGAGTACAGCTCTCTTCAAAAACGCTGCATCTAACTGTTATATTTATATGAATGTCAAACAGAATCCTGCTTTGAAATACTAAACCTCCAAATCTTAAATAATGGAAAATTACATTCTAATACAGCCCGGATGATGCGTTAACTCTTTAAGTTACTTTGTAGTTAAAGAATGCTCAATAAGACAAACTAATTGATTTTTTAGGTACATGTTTACCCACCTATTTAACCACCTGAGTAGATAAGAGTATTTATTTATTTTATTTTTTTGAGGAGGCTCTTACATTCTGGTCCTGGGTCTCGGGGATGAACTCCCCTTCGCTGTGGATGCTGGTGTAGGAGCCCTGGCGGGCGATCTGCTGCTGCTCCTCGGGGACGCTGCCCGGGGGCGGGGACGTCCGACCCGTGTGGAGGGAACCTGGGAAAAGGGCGGCGGGAGACGAGGGGGGGGGGCAAGGAAGTAGATGGGATGAGAGAAAGAGAGGATCGGCCGGAGAACAAAAGGAGAAATTGAGCGGGGAAGGCGAGAGGGAATGAAGGGAAAGATGATGAAGAGGTGAAAACGGGAGGAGGCAGAGGAGGGGGGGGGAACGGCAACACTGTTATTCATGGGTACAAGTTCAACTGTGCCAGGACAACGAGAGATGATTTACTAAACCATACCGCCGCCACCTCTAACCTCAATTACTGTGACAAACGCTCCCCTGGCTGAGCTGCAGAAACACAACCGAGAACTCGTCCTTGACACAGCAAGAAGAACCATTGAAAGTCTGACTGTTGCAGTCGCTGACAGGGATACCGGACAAGTACAGTAGGGTACTGGAGGAGTAATTTCTTTTTTTTTTTATGATATTTACGCTACTGCTCAAAAGTTCAGGGTCAAATTTCCTTATTTTTTTTAAAGAAAAGCACTGTTTTTTTTCCAATAAATATAAATTTAAACTAATCAGAAATACACTCACATACATTGCTAATGTGGTAAATGACTATTCTAGCTGCAATATCTACATACAGCTCTGGAAAAAAAAAATAAGAGTTCTTCTGATTTTACAGGTATTTTTATAGGTATGTGTTTAGGACTGACCACATTTCCCCTATATTCCAAATAAAAATATTAACATGACAAATGGTCAAAATAACAAAAAAAGATACAATGTTTTCTGATCTGAAATAATGCAAAGAAACAAGATTTCATTTTAAAACAACATAATACTAATGTTTACTCTTAAGAAACTTTACATTGTTTTCCCAACTCAAGTGTGACTTCTCATGGAAAACACTAAATTGTCTGGGTGAGCCCCGAAATTTTGAACGGTAGTGTAACATAATGGTCTAGTTTTTAGTCGAAAAGCCAAATTTTCAACTGCTTTTTCTTCACGGTTTAATATCTTTCCTCTCCTCTTCCCCCTTCCTCCTCCTCCTCCTGCTGCTGCTATACATCACGGAGGTACCCGGGCTCACATCACATCTCCGCTCAACCATCGACTGCGAGCGCTCTCCTGTCACCTCTCATCTGCCACCGCTCCCTCCAGCCTCTCATCGCTCCCTGACTTGCGGTCGACGGGGGAATTGATAGAGAGCGCGGTAATTCTATACAATTTATACGAGTCGGGATAGTGACAGCGCTGATGTTATTGGAGCTATGTGAGAAGGATTGGCACTGACAGCGATCATAAAGTGTTTTCAACAGCTCTGCAGAAATGCAAACGCGGGGGGGGAGATCGGCGGGCCGCTCCTGAGGTTGAGATATGACTGAAACGTTGACCTTTCTGGAGAGACCCGATATAAAAAAAGGTTCAAGACACGGCAGACGAGGCGATGGCTAGCAAACACGCCAGGAGGGACAAATGGACAGGAATCTACCGCACGGAGTGTGAAAAGTGACCTTTAGTCTGTCTGAACATAAGCTGGCTTTATGTCACATACACCAACAGCATCCAACAGTCAACAAGGCGAGACACTACAGGTGAACAGGGTCCAACTTTGAATTCATAAGATATCGCCATGAAATTTCCCCAGTTGATTTTTTCAGTTCATTTCCTTAGAGTCAAATGTTTTTAGAGTGGGGATCTTGATCTTAAATCTATCCTAAAAAGCAGGAAATACCATTAAAAAAAATACATTTTTGCCAATGAATGATAGATGAAAAAAACTGTCAGAATAGATTGAGGTATAAAATTGGAAACTTTGGGAAATGGAGATTTCTGGCTCAGAGTTTGTGGAAATAAAAAAAAAAAAAACGTGACAGTTCAGACAAGTCAATCTTAAATGCATGGACAAAATGAAGTAAAGAACACCTAAATATGGATATCGAAGGTTATTTGTCTTCGCTAGTTTGCCGGCAATATCTTAAATTTGATCCCTGCCTGAAAAACGCCGGAGTTTCCCTCCAACATCTCGCATTAACCCTCTAGAATCAAACGAATCGTGGCGACGAGCCGCCAGGCACGAGAGCAGGAACTTGTTTAGCTGCCACAGTCGTCACTTATACCTCCGATTTGCATGTTTCCATTCAGACAAAGCAGGTCTCTCATCCTTGCTGCTAACATTCCTGTGATGGCGGCATGACTGTTGCTGTAAATCGACACTGTCTGGCCACGCGCGAGGCTTTGGCGGGTGGACATCAGCGGGATTTGGCTGCGCTCGACGCGAGGACCGGCGGGAACTGCACCTAATGTCTCCTTGATTGCGTTCCGATTGGCCCGGTGTGGCTCACCTGTGGAGTGTTTGCGCACCCTCTCCGAGCCCTTGAGCAAGGAGCCTTTCAGGTCTCCTAGCGACCGCGACGACCTCATCTCGCTCTGCTTGTCCCTGCTGTTCACCTGCAGGTACTGAGAGGAGAAAACACACAGGGGGGGGAAGAAGAGGAGGGGTGAAAGGTCAGGAGAAGAAAGTTGAGAGAACAGGAAGTACGGTCAGTGTCACGTCATGGTCCGATGACATCATCGCATGGTACAGTTTCCTCTCTTACAGATTTCAGTGGTATCCTCGAAAGGTTAGATAAACGGGGTTGCAAAAAAAAAAAAAAAGAGTGACTTCATACAGCTGTGCCGTGAGTAATTTCCAGCTGTTTCTTATCAGGGTTGCTATGGTTACAACATACACAACGCTAAATCTAAATGACTGGGTCTCTGTAAAAACAGCACGACAGACACATTGTGTGTTTGTAGGAACTCTGCCCTGTTCGTGACGGGCTTAGCGCGGCGTTGTGGGGGGCGGGGGGTGGTGGTGGTGGGGGGGACTCACGTGGTTGTTCTTGGGGGTCTTCAGCAGTATCCTGAGCAGCCCGTTGATCCCCGAGCTGCAGCCCAGCGTCAGCACGGCCTGGTCCAGGTCCTCCTGTGTTTTCAAAGGCAGCACGAGCTGCGAAAGGACAAGAAAACACACGGCGCGTGACCTTTCCGTTTCCCCCATTGTTCCGCAAATATAACGCGTAAAAGCATCGGGGCGCGTGTGACGCGCTGCAGATGTTGCTGCCGTCATGCCACATCCAACTTTTGTTTGATTTTGGCTGTGGGTTAACCAATCGAGATGACTGACAGAGTTAATCGGCAACTATTCGGATTGTTTTAGTATCATTTCAGTCAATTTTTAATCAAATATTCTAAAGTCTGATTTCAGCTTCTCAAATGTGATAATTAGATGATTTCCTTTGTCATGCATGATAATAAACCTACTTTCTATGCATGTTTGTCACACTTAAATGTTTCAGATCATCAAACAATTTTAAATATTAGTCAAACACAACAATGCATTTTTTTAATGAATGATTTTATTATTGAGGGAGTCTTTTACAGCACTGTGGAGGTATTTTGTCCCACTCATCTTTGTAGAATTGTTAAATAGCCACAAATAGCCACATTGAAAGGGTTTTGGAGCATGAACCACCTTTTTAGAACCTTTTCCAGACTGATAGATCTCACTTTCTTATTTGCTTCTGAATGTCTTTAGATGTTAGCGTGATGTCGAGCTTTTGAGGATCTTTTGGTCAACTTCACTTTATCAGGCAGGTCCTATTTAATTGATTTCCTGATTGAGAACAGGTATGGCAGTAATCAGGCCTGGATGTGGCTAGAATAATTGAACTCAGAGGTAATAAACTACAGTTAAGTTATGCTCTAACAGGGGTAGGAACCACTTTTTCCACAGGGCCATGTAGGTTTGGATTTTTTCTCCCTTAATAATAAAAACCTTCATTTAAAAACTGCATTTCATGTGTCTTGTGTGTCACTTTTCCACACCACTATACAGCTGAAGAGATGTTTTTAATACAATCACATGCAACCTGGATGCGAGTTGCTTCACAGTTGTCTATATCTTACGACATCCTTAAATCAGACTCACAGCAGCAGCCAAAGACCGCAGCCATATTTCCAGTAGTTGACCCTGTACCTCTTTCTCCATAAAGAACATGTCCATCTGCTGGCCAAATGCCTCCGTCACTTTCTGCAGCAGCTCCTTGATCTTCAGCGGCCTCTGGAACGGGATGATTCTGGGAAGCAGAGAAACACCAGCGGGGTCAGGGGTCACGATTGGGAAGCGAGCTCATGCATGCATTTATGAGCACAGACCAGGACTCAGAATCCGCTTGAGGTGGGACTCTGGCCGACTGCCTGGCAGCTGTACCCGTTTCCAGTTTACTAGTTAATTAATGATAATTGCGTTTGAATGCTCCCCATATGACACGGTAGAGCACACGGAGAGCAGAATGCAGCGGTCAACGCCATGGATCCAGTTGTTTTTGTTATTTCAAACATATAACGCTTTTGACAGCGTTTCTATAGTAACAGGATTAAAAAAAAAAAAACACAGGTCAGCTGGGTCAAGGAGAGGAGTGAGCTGAGCCAACATGATGCTAACAGCGCATTAATCAAGGCAATAAAAACAGTGCAACCCCTTGCAATGTGTGCGTATACAGCTCTGGAAAAAAAAAAAAAAGAGTCCACTGCATTTTATTTTTTCTGAAATCAGCATCTCTACATGTATTCCAGCATCTGTTGAATTCCAACACATGCACACCTCATTCTGCTTAAAGAGGTACCAGGAGTGGAGTAAAATCACCTAAGAACAATGGTAAAGACTTGTGGAGAGCATGGCGCATTAAAGCTAAAAAGGTTATTTCACCAAATATTGATTTCTGAACTCTTCTTGAGTGTAAACATTAGTATTATGTTGTTTTAAAATGAATTTGATCTTGTTTCTTTGCATTGTCTGAAAAGGTCTGAAAATAATTTCTGCAAATAAATGCTCTAAACCAGGGGTGTCAAACATGCGGCCCAGGGACCAGAACCGGCCCGCTCAAGGGTCCAATCCGGCCCACTGGATGATGACTGTATAAACTGTTAACAAAAAATGCACCAGTTCCCGTTCCTTCACAGAAATGTGAAATCAAATATTTACAATTTTTCCTCATGTCACCTGTGACACCTGTAACCTTCATTTTGTGAATTTAAGGTTAATTAATTGTGTAAATATTTATAATGTGTTTCTTTACATAAAAAGCAGACATTTGTAGGGGATATTTATATTAAAGTATATTTTTACTGGTGCCTAAATGGGGGAAATGCTGTCAGTAGTTTATAGACTCAACCAAAAATGTTCCTACTGCCCAAACACATACCTATAAGTAGTAAAATCAGAAAAAAATGATAATTTTGCAGTGGTCTCTTATTTTTTTTTTCCAAAGCTGGATGTCTACGTGTAGGAACGAGCGTGCACGCTCTGTCTGAGTCTCAGCTTATCGACGGGTGTTTGCAGCCGGCGTGTATATGGATACGTGTGTGTGTGTGTGTGTAAAACTATGCATGCATGAGCGTGCTTCCCAATCAGTGTGTGCATCGGCCACTGTTTCAACACCGCTGGGCCTCCCGACTAAGCCGGCGCAAAAAAGGCAGATGGGAAACTTCCTGAAAGGAAAGGGGGAAAAATCTGGAGCGGCAGCAGAAAGCAGCAGGATGTGTGTCTTTCCCCTCCTCTTTAAAAAGAGTGACAGAGTGAAAGATACAGAGACGCTGGGATATTTACAGACTGTGAGAAGTGAAAATAAAGGCGACAGCCTTAAGAAAACAAAAAAAAAAAGGAGAAAGAAAGGGAGAAGGATTCTGCTGCTGCATCTATCTGTCCTCTCGCTTTTGAAGAATCAGCAGCCCCGCTATCTCTTTATAGTATCCTGATAAAAGGGCTTGTTTTCATCCCATCATTTCCTCATCAGAGGCCAAGGCTCTGCCTATCTTAATGACTGCTCATTGGTTCCCTCATTTGAGGAGAGGATTCTGGGAAGAGGGGGGGGCCTGCAGATCAGAGGCGAGTAGCGGCGCAGCTAAACGCTCAGCGTCTCTGTTTATACTCAGCGATGATGTGTCTGATAAAGAGCTGGAGGGATGTGGAGGAGGGGATGAGGGGGATGTAGCGGGAGGGGAAAGGGGGGGGGGTGTATGAGGATGCTGCTCCAAAAGATATGGTTTTCCTTCCTCTGTGAAAGCATGTGGAGACGGACTCCAAAAAAACACGGGGATTTGCAGAGTAGAAAAAAAACAAAAAAACGCTTCCACACATCCCGGCGCACTCGATCTCTTTCTCTCATCGACAACACAATCACAAAAACAAAAAAAAAAAAAGCAGCTTTGGCTCGGTTCCTTCACTCTCTGGCAGGAGACCCTGAGGCAGCGCCAGGGGACGAGAGAGAGAGAGAGAGAGAGACACAGCTCCTATTTCCTGCCCCGAAAACCTTCAGCGATTGCCAACGAAAAGAGAGGCCGTCCAATTAGACTGGGCCGTGGACAGACTACGCGGTTCTCCTGACTCGGGGGAGTTCCTGAGGACGCTGCCGGAGCGTCACGTGTAATTCACACCACAGCTCCGACCGTAATCGTGTAAATTCAAGGGTTTTTGTTCCAATAAAACGGCCAGAAAAGATCTTACCGCTGGGTTCTCAAGAGCGGAGCAAAGCTCTGATGATGTGATTACCGTTTGAATTTGATGCCGCCTTCGTTGTACCACTGTCTTTGCTTTGAATGTTTTTTTTTCCGATATAGAGCCGAGCGGTAATGCAGGGTTGGTTGGTTAATTATTTGTGGTTTCATCACTTTGGGATTTGAGCAGTAAAAATCTAATAATGATACAACGTGTTTATATGTACACTACTGTTCAAAAGTTTGGGGGTCACTTCGAAATTTCCTTATTTTTGAAAGAAAAGTACTGTTTTTTTCAATAAAGATCACTTTAAACTAATCAGAAATACACTCTATGCATTGCTAATGTGGTAAATGACTATTCTAGCTGCAAATGTCTGGTTCTTGGTGCAATATCTACATAGGTGTATAGAGGCCCGTTTCCAGCAACTATCACTCCAGTGTTTAATGGTACAATGTGTTTGCTCATTGCATCAGAAGGCAAATTGAATATAAGTATAAATTATATTATATGACCATGTTATATTTTTAAAACCAACCAAAATAAGCCTAATTCATAGCGAGAGCAGGACTCAAACATAACATGGCGAAAACTAGCCAACCCAATGAGAAGAGAAGAGGAGAAAGAGAAGTGTGAACTGATGGAGTGAGTAAAAGAAAAAAAAAAACTGAATACAAAAAGAGCTGCCTTTGAAATCTATGAATGATGTCTTCCAGAGCGTTATGTTCCAAGAGAGCCGAGCGGTGCGAGGGGAAGGGGGGGGGGGTGGTGAGAGAGAGAAGAGCCGCGAGACGGAGAAACGGAGGGAGGCAGGAACATGAGAAACTCGTCTCTTCCTCAGCGGCAGCCAATTAGGGCTGCGAAAAAAAAGTGGCGAGGCCCAGTGTGAAGTCCTGTTCTGCTGGAGGAGCGTGCCGTCTCCCCTTCTCTTCCTCACTCCTGTGAGCCTGCGGCTTTTCTAATAACAGCCTCGCTGAACCCGCGTCTGCTCCCCTGCTCTATATTCTTATGAATCAACGCAATTATTCTAGCAGGTTCTGGTCAGTCCCCCCCCTCCCCCTTCCGACTGCGACAGCACGCTCTGTGTTTGTCGTTCCCGCCGCTCCGGGAGTTGACCGGAGGTCAGGGGTTTTGTCGAACGACGTCCGTCTGCGAACCCGTCGGACGCCTCGCTCGGCGGCCGTACGTGGGAAACGACGGGGCCGAAATGAAGCCGGGGAGACCAAATAAAGCCTCTCTCGAACGAAAAAGGTTATTTATACCGGCGTGGTAAACAAACCGTAAGGCACCTTGGTGGAAACAACTCCCGTCTCCAGACAGAGTTACAGTGGCGCTGCGAGGGAGGACAGGCGACTGCGGGGTGAAGGATGTGGAGGACAGGCGAGAAGCAGAAGAAAACACAGAAGATGGAGTATTAATACGGGGTGTGCCTGGACACTTGGCACTCCTTGTCCTTTTTTTTTTTTTTTTGTGCTCAAAGAGCCTGTCCGGGTCTGAAACACAAGGCCTCGGCTAAATGTCAAAGAGAAGGAATTTTCCCCTCTCTTTATGCTACCCTGGCATGTTACTGTGATTTCCCCTAGACACAAAATCCCAGGCATGGCAAAGCATAACAAAAAAAAAAAAAAAAAAGAAAAGAAAAGAGATCTGAACTGAAGATTTAAGGCTTGGATAGAGGAGTAGAAAAAACAATACGGAGGTTTCCAACATACCGTTTTTCTCTCTCATGCTCCAGCTTGACTCTTAAATCCTGTTGAGAGGAAAAACAACAACAGAGGGGGAGTTATGGAAGTGGAAAGTTAAAATGATTCATGGTTTGATGTGGGATTCGAACCAAAACGATAAGCTCGCGAGAGGAATTCGCGAGTCAGACGCCTTCGTAGTGATGAAACACTTTGCATTTGACGGTAAAAGGCGCCCCGATCGCCGCGGCGTCCCCGCGCACTTTTGTCAAGCTGCAACGCAAAGATAACGCCGGCCGCCCCGCTCGACTATCTGCGATGGCATGACACAATCTGAGATGTCTATTTTTAAAGCCGTTACACAAGGGAACAGGAATCCGGAGGAGCCGGTGAGTCTCCGTGAGGTTGTGGTGATAAAGTAACACGGTAACAGAGCGGCCTAAAAAAGCAGGAGTTTCCCCCCCAACTCACAGAGGACTGCAGCGTTTTTTTTTTTGTTTTTTTTTTCCCTGAGCGGAAGTCCTCTTTGCTCCTCGCTGTTTGTTTATGTCTCATCATAAACATTGGCGCTTTAAGAGGATTTGCCAATTATCATTCCACCAAAAAGGGACACGAGAAAACGACTTCTGGAGAAGCACAAGGTGACTGAGAGGAAAGCAATTAGCAGGCCGAAATCGCTCAATTTATCTTTTTTCCAACTATTTCTAATCTGGAGCTGCAGCCATTTAATAAACAAAGTCGTAGTAGTATTTAAATCCATAAAATATAACTATATCCTCAAGTTAAATCCGGTTTTTCCATTGTTTCAGTAGATCAATATTGGCTCAGGCCATGTTCACCTGCAGCATGCAAGCTTAGTTAAACTTAGTTTAATAATTGTCTAATAATAGACAATAATAGTTTAATAATAGACAGTAATTGTCGCCTCTGTTAAAAATAAGACGATCCATCCTCGTCAAAACTAAAGCACAACCTTCACTTGACTTTGGCAGCCAGCAGCTGTCAGTCTGGCAAAAAAAAAGAGAAAGGGGGGGAAAAAAAAAATCAAAAAGGAAATGCGGTGGAGGTTTTGTGTGTGAACGAAGAATGACAGCAAAGGTTAAAGAGGCCACGGCACTTCCTGTTCGCGTGGCGAACAAACTTGAATCGAGCACAAAAGCGTGACGGTTTTAACGACCACAGCTTTACATGTGTGTGTATTTGTATGATTTTACATATATTTTTTGACCGCGTTCGTGCCCTAATTCTTTGCAGAGTTAGGTTTTTGTTTCTTTTTGGTACGGTTTTCCAATATCAATATGCAGTATAGTCCCAGTATAATAGCTATATTGGGTCTATAATGTCATCCACACGTTTTTGTGTCCCATTAAACACCTTCAAAATGATTTATTTTGTGTTATGCCATGTGAAAGGGGATCTAAATGTAAATAAGATAATGTTGTTTATGAAATTAAAAGACAAATAATTAATATGAAGGTGCTGGCATTAAATTCCTGAAAATAATGATGGAAACATATTTATGGTCAGGAATGAAGCTGTAAAAATACTGGCATTAAAGGGGTTAAATTCCTGAAAACGATGATGGAAATAATATTTATGATCGAGAACGAAGTTGGAAAAAAAGAAAATCACAGTTTTCATTTGTGCATCTGAAATACACTAAAATGTGCGTGAGGGTATGCAGGGGGAATTTATTGAAGATGCTATAAGTGTTTAAAAAAAAAAAACTCGAACCTTCTGTTCATTGTTATTACGTTGGAAGTTGGAATCATCTGAAACCGTCCCTGCACTATTATCTACTTCTTCTTTTCTGTGCATTAGTTCACTCAGTATGTCTCAATCGTTTATTGGCTCCTTCGGAATATGTTGCAAGGACTCCCGTGACGATTGCGATTCTGATACAAGATGTGTGTTTAGACGTGACTGTGGAGAAAAAAAACAAATAAATAAAAATTCTGACAATGCTTGTACCTGTTTGTAGAGTAAGGTTCTGTTCTTGGGCTTGTTGTGCTGAGTGTAGCAGCGGCCCAGAGCTGCCAGGTCCTTCATGATGGAGTTGAGCGCTTCCTCGTCATCTGCGGGCCAAATGACATAAATCAGTTATATACTTCGGTGACAGTGATTGCTCACTGGTTTCTCAACAGAGAAGCTACCCGTCACCCGCTCCTGACATTTAGAGCGCCCCAGATGAGCGCTGATAGCCGCAGTAGGAAACAGAAGTACAGAAGCTCATTTGTCATGTGGGCTGGAGCCTGCTCGTCTAGTTTTGAACCCGGAGCGATGAGGTAACACCTTGCCCGCCGCTTCCTGCGATGACGGCATGCGTCTGTGGGGTTTCCACAATTAGCGACCTCGCCAACATCATCACAACAAACGTATCACCTAGGAGACGGCAGCGGGGACAAAAGTGGCCTGTGCGACGCCCGCGTGAAAGCGAGGAATTCTGATACAGATAAAACCTCGCAGCGCCGATCGCTCCCAAACTATGTTCTCTGCATACCAAAGCTGTGAGGGAGCAAAGGCGTTTAATAATGCAACACGTGCGTGTAAAGAGAGGCCGTTGCGGGGGGGGGGGAGGACGGCGGCGTGGTCGCGGACGTGCAGCCCGCAGCTTCATTATCAAACCCTTCAATATTTCATTTCATATCAATAGAGCAATTTTCAAGAGTGCAGTTCTTTAGTTGAACCTGCTCCTGTAATCAAACAAAGATTGATCTTCTCTTTTGTCAAACACCGACAGATTTTAGAATCAAAGCGGCTACACTCTGCGGAGCTGAGCGTGTGCTGAGCTTATTGACTTTTTTTTTTTGGAGGCATCAGAGGCTAAACAAGAGAAAGTCGAGTGGGTTTCAAATCCATACTTCTCTCCTTAGCGCGTTTCGTCCGCCGTTAAACCCCCCCTTAAAATTCATTCCGCAGGTCGGAAAGGGCCAAGAGGGGGCCGCTCCGGCATCCAGCCGGCTCTCCACTCCTCGCCTTCCTCTTCACGCCGGCTGGCACTCCGGCGAGCACATGTGTGAAAGGGGGGCAATCATGCAGATGAGCGTGTCAAACATTATCATATCAAGGGACTTTAATAGAACCAATTATGGGAGAGCGGTGATTACAATATAAAGAAGAGGTCGTTAACCTCTGCTCAAGCCTGCCTCTCGGATGAGCCCCGGGTGAATTTATTATAAACGCTCACACACATGCACACACACACACACACATGCACACACACACAGTTCACAGGGCAACCATGCTAGGTATATGCTGTGCAGCATGAACAGCACCTGCAGGAAAGACCACATTCTTAAAGAATGGGAAGTGGGGGGGTGTGTAAAACCCGTGGGCCTGGTATTCACATATAGCGAGTGGATCTATGTTTTGAGTGTGTGTGTGTGTGTGTGTGTGTGTGTGTGTGTTAGTAGCACACAGAGCAGATGGGGCCTGAGACGGTATTTGATCTTGTTCCCACTGTGCGGCTCTGGGGACCAGCTGTTCACCGACAGCGGGCCAGTCCATCAGGTTCACCCGGGGGTCGCAACACACAAACACACATTTACCATGTACACACACACCAAATACGAACTATTCTGCATTAAGTAGCTGCGTGCGTACGTACGACTGTTTGCATTCCCAACATTTAAATCCCTGCTGCAGTGATGGTTATGTCGAGTTGCATGCCCGCTGATTAAACATGAACAGATTATCTAAATTGTTGCAGATTAAACTGATGTCAATCAATTCAACAACTACTCTGCCTTATCTGTGTTGGCCGCCGGTTTCTTGTGTTTTCTAAAATGCCTCAAGAAGTGTTAATTTGCTCGGGCGATTTTCCTCTTATCATTTTTCAGCGCTCATTAATTGCCGCATTACTCGCAGGGTTTCCCAGCCGAACCTTTCTATACGTTCCGCTTTAGGTTCTTTAGGTTTTTTTCTGGAAAAGCCACCTTCTCCCTCAGCAGCCACCAACAGCCGAGGTGGCCGACTTGTTAGGAAAATCCAAATATAGCTGCAGAAGTGAGGCGGCGTCTCCACTGACCAGCACACCTTGCAGAGGAGCTAAATAAGGCGAAGCGATAAGAACGAGTTTCACTCGCAAAATCTCTGCCCACAGTGCAAACAGTCGAGGAAAAAGAGAAAGCACAGTCTGAGATAAAGGACGATAAATCAGGTGACGTGTGGTTTGACTGAATGGAATAAGCATAATTACGTTCTGCACCTTGACAATGTGCCTCGTTAGCGGATGCCTTCACGCGGTAACAACTTTATAACTACATGTGGGTGGCTTGATTGTGAAATTGAAGTGATTGTGAGACAGATTCAGTTCCTCCCTTTGCTTGTTTAAGAGATAAGACAGGTGGAACAAAAGAGGGGAGAATGAAATCACACCTACGTGTGTAAACAGCTCGCATACCTTCACGCAGCCAAAAACCGCGCACTTTCCCTGAATCGCAGCCGTGACATTGCAACTCGGGCTCACGGAGGAGGCCGGCGGCGGGTGACTAACGGACTCGTCCCCGCCGAAAAAAAAAACTGAGTCACTGTCTCTGTCCCGTAGAATGAATGGATTTTTAATGGAGTCAGTCGACGGTGGACACGAGGACAATCGCTCCTCTCTCCGGCCGCTTTGTAACACCATCGCACTGTTGTATTAAGGAAAAGTGTGAAAAGGGGTTTTGTTTTGGTTTTGGATCGACGGAATCCGGCTCAAGAAGGGTTACTTATTGATGAATCTACTCCTAGTTCAGCCGCTTTATTATAAAACACAATGTCTATCTCGTTTTACCAGAGCCTGAGATGACAGGTTTTAATTGCTTGTTTTATATGAACACCAAGAGCCTTGTTTTTTTTTTTGAAGATATGATTTTTTTTTTCAGAATGTATTAATCTTTTAATCCACTAATCAACTTAAGCATAACTTTAAAAGGAACAAATATATTTAGCAGAAAAATAAAAACACTTAAAAAGTGTTGGGTCATTCTCCAAAAACAATCGTCTCATCAAACCCAACAACAATTTTTGCAAACTCCATCTTTGTTTCTCATCATCACTGCCTTCCTCTCAGTGTTATTTCTGTCCTGCCTCTTCAGGCCCAGAGCTCCAGACTTCTCTGTGCACTCGCAGTCAAGGATACAAAACAAACAACGGAGGCCGACATGCGCATGTAAGTGAGTGTGAGTGTGTGTGTGTTTGAGGCCTGTACTTATGTATAATAGCAGAGAGGGACGTGCGGGTGGGTGGGTTGGCGAAAGGGGGCAGGGAGAGTGTGAGAAATGCGTGGTGGCGTACCAGAGCCGGCTGCGATGGCCGCCTATAAATGAAAGTATTACATCACTCCGGCCCGGTCCGCGGCTGCTGCCAGGCCGAGGCCAGCCAAGGCTAACCACCAGCGCAGTGGAAAGCAACCAGCTCACACACCAACCACACATCCCTGCCAGGAGCAGCCTCACTAACCCACTACCGGAACTTTCAGAAACCTTGTGTCAACGTGACACGCCGGGGCGGATTCTTTTCGTTGCTTTTTTGGATCGTACATCCACAATGGGATACCTGCAGTTTATTCCCTGCGCTTCTTTCTCGTGTCTTGGTTGAAATGTGACAGGCACAAGAAAAAAAAAAAGGGGGGGAATTCCAGGAAGCCATGCAGAGCAAGCAAAATTACACAATGGAGGCTGATTTCTGGGCATTGCATCATCACTCTTGCATCTTTTTTTTTTGTCTCTTTCTCAGGGAAAAGCTGGAACGGTGAAAGTGGCAGTGGGTGAAATGAAGCAGGAACCCCCCCTGTGTCCAAGATAGTTTAGTAATCTGTGGCCCTGTTAAAGAGGGCCGTTGTCAAGAGGAGAGAAGTGGGTTCGGTGATGAAGATTGAGAAATCCGCTGCTTAAAAGGACAGCAACTGCTATAAGAGAGCTGCAATTTTAAGCTAACAAAGTGTGCGCAAGGGCCATTGAGGCAGTGATTGTGTGTGTGTGTGTGTGTGTGTGTGTGTGTGTGTGTGTGTGTGTGTGTGTGTGTGAGGCAGGCAGCCTGAATGAAGACATTGAGGGGATTTCCTGGTGCCGAGAGACACATCATGGCAAAGGCATCCGGCAGGATTAGCAGCTGGAGCCAAACGTGTCCTCACTCTGCAGCAGCAGCAAGGGCCAAGCTCTGACGCACAACACACACACACAAAAACACGCACACACACGCATTCACATACACACACCGGCTACAATAAGCAAGACGCACTCCAAACTCTCGTCCCCATACGCCTTGCCGTTTGCCGAAACTGTGATGCAACTCATTTACCTAATAGGTGTAATGATTAAACCTGCAGAAGTTAATCTTTCACTAGGACTAATGCCTCTGGATGTGATGCAGGGTATTGTGGTTGTGTGACAATAGTTGTGCAATTAATGTTTGTACAAGGTCTCTGCTGAAAGTCTTTTTTTTTTCTGCAAACATTTCTATTCGCCGTCTAAAGGCTGTGACATTCCTTCTCCCCGGGCTGCGTGTGTTGTATTACCACCACACTGTAATCAGAAGGTAATGGCCTCTTAAAGAGGGCTTTGTGTATATTGAATTCACGTGAAAGGAACGGTTTCAGCGTTTTGGGAAATTCTGGGTCACGCTGAAGACGGACACAAAGGAAAAGAGCTTTTTCCTCTCCGGCCAATTTGCAGAAGCAACGGAAAGAAATAGTCATTCTACTATTGTATATGAAAAGAAAGTGTGCCGCGTTTTGTTTTGGTTCTGTTTTGTAGAGACAGGGTTTAGCATAGGAAGTAGGGCTCTGACTAATGATTGTGTTCATTATTGATTCATGTACTTTTACTGTCCAAAAATAGATAATAAAAAAAAAATGTCCAGCCCAGGATCTTTTAATTGCTTGTTTTGTCTGAGCAACAAAACCGCAAGATACTTTACAAACAAAGCCAGGTATTTAGAAAAAAAATAAATGTATAAAATACACTCATTCTAGTTATTAATACAACAATACATCTTGTGAAGTATGAAGATAGACTATATAAATAATAACATCATTAAATTGGTTTGTGGACTCTTGGTTTGCAGCCTAGAGTTTGGCATTTTGGCCGTCACCATCTTGGCCATTTGGAGCCAGAATTGACTGTATTTGGATGAGAGTGTGGAGCTGGGGAGGAGCTGAGCGTGCGGCGTGCAGACAGACAGCAGAAGCAGGGAAAAAACTCTCTAAGCTAGCCGCCATTATAATTATCCCCGAGCATATTTTCGAGGCGTTGACATCGCTAGGCTAACCGTAGCTTTTCCCCTAAGCTAATCAACTCGTGGCTGCAGCTCCCTAATGAAAGCACAGGCTTAGTGTTCCTGTTTCTTTAGTCTTCTATGACAATAAAGTGAATATCTTTGTGTGGGGCCATTTTCTGCCATTTTATAGACCAAATAACCAACTCATCAATTGATAAAATAATCCAAATATTAATTAATACTGATAACACCCGTCAGTTGGAGAGTCATTAAATCTTTCTATATCATTTCCAGCATGAAAGCAAATAAGTGTATTCCAACAAACGTCAAATGCGTGTCTGCTTCTGCTCATCCCGGTATTATGCAAGTCTGTTTTCAATTCAGACTGTATTGGCTGCATTTCATTACCGTATGTCATGGGAAGACAAATTAGCAGGCAGATGAAAGGACTAAAGTTTACCTTGTGAGTTCCTGTGCTGTCCGGGTCCATTTTGGAGACCGTCATCTGTGGGATAAAACAAAACAAAACAAAAAAAAGGCAACATGGTTTTGGATCACAGTGGAAAGAGATCAAATATAAACAGCCAGCGGTGAATCCTGCACTTTAGTTATGATATTCAGTACATTGTTTGGTTTCGTACGGAAAGAACAGACATTGCATTTTGGGGCTTCGTTTGCAGAGGTCAGTTAGCAACAGGCTGACAGGCTGCAGCGGGCCTACAGACCCTGTGAACATGCAAATACAACACAGGAGAAGCCTGTTTGTTTGAGTGGCATTGCGTGGAAGAACTCAGTATGTGCATGTGTGTGTGTGTGTGTGTGTTGGTCACTGGTTTTGCATAGATGGAGGAGCGCATATGTGTGTTCACAGGCCTGGTAGGTGTGAATATAAATAAACCTGCAACACCGGAATATGGCTTGAATGTCTCAGGTAGATTTACGTGCACTGAGAACCATCCCGCAGCAAAAAAAAAAAAAAAAAAAAATCAAGCTTCTGTATGTTAATAAAGTTAAACGTTAGGAAAATTACATTTTTAATAATAACAAGAACCATCTGGAGGTCTTCACGTGCCTCCTTGCACGTTTTCCCTCTCTTTTACATGTGTTATTTCTCTCCCTACTGTTTCTGCCAGGGGAAGCATTGGAGGTGTGGGTTTCTATGCACGGCAAACTCGCTTTCGAACACTACTTACCCATGTTTACAGTCATCATCAGGAAGTGGCCCTGTTGAACTCGAGCACAGAGCTCAACTTCTCTCTGCAAGCGAAGACTTCACCCTGAGAACACACACACACACAAAAGAAAAGAAACCCGGTTTAAACATCCAAGAGTGCCACTTTCCTTCAGTGTGGTACAAATAATATTTCTCCGATTGCACAAAGGCGATACCAAAACAGGAAGCAGGTGGTGGTTTCAACACAAAGCGTCCCCCCCCTTCCCCCCCAACATCAGTGTCACCGCTACTGTTATTTATTTAATCTTTCTCTAACCAGGACGGTCTCCTGAGATTGACACATCCTTTTTTTTTTTTTTTTGATAAATTTGAAAAGCCCTACAACACGACAGCCAAGTAGTGCAACTCATGCCGGTAACTCGGTTCTATCTAAATCCCGTGAATGCCCCGCTGTCTCTTTATTGGCATTCCGAGGGATTTCTCTGCGTTTGATGATGGAGGGGCCTCGTGCGGGCGCAGGTGTCTGTCTAACCGGCTGCCTCTGGTAAACACCGCGAGCACTTGGAGGGCAAAGGCAGAGCCTGCAAGTCGGCGAGCGCTGTGCAGAGGAGGAGAGGTGACAGTTGTGACAAATCAGAGGAGTGGAAGAGGAAAAGCAGCTGTTTTGCAGAGTAAAAAGACAAAAAAAAAACAACGCAAGATTGTTTATGTAACTTTGATTTCATACTGCGGGTCAACGAAAATGTTGACTTTCCTTAAGGGCGACGGGCCACTGCGTTTAAAAGGCTACGCACCATGGGAAACGCTGTTTGTTTCCTTTGAATACAGGTTCAGAAAAAGGGGAACGGGAACTTGACGCAGCTGCGGTACAGTACAAAATGTGAACTTTGCGTGATATCAACTCGAAGCTTGTAGTGTTGTTCCTCACACGCCATTAATCACTAGGGGGAAGTTACAGATTCAAAAATCATCAAAGAGATGATCAGATGATACAGTTAAATGGAATATACTACTGTACATCCACTCGTGATATGTGCATTGATTCATTGACCCGAGAGCCACCAGGGCTCCCTTAAATATAGATATTACCACCTGTGTCATCTGATTTGTACATACATACAAACATCACGTTATATATTTATTAATTATATAATGCATTTTTTCAATGATATTACTAAATTGTAGAACATAGTTTCCTCTAGACCTGCAGCACAAATAAACCTAAAAACCTAAAAAGAATGTAATATAATCAATCTCCAATTAATCAATTGGATACTCCACCCCCCCACCCCCTAAGCTAACTGGTTCATGTTTATAAAATTGCAAGAAATCAAACAGCATTTAAAATTCCACAACTGCTTGTAAATGAGTCATTTTTCTTAGCATATTCGTATCTCAAGTATAGAAATAGCGACCCAAAACAAGTTGGGGTCAGGGGGTGAATTATTTGCAATTCATTTTGACCTCTGAAAGCTTCATTATAGTAACGGTATTGTTAGAAAGTCACTCTAAGAGTAACATTCAAACTGAAACTAAAATATATTTTCAGGTTTACTACAAAGTAAAGAATACTACAAAGAGTATTCAAAGTCAGTGTGGGTGTTACTAGTACTATAACCAAGGGGAAACATGCATTTTTTTTATAAATATGTAACAGTAAAAAGTAATAGGCATATGGTAGTTGTGAGGGTACATAAACTACTGGCAGATTCAGTCTGTGGGAGTAAGATCATTGACAAATTCCAACAAAAACTCTCTGGAAAAAAAGACTAAAGAGCCTCGAGAGAGAGATTAATGACAACACTCTCTGGATGGTTTGTCTTTTTTTCCTTGAAGCATCATTTTCTTTGTGTTTTCTCCAGCGTACATGTTCTATGTGTTTTTTAAAGCCTTTACCACGCTCTACACTATGCATATTTTAACCCCCCCCCCACCACAAAAAAAGAAAACTTCAGCACAGACAAATATCACAGCCCGTCTGCGGAGACACAAAGGCTTTCTCTTTGTGTCAGCCTGAAAACTTTTCATAAAAGCGATAACGATGGGGCAGAGTTTTGTGAACGTGGGAATATAAAGTCAGTGGCACAAATCACAAGAGCCGGAGTGCTGGAAAGGGGCACAAATGTTTCAAGGGTGACCACTTTCAGAGAACAGGATGTTCTAAATATGTCATAGGCGAACTTATATTGGGAAATGCAGCAGATACTGCACCTTTGATTTAAGAAAGCATGAGAGTGGATTGCGGAGGGATGTGTCACAGCAAAGCTCAGGCTGTGCTCCTGCTGACCGCACATGAAAGAGATGAAGAACAGCCACAAGACAGGTGGTCTCCCAACGCCGTGTCGCCCGGTCTGTCGGCGACACGCAGACACAAACACAAACGCGTGCATGCACGGGAACAGAACAGCCCCCTGTCCCGTGCCAGCGAGTCACCAGATGGCCCATCTGTTTCGCCCCTCGGCCCAGCGTGACGCCCGGCTAGTGGCACCCACTGATCGCCGGCCCAGCTCTTGGCGCACACGTCTTGGCAGGCGGGCGAATGTGACAGCCCCTCTCGTTGAAGATCAAATGCTAATCTCGTCGCGCCGCAGCCGCGCGTCCTCCGGGACCCGGGGGCCGCCTCCCTCTCAGCGACGGATCGTCTCGCTGAGCTGAATCACGAGACGGACCTACAAGCATGATAAACACATCCAGAAGTGACTCGACACTGTGACGCGCTTTACTGTCAGACACGGTGTAGAATCTGCAGCCCCGGGCCAACGCTTCGCTGGCAGAGGCCGCTCCTTTGTCACAGTGTGAGAACTGACTGTGCAGAAATGACAGAGGAATTTAATTTAAAAAAAAAAGAGGACAGCAAGAGGATGGGATTTCAGAGGAGGGTTGAAGGGAATCCTCTGAGCCAGAAAAACCAGACCCGTGCTCCTCAAATCACACACCGCGATTTTATTTTCATGGGACTAAGCAGTAACCAGAGCCGGAGCCATGCGTACGCACATACGTGCTTCTCTGCTCGTTTCAACTCGGTTACATCACTCTCTAAAACAAGTAAACAGTGCGATGTTGGCTGCGGGTCTCGGAGGGAAACTCCCCCTCTTCAGACCGGAGAAGTGGAGGTTCTGCTGCTTTCCAGCTGCCTGGTGGCCTGAGCGGCCTGACCTCATCTCTGACATCACTCCCGTGGAGTCCCAAAGAAAGCGCCATTTCGGAGGTCAACTTCTCAACTGTGCAACGAGCCCACGGGGCTCGCTGGTTTTTTCCATTTTGCAACACAGCTCTCATCTGCAGCAGCCATCGAAACGCCAAAATAGACAATCCATAAAGGGAACCACACACAGAGAGAGAGAGGATGATGGAATACATGCAAATCATCAGTACTGTGTTTCATTTACACTAAGAGGAGGCTGATTTTCATTTGAATCAATTGTGAAGTTTTTTTCACTTTAAAAGCTTCTCCTCTGATTGGAGATCCTGCACAATCATGGACATTGTGGTTTAAACCGTACGACTGACAGCAAGTTTAAAAGGATCATAATACTGTGAAGTATTGGAAGACTCTGGAGATACTTGGAAGATTTTTAGTAGCAATAGTTTAAAGTCTCCTCCACTCAAAGATGGGGTTTTTGCTTCCTGTTCCATCATTAGGAGATTTGAGCTCCATTATGCAGAATGATGTATATGCAGAGTTGGTCACTAGAAGGCTGCTATCGCACTCATCTGCTGAAAATGGAAAGTTTCGCTGCGCTCTGGGACGTGTACCAACGAGCTGATGATTTGTGACATCACAGCTAGTTTGGAGCTGTGGTCATGGTCCAGTATTCAACTTACACATTATGTGTATGTAAGCCTAAAGGGTTAAGGCTGCATTCACAGCTTTTGGTCTGAGTCTGGCCTGGCCAGTGAAGACACATCTTACGTCCAGCAATAAAGTTTTTGAAATTGACCTTTTTTTCAAGTAGATTATTTCATGCATCTTAAAACATGTCTTGAGGCGATCTTTGCATCGTGTACTGGCTGTTTTTTGCAGGCTTGTCACGTAATTCCTCAACAAGCTTCATGAATCTGCCAATTTGTATTATACAGAAATGAATGGAAATCAATGCATATCTAGAATGTGGACCTCTAAAACACTCAAAAAAAACTAAACAGCTGTGATGTCATGATGCGAGTGCAAATGATCTCTGTGAAACCACTGATATGATCATTTTCACTCTCGGTATTCATACGCTGCCAACTTGATAGCACCCCACAATGACGCTAACGCGCTGCCTCGACCTAAATCCGGAGCAAATGTGAGCTCCGATAGGCAGGATCCAGAACAAAATAACAGAGCTAATCTGCGCTGTTAATCACTAATAATGAATCACAGGCCTGACATCATTAAGAGGACGGTGAGCTGGTCACAATACCCGGTAGGCCGTCTGAATTGTAACATGGGCAGGAAGCGAAGGGTGATTAGTGAGCCACGGATACTTAGGTGACTTACGCTTTTCAAAAAGGTCAGCGGCGGGGGTGTCCTGTCTGCTGAATGCCTGCCAAGACTGTGCTGTGGTCACCCCACATGAGTCACAAGTATTATGCTGGCTGATTCTGGGAAGTAAGACAATACTGTACGTCCTCCAGCATATTGGGCACGCTGCTGGTTTTTCTATCCGGGGACACAATCAAGGACTTGTGGGTGGTGGTAGGAGTGTGTGGGCGGGCGGATGCCTCTCCGCGAGGGGCGTCAGCAGCACTCATCCATCATGACCTTGGCTCTCCCCCCCTTGCTTTGTCTCGCAGGAGTTATTGCCGAGTAGAGATCCAAGTTCTTCAATAGGACACAAAGTTTAACACCTTTAACACCCCCCCTACAACACAACAAGAGGATTCTTCCTGATATCTGGCACTAAATCTAGTCTTTGTTTCAAATAAAGGAATTTCCCTTTTCTCTTTGGAGCTTTTATTTACACCTTTAGGGCTCGGAGATACTGTAAACGCGTGCTCCACGAAACGAGCAATGATGGGGTGACAATTTCCTCGAGGGATCTCAGAGAGAACTTCATTTCGCAGCACGCAAGCGTAGGGGAGCAACTAACAATCGCTGTCACTGTTCTAAATTGTTCAATTTTTTTTTTAAACTAATGATAAGAGTCATGTCACACTTTTTTGGCACCACAAAAAAGGCATCAAAAACCACAACCTACTTTTACAGCTTTTATTTGTACAGGACTCAACATTTGAGAGGTTTGGCTTCTATTTATTAAATAAAACAAGGTAAGTCGGATACTCTAGCAGCACTGTTATCAATATATATTTTTTTATATATTTCAAAAGAAAAATACTCCATTTCCAAGAGCCTCTAAATTGCTGGTTTCATCCAACCAACAATAACATATATTCAATAAACTGTGAACAATTCAAAGGGCACAAAAGGAGGAAGTAGTTGGTACTAGGAGAAAAAAAAAGATGCACATACATAGTGGAGCTGGATAAACAAGGTTAACTCAATCTAGTGACCAATCCAGTGTAAGAGGATCCTCCTCTGTGAAAGTGAGGACTCTAATCGCTCAGAGATAAGTAGATCTGTCTCCCATTATGATCAACCACACAACACCGGCTAAAAATAGCCATGAGAAGAAGTGATTCTCCTGCAGCCCACGATATATCCACTCCCTGGATCACGAGAACCATACTCGCACCCCCCACCCCCGAGAGGAAATCAAAGCGCAATCTGTAAAGTAAGCTGTCTTTTCCATTATGCGGTGACATGCTATTACAAGCACATTCATTCATTGTGTTTCTCCACCCAAACGCAGCCATGCAGAGACAGCTCATAGACTTAAAACCAATTCCACGAGACAGAATGTCAAACAGCTGTGGTTCAGGAAGAGGCAAGAAAGTATTCCTGTTTTGCCACCGAGCCATTTATCCATGAATAGCCGTCCCGGCCTTTCGATACTCGAGAGGCTGAGTGAGTGTGACAATGAAAAATCCAAAAGCAATTTCATGATTTAATTTCAGGAGTCCCCACCCCGGCCGATTTCATTAAACATTTCCACAACAAACCACAAAGTGGCCTTTAAATCCATATTTAAATGCACAGGCACCGGCTGGACATGTAAAGCGAGCATGTCCGACCATTTATGGGAACTTCGTACACAAACTTGTCCTCAGTGTTATTGTACGACTCCAGTCTGGAAGCGCGTTTCCGGCTGTCCTTGCAGCCTCATGACATTGTCCTTACGGTCAGACAAGCCGTGCAGACAAAGCTCAATCAAGACAACTTCCTCTTGGTTTGTGGAGGGGAGGGGGCTGGACCTTTACTGAACTCCCGCAGATAACGCAAGGCGACTCAGGCCAGAAAACCCTTTCACTTTTCCACACGTTGTTCTGTTGTCGGGAATTCCGTCAATTCCACAGAGACAGGCATTCAGATTTGCTGTATAATATCAAGGACACTTATTGGTTGACATGGCTCTCCTCAGCACTTAAATACCGGCAGTGGCGTCGCCTCTGTGCTAATACTTGAGGATTGAGCCCATGCTAGGTCACTCAAAGCACAGCACTGTGCTGAAACTGTGACAATATTGACATGTAATAACACAGCTAAAGTTATATTATACTTGAGAAGGTGGCAAATGCATTGCAATTCACTAAATGAGCCAAAATGGTTCTATTTTGTTATTGCGTCTTGATAGTTAGCTGCCTTAGCTTGAAGGCTAAGCTAATATTTGCTACGTTTTTCCCATGAAGCTGTGCAAAGAGGCTGCAGTAATATGAACATACCCGACCGGTGGGTTTCCTTGTCGTCAGGCAATAAAAATACATTCAAACATTGAGAGAACATCGTCCTTTGTCACACAAATACATATACGCACACATTACGTTGGTCACATCAATTGATCATTGTTGTACATTTAGTTTTTAGCCTTTATCAAAAAAGAAGTATTATCAAGTGTACTAAAAATGTACAAATGTAACCAGACCCTAATATCCAGTGCTACAGTATGCAGAAGCAGCATTCTCAGCAATCGCTGCCTTATGTCATCCTGGGCGTTCCACAACCAGCTCTACACACACCTGTATTTGTGCAGTCATTCCTCCCTGCTCTCGTTTCTGGGAAGTGTTTAGAAAATCTTTGACCACCGGGTCAATCCGCCGATACTCCATGATCAAATCCAGTTCTGGCTAGAGACGTTCAAACTTGTCCTGAATCTTTTTCTTTGACCCTTTGAGCTGAGAGGTGAATCATTGCCAAGTTTTTTCTCTGAGGCTCCTTGGCTTCTCTGTAAACTCAGCAAGACCTTTTTTTGTCCAGTTCCTGACAGGCAATAGTTTTGTTTACTGGCAGCAAACAACTTCATCTATGTCCCAGTAAGAAAACAGACATTCAACACATTAGGAAAACCCATATTTGATGATGCCTTCAGGGGCGGGTATTGGCAAGAACCTCATGATGTAAGTATGTCACGATACTTAGGCCTCAATAATCATATTATCGCAATAGTCTACGATATATATGTGAGGCTAATAACAAAAATAGCTCTCAAAAGGCAAAAAGCAATGTATTTATTTATTCCATCAGTATATAGAAATATGGATTTTTTTTGTACCACCCCAAGCCTCAACACACACTTCTTCTATTTCTACAGACATGTCCTTTGATTTAATAGCTTTGTTTTGACAGGTGTTGGCTCCAGGGAATTCATTTACCACAGATGGACTTTACTCTAATTCTACAGATGCCACAGTGATGACGGAAGAAACTCAGGATGCTTTAAACTTAATAAACTTCCTTATGAGCTTCTGAATTTAAGTAGAAAGTGAATCGTGATTTCTCTGGCAGACATTACAATTTCATTCACGGTTTTCTCACAGTGCACGACGACAATTTACAAGCATCGAAGAAACTTCGTCACACCATTGGACACAATGCATGCCGTAACTCTGATGCAAGAATGAAAACTAAAGTCAGGAACGGATTTCAACTGTAGTAACATGCTCTACATAGGCTACATCGAGTGATTGAGCAACAGCAGTTGTTGCAACTGAAGAACTAGAAAACTCTTAACTTAAAGTACAGCAAAAAATTACACGCATACACGTGTAAAACAAGATCAAGTTGCCAAGTTGGTTTTTGATCTAAAATGATAGAGCACTGAGGTCTAATGTTCAGATTGATAGGGGGGGGGGGACAACACTAAGTATAGAAGATACACAAACAGCCATTCACTGAACCGCCACATCTCTGGCGTCTAAAAATAATTTACAGTACGTGCTAATTCGGTGCCGGACCAGCTCGAGGGAAGGCATGACACTTCCCCGCACCTTGTGACAAACTTGTTTTGTTGTCTCGTGTAGTTAGGCAACCAGGTCCATGCGTGACTGGCCCGCTGAGGGAAGATAATCAGTCCGCCTCCATGAGTCACGGTAACCTTTGGCCCCAGCAGCCCTCTGGTCGACGTTTGCCTGGTCAGGCTTCTGTGGATTCAGCATGTGAGAGCATGACTTCACACTCCATCGCCGGAGAGGTCATGTTCTCTCCGATTCGGACGCTATTATCTCTCAAAGGAGCCGGCTGCTGAGCAGCGGGACATTAAAGAGCGTTAATAGATGAACACAGCCCCCCCCCCCCCCAACGGATGAGGACGATCGATCAAGACTTTTTTTTTCCAGGGCCTTGAAACTCTCCTTCAGCAGGCTACGAATAATATCGATCTTACTCCGGGGTGGGAAATTCAGTTCTTTTTTTGAAAAAATGTGAACATTTACCAGGCAGGCAGCTTCATCTTCAGGTTTGTTTCCCCGTCATTGCACCAACAAGACCTGGATCCGGAGGGCAGGTGTGGGTCCAGGTTTTTGTTCCCACCAAGCAGCAACACACCTGATTCTACTGATCAACCACTAGAGCCCTTGCTAAGGCCTTCATTCGTAGAATCAGGTGTGGAACGTCTTGGTGGGAACAAAATCCTGCAGCGTACCGGCCCTCCAGGACCAGGATTGCCCTGAACTAGACCTATAAACCAAAAAAATCTAACCTTTTCCTCGTTTAGTCCCATTAAGACACAATTAGCGAGCCGCCTCTGTCTCCGGCTGGCGTTCGCTGTGGGATCCAGTCCCGTTATCAGCCGAAATGGATTGTTTTGCTTGGGGCACACCAAGCATATCTGTGGGCGGTTTCCATTTGACAGTTTGACGCTCACTTTAAGGCTATTCCTGAGCCCTCCAGGACCCGCCACCACGCCAACGAACCCGGCCCGTCAGCCAGTTGCCGAGGCCTCCGTCCATTGATTCGATCTGACAAACGGAACACGACGGCCTCATTAAAATCCGATTTGGCGGGTTGCCTCAGATGAGTGCTGTCTCAGGGACATATGTTTTGATATGTGTGGACGGAGCTCATCAGCGTCCGCACCTCAGCTGTGATAAAATGGATCTGCAATCCTTTGAAAAGCCACGGATAGAGACAGAAAGTTCACACTGCAAAAACTGAAATGTTAATCTTGTTTTTGGTACAATTAGTCCAATATCGCGTAGAAATGTCTCATTCCTCTGGTCTTCTTTCAAGGTTTTTTTTCCTAATTTGGGTCAATTTGGTGTTGTTTTAAGAAAACAAGGCTATTATTAAAAACAAAAAAAGATGCAATTGACTAAATTCAAGAAAAAAATGAAATAACATAGTATCTGCCAGTGGAATAAGATGATTCTACTCAAGATTGAGCTAATTGTATTGTAAAAAACTAAATATCTGCACCTGGTAACATTTCGTTTTTTGCAGTGCAGCAAAGCAGGAAGACGATTTTATGGTGAGAACAAAAAAAAAAAAGAAAATGTGAGGACTGGAAGAGGATTCCTTCTTCCAGGGAAAACACTGGTTTAACTGACCACTCTGAATCATAGAGGTCTGGAAGAATAACAGCAGGGGAGGGAAAAAAAAAAAAAGGAAACAGACTGTGAGTGAGTCCACATAGGCAGGATGACAGTGACTTTCCAGAAATCACCAGCACCTCCAGACATGCAATTACACTTCTTCTTCTTCTGATGATAAATAAAGCTCACGCCATCATTAAAAAGACACTTTTGCTCTGGAATTAACCACCAATAATCTAATGCTAAGCTTTACTCTAGCAACAAATCATGAATATATCCACACATCGTATATTCTAATTGGGGCCTTTTCAAATTTCCTGTAGAAACTTGCTCTGATGTGACCTGGGGGAGTCCAAGTTTACACACTTGCAAGAAGGCCTGTCCATTAGAGTCAATCAACAACACGCACACAGCACATGCTCATGTCTTATTTAAAAAAAAAAAAGAAATTCCAACTGCACATGGCTGAATTAATGAGGCTGGACGCCTGTTTTAATGTCCCGGAGTTTGCATTTAGCTACAAACAGGAAATAACAGTAGAAAAGCTGTGAAATGATCCAGGCTGGACTCTTACCTTGCTGCCTGTGTGTCTCCATGTTCTAGTTGCGGCTGCAGGATTTATGAAGATGATCCGGTGAAGGAGTGGAACTTATCACAGATAAACGGCAGGCGGAAAGAAAGAATGAAGAAGGGGGGAAAAAAAGAAAGAATGATAGGGGGAGAAAAATCCCAACTGATGCAAATCTCCCCCCCCTCCAAAAAAAAAACAGTGAGGCTGTTATCCGGAAACTGCGCTCCGTGTTGAAGAGCAGAAATTACAAAACACGGACTATATTCTGGCAGAAAGCGCTTCTCTCTCCCTCCGGGTGCATAATCCACAGCTGGCGGACGCGTTTTACCGACGGGACGCGAGTGCGTCGGCTGATGTTTCACGAGTAAAGTTTTCTTGTTTTTCTTTTTTTCTTCTTCTTCTTCCACCCTGCGCTTAGCTCGTCTCCACACACACTACAGCGAGGAGCTGACTTTTCCCTGGAGCTGCGCCTCTGATGTCAGCAACAACGTGAGCTCCAGGAAGTGGTGACGCGGGCGCTCTCCGGTGGTGCGTTTCCACGGCAACGGCGTCAAACTGCAGCGCGTGCCGCCTCCACGCGGACACCTGGAGCAAATACAACGGCAGCTTGAAGAGATTCTTTTCTGTTCTGTTATATTCTGTTATATCTCAAAGAACTCATATCCATGCTTCAATAGATTAGAATCTATTCTAATGTAGGAGACTTAAACATCACAGAAAATACTCATATGTTACCAGTGTTGGAAGAAATACTCAGGTATTTTCCTTAAGTACAAGTAGTAATATTACTCTATTACAGTTTTAAAAATTTCATTCAAAAACTTACTTAAGTATAAGTACCAATGTGTTATATATATATATATATAAATATCATCAGTATTGTAATACACATAAGCAGCATTTTAACATTTTACAATGTAAATCTAATGTTAAGTTATAATGTTGAGTACTCAGATAAAGGGAGATGATATATATTGTATTCTTTATACATTTTGATCAGAATAGTAGATTGTAACTAAGTAGTAGATTAGTAGTAGTAGAGTAGATTAAAGTAGCATTAAGTGGAAATACTCAAGTAAACTCTCTCAAAATTGTATTTAATTGCAATGCTCAACTAAATTCCACTTTTGTATTTTAGCTATAGGTAAAGTGCTTTAAAAATAATGTTTGGCAGGTCGGTTGCTCCGAGCATCTCGGAGAAGCATCTGCCTCGCTTGCTTCTGTCTCTTCATGTAATTCCAGACTGACGCACCGATGTTGAAATCAGGGCTCTGTGGGGGCCACGAGCATCTGTTGCAGGACTCCTCGTTCTTCCTGTTGCTGAAGATAGTTCTTTATGACTCTGGCTGTGACTGGGGCCGTTGTCATGCCTCAGAATAACTTTGGAACCGATCACATGGTATTGCACAATAAGGATCTAATCGTCTGCTGTGCCTAAAATAAACACATTATACTGCATATGCTGATAAAAAATAATTAAAGAATAGAAACAAATGAAGTTGTGCTTCTGATATATTTCAAAGGCAGTATTGTATGAGGAAAAAATATGGCAGAACTTCAGGTTTTATTAAATTAGCAGTGCACAAGAGGATATTTTTCCTGATTTTGCATCATGAACAACATGATCTCACAAGTTTATGATTAGAAGCAAATTCTTACTATTTCAGGTAATGCCTGGACAGCTAAGAGTATATTAATTTACTTTGACTGCAGTCTGTTGTTTAACCCTGTCCCCATATATAATTATACCAGAATCTCAGTACAATTTATCTTGGTCATATAAGCCTTTTTCATAGAAAATGGGTAATTTCTGTGGGTAAAAAATGGAGAAAAAAAAATGTAACAGTTCAATAATTTCTTTATTCTCACATAATGGCCGCTATTAAATGTAATTTCCTCTCTTTTCCGCTGTCTACAGGAGGCATTGGGAACAGGGGCACTGACTGATGTCTTGTATCTGTGTCAGAAACCTGTAAATATGTGTAACGTTTGCAGCTGTCTGCCAGCATGACGGGCACGTTGTATTCAATCAGGAGGCGTGTGGAACGTCAGCTCCAGACTAACAGTGACAAGGTGTTAGTGAGGATGGGGGGGTCAGGGACAAGGCCATGCAGAGCAGTAGCTCGTCGGAAGGGAATAACCGAATTTATCGGCGCAGCTCGGGTTTCTTGTCAGACTGATGTATCTTTGCGTTACACAGCGCGCTAGAAAAATAGACTACTTGGGTACATTATTTATAATGGGCGCAAATATACAACAGGCTGTCCTTTTCTCCTCTTTTCAGCGTAATATGCCGGAGAACAAGAAAAACAAACGCACCACTGACCTTGGTCCCATTGCTCTCTTCACATTAGTTCCACACAGCTCTGTGTTATTGTGATCAGACATGCCCTTGCTCTGTGTAAGACTGCTTGAGTGCAATGAATATCAATTGGACATTTGCATCTCTCAGTGGATTTGCAGTGCTTGTAGATGTCTGTACTGCTGAACTGTGCTGGAGATGAGCACCACAGGCAGCTGTTATGAACAATAACAGGCTGTGTGGGCGCGTGGGCGCGTGTGCGTGCGTGTGTGTGACAGTTTCTCATGGTTTTTGCAACATCACCCCGCAGAATGTGTCAGAGTGATTCCAGGTCCCCGGAGAGGAAGGCGGGATGCCTTCACAGTCAGTTTTTATGAATTTGCGATGTGTTAATGGTTATCAGGAGCAGAGTGTTAACGCCCCTCCATGGCACACAATGCGGGAGATTTTCATTCATCACAACATCACACGTGTCCTGTTTCCTTTTTTATTATTATGTATTATTAGCTTTCTCACATCTGTTTCACATCTGTTTGTCTTCATGACTTCATCCTAACATCACTGGCATCTCTCAGAGATCAGCAGGAAATTCTGATCCGTTTTTTTGAAGCACGTCGCTGCATAAAACTGCATATTTACATTTGAAAAAGTTATAATATGTAGGGCGAATTCCCTGAAACGACTCCTTGACGTTTTAAATAATGGACTCTATATTGAGTCGGTTGGATTCATGTATTATATGCTGACAATGCAGTGAAGTCTGCTGAATGAATCTCCAGCAGCAATTCACACTTTTGGCCGTAGGGACCTGCAGCAAGGTGAGTGATAGGGCATCAGTCACAGGTTTGCAGCTGAGGCTTGTATCGGTCCCAGAGGGCCAGTGCAGTCCCAGGAGATTCCAGTATCGAACCCTGCGGCGTTGGATCAAGCGGGTGCGATGTGTGTGTGTGTGTGTGTGTGTGGAAGCACATGTTTGCCTTCTCCTGTTTATCCTTGTGGCTGTCTTTTTTTTTATCTTTATGCTTTGCTAAAAGGGTCTTAAAGAAAAATCCATTCCGCCCTCCAGGTGAGCTGAGGCTGATATTGACCTGTTTTAAATCACTGGGGATTTCTGCAGTCAGGTGAGCTCCACAGGATATGTTTTTTACAGATGAAACTTTACAGTAAATGATGGCTTTCCTATTCAGTCCTCAGGCCTGATCTGAGTTTTTTTTTTCCCTCGCTGTCTGTTCATGTGCATCTGGCCGTGTATTGTGGACAAATCCCAGTAGAGAAGGTGAATCTTTAAAGAGGAGAAGTCATCCTCTCGACCGACTTTGTGCTGAAAACTTGAGCACAAACATAGAGCGAAGAAGGTTTTTTTTTTTGTTAACCGTTGTGTCCGTTAGTTAGTAAATACAAGACTCAGCCGATAAAACCCCGCCAGCAAAATACATGCAATATCAGTGATCAAACAGGCTTTCCTAGTATGCATCCTTTGTGAGTTCCTGTTCTGGATATCATCTCCGGGGCTTATCACATGGGGCCCATGTGCATTACTGCTGCTTTTGAAATCCCACTAAAGCATCACGTAACATCATTTGATGATTAATTTGGAGATTAAATTGCAGGGAAACCACATCAAATGGCTGAGTTTTGATAACCTTTACACTCCCATGCATTAAGCTACTGCTACTTCACCCAAGGTAGTAATACCTCTATAAAATATACATGTAAAATTACAGGATTATGATTATACATCAAGCCACATAAATATTAAAGTGCATAAATCATTCATTAATATTTAATCAGACAGAGTTTGAGTTACTGTAATTCATCTGGGATCTTATGAATATCTACTATATATTAAGTCTCACATAATTCACTTTCCTGACAGAGAACCAGTAATGAGTCATTTATTGATTATTAAAAGCACTGAAATACTTCTATTTAGGTAATAAAATGACCTGACACTTTGCTCTATCTATTTATTTTCATTTATCCCAACAAAGTCATAGTTTGAAATATTACAAAATGACTATAAATACGTTAATTTAAGAAAAGCAGGTTATATAGTAGATGGTTTGTACATTTCATCGAAGGATCCAGTCCCCTGGAGCTGCAGAGTGAGGGGAGTCTTCACCAGAGGAGACTGGATTACCACTGTGGCCTTGAACACTCGGCCCTCACTAAAATACAAAAAAAACTTGTCAAAATTTGCTTTTAACCTTCACAGAGTAGACATTTTTTAATATTAGGGTTGTAGTTCGTTACCTGGCAGTGAAGCTGATCTGCAGATGTTGACTGCAGCTGTTGATATGAAGCTCCTCGCACCTGAGAAGCCCAGAGTCTGGTGTCACTCTGAAGACATCTGCGTCCTCTTCATCTGATTCTATACATAGGCACATAGGTTTACATGACTGGTGTATGTAAAGTTATATTGACAATAATTGGTATGGGGAGTGAAACTAGTGTAATTTTCTGCCAATATAATTAGTAGAATATAAAAAATGACTGATTATACTCTCTGTAGGAGCTTCAAATTGGTAATAAGGCAGAAGTGTCCATCACCTTTCCATTAATAAATTAAATAATGAGAATTAATCATCACTTTAAAGTCTTGCATGCATAAATTAAATACATAAAGCCATTAAGTCCTTAGCTTAAGACCTAAACACTCCCCAAAAGGACTTTAGTGAGGAAAAACAAAAGATGGTACCAAGTAGTGAACTCCAGTAGGTGTGGGCTCCGTGGTTGTGGAGGATTACATCTATTGTCTGCGTCTCTCCTACGTAGCAGAACCCAAAGTCGATGCTGTCAGTGGAAAGACTCAGCGTTGCAAGATTCAAAAGAGCACGGAGAGGCACCATCTGAAGAGATGAAATTAGGTCTCTGAAGTATTAAGTTTTACTCACAAATCGTAACTTTATTTAATTTTCCTCCTCCTTATAAATGAAGGCCGCTGACCTGCACGCTGCTATTGCTGTAGCAAATCAGGAGGTTCTGCTGGAACCTCAGCTTCCTTTGCCCATTGGCACTGTGGACCAGAGTCACCTCATGAGGACCGTTCTCGTCCACCTGCAGGTCTGTGTGGTCCAGAAGGGGCACGGAGCAGTGGAACGCCACTTTTACCTGGCATTTAAAAGACAAGGAATAGGAGTTAGCACCAATCAAGTTGCGGTAATGGAAAATCCTTTTTCGTCCAAAATAGGCCCTCCTCATTCCACCTGCATGTTATGTTGGGGCTGCAGCACCAGAGGCCGACTGTCACCGGTAGCTGGGTCGCTGGAGGCGCCGCTTGGGGCCCGGGGCTGCGGCTTGAGCACCAAAAACGGAGGCCGAGTTGTGAGCCTGAAGTGCAGCGGCATCTCAGAAGTGTTCTTCAGCCAAAACGTCTGCGTGACGTCAAATTCCCGCAAAGACAGCTGCGGAACGAAACAAGCAGAAAACACTGTACGCCCGCGGGACCGATACTTCAGGCGTACGCCGCAGCGTGTCAACAGCTATGTTGATTAGTGTTGTAGATTTCTCGCACTGACCTCCCCCAATTCTCTCCCCAGTAAATCACCGGCTGTGGCATGAAACTCCAGCACCCCCTCGTCCTCCTCCATCTGCACTAACAGCCTGCGGCAACATGGAGCCAAGGGGGAAGATATGCAACTTAATCAGACCACCTCTGAGCTGCTTTTGCCTGACCTCAGCTGATTTTTAATTTAGGAAACATAAATTGAGGTGGATGCATCGGGGGTTTTGGGGACATAAATAGTATGATTGCAATTGCTTACACCGCCGGCTTAACGACTGCTAGTAGATCCATTCTGACAGGCTCCAAATCCAAACCTTGAACCCTCCCAACTTTACCCGGCACACAGGCAGCCTTCTGTAACACAAAACAGCAACAACACAATACCAGAATTCATGGCGATAAAATATACGCCGTGTTAGAGTCGTCTACTTTCTTTTTTTTTTTTCAGGTTTTCACATTAAATCAGAGAATTTACAGTACTTGGCGTATTACCTCTGAGTCGAGACTCATGAAGCCAAGAGCTAAGCCAACACATCTGGACTCACAGGCTGACCCGGAAAGAGTCAGTGGGGTGAAAGACACGTGGATGGTGCTGCTGCTTTTCGCTGGAATCACCTTGAGACACATACAGCAGGAAGAAAAAGATTATTCAGATGTGTCTCAGTGGTAAAATACACTAAATCTTAATAATATCGTATTAACATACTATTTGCTGTGGCGTGATGCAGTAGGGGTAATCCGACATGTTGCCCACATGGGGTCGGATGTGGACTGAGAGGAGTTTTTTCCTCGCACGACAAGGATAAAGACAGGTTTCCTCTTCCTCGCAGTAATCCTGGGTTAGATTTTCCTCCCTTTCTACATCCTGAAATTGATAAATGTAAACTGTGTTTAAGCCAATGTAATAATAAAATATGTATTTCACTGCCTGGAAACATCATTTTGCAGAAGCCTTACTCATAATAAATGTATTATTAGTATGCCATTAGACTTTTAGATGTTTGTGTGTGTCCGTGTTGTGGTGTTCATGTCCTCACAGTCACACTTTGGAAAGAGCCACTTGTCCCCTCGGAGTCTGGGGTGTGAGTTCGTTCCCAGGCTGTTTGAATGTTCCTGTCAGAAAGCCTCATTGCTCCGCTCATCACCTCGTTGCCGTCGGCGTCCTTGACGGGGAAGGTGTCCCCGCACGCCACCACGACGTCCACCAGTTTACCGTCGTTCTGATCCACGTTGTAGGTCTCCCAGTCCATACGAATATCTGCCAGGAAATAAAAGATTTAGGTTACGTTACCTTATTAACAGAGCTAGTTTGGCTACACATGTGAAAGATGTTTCTACTGCAGTAGTAAACATATTCTGTGAGGACACAGTGGAGCTCAGAATAAAAAAAAAACTATGTAAAACTAGTGTATTAATCAATATGTAAAAGGCAGATCATTATTAATGTCCCTTATATCTCAAAAAATACATATCATGTTATTCCTAGGTTTCATAGCTGTCGGCATAAACTATCTCCCAAATCCTTCTATGGAGCATCTAGACATTTGTAACCAGACACTCTGGTCTTCTTAGACCAGCGGTTCTCAAAGTGGGGTCCAGGGACCTCCAGGGGTCCTTCAGAAGGTACCGGGGGGTCCTCAGAAAAAAGGAGAATAATTTATTCTATAATTCCACAATGGCAGAATGTAGGACCATTTGTATAGAGGACTGTCATAATTAAAATAAATAAACAAATTTAATTTATTAGCATTTATTTCCTATTATTTGTGGATTATTTTCCCTTTGCAGGTGAATTTATCTAATTTCAAATTTTCCATTTTATATATCGAGGTGAAAATGAACAGGGCGAATGAATAAATAAATACATTCATAAATACATATAAAAATGTATAAATTAATAAATACAATGGAAAATCAAATAAATGTGAAAATAAAACACATAAATTAATTTTCTGAATTATTAAAATGGAAATCAAATAAATATGGACATATATAATAAATATGGTAGATTTATTTATGCGTTGAGTCATTTTTTATTTATTCTTGATTATGTCAGCTTCACCTCTCCATAATTTTGGCCTTGGATTTCTGATACTTTCTTTTATAAAACATCTTAAAGCACAAATCTTATGAGATGGGGTCCGTGGTCTAGTTTTCACAAGTTTAAGGGTCCTTGATGTGAAAAAGTTTGAGAACCACTGTCTTAGTCTACTTAAAGACCTTCAAACAAGGTCAGCAACAAGTAAATAGAAACAATTAAAGTACCTTTTGTTCATCCTTTGCCTGTCAGTAATGCTCTTGACCCAGAGCAAGTCTTTTATGATTACACTCACCAAACATGGTGGGGTTGTTGATGCGAAGAGAACGAGACACCGTGTCACCTCCAGATACGTGAGTGCCGAACCTAATGATGTGCACAAGAATGTCAAACCAAAAGGTTTCCTCTTTTTAAAGGACCTCTTTTTAAAGCCACGCTTTTGATCAAATTGTAAAATTTAATGACGGAGGATTAGAAACAGACTGTATGGTTGGTCCCCGGTTCTGGTTGTCCGGACGCGGGCCTGTGATCTGGAAATAGAGCGGACAGCCTTTCACTGTCATCCGCATGGGAATGAGTGTGGGCTCAAGGTCGCCCACCTGCGGGAGAAAAAAAAACAAAAAACAGAGAGGTTCAACAGAATCAAGGGGATACGTGTCATTACGTGTCATTTCTTATCCTGAAGTACAAGAATATCGTACTCTGCATATGAGATGATCTCTGTATTCTCCCCACATGTCACTGTAGGCGGTCACGTCCACAGTCTGCGTCTCAAACGGTCCCAGCGTCCCCGCGTTTGGCAGAACAAAGAACGCGGCCCCTTCCCCGTGAGCCAGCAGGCTGCTCACAAACTCTGCAAAAAGGATTCAGAGATAGAGGTTTCGGAACCTGTAGCGTTCACACCGCTTCATATTTAAAGTTTGAGCACGAGTAAAACAAAGCTAAAGCGTACCCTCGTGTGCTTTTTCTTCTACTTTCTTTGCTTGAACGGAGTGAAGCGGCTGCTTGATGTATGCGCGCCTGTGTTTAAAATGCACAGTGTCACGTCTAAAATTATTCCTTTATGCATTATTCAGGTCAGTGAGCTCACCGCTTTACCTTTTGTCTGAGTGGTTGTTTGGCTTTGAGGCACGGCAAGAGAAATACTCTGCCTCGATGGTGAAAGGAGCAGGGATAGCGGTTTGATTGGTTATCAATAACTGCTTGGTAACAGCCCTCTTCAAAATGACATCATCTCCAAAGTCGAGCTCCAGCGCCGAGGGGCTCTGATCCTCCGTGGGAGAACTACGAGGAAAGAACGGCTATTACATTTGAGTGCCGGTTGATTTACTGAACACTTAAAAGGTCCCATATCGTGCAGTTTTCTGGGATTTTCTGAAGGTTTGATATCCCTCACAAGATATATTTGTGGTTTTAAGCACCAAAAATCCTCTCAATATAGTTTTACATCTCCTCTCTCAGCTTCTCTCTAGAGCTCTAAAAAGAACAGCAATTAAAATCGTACTGTCTACGATATGGAACATCTAAGGAGCAGATGGAGTGCTTTGATGCAATTTTTTTTTTTTTTTTTTGCCAAAGTTACTACCAGTCACTGGGCAGCGAAAAGGACACACTGAGTTTCTTGGTTTCTGAAGCCAGGATGCCAAGAACAAGAGGAGAGTTCATCCCTTGGACCTCGCAGAGAGCGGTCACCTCAGTCAGCTCCAGATGGCAGAAGGATGAAGCAAAAAGAGATTTTGTGACAATAGATTAGAGGCAAACATGAGCCCTTTTCATTCTAACCAAAACTTCAGTGACCAATCGAAATGAGCGTCAGCCCTGTAGGGTGATACTCACATCTCCATAAGAAGTGAAGTTAACAGCGATGTCCATGCTGGCGTTAGGTCCCAGGATACCAGACGAAGGATCAAAGCTGGCTGAACACAGTGAAGCCTGTGGACCCTGGAGCTGAACCTGAAAGGGGAAAATGAAAAAAAGAAAGACTCACAAACATGATTACAGGTCCTATATTTTATATTAAGTGTGTATATTAAAAGTAGTTCCATGCACCATCCAGGTGAAGTTTGAAGGCAGCAGGGTCTGGTTGAAAAGTGTGACGGTTCCTTTGCCAGGAACTCCCATATACAGTTCAGAAAGGACCAGCTTGCTGTTTAGCAGGCACACCTGAGGAGACTGCACATCTGCCCGGACCAGCAGGTGACTGCAAAGTAAACGCTGGTTGTCAGTGAGGGTTCTCGGTCATTCAGGTCATCTTATTCTTGTGGCGCAACCGGACTTTTTAGCTTGTTTGATGATTCTGAGGCTATTGCAAGAAACCCAGATATTTAAACCCAGAGTGGGTGATCCTATGTTTGATTTTGGGTGACACTAAAGTCACATGATCAATCTCATGATCTCTTGGATTAGATGCGACGTGAATGTCTTCAAACAAGCTAAGAAGTCCAGTTGCTTCTTTCTACAGGTCCACAAGAACACACAGGTTGAGCTACTTGTCACTAGGGTCGCAAGAGTTTCCGTGGGAATTAACGGAAAATATATAGGATGTAATGGGAATATATTGGACTTAACTGGAAGAAATCCAAAAATTTACAAAGTTACAGGTTGGACCATAACAGGGAACTTAAATATAGTTGGGGGGTATATATTGTAGCATATTCTTGGCTAAAACAACTAGATTTAAATGGCTAGTTCTACATTTCTGAACAGCTTGTTTTAACTAAAAAAAGGAAAGCACCTATTGCTATGACTATGGGAAAATGTTGAACTTTTCCTTTAATGCACAAGAACACTCCTCAATCACATGCACACTGCTTACTGCAGGGCTATTGAGGCCACGCCCCCTTTAATGCACTCTAAATTCCTTCTTCTCATGCACAGATGATTTCTAGATCCCCGGAGACCACAGTTTTGAGCAGATAGCACAAGACTACTGAATTAAACAAAATTCCCCAGCTTAACTTCCCATGGAAAATTTCTGGAAGCCTACCAGAGACCCCCCCCCCCCCCCCCCCCCCCCCCCCCCCCCCCTTTCGCAACCCCTACTTGTCACAGATCATTACTGCTGATATTATCATCATGGCTGTTTTCCCTGGCCTGTGTTCCAGCTGATTTGTGTGAAAAAAAAACGCTATCTTGAGGTAAAAAATAGTGTCCTCACCATCCTGTTCCGTTCTCCACTGTCAATTCCAGCTCTGTTTCAAACCGCTGACAGAAATTTGGTCTAAAGACGACGTCCGCACTACAAGAAGCCAAGGGTAGCAACACCCCTCTGCATGGCTCCACTAATATCTGAAAACAAGTACAGACAAAATAACTTAATATACAAATGAGAAATAAACCAAACCATAAAATCCACATTGCCATCTACTGCACCTGTGTGTCTCTGTGGTCTTGCTTCTCCTTCAGCATCCAAGAGGCCTTCAGCTGGGTGGTGTTGGTGAGTGACAGTGTGGTCTGGTTCTGCTCCCCGAGCCTCATGAGCCCAAAGTCCACGCTGGGCACATTCAGGTTCACTATTGGACCCTAACCAATACCCAATGATTAGCATAAACATGTCACAGCTCACAGTCTTTACTCGGGGAACAACACAGTAAGACACTTTTGACACTTAACCTGTTAAATCCTAAAGCTAGAAAACTAAATAAAGTAATTTATCTGTAGTAAAACACAATGTGACTGTTAAAATATAAATATACGGTATATCGTCAATATCCATATCATCAATAAAATAAAAAAAATAATATAATAACATTAGTAGGGCTGTACCGAACAATTGTTTTGATATTTAATTCACATTTGAGCTGTTTGTGTGATAATTTAATTGGGTCCTTTATAATCTCCTTTTTAAATATCTTACAGAATATATCTATATCTATCTAATGATCCTCAGTGTGATTTATTTGATTTTACAGACAAATAAATCTATGAACTCTATGAGCTTATTAATCATTGAACTTTGCTTTGCAGATAATTTAGCTTATTTCAGTTTTTTTTTCCTTAGTTTGTCAGTTTGGTCTTGTTTCATGTTTTAAATGAAGTATTTTTATCTGTAGTAAAACACAATGTTAGATTTTTTTGGAATATTCTTGCCATATTTGCTCTGTAACAGCAACATGAATTAATTCTGACACTTCTGTATTCACCTCACATGTTGTAGATGTATTTGATACCAGGTTTAAGTACACAACCTTTGTGGTTGTAGAGATATTTCATATTTATTATCATTTGTAGCAGGAAAACTGAAAAATAGACCGGGGACTTAGATAAGTAATGTTTTGATGGTGTTAGAATTAATCTTCACCTTGAAGGAGACTTCCACAGCCAAGGCCACGGGCTCATGTCGATGCTCTATATGGCAGAGCAGACTGGTCACCACCCGCTCTGGTTTTCCCCCGGTCACGATCAGGTCAAAATCAAAGCACTCGTTCTCCTCTGGACCCAAACCAATCAATACGAATCAATTACTCAATAAAATGTCTGTATTGTATATTGCATTGTACTGCATTGGGTCACAGACCTATCGAACCAGTAGAGGGCTCTACTTCTATTATGTGGCAGCCGCTGCTCATCCTCTCCCATTGAAAAAAGACACAGGTTTTGCTGTGGTTCCACATCTGATACACACAAGAACGCACCATTAATAACTGTACCATTTATATGTGTCACCTACAGCTGTCATAGTGAGACTAATTTAAATAACCTTGAACTGCCTCCTGGTGGTTGTGCAAATAAAAAGCTCTCCAGGGATCACAATGGCGTAGGGCTCCAGCAGGACTTGGTAGGGCTCCGTTGACCCCTTGACCTCTATATCCAGAACGATGACATCACTCACCTTGGAGCCGGGGCACACGGGCTGGAGGGCTGAAGGACTTTCCCCACACGGTGCAGAGACACAATCCGACACAAATATGCCAAAGGAGTTAATGTTTAGTGACATGTTAACGTGCGATGACAGATCTTTGTATGCGATGACCTTGTGGTGTTATTTTTACACATGAATGTTTACAGTGAACGCAGAGAGACATGGATTTTACCCATCGTCAAAGGGCTCTGGTGGCAGAGGGGGGACGTCTCTCACGACTAAATGACAAACACTGTGGTAATCCTTCAACTGAAGAAAAAAAACAAAGCTTTTGAACGCCTTAATATAATATACTACACATTAAAATGTAAGGAATGCAGCATTTTTTAAAGCATCACTCGTGATCTACTGTAATAAATCCCTGTAGATTGTCTGCGTCCTCTTTACCTCCTTAGGTGAGAAGGTGAACATGAACTCCTGGTCCTGGCAGGGGGCCAGGACACCTGTTAGCGGGCTGACGTGGAAAGCGCCATCTGTGGCCAGGTGGAAGTGGATATGGGAGGGCTTCGGGGTTTCCCCTGGAAGCAGAGGATGCAGGTTGGGCTTCATGATCTGCCAGTGGAAAGGCAGCTCCAAGTGGCTTCATCCCCGGAGGCAGAGAGAGAGAAAGAGAGAGAAATGGAAGTCATTTTCTACATTTGGGACTGTAAAAACAGGGTCAGTGATGGAGCAGCAGTCCTGGGATTACACTTAATTAATGTTTAGTTTCTTACTTAGAACTACAAGAATTCTTGCCAATACTGTGAAGTGACTCCCAGATCTCCAGGTGAATCACGGACTTCCAACACACTGTGGTGCTTTGCGGTCAAACTGAACACAGATGTTGTGTGCATTTGTGATTATTCCCTTGTTATTTAGTTTAGCTTATTTGGCTAAAAAGGACAATGAGCACAAACATGAATCATTGGGATAAAGAGATGCGTGCAACAGATTTAGCAATCAGTCAATTTCCATCTGTAGTCTTATGCATAAAGACAGATATACAAAAAAAACACAACCCGCCAATGCAGTACAGAATGAAACATGATTGGTTACTCAGAATCCATTTTTTTTACATCAAGGGAAAAACATTAAAAGTTAGTGTTGTTTTTTCAGATTGTTTAGAAGACTATTCCATTCTTTGATGGCTTTATAAGAGAAGGCTGTTTGGTCAAAGGCAAAGCTCTGTTTAAGAAATCTGCGGATTGTGATAAGAAGGTTTGTAAAACGCTTACACGTTGTTCCTGATAACGAGCCTCTTCTGTCGCACAGCGTACGGGTTGCATGGGCTGAAACGGACAAAATGGTCCGCGGTGAGGTCGTGCACCTCTCCCACCACGGCAGGCTGCTCCTCCCCAGATACAGACACAAGCTGCAGAGCGAGCAGCTGGCCCTCACCTGGGACACACACACACACGTGGAGAGAAAGTGTCCGCATATGAAGAAATTGCCCTTGAATTTACAACAGAGAGAATTCTGAAGACTCATTTATAAAGCAGCAAAACTCAGCTGATCACTGAAATGATTCACCTTCAACGGAAATGTCTTTAACCTGGCAGTTGTCACATACTACAGTGAACACCTGACAACTCCTCTCAGCAGTCGTGGGAAAGAAAACCACCTGCAAACACACACACACACTCACTGAAAAACTGGGAAGTATATAAGGAAGGCTTTAAGAAGTGAATACAAATTGTGTGTGAACTCACTGCGGTTTTATTATAATCTAATAATACCTGAAAAACTATTGCATTGGCTTAACACTTTGAGTACCAAATGTAAATTTCATTTACCTCCATATCAGACTCACCTCCACTACAGTGGCCTCTCCTGGCTGCAGCACAAACAGAGAGGGGCTGACTGCAAAGGGCGGCTGTTCAGAAAAGTAGGTCCTCACCACTGACTATATGAAGAAAATAGTTTCATTAAGTTTATTCAGTTGATATCAAACCTCAAAAAGGTCAAATAAAAAAAAAAAATTGAAATGTATGAGCAAGCAAAATGAAATCCCAGCAGTTCGAGAAATAACTTCTCGAGTCCAATTCACTTTTTCTTTTTGAATTTTTCATCAATAATCCTGTCAATAATACATACGATTTATATATATTTATCTATAAATATATGTATACATGTGTAGATATATTTACGGGAGAGTTACCTTTTATCTTGGATAATGTGTCACATCGATTTTTACCTTGAAGTTGGAGGCTGGCCACTGGTTCTTTGGGATAATGCAGAAGGTTCCAGCGCTGAGGCCGACATTTTGACACAGGAACTCAACAAACTTCACTCCTCCGATCAGACAATAACCACAGTCCAGAACTCTAGGTACTGAAATTATTAGGACACATGAACAAGTCACAACAATATACAGGATCAACATTGCTTTTCCTGTATAAAAGTGGTAGAGACTCACAGGTGAGCACGGGAGGGGGTCGCCGGGCCCAGACAGGCACCACAAGCAGGTGCTCGGCCTGGGTCTCAACCACTATGAAGTCCTCGTAGTCCGCAAGAGAGTCTGGAGCGAAGCGAACTGTGTATTTACAACTCATCCCTGGAGCGACAATACCGCCCTCACCGGGGAATCTTCCTGCCGAAAACCGATCAGAACAACCTCTTCTCACATTGAGCACAACTCTCCACATTCACTTGTGTGAATTCAATTTTCATATTGTATTTGTTACAGTAGGTGGTGCTGGTGTTCACATACAGCAACATCAACATATATATATATATATATATATATATATATATATATATATATATATATATATATATATATATATATATATATATATATATATATATATATATATATATATATATATATGAAGGCATCAAAACTATGAATGAACACGTGGAGTTATGTACTTAACAAAAAAAAAGGTGAAATAACTGAAAGCAAGTTTTAAATTCTAGTTTCTTCAAAATAGTCACCCTTTACTCTGATTGATAAAGCAAGAAATTCCACTAATTAACCCTGATAAGGCACAACTATGAAGTGAAAACCATTTCAGGTGCCTACTTCTTGAAGCTCATTGAGAAAATGGCAAGAGTGTGCAAAGCAGTAATCAGAGTAAAGGGTGGCTATTTTGAAGAAACTGGAATATAAAACATTAGAGATGACAGAATGTGTAAAAGCTCCGCTATTTCTTTATGATACCTTCACTGACAAGGCTATATATACCAATCAGAGCCAAAGAAAGTGCTCACCCAGGCCAATAGAGAAGTAAGAAGTCGTTGGGGGGATGACTCGGACATGACGGCTTGAGGAAGTCAGGTTTTTCAGCTCCAGTGTTGTCTAACACAAGACAGGACAGGACAGGACAGGACAAGATCATTTACTGTTCATCATTTCATCGACCGTGAACAGAACGCAGGTCAAATATCGGTGTCAGAAACGCACTTCATACACATGTCCCACGCTGTAGTCTGTGAAGAACACGACGGAAGGTTTTGCTAAAAAGACTGGAACAGGATCATCACTGGAGCTGCCAGGGGACGAACAGTACAAACACATCACCTGAGTATTCCGTGCGCTCTCGATAAAAAACAGACAATAGGTCAATAGATTGAATTACACGTCTCTGCTTCAGCAACAAAAGCTGCACAGCTGCATGTTTTGGGATAAAAGGTATTTGCACTTAATATTGGAGAGGTATTGTGTAACCCGGGGCTATTTCCTGCCCTATGACAACATGATGAGTGTTCACTGTTGGGTGATGGCAGAATAAAAAAGGCCTTAATTCTCAGCACATTGCAAGCGTTTGCACCTTTGCTCCTCCGCCCCTTTCCTCCCACGCTCTGCCTTCGCCGCTTTAGCTTTGGAGCGGATGAGTGATGTGCCGCCCCGCTGCGAGTTTGGAGGAAGGAAGCGTGGATTGCGCAGGAAGCCGTGTCTCTCTCGCAGCTTCTGAAGTTTTTCCCAGCCCCCTGCCCGGTCCTCAGCGCTCGGCTGATCCTTCCACTTTGGTCTGGGTTTGGTGTGGATCGGCTTCTGAAAACCCATGGGGGGCGGAGATTATGGACAAATTAATCTGCGTTTATAGCTTGTTGATGTAATGAAGTACAGGAGGAACTCAGGATCTGCCAGATCTGAATAATCTTTTACAGTCAGTTCTTAAAAATTCTCAAAAGCCAAAGGAATGCTGTTAAATAATTAGATTCTGTTTTGCCTCCTTGTTTTGGTTTATTCCAATCCAAAGTGTTTAGATTTTTTTATAGACTACTGTTCAAAGGTTTGGGGTCACCCAGGCAATTTAGTGGTTTCCATAAAAAGTCACACATTTTTTTACCACCATGAGTTGTAAAATGAATAGAAAATTTTATTACATTAGCCTTCTGACGCAATGAGCAAACACATTGTACCATTAGAACACTGGAGTGATAATTAGTGTAGATATAGATAATGTAGACATTGCACCAAAAACAGACATCTGCAGCTAGAATAGTCATTTTCCACATTAGCAATGTATAGAGTGTATTTCTGATTAGTTGCTTTATTCAAAAAACAGTGCTTTTCTTTCAAAAAGTAAGTATTTTCTAAGTGAAACTTTTGAACAGTAATGTATACTGAATCTTATTGGATTTGTTGTAGTACTTGGAGTTCTATTTAAAATAAACACAGAATAAGTTTATTATAAGTAAAAGAAAAATACCACCACGGACCTAAATATCAGTCTTGATAGCTTTGGCTGTAGACATGTGACTCCTCACCTCGCTGCATGTTTTCATCCCATTTGGGGTATCTGAGCTGGATTCCAGAGTCAGGTTGAGATCTGACGCATATATGGTCTTTTCAGGACTGGGGATCAGAGTATAACCGTCATCCTGTGGCTCCCTGGACGTGTGCATGATGGAGGTGAAGGTGGGTCTGGTAGGATCAGTTTTTACTGTCAAGAAAAAGGAAATCACAAAAAAAATGAGCCTAAAAATGGTGTCATTACTAAAGGTGAGTCCAAAAGAGGGTCAGTTACCTGCTGCTGGTGCTTCTACCCGGGGTTTTTGTGTGGTTAAATAGTCCTGTGGGGAAATCAGGTTGTTCATTTTGAGAAGATCCTCATCTACACACCAGGAAAAGGCGGATTTGACTGAAAAGAAAAGTCATATTTTAAATAAAGCACAAGTGCTTCAATAAAACACCACTGCATTTTAGAGTAGTATAATATATTATACAGATTCATGCAAATATTTGTGTCTCACCTGTAAGGAGACCCTGGTGATCATAAACAACATCTCCAATCTCCTCTTTTATCCTTTCACAGGATCGGTTTTCTATGGTTGCAGCGCGAGCTCTGGCCTGAATGATGTGACTCTCCAGCATGTCGGCCTCCTTTATACAGCGGCTGTACTCTGCATGAGCCTATGGGATTAAAACAAAGATAATACATACATAATAAAATGTAAAATACAGTAATTCTCTGTAACTAAAAATATAATTTAGCTCTAATTTTACATCACATCTTGTGAATTGTTACAGTAAATAAAAACATGTCTTTGCTTTTAATTTGCTTTTGTAGAAATGTATCATTATAATTTTTTTTATTTAAAATGTTCTAGATTATTTTATATCTAAAAAGATAAAATGACACAGATAAAGCAGTATAATAATAATTATTATTATTTATTTTATTTTAACTTTAAAAAACAGACATGTTATGGTACTAAACTAGCATAAATTGATTTAATCACACATTCTTGTTTGTTTACATTAAATATTCAGGGTTTTTTTGTAAATTTAATGACATTTTCCTATATTTTTGACATATTTTGCAGTGTATTAATAAAATAGATAGCTGTTTTAAGTCTTCAGTGTATCGAGCTTGTATTGAAGTTACCTGTTGCAGCTCTTCAACATATCTGTCATGATAGCTGCTCCTTCCCTTCAGTGTCTTCCTGAGGTTGGACAGTGTGTCTTTCCCCATTATGTCTTTGGTATAAAGGTCCCTGAACGTGCTCGCTAACACATGAGAAATGTCCTGGTGCAGAAGGAAGAGAAAGAGAGCAGCTTTATAACGAAAGTCCTTTATTTGACCATCCGGTGTCCAGGTCACCTCACCTGGGATTTTCCTGACGCGGGTCTGTGACGGTCCACTGACGGGTCAAACAGCGATTTCCCTCTCGTGTCGTTTTCCTCCAGCATGGCTGACTCAAGAGCCGCTAATGTTTAATTAGCTAATGTTTAATTAGCTAGAGAGCCACTTTGAGAAACTTTACACACAGTTTAGAGCCGTGGCAACGTGTTAAATGTTATTTTAAGTGCTCGCTGCCGCTTTTCGGCCATATTTGTCTACATGTGGTTGCCATAGCGACGCCCCAACGCGCATGCTCTCTCGCGCACCAGGAAGAAAAAAAACTTTCTGTACAGTTGTGGAGTGAAATAAAGCATTTTTTTTTTTTTAAAAAGGTTCTTTCTTTAGTTTTTTTAGTCTTTAAATTTCTTTATACATTTGTTTTTACTTCATTTAAAATGAACACAATAAACGTAGTAACAGTGACATTTCATTTGCATTTTTAATAAACTAAGGAAAGAAATGTATTAATAACTGAAAACATTAATATTTACATATTTGCTAAACAATAATAATTTGATAGTGGAGCGAAAGTAATGGTAAAACCTCGTAATAAAGGTTAAAAACAAACAAAACAGGAAAATAATTGTAAAAGGTAAACAGGAAATTGCAACCCTAACCCTAAACCCTGCCTTTGCCAATTACACCAGATGAGATTAATGTAGAAATAAATAAATAAAATAAGGTAATCTGCACTGTAAGTGTTGTCATTATCTATATTAATGTATTGTTGTGATGTATCATTGGGTGACACACCCACTCTCATCACTTATGTGTCTTTAAATAATAAAAAAATGTTGTCATCACTACATAGCCTATATGACCATGCTCCTGGTGAGGTTCTCCCTACTCTAATGATACACATATCTTGATTTTTATCAGTTTAGTGAATGATCGGTAGTAACATTCATTGGTCTCATGCGCAGAAGATTTTAAAAAGCAATTTTATGTTATAATTAAGTCGCACAGCTAATGCAAATTAATGATAAAACATCATTTCAACTCACTAAAACAGTTCAAATCAGCCTGAGGTTACCCATGTTTACCTGCAGCTCTAATACACTATGTTGTATGTACTATGTTCTACTGCTACACATGAATCAGAGACTAGTTCAAATGACAACATGCAACGATCATATGCAAATACTGTAACTGTCATATGAGTTTGAGCCTGATTAATTAAAAACAGGGACAATGCATATTAATGAACATATATATTTGTAAACATGCAAGATTATAGCAAACAACCATAGTCCCCATTGGCAGGCTGATGTCACTATATGATTTGAAAGGACTAGAGCATTAGAAAAGAAAAGAAAAAAATATTTTAAAAATCAGAAGGTGGTTAAAATGCAGAGTGCTGGAGTCTCCTGTAATTTCTTTTCCATGAAAATACTTGGCAGGGCTTTTAAAATGTGGATGCTACCAGAAGATTTTTATCAGACTCAGTCATGCACAATGCTCTCAAAGCATTACCCTCGTGCAAAAAAAGAGCAGGTAAGAACAAGCTATAACAACAGCTCATATAATGCATATAAGAAAAAACTGCCACAATCAAATTGTTTAAGAGGCCAAGATTGCAAAAACACACAAAACAAATTCCCCAGCTGTGCTGATCGCCTCATGTGGTGCTCAAGTGGGAATCTCAAAGGGGCGATTGTTGAGCCCACTTTGTAGTTCCTCGTGGTTCGCCAGACAGAGCTGTTTTTTCACAAGGCCTGTCCCAGCACGAGAGTTCATAGGACAGAACAGGCTGGCAGACACTGATAATAAAGAGGCACAAAGAGGGATCTGTCTCCGTCTCAGCATATTACATTCTAACCCGAGAACAGAGGCTCCTGTGTCCAGTGTATTGTAACGCTATTTACCTGCAAATTATATTTGCCATGATAGTGACACCAATAAATAAAAGAAAAAGAAAGACCACTTTAATAATTGGCTGGAAGAGGATTTGTTGTTCGCAAGAGATCAGTTTGGCAGGCATGATAATCAGCACCTGCTCTGTTTAGCTTTGAATTGTTGCTTTAGTGCATATTTCTGGCTTTAAATCAACACTCGGGCGAGTAATCCCTGTCAAGGAATGACGTCTTTACCCACTACCAGCAGTGTTAGGACCTTCACAATAATGATGGCTATTGACCACACCTCAGACTATAAATGGCAGGTCTGTAACAGGCTATGTCAACACCCTAAACAAGTCAAATCCCATTCTATAGGGACCACAATGCCTCATGAAATCACACAGTAACACTATATAAGCCTACAATATTAAATATGCCATACAGTATTATCTTATGATATAATATACTGAACTTTATGCTGAGAAAAGTTTGTTATTCATCTATGTTGGTAGCATTCCATCCAAAGGTGTAGTTTCCACTGCCAGGGGAGCTGAAAGAAGGTTATAAGACGTGACACAGTGGTGTTCTTGTCAGACCGGTGGTGGAATGGGTGTGGATTGAGTGTGCATAAGAGCCAGATGGGCAGGCATTAACGGCAGACTGTGTGGGTTTGGCTCAGAGCAGGGACACGGTTTGGAACAGCAACAGACGCGTTCTCTCATTGTGATCGTTGCTATCACACAGCTCACACTGCTGGGGAGGAGAAGTGGACTTTTGCCTCGTGCATGGTGACTTCTTTGGACTGAGATCAGAATGGAGCAGAACGGCACAGCGGGGAGACCCGGTGAGTGGAGATGTACGGATTTAATGCCTGTTCACCGGTGATATCCAATACCATAGTTATAATGTAGCGGTTTCCATCTATGGCATGTAATGTTTTTCTTTATATGGACATGTCAAGGCCTGTATTCAACTCAATTCAAAACTGACTACACCATGGGAAAAAAAAACATAATAAAACAACAAACTAAATCAATATCCAGTATCAGATCCAAGCAGTATAAGAATATTCAGTTTATTTTAAGAGATTCCCTTAGTCTGGTGTTGTAATACTAAAAGAATTCTTCCGAGATCAGTCCAGGCATTAGGTAAGCTACCTGAAGAACCAGCCAATCACTGGCGAGAGTTAAAATTGGAGTTCCAAAGCTACATAGTTGTGATTTATGATGGTAATTTTCTGACCAGGATTTTGTAGATATACAGACAACAGTGATTACTGCGTCTCTCAGCCAGAGGAGACAAATCAACAGAGGACACAGTGGTGGGTATTGAAGCCATCGCCAGTAATAAACCTCAGGGCTGAGTGCAGAGTGTCTGTAGACAAGTGGACTCAACAATCCTCCAAGGAAAGCTCTTTTTATTTCTGTTCCCAGTGTGGTATTTAAATTTGTCATTGAACCAGATGCCAAACTTGTATATTGTAACCCTTTGTTACAATTAGCAGTAGAGATATGCAGATTTCACTAGTCTTTTGTGTTTGGATCTTGAGAAAAACATGTCCTTTTATTTGCATTAAGTGTGAATTTATGGTTAATAGAGAATATTGTAATTCATGAAAGGAGAGTTGTAATTTCTCAATGGCTAATTAAATAGAATCAGCAAAGCCTGTCCAAGTAAAATTAATTTCGGAACTGTGCAGGGAAGAGACAATTTCATTGATATAGATGGTGAATAGGACAGAGCCTAGAATGGATCCCTGTGGGATGCAAATTTATTATTCACTGTTATTAATGGGAACCGCACAGGCTTAATTACACTTTAGCAGTTTACTTATGCTCATATGCTGCGGTTTTTGCACCTGACATCTTGCGCACACAGATCAGCACAGCATCAAATAAAACAGAATCTAGAAGTATCTAGAAGGCAGACTGTCTTGAGGAAAGAAATTTGTGCTCTTTATTATAATACTACATGCATATCAATATTGAATCTAAACCCAATTATCAGTATTGCCTGTTTGTTTTGCTTTGTGGTCTAGATTCACTGTAGTGGTTTTGTTTTGTTGTGAATACCGGTATGTTATTTTAATATATATATATATTCCCATAACTAAAAATCAACACTGAGTGCATCATAAGTTAGTGTGGGACAAAAATATGTAGGTTATGTAGCTCTGACATTTTTTTATATGAAAAAATTCAGCAGCGCTGCATGGTGATTATCCATGATTTACACAGATTTGTATGCATGCCAGAATGCTGAAATATACTGCATGTGGTTCATCTCTGCAAAATCCTTAACATGTTATTGAGTTTATGAAGAGTTTAGGAATTGTTGCATTTTCACTTTTCACACCACTAGATGGAGATATTTTCCAGCTCAAATAACTGAGTTTGGATATGCTCATGTGCACTTTGCAGGCTTTAGGGAGCCAAATCTACCATAGGCTTGTCCAACTTGCTTTTTTTTAATATAAGATATCATACAATATGTTTTATTATTATTATTATTATTATTTTCTTTGTTGACTGGAACCTTTCTGGACTAAGATAACGATTGAGGAACTAATCACTGATTGAGCAGCAGCAACAGAGCAGAAGTGACCCAGTTCCTCTGCTAAACAGTCAGATGTAGATTTGTGTCTTTATTATTTAATTTATTTAAAAACTAAAATATTTTAATTAAAGAAACTTCACTTGAATAAAAAAACAACTTTTATAATCAAATAAATATTTGAATTCAAAAATATATTTGAAAATTTGGAATTTTTTTTTTTTTTGACAATGTAGATATTTTTGGATTGAAGGAACCTTTTTGACTGAATAATAAAGACACAGATGTACCTCCATACTAATCTACCCCCACCTTCACTCTCAGAACCTGTTATAGTGGCGGAACCGCTCAAATCAGTAACTAGTTCCTCATTCTCTCAGTCCAGACATGTTCCACTCGTCACTTTTTAGTCACTTTTTTTTGATTGAGTAATACAGACGCAAATCTGCCTCCATAAAGCAGCAGATACCTCAGTGACTGCATCAAACAGGCAATAAACGAGCGTTTAATCCCGCCCCGTGAGGTGGTGGAGGGCTGGGTGTGTGGGTGGTGGGTGGGGGGGGGACTACGTGGTGCCTTCTTCTTTTTTTTCCCACACACCGAGCTCAGACTGGATATGCCCATTTGTTTACCGTGGGTGTAAAAAAAAAAAGCGGTGAAAGCAATGTCTTGTTTACATGAACCGAAAAGGACAAAATCCCAGGAACGGGCTTTTCAGGAGCAGGTGAGAAAAGTTGCGGAGGAGAACGGAAAGCTCCTAGGTGAGTCCAGATGTGTGCGCAGTGTTTACATGACCCGGATTTAGGAAAGAGTCTGAATCTTGACAACATCGATCGCTGATTGATAGATAGATAGATGTGCTCGCGTAGGGATAAGCAGCTTTTCAACGCGTTAAGGGCTGTCAACATCTGTCCAGTGTTTGTCAACGCGCTTCACGCCTTTTTCCTCGTTGCCTGGAGCGCTGAATTCATTCCACAGAAGCAGCTGCTGCAAGAATGAAACACAGACAAAATACAGCAAATACCTCTAAGGTTTTGTGTCATTGCGTTATTTTGCATATTCTAATGTAATCTTGTTAAGCAAACGTTAAGTAAAATGCATCTTTTTTTTAATTATTTAAAATTCATTATCATTAAAATGTATTTTTATTACAATTTTAATACACAAGACAGTCAAAACTATATAGTTCTGAGAAATGATAACTAAAAATGAGTAATAATAATAAGAAGAAGAAGAATGGATGGAGAAAAAAATAAATACAAAGGCTATAAATACAAATATTGCTGGAAATAAAATAATACTCCTCATCACATTCTTGCAATTTATCATGTAATCCAACAGTGGTGTGCACAGACATTTTGAAAGGCAGGGGTGAAAGGAATAAAAGGGCACCAACGGCATGTTTTTGCTATTCAAAAGGCCACTTTAATGAGTTTTTTCTTTTTGCTAAAGAGGGCGTTTAAACATGTGTTTTTCAACAATCAGGGCGACCCAATGCAGATTATCCGCTGGGTATAGTTTAAAGTTGATATGAGAGATCTTCAACCTGCTTTTATAAACTAATTGCAAAAGCAAAACATGCAACTCTGAACCTTATCATTACCTCATACCTCAAAGGCTTCCCTCCCTGTTGCTTGAACATGAATTCTTGCCCTAGCTTGCCTCATGGGGTGTTGCTGGTCTACTTTAAAAGGTCAGGAGTCCTATTCAGTCTTGCATGTGAAACTTATTACTAAGTTAAAAAAAAAAAGGAAAGAAAACTCATGATCTCCCTTAACTGTATGAATCACAGTTATGATTTGGAGAGCGGCGCGAATCGGAAACACATTTTGTGGCTATTTTGTCATTATAAAGCTCGCGGGTGACTAATGTGCGCCTCGTCTTCACGGCAATGTAGATTACACACCCAGAAACAGATGACAAACAAATGCAAATGTGCAGGCAGAGGGAGTTACGCTCTTGGCAGAAGGTCTGCCTGCAGAGACTCATAAACAGCCTCTGTGAGTCTGTGGTGTGATCTTGGAAAAAAAAAATCTCTGCAATTTCTCCGTTCTGCCCACCACAACCCTGCCCCCGACACAGTCCGAACTGAGTTGTAGTGGAAGCTGCTATCCTCAGATGCCCTTTGCTAACTGAGCATATTACTTCTTATTAATTATTATTTCTGCTTTATTTGAGGGACCACAAAAAGTGTACATAATCATGAGATAATGATCAAGTTAGTAGGACTACTAAGTAATTATGCAGTATCATGCATCATTTTACCTGAGTGACCACACAGAATGTCTAACTAATGTAACTAATCTAACTAAAAGTAATTAGTAACGACTGAGTTATTACTAGTTTTCTGCTCTTTATCAGCTGGTTCAGAGTTAATCAGGAAGTCGTCAGTCTGATTCACAGATGTTTGTGAACTAATCATGACCTAAACTCTGTTCTATAGTAACTCAACGTCCATTACAAATGATTAGATACTGTTTATGATTCATCATTTATGAGGTTGTTCCTGATTTGTTCTTCGCTTCCTTCTTTCTCACTCACTTTGCCTTCTTTTGGTTCTTTCTAAAAAGTTAACCATTGACTTATCATGGCTCGATAAAACTTTGATCAGGAGTTACTCATTACTATTGGTTCAATAGCAGTTAGTTCCTCGTTTCTTCCCTGGTAATTACTCAAAATCTGATGTCCCTTATTGTAAATCGTTACAGTTCTTTCCCGCCCACGAACACGGTCCAAACCTTGTCAATATTTCATCTGCGGAGCTGGAAAACTAAACATCATCCAGCTGCAGTAACATTGTCCTGTGAGCTTGCAGCGGCTTCATAAGGCGCTGTTGTGCATGAATTATGAATCATTGTTTCAGCACAAATCGCACACCCTTCCCTGGATACCATAAACAATAAATAGCCTCATCAGAATGACAAACCACTTGCCCGTCTGTTGCGAAAGCTATACGACCCATTAAACAGCCATTTAAAACATCCTGTCATTGAGAAAACACTTGTCAGATTCATTAATGATGGAAACGATTGTTAGGTGCAGCATCAAAAAAGGGAAAATGTCAAAAATTGGCATTGACCATAGGTTAGACTCTGTTTTATCACATACTTCATTTCATATCCCCTCCCATCCAGGTTTGGAGGGCGATGCAGACCTGCAGTTCCTGCTCGGTGGTGGGGAGCTGGTTAAGGTTCGTTCCAGCTCCTGGCAGAAGAGCCGCTTCTACAAACTGGAGGAGGACTGCAAGACTTTGTGGCAGAAGTCCCACAAATTATTCAAGAAACACCAGACTTGTGAGTGTCATTTTCTGCCTCGGGAATCATTCGCTGGCAACGCATGTTTAGACAGTGCTCACAATCCTTCTGAGTTCCAGATTCTGTGAGTTCATTTTAATTAGGCGAGCTGTAGTGTATATCCCACCTCTCAATTTGCTTAAATCTAAGTTAATCTAAAGAACTTAAGGACTTACAACAAAGGCGCTGTATGAGAATAAAGACACAGAGATACCTCATGGAATGTTTGGCCAGATGGGATGATAAACAATCCAGGTTGAGTTTGTAGTGTATTGTGGATGTAGATCTTGTGAGAGTTGATTTTGTGTGGAATCTGAACATGTGTTGGGTAAAAAATCACCAGACCTGAAGCCCAGGACTCACGGCTCATTAAGAAACAACACTCATCATCGGTATTTTAGCATTTTTTGGCTGTACAGCTTCTTTTTTTTCATTTTTCCACTCTGCCTTCTTATCTCTATAACATCCCACGCACACACCCCTAAAATCCTTCTAGGAGTGGAGGACATGCGAGAGGGTGTTGGTCAAATGGAAGCAACTCACACAGATACTGTTGTGTGGCCAGTCACTGTCAAGTTTATTTATATAGCACATTTAAAAAAAAGCTGGTAGCTTACCACAATGCTTTACATAAACATTGTCCGTGTGTGTGTGTGTGTGCGAGAGACTGATTATTGTTGTGTGATTTCAGATGTGAATGTGTGCGTGTGTCTCCTTTCTCTCGTATCCCGCCGGCAGCTGCAGCAGCTGTACCAGGCCTGATAACCTCTGCCCCGAGCAAAGGCCTTGAACAAACACTGAAAGACGGATCAGTGTGTTTTATATTCCCCATAGAGACGCCTTCTGTCTCAGCACTGAAAAAGCTGTAATCCGAACAGGTGGAGATATCTTGTTTTTGGTACAATCAATCCGGTATTGAGTAGAATTATCTTATTCTACCGGCAGATAATTTATATGTTTGTTTTCTTTCTTGATTTTGGTCAATTCGGTCTTGTTTTAAGAAAACAAGACTAATATTTTTTAAAAAATGAACTGATTTGACTAAAATTGAGAAGAAAAAAAATGAAATAAGCTAAATTATCTGCCAGTGGAACGAGATCATTCTATTCATTATTGGAGTAATTGTACCAAAAACAAGATTTTTCTTTCACCTGATAAGATTTGAGTTTTTGCAGTGCGTATACGCGCACTAATGAGATCGATCAACAGCGTCATGTGAACGGTCATGAGGCAGTCCTGCTTACAGATGGCCAGAACTGGACACATGAGGAAACAAAACGGACTTTAGTTCGCAGGCATTTCCTTGTTTACAGGAATAAGCCGCATGTTATTGCTTTCCTGTGGGCTTTAATAAGCCACAATTGCCAATCAGCCCCAAAGCGCTTTTACATAAGTGGGTGTGGGTGACACTTATTGATGTTTACCACTTTTTTGGATGAGGTTCATCTGATGTCCTCCACATATACATGTACTATATGTAAAACATCCATCCTTTGTAACTGAATGACACTCTGGATGACTTCTCATCAGCCCTAACAGACTTTGTTTAAAAAGCATCCAGTGTTTACAGTTCCCACCCTTATTACCCTTATTACCATGCACACACACATGCACACAGGTCACATGAGATGCACTAAGATCCACTAAGTTTACACATACTGAGGAACTTCCCTCGTTTTACTGCCAGTCAGCAATTTGTCACAGAGAAGAAGAATTATAATAATACAACTCATATCCAAAGTAGGCGGGTCAAAGCTTTGCATGTTATTTCTGACAATACTTTTGTGAAATTTCCTGTCTCAACTAAAGAAACCGCTGTATTCAATCCCAAACTGAAAATGAGCCCGCAGGACAAGTTTGCACACCAAACAAACATGTGCACACTGACATGGCCTATAACCCGCCAAGAGTTTTAGAAAGAGCGACATGAACTTCGTCGGGGCTGGTACAATAATTTCTTTGTGTGAAATTTCATCTGGTATTCAAGCAATGCCTGTCTGACACGGATGACATGACTTGGGCATTGTGGACTTCATCTCTCCAGATGGGATTTCTCTGAAACGGGTCCAAATTTGCGACCCTAAACTCCTCCGCGGTTCTCTGTTTTGCTGGGGATGTAACATGCGTGCCCGGATTAAACAAACACTCTTCTTCTGCTGAGCGCTTCCAAGGTATTTTGTTCATCCAGCAGTCAGCTGAGTGTACGCTCCCCGCCCTTGAGGGTGTTTCTATCCCCCTCCCCCCGCTAAACCGTTGTTCTTTTCTTTTCAAGTAATCTGACCTTTGGATTCATCCTGCCCCTAGATAGGCTCAGATTCTCTCAAGAACAAGGCTTACTCTTCATTAGCCTCTGTAACCTCTGCATGTAAAGGGTAGAAACGTTTGTGATTGTAACCCGGCTACAACATATGGCCTCTTAGCTAAGCCTGTAGTCTTTCGTGTTTTGTTACAAAGGCGGTTGTTGCCATTTAGCGTGATTACATCATGCATGGTGGTGCATGTTCTTCCGTACTTTAAGCTGCACAACAATGGAGTCGGCCCCAGATGTATCGGTAAAAACAGGCCGTGTCTGCAGGGACATTCGGTAAATGATGTCTTTGTGTAAAAAACGAACATTTTTTTCGTCTTGAGAAATGTCAATCATGGTATTTTCTGAGCGCATGTATCGCCTGAGTATGTCACTGTGCGGAGGCAACGAGGCCAAACTGCATAAATGGCTTCTGCAGTAATCAGGTCTCTTTGGAATGCATTTGTTTTGCCAAAGAATTCAAGTGTTCGGTACAAACAACATAATATCTGAGAGCATCTCTCCGCCGGTCTCAAAGGGCTCTTTAAGTTTAACTATTTGGGCAGTTGCTCAATTTCAGAAAAAAACATTCACTGGGAAATTCTGGATCAACCTGCTGAGTCAACATAGATCACCTTTGTGATCACAAATATAGAGAAATATTTTCATTAGGGCCAGACTAGTACACTGTTTATACCACTAAAGCTGCTCTATACATTAATGTTTATAATAACAATGTATAGCTTTTTTCACTGCCCCCAAGTAGAAAATACAGATCAGGAGGCTCATAATACCGTTAACACACTCTGAGTTTGTAGATTGTTGAACAGTTATGAACATATGTTGCTATCTGTTGCCTTCTGAGTGAAGGCCACCAGTTTCCCACATAAAAAACAAACTCTTCCTGGTGATAAGAGATAAAAACTATTCCTGTTCGTCTCCCCATTGGGACGAAAAGTCTGCTGTAAGAGATACCGTTTTCTCTAAGGAAGGATTCTGAAGTTATACTTCAAGGGACAACGAACTTTTAACTCAAAACTATGTTTCTAACAAAAAAGCCACCTTTAATATAAAATGTTTTTGCTGTAAAGGCTTTGAGAATGCTTTTTTCTCCTAATTAAATACTGAATTGCAAGCAAGTGATGTCATTTTCTGGGCATTTTTATCGGTTTTAAATAAAACTAAAAGACAGAGACCGAATCTGAAGGGAATGTTCGCACCTCCACATGAAGCTGAAACATTGTTCAGACCTCTGTAGGCTTCTCTCTTTTTTAAAGTGCCTCCACTTCAACAAGTGTCCTTGTTTTGAGGGCTTACATCTATCTACAACCATTAACAAACAATCCCCTGGTTGACCTTGTAAGGACCAGAATTTCCTCTCAAGCCATTTCCTCTCTCCAAACAGTCTCCATTGATGACATCGCTGCAGTCCGCGAGGGCCGCCAGTCTGAGGGGTTTCATAAGCACACCAACCCCAATGATGAGGAGCGTTGCTTCTCCATCATCTTTAAGAGTAGCATGAAGAATCTCGACCTGATGGCAGCCAACCAGGATGAGGCTAAACAGTGGATCAGTGGCCTGGAGAAGATCATCAGCAACATGCAAAACCTCAACAGACAACAGAAGAGTGAGCAGTATCCTTAGAGTCTTTAAGGGAAAAAAGGTTTTCTGAAAGTATGTTCCTCAAACATTTTATTTGCTGCAGTCTTCATAGGAGACATTGCTATGTTGCTGTGAAAAATGTGTTATTTAGTTCATGTAGCTGAAGAGAAAATGAGGTGAAACCATGACCTTACATCTAAATATCAGCTGGCTATTCAACTGCATGCGAAAAGCAGACAAGAATGTGGACAACAAGATGACCCTGAAGGAGCTGAAGAACTTCCTGCGACAGATCAACGTTGAGGTGGCCGACAACTATGCAGAAGAACTTTTCAAGGTAGGTAACGCTGTGAAAATTCATTCTCTTTTCTTTTATAGTTCAGCAAATGTTAAATATTAATACATCTGGTTGATCGATTGATTGTTATACCACATAGAAATGTGACACGTCCAAATCAGGGACCTTGGAAGGCTCGGAGATCAAGCTTTTCTACGACTTGCTGACCGAACGGCAGGAGATAGACGTGATCTACGAGAAGTACGCTCAAACGGAGGGTCAGATGAGTGCCAGAGATTTGCTCAACTTCCTGCTGAATGAGCAGAGAGAGCAGGTGTCCATGGAGGATGCTCTCAGAAGGATTGAAAAGTACGAGGTGGATGAAACAGGTATGGAAACACTGCGTAGGTAACAGTGATGTGAACAGACAAACTCTGTTTTACAATTTCAGGAGATAGCACTGTTGGTTTTAGAAAGAGCTTTAAAATCTAAATCTATCTTTGATTTAGGTGGGCTAAATTGCTGTGCATTTTACTCTAATCTCTGAGCACAATAGGTGAGGATTTTAACAAGAGTTACTCCCTCTATGTTAAGTGTTTGCTGTGATAACCCAAGATGGATGGGTTCAGCGGTGACTCTTCCTAGTACTTAATTGCACAAGCTGTGCAGCAGAAGCATTGGCCCTTCTTGTGTTAGGCCCTTTTTGGGGCCTAACACAAGATTGGCTGGTCATTCCTCAACTCTCGCTAAATTTATCACCCACCTTTGACATGGTTAACCTGAAAAACCTACTCTCCACAATCATTAAGCAGAGTATCTTAAGTTCATGTCCTACTTCTCAGGGAGTTATTTCAGAATATCTGGGAGGGGGGAAGTATCCATACTGCACAGTCTAGCCAGAGGGGTACCTCAAGGATCAGTGCTCGGTCCAGTTCTCTTTCAAGCTCCTATGGTGTTTCATACGACTGCTATGCTGACCTTCTCTTCCTATCATTCCTCCCTGAAGACCATACAGTCTCAGCTTGGATCTTGGCATGTCTTGCTTATATCTTGACATGGATGAATAAATGACACTTAACCTCTCTCAGACTGAGCTGCTTGTCATCCCAGCCAGCCCCTCCATACATAAGCAATATCCAGCTCATAAACCTGGATGTCACGATTGATGACCAACTAACCTATAAAGCTCATGTGGTCTCAATTGCTCAGTTGATTAGTCATGTACAGCATCAGGATAATGTTGGTACCTAGGGCCATTTAGATTTAAACTTGGCTTCAGGTTGGTTTCTCATGTTGTTCTCTCCTGATCGTCCTCTGCTTGTATTGTATTAACTCTCTGATGTATGTCGCTTTGGATAAATAATCATCATGTCCATCCCAATCCTCAGCAAAGCAGAAGAAGCACATGACCAAAGATGGTTTCCTAAAGTGCCTCCACCAGGAAGAGGAGGCCATCTTTAACTCGGCCCACAAGCATGTGTACCAGGACATGAGCCAGCCTCTCAACCACTACTACATCTCCTCCTCACACAACACGTACCTGATGGAAGACCAGCTCAAAGGACCAAGCAGCACGGAGGCCTATATACGGTAACGACTTCTACCAATCTAAAATTCATCATGTCAACTGAAGGGGACAGAGGAGCAGCTTGACCCTGACATTGGAGCAAATTCAATCTTGACTTTGTTTGCTTTGACCTTGTTTGCATAGATGTCAGTTCCTTTCAGCTGGGAACTGAATTATACTTATTTCCTGTTGGTCTTCCTGTCACATCTTAAGAGTTGCTGAGATAGATGGAAAAATAACTGCTTTATTTGAGAAGAAAGTACAGATTTATAGGGTTGTCCTTTGACATTCATTTGTGCATGACTGCGATGTTTCACTGGTTGTTGGAAAGTGAAGTTGCCAGACAGGTCTGACACCTTCTTGCAAAGTTGTGATGACCTTATGAGTGTTTTCCTTAAAATACAGCATTAAAATATATAAACACAACCCAAGTTGGTAAAACCTCAATAATATTATTAAAAATATATGATACCAGAAACAACCGATACCTGTTTGCAGTCTTAGTGAATGATATTGAGAACTCTCAGCAGTCTCGAGATTTGTATTCAGCCAGAGTCTAACCAGAGATATTTAGTAAGTAAGTAAGTAAGTAACTTTATCACTGCTAACTGGTGGTTAATTTCCTTCAGAAAATTCTACCTCATGAGCAGGGAGGGGCAGGAATCATGGCCCAGACAACATAACTGGCACAAGGTTCCTTTGCTAAAAATTCAGGTCAAGTTGTGACATTATTAGGGTTCCTGGAAGCTTCTGTGGTTGAAAAGAGCCAACATGGAGGATTTTAAGGTGGTTTCTGTGGTGGTGATGAAGACGTTCTTCCCTCACAGGGCACTGATGAAAAGTTGCCGTTGTGTGGAACTGGACTGTTGGGATGGAGCCAACGGAGAACCTGTCATTTACCACGGCTACACACTCACATCCAAAGTGGTTTTTAGAGACGTCATCAAAACCATTAAAGACTATGCCTTCAAAGTACGAGATATTACCTAATTTTCACCACTTATCCCATGACTACATGATTGTAGAAAGGTTCTAAGCTTCACCTTTCTGTTTTCCAGACCTCTGACTACCCAGTGATCCTGTCCCTGGAGAACCACTGCAGCTTGGACCAGCAGAAACTCATGGCCCATCACTTGATCTCCATCCTGGGTGATGCTTTGGTCACAAAGCCTCTTGGTGATACCATGCCCGCTAACCTCCCTTCACCTGAGGTATGTGGATTTTACCTAAGAGAGGCATTAACGGTCTTAGAAATAAGTTGTGATTACACACATCCTGTTTTATACAGAAAAAACAGAGACTTTTGTCTTTAGATATTCCATCTCAGGTTACTGTACTGTACAATTTATCTTTAATGAATTGTTTATTTACAGGCGCTAAAGGGCAAGTTTCTCATCAAGGGAAAACGCTTAAACAAATTGGATGCTGCCTTCAACAACAACAGCACCGTAGACGATGAGAGTGTGTCTGAGGAAGATGAGGCTGAAGATTACAAAGAAAACGAACAAAAAGCCAAACCCAAACAGGTGTGTCAAGTGCTTAGAAGTATTTCTGAATAAAAAATAACAAAACAATGTTTAAACTATAAAACGCAAACCAAACTGCCCCCCCTTCTTTCAGCAATCGAAAATCAAACTTGCCAAAGAGCTGTCTGACATTGTTATCTACTGCAAGAGTGTCCACTTTAATGGTTTTGAACATGCCAAAGACAAACAGGCCTTCTATGAGATGTCTTCCTTCAAAGAGAGTAAAGCATTCAACCTGGCTGAAACCACAGGTAAACCAATAGTTTAGCTTAAATTCCGAATCATTAACTTATACTATCAAATCTGATGTGAAATTGTGTCAACTCATTCATATTGGAGTAGAATATAGCAAATGTGGTAAAGCATATTGTTCAGTAATTGTGTTCTCGTAGCCACCGCCTTCATCCATCACAACATGGACAAGCTCAGCAGGATCTATCCTGGTGGCTCCAGAACCGACTCCTCCAACTACAACCCTGTACCCATGTGGAACGTTGGATGTCAGATAGGTACGCTCACATTCATTAACATGAGTATTAGGTGCAGATTAATGGTAATAATCCTTCCTTGTCTCTTTGGCTTGCTTTTTAGTGGCACTCAACTTCCAGACTCCTTCCAAAATGATGCATATAAACCAAGGACGGTTTCTACCAAATGGAGCATGTGGCTACATCCTGAAACCCGAATTCCAGAGAAGCCTGTCCTCTCAGTTTGATCCCAATAAACTTACCGAAGGGCCGTGGCTGAAGAAGAAGACATTTCATGTCATGGTGAGGTCTTACTTCTCAAACAGAACTGAGATTTTTCAATCAACCGCACACACCTACCTGTCTATTTACTATACAATGTAAGCAGACCTTGGATGTAATTGTATTTTTGTTATGTATTTATATTGGTACATTAAGGTGTGTGTGCCTTTGGTGTCCCAAAACAACAGGTGATTTCAGCTCAGCAGTTACCAAAACTCAACAAGAACAAACCTAAATCCATCGTGGACCCCCTGGTGAAAGTGGAGATCTATGGCGTCCCAGCAGACAACGCCAGCAAGGAGACGCAGTACATTGACAACAATGGTGAGCACAATATAAGTCTAAAAAATACATAGATGCAAATGCATACATTCAAACAAGGGCACAGATAATTGATTCAGCATTCATTCTAAGCTGCACCATCTGAATGGTAATCCATCCCTGTAGGGTTCAACCCCATGTGGAATGAGAACTTCCAGTTTGACATCCATGTCCCAGAGCTGGCCATGGTGCGTTTTGTGGTGGAGGACTATGACGCATCATCAGGGAATGACCACATCGGCCATTACTGTCTACCACTCACCAGTGTACAGAACGGTAAGGATCTCCAGCTTGAAAAGCATTGGGAGCTTTTTTTTTAGTATAAAAAACATCCTCCTGTAGAATATTCATATGCCTACAGTTAAGCAACTCTGAATTTTCCAGAGTAACTCACTCATGATTCAGTTTTGGTGTTTTGTTGGTTGTTTTAACTCATTTGCTGACAAAGCTGAATCTCATTTCCTATTTTCCAGGGTATCGACATGTTCCGCTGCTCACAGAGAGAGGTGACATCATATCCTCCGCTGGCCTGTTTTTGCATCTCATTCTTCTGGACGCCCAATAGTCTTTTTGTGAATGGAAAACCTGCATGTCAGCATTTTTTTTTTTTGAAAGCTATCAAGGAATTTATCCAGTTTTAAAGCTCAGTAATATATAACTCAGAAGCCCCTTCAGGGGAAGAACTGCTGACTCACAGTTGTCCGTAACACGTTCCTGTTGTTTCAGCCTTTAAGAAATGAGCGTTTGCTCAGTCAGTAAAGTGGTAAGAGCTCTTGTAGAGTAACAAAGCCAGAATTAATGAAAATGTGAATGAAAGAGGTGTTGGTGCAGAAGAAATTATTTAAAGACAGGCATTATACTGTATTTGTGGTTTCTAGAAGTGTATAATCCTGGCTTAAGATGCAGTATATCATGTTATTTCTGAAAAGAATTAGGTTTTTATAAGTTTCCTGAGGCTTAACAATTGTTTCCATCAGGAATTGTTGCTCATCGAAACATTGTTTCAGCCAAGCGAACACAACAAGCACTCTTCTTTTTTAGCTTTATATCCTTTTATCAAACTTTATCAAACACCCAAACAACTTATTTTAAAAATGGCCTCATACCAAAAGTGTGTTTATCACTGGAGTCTGTAGTTTTGCCCATTCAGGGGAGTGACATGTATGTATGTGTCTGTCATTACAACTGTAGTGTCCTGTAGAAAATGTCTGCCAATGTGATTTTAATTTTTTTTTTTGACATTTGATATGAACATATCAAGCAATTTAATGTACATGAATTTGCTCTACAAATATTGAACCCAATTAACTTTTAACATTTAACGGTAAACAGACGCTAACGTTTTAAATCAGACTTATTATTTTCATTTTACAAACTCATGACTGTCAGTGCTTCCAGTCGGCCATGTGACTTCTCTGCATTTGCACTATTTCTCAAATAAAACCAGCAGAGTCCCTGATGGAAGGCTTTTTTGTGTTTATTCATAATATAATGATATAGACATGGCACATAACAATACTTAAGTGCATGAGCAAACATATAACCATTAATAAGTAAGTCATGTCTATTCAATTAATTGTATTATAATCATGTAAATAAGCAATAATTTTACATTTTCTACATCACTGTAACTTTGGCTGATGGTTGAAAACATCTCATCTCATCTTCTATACCCACTTATTCCTCATTAGGGTCACAGGGGTCTGCTGGAGCCAATCCCAGCGCATTACGGTGAGAGGCAGGGATACACCCCAGATGGTCGCCAGCCAATCGTGGGGCACACACACCGTTCACTCACACACTCACACCTACGGGCAATTTAGAGTTGCCAATTAACCTCAGCATGTTTTTGGACTGTGGGAGGAAGCCGGAGTACCCGGTGAAAACCCACGCAGACACGGGGAGAACATGCAAACTCCACACAGAAAGGTCCCAGACCCAGGACCAAGGAGGTCTTGGTTGAAAACATTGGGCTACTGTTAAAATATGAAATGATAATAGCCTCTACCATTCTGGTACTTAGCACCAATTCTTGGTGAAAGAAAGAACAAAGAACTTTCTCTGTCATTTTGACTATGTGAACTCCCACAATTAATCTTTATGAGAATAGATAAGTTGTTCTGCCTCCACTTAGACAGACGCTGGAAGTCTGGGCAGGTGGCACCAGACAAAGTCCACATCAGACAGGTAGTCCTGTAATCAGAGACAGGGGAGGACAGAAAACAGTTAGGCTGACCTCTGCTGCACAACCTGTGCTATTACAAACATCCCAATCACAACATACTAAGCGCCTCCCACTGACTCGCAGCTAACCTTGCAACATTCACATGATTAATAACACCAATTAAATAATAACGCTGCACCCATCTCCCTCTGGGGAAGATCACGAGTAGATTTGTTGATTAGAAGCGCAAGAGTTCAGAAACAGCTCAGAGCCTCCGGCAGAAGGGCAGACAGTGCCACCAACAGGAAGCGATGGAGTGAAGCTACACGAGGAAAGGGCTGTTGGGAGTAGAGGGTCTGGGGGATAGGTCACCTCTGCAGACCCTGTTTAGACTGGATGGGAGCTCATAAGACCCCTGGATTCCTGGACCCGCCCCTCCCATCCTAACAGGGCTCCTGTCATCTTGGAGGAGGGTCAGGGGCGATTTTAGCATCTGGTCTTTAGGGGTGCTCAGCTCCCAGTGCTCACAGAGGCACATTAGTTTTCACTAAACGAGGCGGACTAGTACATTTGTAAATGCTGGAGCCGTATTTGTTTTGCTTTGAGTAGTGTTATCCCCTACAACATTCAATTTTGACCTCTTCATTTCAAAAGGCTGTGACGTTAAATTCATACCTTCTCATCTTGCGAATATTCAGCACCGCCGCCGGGTTGCTGCCTCGTAGATCTGGATCTGGATGACAGTCTACAGTTCTCCAGTCATGTAAAGGTGTTGAATTAGTATTCCTGAGGTGTTGGGATGCCCACATCTCAGTCTGTCTTTGACATCACTTGTTTAATAGAACTTGGCCTGCAATTTGGAGACGGTAGCAGGTCTTACTCCAAATGATTCCGCAATTGTCACGGTTAAATGGAGCAGTTGGTCCCAAATGCAGAGAAACACAGGTGAAACACATTAGACAATTAATCAAGGAAGAAAAAAAAGAGAAATAGTAATAGAAGGAGAAACCATTTCAAAATAGAACAGGAACTAGACAGAGAAGGCAACCGAGAAAAACGGCTAATACCCCATAACACAAGAAACCCAGACAAAACAGTGACAGGTCATGACAGCAATTTGCTTCCGGAGAACACCAGCTTCAAACTGCCCAATAGCACAGGCCTTGTCCAAATTTGATAATTATGCGATACCGATGTTTGGAGCAGACACCAAATGACTACTTTGGTAGAGAGCATTACCCAGCAGGCCCCATTTCAGCACACAGGATGCTCCAGGTGCTTCCAATCAAGTGCCAATCATCCAATCCCCCAAACATCTCCAAACAATTATAGTCAGCAGGAGAGAGTAGAGGATCCAGCAGCCGTGGCTTGGATGAGGCAGAGCAGCGTGCCAGGGAATAGACAAGCTTCCTACACTTGATGCTTGAGGCCTTTCTGCAGTAGGCAGAGGATGTCTGCAAGGCATAAGTTGGGTCCAACTCTCTAGGCGATTTCGCCAGGTTTACAGCTTCTGCAGCAGCTGTTAGTGGTGCAAAAAAAAAAAAACCCTCAAGAAAACAGAAAAAAACACTCAGACTAAACTGACACAGTCACGACACCTCAAAACTTTTCGGATAAAAGGCTCTATAAACAGAAGTACCAATTGTATGCTCTAACCCTCTACTATATAGCGTTGCTATATAGCAACAATTACTTTGGCTTAATATTACTAAAAAGCAGTAGCATAAAATCATGTCTTTTAGCACAAAAAAATCACCACATCACATGATCAGGAAATCCTGTTTTCACTCCTTTTTACATGGACTGACAAAAAACATTTGAACCTCCAGGGAACATTTGTTGTAGGGAACTCAAATACCGCAGTGCATTCTGGGACAATATTATAAAGAGCCCTGTATGCAAGAATATGCATGGTACTGGTATGGCAACTTTATGTAACAGAGGGCTAATACACGTCTCAGGGTTTATCTCTTTATTGAGTTAAAGAAGGGTTTGTCACATATTTTTACACTGGATGGCGATATTTTCCAGCTTATTCAGTCCAAATAAATACACCACTCTTGGTTTGGATAGAGTATGCACTTTGGATGCTGCATAAAGTCTGAAGTCCACCTCCTTACGTCCAATGTCTGCATCATCAGTTTGTGAATGGAGGAATGTATATTTGTAATGTAAAGCTCTTTTATTGGTCAGAAGTCTATAAAAGTGCTTTACAAATGCAGTGCATTTACTATTAAAATAGGCCCATTGGCTTTTTTTTCATGTTGTGACTTGGTGAATCCTTCCTTGTCGCCTGGGGGGCTGAATTCTTAATTTCACATAGTGCGTTAAAAGACGGCATGAACGTGTCTGCTCTAGTCTTGAGTCTAGTCTTAAAAAAGAAACAAGAAAACTAATAATCTTCCTTATGTGATTCATAAATAAGCATAAATAAGTTATGATTCGGACAGTTTTACGAATCAGAAACACATTCCTGACTCTTCTCTTTACTCAATGTAAAGCTTGTGGTCAATTAAAACCATTTTATCTCTTCTTTACTGTGAAGTAGATTGTAGAAAAGTAAATACAGACATGCAGAGCGAGTTCCACCCCTGCCTGAGCAGCCTGCAGAGATTCATAAACAGCCTCTGTGAGTCCGTGGTGTGATCTTGGAAAAAAAAAAAAATCTCTGTAATGTCTCGGTTCTGCCCACGATGACCCTGCTCCAGACACAGTCCCAACTGAGTTGTAGTGGAAGTTGCTATCCTCAGATGCCCTTTGCTAAGCGAAGGTGCATTCATCATTTGCCCTTTTCTTGCAGAATATTTAAAGGCAGTTTTAAAGGTATTATATGCAGGATGTGTCGGTTGCTGTTTGGACTGATTGTACCAAAAACAAGTTATTTTCACTTGTTGAGATTTCAGTTTTTGCAGTGTAAGCTGCTTCCAAATCAAAAACTGCACCATCCCCCTCCCCAGGTTTGGAGGGCGATGCAGACCTACAGTTCCTGCTCCAGCTCCTGGCAGAAGAGCCGCTTCTACAAACTGGAGGAGGACTGCAAGACGTTGTGGCAGAAGTCCCACAAATTATTCAAGAAACACCAGACTTGTGAGTGTCATTTTCTGCCTCGGGAACCATTTGTTGGCAACGCATGTTTAGATAGTGCTCGCAATCCTTCTCGGTTGTAGTTTCTGTAAGTTCATTTTAATTAGGCGAACTCATCCCAGTGTGTTTTTTGCAACTCGACATTCTTCGTCTATCCAGTTTCTCGTGCATCCTTCCGCCGTCTGCAGCTACAGAAACCTTCCATCTCCACATACACTGTACATACACATACAGATGTGATTGAGCAACACCATCACGTGAATGCTCACGAGGCAGTCCTGCCAGAACTGGAGAGATGAGGAAACAAAACAGATATTTCCTTGTTAACGGAAATACGTTGCATGTTTTATTGCTTTCCTGTGGGCTTTAATAAGCCACAATTTTACATGGGAGTGTGGCAATTATTGATGTTAACAACTCTTTTCTTGTATGAGATTCATCGGATGCTGTGCTTTACTGAAGCTAGATTGTAAAACCATTTTTACAATATTGTTGGCCTGATTCCTGCACAAATCAAGATTCAAACACACACACACACACTGACATGGCTTATAAGACACCACCTCAGGGGGAATTACTCTCTTCACTGTCTTACTTTGAAAAAAAGCGTTTTAGAAACAGCGACGTGAACTTCGTCGGGGCTGGCACAATAATTTCTTTGTGTGAAATTTCATCTGGTATTCAAGCAATGCCTGTCTGACACGGATGACATGACTTGGGCATTGTGGACTTCATCTCTCCAGATGGGATTCTCTGAAACGGGTCCAAATTCGCGACCCTAAACTCCTCCACGGTTCTCTGTTATAACATGTATGCACACAGATTAAACAAACACTCATTTTCTGGTGAGAGCTTCCAAGGTATTTTGATCATCCAGCAGTCAGCTGAGTGTACTACACCCCCCCTCCCCCCCATCACTTCTTATAGTTCATCAAACTTAAAATATTAATACATCTGGTTGATTGATGGTATATTGATACCACATAGAAATGTGACACGTCCAAATCAGGGACCTTGGAAGGCTCAGAGATCAAGCTTTTCTACGACTTGCTGACATAGACGAGATCTATGAGAAGTACGCTCAGACAGAGGGTCAGATGAGTGCCAGAGATTTGCTGAACTTCCTCCTGAATGAGCAGAGAGAGCAGGTGTCCATGGAGGACGCTCTCAGACGGATTGAAAAATATGAGCTGGATGAAACAGGTGTGGAAACACTGTGTTGTTTTTTCTGGATTTTCAACAACACATTCACATTCACATATCATTTCATATTCATCTTGTCCATCCCTAACCTCAGCAAAGCAGAAGAAGCACACGTCCATTGATGGTTTCCTGATGTACCTCCAGGACGAGTTCATCTTTAACCCGGCCCATGAGCATGTGTACCAGGACATGAACCAGCCTCTCAACCACTACATCTCCTCCTCGCACAGCACATACCTGATGGAAGACCAGCTCAAAGGACCCAGCAGCACGGAGGCCTATATACGGTAACGACTTCTAGCAATCTAAAGTTCATCAGGAGCAGCTTGAGCCCGTCATTGTAGCAAATTCGGTCTTGATTTTGTTTCCTTTTGACCTTCGTTCTGGATCAAATCGTCCCAGACACTAAAGCTTTTTTGTGTTTCCGAAACATGCGAAGAGCCGCTGAGATAGATGAAAATAACAATTGATTTAGCACACAACACAAACACATTTATTTATGCATGACTGTGATGTATGACCTCTGACCTCTGACTACTGAAGAGTTCTTCAGTAGTTGTTCTTTTCCACAGGCTTCTCTACTGTCTCTTCTCCTACCGGAGGGGGGGGAAGCTAAGTTATGCGATTTTTTAAAACCTCAGTAACATTATAAAAAAGAAAGATCCAAGTTCCACAACTGCTACTAGCAAAACATATTATCTGCTTGCAGTCTTATTGAATGAAACTCAGAACTTCTGAGCTGAGAAAAGTTTCCCTCATGGGCATGCGTTTGTCCATTCACAGGTAGAGAACTTCTTTTAAAAAGTTCTTGTGAGTATCACACTCTGGACCTCTGGAAATACTGGACCTCTTACATATAACAACAAGACAATCTGGCAAAGAGGGGGAGGGTAAAACAGCTTATATACACACACACACACCAGAGAGACAACAAGACATGGGTGGAACACATTAGCACAATCACACAGGTGGGAAACTCACCAGGAAGACAAAGATGATGCCAGACTTCAAAATAAAACAGGAAGTGACAAAGACAAGGACAGAAACCTGTACTGAACAGACACTTAACACTAGCTGGTCCTGACAGTGAGCAGGAAGGGGCAGGTCAAGAACCCCAAACAGGCACAAGGCTTCTTTGCTAAAAATCCAGGTCAAGTTTTGGGTTCCTGGAAAAGCTTCTGTGGTGGAAAATAGCCAAGAGGGATGATTTAAAGGGAATTTCTATAGTGTGCAGTGTGAATGGGAATGAAGACTTTCTTCCCTCACAGGGCGCTGATGAAGAATTGTCGTTGGAGTCGGCGGAGAGCCCGTTTACCACGGGCGCACGATAACGTCCAAACCGGACTTCAGAAGTATGAGATATTACCTTTTTTATTATTCATTTTCACCACTGACGTCATGACTACATGATTGTAGAAAGGTTCTAAGCTTCACCTTTCTGTTTTCCAGACCTCTGACTACCCAGTGATCCTGTCCCTGGAGAACCACTGCAGCTCGGACCAGCAGAAGCTCATGGCCCATCACTTGATCTCCATCCTCGGTGATGCTTTGGTCACCTTCACCTGGTCCCTTCACCTGAGGTATGTGGATTTTACCTGAGAGAGGCATTAGCGGTCTTAGAAATAAGTTGTAATGACAGAACTTTTCCTGTTTTATACGGAAAAAGCAGAGACAGGACTTTTGTCTTTGTCTCTGCCCTTAGAAATTGCAGCTCAGGTTACTGTACTGTACAATTTATCTTTGATGAATTGGTTATTTACAGGCGCTAAAGGGAAAGTTCCTCATGAAGGGAAAACACTTAGACAAACTGGATGCTGCCTTCAACAACAGGACCACAGATGAAGATAATGTGTCTGAGAGGATGAGGCTGCTGATTGTGAAGAAAATGGAGAAAAATCCAAACCTACAGAGGTGGAAATATTTCTGAATAAATTATAATAACAAATTATAATTTGCAATTTCAGCAATCGAAGATCAAACTTGCCAAGGAGCTGTCCGACATTGTTATCTACTGCAACAGTGTCCACTTTAATGGTTTTGAACATGCCAAAGACAAACAGGCCTTCTATGAGATGTCTTCATTCATTAATGGCAATAATTCAACCTCCTCTTCTCTTTGGCTTGCTTTTTAGTGGCGCTCAACTTCCAGACTCCTTCCAAAATGATGCATCTAAACCAAGGACGGTTTCTACCAAATGGAGCATGTTGCTACATCCTGAAACCAGAATTCCAGAGAAGCCTGTCCTCTCAGTTTGATCCCAATAAACTTACCGAAGGGCCGTGGCTAAAGACGTTTTGTCTGTTGCCATGTTATGCGTGTGGTTGTTTTAACTCATTTGCTGACAAAGCTGAATCTCATTTCCTATTTTCCAGGGTATCGACATGTTCCGCTGCTCACAGAGAGAGGTGACATCATCTCCTCTGCTGGCCTGTTTTTGCATCTCGCTCTCCTGGATGCACAGGAGACTGTTAGTGTACAGAAAACCTGCACGTCAGCATTTTCTTTCATACTGTCAAGGAATTTGCCCAGTTTTAAAGTTCAATAACATATAACTCAGAAGACTGTTTACAGGGGAAAACCGCTGACTCACAGTTGTCTGTTACATGTTCCTGATTTATCTTTTTTTAAGAAATAAATATTTGCTCAGTCAGTAAAGTGGTAAGAGCTCTTGTGGAGTAACAAAGGCAGAATGATTGAAAAGATGAATAAAAGAGTAATGTACAGAAGAAATTATTTAAAGACAGGTGGTATATTGTATTTATGGATTCCAGAAGTGTGTATATCCCAGTTCTATATTATTTGTAAAAAGTATTTGCACATTTATGGGTTTTGGATCATACAATTTGAGCTCATCGAAACATTGTTTTCTGTGCTTTGGAGAATGTTTTCCAATGTGATCATTATTTCACTTATTTTCTGATATGAGGAACATGTCAATTTACTGTATATTAATTTACAAGAATTTGCTCTAAACATATTGATCTAACTTTATTTAACAATCCATATTACACTATTATTTTAGTTTACAATTTACTTTACAGTTTACAAACTAATGACTTTAAATCTGCCATGTCAGTTCTCTGCATTTGCACTATTTCACAATTAAAACCAGCAGAGTCCCTGATGGAAGGTGTTTTGTGTTTTATTTATAATATAATCAAACTTGATCAGTGCATGAACAAATATTTCAAATACATAAAAAATAAGCATAACCATTCATGTCCATTCAATTTATTTTATTTCTAATCATGTAAATAAGCTATAATAGTTCTCCATTTAATTTAACTGATATAACGTGGCTGGTGGTTAAAAACACACGATGACGACAGCCTCCACCAATCCTGTTGCTCTCAATAAAAGCTTCAGTTTCTCCGTATATTACACCGAGTCGTTTTTGTCTGTGTGAAATCCCACAATTAATATTTCTCACAAAAGTCCTGCTTTTTTCTTCAAGTCATTCTGCCTCCACTTCGGCAGGCGCTGGAAGTCTGAGCGGGTGGTGCCGAGCAGGTTCTCAAAGTCCACATCAGACAGGTAGTCCTGTAATCAGACGGGGGGAGGACAGAGGTTAGCCTGACCTCTGCTGCACATTCAGTGCTATTACACACACACACTCTAATTACAACATACTTAGCACCTCCCACTGACTCACAGCCAACCTTGCAACATTCACATGATTAATAACACCAATCACCTAATTAGATTCTTGCCATTTTTGCACCAGAGCTGTACCTTAGCCGTACCCACCTCCCTCTGATTGGGGTCCACTCCCTGGGGAAGATCGCTGGGAGATTTGTCGATGAGGAGCTCGGAGTGCAGAACCATCCCGGAGCCTCCAGCAGAGGGGGACACAGGCCCACCGGCTGGGGGTGACGGAGTGAAGCCGGAGGACGGGGAAAGGGTCATGGACAGAGAAGGTTGTACTCTTTGGGTTGAAGGGCTGTTAGGAGTAGAGGGTCTCGGGGACAGGTCGCCTCCGTGGGTCTTGAAGACCGGAGGGGAGCTCATGGGACCCCCTGGAGCCCTGTAACCACCCCCTCCGCCCACTCCAGCAGGGCTCTTACTCAGATTAGCATTGTTCAGGTCCTGCAGATGTGACAGATGATCTTGTGAAATCACGATTTTGGCAGATTTCTTTTTTTACACAACATCGGATGAAAAATATGATAAATGATCACGGATTAGCAACACAAAGAATACATTAGAGGTTATTAAAAATGTGATATTAGTACATTCCTTCAATTTGTGGTAGGATTAGTGTCAGTCAATCACTTACTACAGTGATCTGTGAGAGAGATGTTGCATCGCTCAGCTTTTTTTTCATCTCCTCATAGGAGTTGCCTCCCTGTTGAGAAGATCAAGTGAGTCAGGATTGAAAATTAGTGAGCATGCAGTTCCTAAAAATCCATGAAATCACCCGCATGCGTATCCACCTGTGTATTCTTCGTCATCCACGTGTTCTTTCTAATTTCAGAGATGATTTGTTGTCAGGGTTATTCACACTACTCATGTTACATTGTGTTCATTCATACCAACATGGGTTCTTTTCCACGGTCCCTAGATTGCTGATGCGACGGAATAATGATTTGAAATGCTTCGGTCATGCTGCGTTATTGTATTTAAAGCACTGCCTCCTCCTCGGAGAGATCCCGTAAACTCACGCTCCACTTATGAGGATCCCATGCATTGAACCAGCCGGTGAAGGTGGGCGGCTCGTGTCCCTGTTTGACGAAGACGATGGGCGTGTCGGGGTCGCGGCCCGCCGGGTGGGTCCTCAGGTAATCCTGGGCACTGTTCCACGCCTCTTTGGTCTCATACTGGTTGGCTGAGTTTCCGACCCACAAGAAAATCTGAGGTGATAACAGAGGAGGAAGTGAAGAACTCTAACATGAAGAGAATGAATAAACGTCCAAGCTAATTGTCTCCTGGCTAAAAGTTAACAGAGAGATATGAATCCTCTCACACCGTATTGCGTTTTCCATTTCTGTTCTTTTAAATGCTTTATTTCTCTATGGTTTCATCATCGCCGTTTCTCTGTGCTGAAATGTGTTCGCTGAAGCTACGTTTGGAGAGCTACTGCCCCGCATGTTTCGGTGAATTTCTCTATTCTGAACAGTAACTCGTTACTTGACCACTGCTTGATAATGAGTTAATAATTGGAATCAGGTGTGGAAACCTGCAGGGCAGTGACTCTGGTTGGTGACCTCTGTTTTATGGAATTGCATTCTGTGCCTTGTAACTCTGGTTTTGAAAGGTGCTATAAATAAAACACTTAATGAGGTAAAGCCAGAAAATGAACAGTTTTCCAAAATTCTCACTTTAACCTGCTCACATCAAAGCTGCAATTTTAAGCATGAGCGAGCGCAATTAAATTGTTTCCAGAAAATGATGCTTTTGTTCATTTCTCTGTGTGTTTTTTTGTTTGTTTTGTTTTTATGAACTTCAATTCCCACTTTTTAGGCCCTAGAAGAGGACGCTTGGGGGCCCGTGTGACCTCTCACCTCCTCCCAGGTGTCCAACAGCATCACATCCTCCTCATCCAGGTCACTCTGGGCGAAGTCGTCCACCTCTTCCATCCGAAACTGACCCGTCTGATTGGAGCATTCAAAGAGCCGGGGACTGTGAGGAGGCTCCTCCCTCTGCAGCCTGAAAACGGCACAGGATTTACTGTAACTCAGTGGGGTGCACAGACTTTTTGAAGGGCAGGGGCGAAAAGGAAAAAAGGGCACGTCCTCGCCACTGAAGAGGGCACTTTAGACATGTTTTATATACTATACACACATTTTAGCTCCCAAGAGGGCACTCTAACATGCTTTTAAGCCCCCAGGAGGGCAATTCAGCAAGCGTCTTGGCTTCCAAGAGAGCAGTTTAACACACATTTTGGCTCTTAGATGGCAATTTAACACATTTTTAGCTCCCAAGAGGGCACTTTGGCACATGTTAGGACTTCCAAGAGGGCACTTAAGCATGTGTTTTTCAAAAAGTGGGACACGGGGCGATACACCCCCCCCCTTCCGTGCATGCCACTGCTGTCTTTATAAATGTACGTGTGTGTGAGTGTGTTTTAGCTTCCAAGAGGGCTTTTTGACACACTTTTTAGCTTCCAGGAGGGCACTTTAACGTGCTTGTTAACTTCTGAGAGTGCACTTTAACACACACTTGGCTCCTAGAGGGCATTTTAACATGTTTTTTAGCTCCCATAAGGGAACTTCAGCACCCCCACTGCCCCCCGCACATGCATGCCACTGCTGCATGTGCTTACAGATGTGTGTGTGTGTGTTAACACACTTTTTACCTTCCAAGAGGGCACTTTAACACACAGTTAGGCTCCTAGGGGACACTTCAACATGCTTTTTAGCACCCAAGAGGGCACTTCAGCACCCCCACCCCCATGCACGCCACTGCTGTCATTACAAATGTTTGTGTGTGTGTGTGTGTGTGTGTGTGTGTGCACGTGATCTTTGATTAGGAGATGACATACTGGGCATACTCTGCTGACCTCATAATATCGTTAAAGAGCCTATTGATCACAATCTGAAGATAAATTCTTCTCTGTAGGTTGTTGCAATGGTTCTATTTTTTGCTTTCATTCAACATGGCAGGTATCAGGGACGGGAAACGGACAGGAAGAATAAGATTAAGATTGGTCACAGTCAGGAAGAATAAATAATCCACACATGTGATGGTGCAGCTGCCTGTGTTTACCTCTTGTCGCTGGCATAGGGGGCCTTTCCTCCCAGAGCTACCCAGAATTCAGCGGGCTCCTGGTCCTCCATCACTACCTGCTTGTCCTGCTTGGAAAGCACGTCAGCCACGGCTCTTCCCATCACCCTCTCATCCCCACTGCAGCCCTGGAGGAAGCAGCAGAACAAACATGGGTTTGTGTGCCAATGCGAACCCACACACACACACACAAATGCAGATTCAAATTATTTTAATTTTCATTATTTTATACCTACTTATTCCTCACTAAGGTCACGTGGGTCTGCTAGAGCTGGGGTTATATTGTCCTGTAACAAAAAACGCATACCTTTCCATACCACAGGTAGCATATTTGATCAGTCTTCAGCAGGAAAACATCGTTGGTGTTGAGTGACGACCCCATCGGCAGCACTTCAGTGGCCTTGGTGTTCAGCTCATTAGTCCCTCTCACCTGGAAGAGCCTGGCTCCGCTATCAGGGCTGACCACACCCGGTCGACCGGTGCCACCCTGTACACATAACACACCGAGGCTATAATAGATTTGGATTTTTCAAATCATTTTAAAAATGTTTATTTTCTTATATGTGTTTTTTTTGTTTTCTGTTTCAGTTTAGTTTTGATTTGATGTTTTTATAGTGAGTTTGCTGGTTTTACGCTGCAAAAACTGAAATCTTAACAGGTGAAGATATCTTGTTTTTAGTACAATTCATCCAATAATGAGTAGAATTATCTTATTATGCCCTGGCAGTTAATTCATTTTACATATTTTTTTTCCCGATTTGGGTTATTTGGTCTTTTTTTTTTTTTAATTCAAACATCCTCTTAAAAAAAGATAAATCTTGAAATAAGAAAAAATATCAGCCAGTGGAATAAGATAATTCAATATTGAACTAATTGGATCAAAAACAAGATATTTCACCTGATAAAATTTCAGATTTTGCGGTTTAGGTTTAATATTATTTTTATTATTTGAAAATACTTAGTTTAGGTTTTAAATTTTTTTCTCATTTGGGTCATTTCTCAGAGGCAGCATTAAAAAAGCTCATAAAAACAGAAGACAGATTTCAAGCCAAGTTGTTTTTTTTGTTTCAGTTAATAATAATGTTTTTTTTTATTATTGCATGCTCTTGCAACTTTCATTAAATTATTTGCAACACTGTCACCAGGCAGGGAGAATTAATATCTTTATGGCTCTTTGCAAGCCAATAATCCTCTATTTGGCTTTTTGGATCAGGATTTAAAAAAAAAAAAAAAATTCCGTGACACAAATCGCACCTCAAACATGATAAGTTTGCCATGGAAAATGGCCAGGAAATGGCGCGGCTCCTTTCCCATCACCACCCTGACCAGGACCGGGGCTCCATTGTACTTGTTATCAACGTTGACAGCCTGGTAGGCGCATGCTGTGATCTCATCTTTAGTGGCATGGCGGCCCTGGTGTGAGTAACACATCTGTTTTTAGTCTATCCAGACACAGAGATGGCTTTTACTCAAACTGACCGAACGGTTTCTTTGTGGTGATGCTGACCTGCCACATGTAGAGGATGTACTGCTGCTGGTGCGCTTTCTGATACGTGTACAGCACCAAGTAGCAGTCTCCTCCGTAGAACTGTCCATATGTACTTGGGTTTACTTCAGCCAGCTCTGAGTTCTCAATGCGCCACACCTGACGGATGCATGTAACAGAAATATCAAATGTTTGCTTTGTTATATGAAAGTCAGACTTTCTTGCAGGGTTTTCTTCTCTATTTTTGGCATGTGCAGCGTTTAAAAACGGCACCTTAACATCTCCAGAGGCGTCATCCACCATTCGCTGCTGCGCTGCCAGTTGGGGACGAGCGTGGAGCTCCATCACGTCAAACTTCACTTGGTCCACCTTGGCTGGAGGGACCGCGATCACATGGAAATGACGGGAACACTTTATTTGACAGGGGAGTTCATAACACATTCATAGCAACTGACGTAAACTGCACGTAAAGCTTTCATGACTGTTTCCTGAGGCATGACTCAACATTCATAGTTAAAATGTGGAAGACAGAACAAGGATAACCTGTCAAAATAAAAGTCCGACGATTGCAAAGCAGCATCGCTGATCATGTATCACCAATTTTTGTTGATTCATAAAAATGTATTTGTTTTATAAGAAGATTGCATAGGATTTCTCATCTCATAAATACTGGTCAGCTGAATGTACACTACAGTTTTTTACATTTTTATTAAAATTCAAGCAGTTTAATTCCAATGAATTCCTTATGGATTTATTAGATCCCTATATATATTTTACTGTATATATGACAGGAGAGAGTGTATTAATACTGTCCCATGTTCAAAAAACGCTCAATCCACAGAGAAACATACACAGCCTCTATTCAGAAACTGTGCCTTAAAACAAGCAGTCATGACTTACGTGAAGTTGTGATGTCACTACTATACAGTCACCACCAACACCCCCCACAGCCATTTAAAGAGGAGGAGGAGAGGCTTAGTAATAAGCTTGAGAAAAGAAGTGGAAAACTATACTGAGATGATGTTGGTGCTTAAAATCTTGTTAGGGATGTCAAAATTCCATATAAAAAACAGGAAAGTTTATAATATGGGACATTTAAATGGTACAAAAATAAGCAGTTAACTACCCGACCAAAAAAAAAAAAGAGCGGTATCAATTTTCAGGAATCAAGTAATAGTTAACAACTTAGACATACAGCTTTTCTGCAGTAATGGACTTAAATAAAGTGTGGAAAAAACCCTTTCCCTATTTTCCAATGCTGATTTTCACTGGACTTTTATTTTGACAAGCTGTCATCGAAATGCCTTTATACGTGTCTTCATTTAGAAATGTCCCCTGACCCAGGTGTGAATGAGTGGTTCATAGAGGTTACCTATCTTCCCCAGGCTGTAGGTGGGACCCAGACCTTGTGTTTGCCCTCTGTCTCTCCACGACTTGAACAAGTGCTTGAACATGGCGGACTCTCCGCCCTCGCTCATCACCTCCACGCTGGTGCTGGCTGGGTAGTTCTTTGCTTTGATATAGCCCTGGTGATTTGATAATTAGTACTTTTTAGCTTGAGTATCATGGTAAAAGAATTTGTTTTATGTTCATTTTTGGTCCGAAACCCAAAAAATCCTAACAAGCATTGTTATTAGTTCATTACTGACTCCATTATTATCTATTCTATCAATATTGACTGCAATTGTGTTTTCTACTGCTAACAGAAAATGGATTAATTATGATAATTCATTCATTTATTCATAAAAAAAGCCTTTTTTGACCTTTGACTGCTGGGTCAAATTAACCCAAACAGTATCTATGTGATATAAAAATGCATAGAGAGGGGGGTACCAAATATGTGAGATAAACTATTAGCTTGTTATATGTTACTTACAATCATTAAGGCAAGCAGAAGAAGTTTCATACTGAAAAAAAATACTTTTAACTATTTTTCTTAGAACTTCAAACTTTAAAACGGGCCAATTTGACCCGGAACGTAACAGGAGGGTTAGGTTCTTTATATAAGAATCTTATGAGGTAGGTCAGGAAGGTCTGGACCGAATCTGCTCGTTCTGTAATCTCACCAGTGCTCTGTTCAGAGCTTCATGCCGCTCTTCCTTCGAGGCCTGTTTGCCTTTCCACACCATCACACTGGAGCCTTTCTGGTCTGCAATGTAACAGTCCTGACAGCGAGGCAAGAGGGAAAGAAACATCGCAAAGATTTTTTTTTTTTTTAAAAAAAGGAAAGAACTAAACACTATGTATGGAGCATGCCTAAAGGATAAAAGCCATTACAGAGGAATGAAGCAGGTCTTGCGTTAGAGGCTGCGTGGCCACCTCTTGAATCACTAGATTCCCGTCGTTTTCAAAAACGCTGAGGAGAAACGAGAGAAAAGGAACGTTAATCCTAATATTAACTGATCCCCGCCACGTTACGGCAGCGTTGGGTCAATAAACCGCTCTTACTGGTAGAGCCTGACGTTGGTGTTCTGCACGTGGTCGGGCTGGTCGTCTGGGACGGCCTCCTTCAGCGGCCCGGTCCTCTGGCCGAGCACCGCCGTCATGACTTTCATCAGCTCCGGTGAGTCCTTCTCGTCCCCTCCCTCCACGATGCCGATCTGAGCGCGGCCGCCACGCTCCCTGTCCCGGATGTCCTGGGCCAACAGGACTGCCTGGAGGAGGAGGAGGAGGAGGAGACCACCAGATACATGATGACCAGGCCGGTAGAATCATTGGAGCACCACAAACCCTTTCAGGACTAGATAGTTGGTGTGTGATCAGGAAAAGACATCTATCTATCTATCTATCCATCCATCCATCCATCCATCATGTGATGGTGCCTGGCATCAATATTATTTGGTAACACTTTACTTGAATGTGGGTTAATAAGACTGTAATATGACACCTGTCATTAACATTAATGAATGTTTACAACATTTATGTCACTTTTTATGACAACTTGACATAAACCAAGACATAATAACCTGTCATAAACATGACACAGCAGACCTGACTGTCAAACTAAAAAAAACAACTAGTGATCTTATATTTTACATTGACATTAAACTGTCTAAATGTGTCTATATGTGGTTTTGACATTAGCTGTCACAGGACAATTATGATTGTGTTCTAAATGTGCTTTTAATTATGACGTCATAGTTTTGACAGCGAGATCTGCTATGTCACGTTTATGATGTTATTTTGTTGCTTTATGTCAATTTGGCATAACAAAGACATGTCAAACAATGTAAACTTAGCATGAAAAGTGATACAACAACGACAACTGTTAAATATTCACTAATCTTCATAGACAGGTGTCATGTGGTGATCGTGACCAGCTATTCTTCTTGAATTTTAAAGGAACTGCTTTTAGACTCTGGGTACGAGAAGAAAAAATAATAGTACGCAAAATGCTAAATGTTTATAGTTGTGAAAAATGTCTCAAAAAAATTCCTCGACCAGCTTCAGGCCTTAAAATGCTGCTCATAATGATCCGATAATAGAACAATATCGCAAATACAACAAAAAGATGTTTTTATGATGATTCCTTTTACTTTTCCTTCTTTAAATGCTCTTTATGACCCAATCAGAATGGAATGTCACCTTGAGCTTCTCTCTCCGGTTGCTGTGGGGGCCGTTCCACTGCACTATGGCTTTCCCCATGTCCAGCAGGAATATATCACCGTTGTTGAAGCTGTTCCACGACACCTCCACCTGCACGCGTACACACAAAGACACAAAGATTTATCTTTTATCAAAACGGTCATGAACTCAATTTAAAAACACTGTTCTGAGAGGAAAACACATTCGATTTCAATTAAACAGCACACGGTTCTAACACCTCCAGGCAGTTAACACCCTGCTTTGACAGCTATGACAACAAGCATGTTATAATTTGTTTAAGAGGGAGTGCCAACTCCCCCTTGTAGTGTGTGAAGTGTGTGATATCTCCAGTGGGAGGCACAGGGCAGGCGGCGTGAATCACTGTCACTGCCCCATATTTCATTCCGCTCTGCGTACCTCCGACGCCGTGACATGTTTCCTCCCTTTGACTCGCAGCAGTCGCAGGACGTTGTACGCGTTTGTGTCAACGTGGTGAAAACCCGAGGCCACTCCGCCCTTTTTGTAGCTGTGGAAAGAGCGGGCGTTGGGTTACTGCAGGTGGTACGCCGCCGGACCAAAGTTCACGTGTAATAAAACATGCTGGGTGGGGACTTGAAGCAGGATTAAACACAATAGCACCTGAGAGCTTTTTTTTTTTTTTTTTGGCTTTGTTGATTTAGAAATCGACTCCAGAGTTAAGCAACACAATGGAAAGTGAAGGCTGACGGCTGGAGCGGGAAGAAAAACCGTGTTTTTCCTCGCCGGGCCGAGTGTAATTTGTGTCATAACGATTTCATACAGAGGGATTAGTAGTGGTAAGCCTTGTCTCAGGAAGATTACAGCGTAAGTGTATGTGACTCCCCTCCTTTATGCTTCCTTTCACTCACATTAGGCCGTTTTTAAAGTAGCCCCTGAACCTCGGGGACTCGTGGCCCTGCACCTCCCTGTGCTGGACCGGGCTCCCGCCCAGGAACTCGTCCAGCTGGGTGACGTAGATGGCCGCCGCACCTTGCTCGTCCTGGGAGGACGAGTTCCCTATCCAGTAGTGGACGTCGGCCGTCTGTGGCGAGCCTTTGTTCTGACTTATCTGGGGGTTAGAAAGGCAGACTTTGCACACATGCTGCAGGCGTGTATAAAATCACTTCATGTATTCCTCATGGGAAATCAGCCGGTGTTGAACTCACGTGAAGAACAATGTAACAGTCGCCCTCAAAGAAGTTACCGAAGCCTTGGGCCGGAACAGGCACCATCTTCATGTTCTGAGTGGGGAAACAGCACATTTTCAAAAGGAACATCGATGAAATTGTCGCCACACCCTGTAAGAAGCAGGAGCTTCTTACAAAATATCCCCATATTCACACAGTGATTGCATAATATTTGGTGACTCACGTTGATGGTCCATATCTGCAGGCCTGGCTTTTGGTTGACATTTTTAAATGTGACTTTGTTGTCATCATTCATCATTCTGCTGAACTGAAACAAACACGCATACAGTATAAAGCAGTAAACAATGAGATTCTTTTTTTTAAATTTATTTTCTTCAAACACTGTCTGATTTATGCAATAAGAGATATTTAAGACACGTTTCAGGAGAAAAATTCTCTGTTTTGAATAATAATTTGTTTTTTTTCACAACAAAACACAATGAAATCCAGAATCTATGAATATGTATCTATCTGCTATTTCACTGTAAAGTCTATTTTCAGTGTTTTCACATCACAGTTGTGTAAATTGCTCTCTAAATCATGATCGTCTACCAATCTCAGTATTATTATTAGCAGTAATAATACAGTAGTAGTACTTTGTATTATGCAATTATAAGAACTTGTGAAATCCATGCAATATAACTAAGTACATTTACTGAAGTGCTTTTGTTAGATTATTTGAAAACATCTTCTACAGAAGCTTATGGACAGACATGTGTTCGATCTTAAATACATTTAATTGCGACTCCTCCGAAGCACTCGAACAGAACAATATTGCATTTCGGAGATCTCTCCATATCTTTTCATTGGAAACAGATGGCTCTAAAACGACAAGTGAACCTTTTCAGAAGATTGCGCCTCTGACAGTGAGACACCTCTAATCCCCCTAATGAGTGTCAGCTTGCCGCCATAGCAACATACAAGTTGTGCAATCAGCGGTGCTTAACAGCCTCTTGACTCAGATATTGGAAACAACGGCACTGATAAAGCAAATACACTGTATTGAGCCAAGAATATAGGCTTAATGGCGACGGGCCGTATGGAAACAGGCTCGGGATGTTGGATGTAGCCGGAGGAGCCGGAGGAGCTGTGGTTACAGTTATTCTCCGGAGAAATAACCCCAGACTCAAATATTTGCCCCAGGTATGGGAATAAAAATATCAGTGGGCAGTGATTGATGGAGTGGGTGGCGTGAGGTGACGCGAGATAGATCAGGTCACCAGGATGTTCACCACACCCTTTATTAATATGACCAGCGGCTCTGGTATTCACGTAATCAGATAGAGAGCAAACACAGCGAAGGGCTGAGATTTAAATAAAACGATAGGGCTCGGGGCCAAGTTGCAGAACGCTGCCTCATTTGGCTGCTGTGGTGTGAGACTGAGGAGAAATAAGAGGTGAAACTGAGCCCTTTCCTACATTTAATGTAATATATAGAGCTGCAGCTCTATCATGTATTCTGCTGTATATGTAATGTAACGTGTCCTGATTGTTTCAATGCTGCTAGAACTTATGTCTAATTTAGGAACATATTATATTTAATATTGTACATAATCCATTTAGCACAATATGTAACATAATATTGTACTAAACTAGAGATAATGTATGTTTAATTGTGTCATTCTTATTGTTATAATGTTAAATAATGTTGAAAGATCAGGTTTTGAGCTGATTCATTCATTCAAAAGTGGAGGGAGTTTATGATCGTGTTCAGTTTACAACAAAAACCTCCTTTACTTTAGTTGACGAGACTAATTTAATCGATTTAATCACTTTTAATAACGTTGCCTGGTCTCCAGTAGTCAGAGACCTTCACTCTGGTCGAAAAGTCGTGATTAAAAAAAAAAAAAAGAACCAGAATCTGCTGTGAAATTTGATCCTGTTTGTTCGCAAATAGGCTCTGAAAAGAAAATTGAAGACCGGTTTTTGAAGATGTTCACCACAACAGGAAAGACTGGTTCCACATTAATTGATCTGCTGTGTCCATTGACTGCACACAATGAGCTTTGTTAATGCAGTACATCTTTGCAGCTAATATGAAATGCTGTATATATATATTTTTAACATTTATGATTCCGAAGATGCTATTTTTTTTAAACATTTTGCAGGGATTTAGGTAAAACAAATAGGTAAAAATGAATAATTCCATCCGGAATGTCACCGACTTACTTTGTGTTGATGCGTCTGGCGGAGTGACGGCCTGCCCGTTCCCTGCAAACAGTAGAGGTAGATTGGAGAGGTGATGTGCTGATGTATCCTCTGTGGAAGCTGGAGTGTGTGTGTGGCACAGAGGGCTGTGTGTCCGCTGTTTGCTTCCACACCCAGGTCTGAACACACCTGCAATTTCCTGTCTGCATGTTTACAATCCCACTTACAGCACATGCACCTCCTCCCATATTGTCCATCAACAACGCCTGCCATGATTTTAACCACATACGTCCCAGGTCTATTAAGGTTATATACTTAAACCTGGGGTCAAAAGAAATCTACTAATCTACTAATGTGTCAGAATTAATTAGAATTACCTTATGCGGCTGATACATAACAAATATATTAATATTGCAAAAGAAAATCTAAAATTGTGTTGCCACAGATAAGAAACACTTTATTTACAACTTTAAACAAGACCAAACTGACCCAAATGAGGAAAAAATGGAAATAAGCTAAATTATCTGCAATGCAAAGTTCAATGATTAATAAGATAAGAGTTAAAAGATGAATTATTTGTTCACAACATCATAGAAATCACTGCAAAACATGAATATGTTCTGTAAGATGTTTAAAAATGAGATTATCAAAGGCCCAATTAGATAATCACACAAACAGCTATTTTTAAAGCTATTTCCTTATTGTATTGATGTGTTGATTTTGTGTTTTACTACAGATTAAAAATACTTTATTCAGTGCCGGATTTTAACAGGTCATGAATGAATTTTACATCTAAAAAGGAGGAGAGGCAACGGAGTTGAGACGTTTTAGAGAAGCATCTAGTTGGACCGGAGCCTCAGTCGAGGCCCTGATCGCGCTTTAAGTAGCCAGCCGGCGTGTTTATGTTCAGCTGAGCCCTCAGCGACACGGCGGGTATTACAGAGGCCACTTGACACCAATTATTCATTTCACAACTGTTACAACTAGCAGATGGGGGAATAGGACTCGAGGAGCTCCGAGTGGTATTGGACAGAAATCAGAGGCTTTTCTGTGGCTAAAGCTCTCATTCTGTGCCCACTCGCGCGCAGACACTCGAGGAGGAATGCATGACATTATTGGAGGTTTACAGCTCTGGGCTTTGATCTCCCAACGGAGACGGCGATGGCAGCTTACTCTTGTTTTCTAATTGTGGAGACGCATTAACGCGCTCTACCCAAAGTGATTTGCACACTTTCTGCAGAAAGAAAAGAAGGACTTTTTTCTATTTTGTTAATCATTAGTCCAACTCCGACTTGTACGCGAAGGATACGCGAGAAATGAAATGTGGGTTAGATGCTTTTATAGCTAATTAAGACACTGACAGATCTTGTGAATGTTTGCTGCAGTGCTGCTTCAATAGTTGTTAAATCAAGACTCCGGTAGTTCCCCCGAGCTTCTGCTTGCACCCACAAATGGTTCCATACTGTGTGAAGGATCTGCGAGTTCCTTCTGTTGCACATTGCATGAATCTTAAGTCGGCTCCCTGCCGATTGTTCTCTGTTCGGAGATCAACATCTATTACGCTTGTCTTTCTCTTATATAGTTCAGTCGCTGCCAGGAAGTCTGCAGAACAGACGGCTTATGTAACTAACCTGTTTTTTCTTGTTAACCAACAGATTTCCTTACCTTTGGCCAGGGTTTTCCATTTTTAGATTCAATCCTGGACTCCATTATAAGAGCGGGGTCATTTCAGCAATGTGGTTGAACTTCAAGAGTTTCACAAGCGCTCGGGTATCAACACACACACACACACACACACAAAAACACAACTCCCAAGAAGTCTTCAGGCTGGAACAATAAGCTGTGTAATGCCTAATCCACCTCTGCAGTTAAAGTGACCGCTGTGTAAGCGGAAGCTAAAAGTTCACATCGACATGTCACATGAAGCAAAACGCCTCTCGGTTGCACATTAACCAGTTTATACCTGTATCATCAACGCACCTGCAGACGCAGAGAAGCTCAGCTGATTCACATGAAGTCACATTTGTTGTGTTAGTAACCTGCTGAATTGACTTTTTGTTTTTTTGTGAGTGTTCTGAAGCTTACATTCGTATATTTTTCACCTGTTCCCCTTATTTCACTCCATTTCTCTTATTCCATTGTCATTCAGTCTCATTTTATTTAATTGTCTAGGTAATTGTAGTGTAACCTTCACGATAAGCACTTTGTGTTTTGAGGTGTACTGCATGAATTAAGATAATTATTATTAATCGCTCGATCTCTTCCAGCAGGTGTTTTCTAATTGTAGATTGTGGCTTTTGTCTTTTACATAGTAAGTGGAATTTTTTATGTGTCAGTATAAATAATTTCAGCAAGAAAAAAAAAGTTTTTTTCATTATTTGGGCTCCTGACTGTTGTTTGAAGACAGATGTGACTGGCTGGGATGGATTTCCTCATAAATGCACATCTGCAGAGAATGAAAATCGATGTGGTCTTTTTTTTCCATGCTATGTTTCCAGACTTATATAATCAGATTTTAGCCTCCTCTTCAAACTTAAAGAGTAGCAGTTAATGCTAAACACAGTTTTCAGTTTACACATATAGGTTGTGTGAACCTAAATCTACCTAAGGGTAGAGTAGTCTATATTAAAACTGTTTTATTATTGATTAATTGCAGGAAATTGTCAATCAAAATCTACCAGTGGTTCACTTTACTAATGTAGAGGACAAAACAAGCAGATATTCGTATTTTAGCTGGATTCTGAGAATTTTGTGACTTTGTGGAAAGTTTTTCCAAATTTAAAACTGATTATAAAAGGATTTTTCCTGGCGGGCGTGTTCTCTAATGATTAAACTGCAAGTTATATCATCTGTAATAATTGTAGCTCTGCATAAAAACATGTGCTTTTGCCATTCAGTGAAAGTCATTACGCCGTGATACAAACTGACAGTGTGCAAACCTGCAACTTTAATAATGTTGTACAGTACGATTTCAACAGCATTCTTTACAATGCACCCAACTCCCTTTTCCCCAATAAATAGAATTTCATATAATCTAAGCTAATCATTATATTTTCCTCAAAAGTTTAACATTTATCGGTGGACGGTGATGTCATCACAAAGGTTTCATTTTTTTTTTTATTCCTTCAATAATAAAGTGGGATTTCGATGTCTCGAAGGATCATTAATTTGCAGTCACAGTCATCAAATCACACTGAATTGTCGAAATCTTTGGGAAATTCAACAATTCAATGTTAATAAACTCAAACGTAAAGAGTCTTTCAGGTCTAACAGGCTTTTTTTTTAAAGGAATTATTCTCTTCTGTTGTCTTAAATCAAATCACAATTATTATTGTAATATAATATAATTACCGAATGCTAATTTTCCACTTCAATTTTTAATTTTTTACTTTATATGCTTTTGGAGATTTGAGTAAAATATGCAGCATAACAATGTGCACCCCATACCTGACACAACATAATCAGCACAGTAATGAAGGCACTTCATTCTGTAAGAGAAGATAAATCACAGTTGTTTGAACGAAAGGTCGGACGAGAAACGATGGCCTGCGGAGCAGAGCTCAACACAAACAAACGAGTCACTCATTCTCGGAAGAAAAACAAGAAAACGACAAGAAAAAGAAAGAAAAAAAACAACAAATCTTCGTTCTGTGTGTTCGATTATTTTTGGTAACTAAAATATTACTTGATAGGATAGTAAAACCTCCTCTCTCTGATAGAAAAATTACTTTATGTATGTCTTGCTTTTAGAAACATATAGAATGTACATACAGTAATAGAATCTTTTTGTCAGTTGGAGTCCTGTACAAAGAGTCCAAGAGTCCAGAGACGCTTCTTCTCTCCAGATTCGACTATAATCAGATCGGTTTGCCTGAAGTTTCCCGACCGGGAGCCGCGGATCCGGAATCCCCGGAGCCGGGATCTGTGGGGGGACGGGATTCCGCCCCCTGCAGGGGCCGTGGCAGCGAGGTGAGGCCTCTTTGCAGCAGGGGGGGCGGCGAGGACCGAGGGCAGGAAGGGTTCAGCTGGAAGCCTCCGTTTGCTACCTGTTCCTCAGGCTCTGCAGCAGGCTGTAAACGTCCTCCTCCTTACTGACGCCCTCGAACAGAGGGATCAGGTCCAGCAGCTCCGTGTCCGTCATGTCGTCGAACCAGGACTGCACCGGGACCTGAGACAGAAGGAGGCCAGGGAGAGATTTTACTCAATCTGATCAGGCGAGAATTGACAGCCCGTGTTAGCGTGTTGCGTTACAGGTGACGAGCCGGTGTGAGCTGTGCGTAAATTATTGATGGGGAAAGTGCATCAAAGGCAGGAAGGATGGCAGCTCCGTGAGTTAACGTCTCCACAGAGGAGAGGAATCTTATAAAAACGCCGCCTCTGGCTCAACAACCGCAGACAGACAGAGTCTCACTGATGTAACGATGGCAACATTTATACCGATATTAGTTTTTCGTACCACAATTGTATTTTGACCCAGTTATTTTGGGGATTATCATCCATGAGATCTCATTGTGACTATTGGCTGAATCACAGAATCAGGATTTAAATGTAAAAATAAATGCATTTTATTTTTAGTACAGGCGAATACACAAACTTTGTGAAAAATAACTAATTTACGAATGCAAGCTATGACAATGACAAATTAATAAAAATTGATCATTTCAACAATTTAATTACTGTTTTCAACCAGGATTCAACCGTTTTTATGAAATACTTTTTCATAATTTACTCCTCAAGACCAATAGAAACTGCCTGGAATTCAGGTTTTCAACACAACCTTAAACTGGAGATTGGTACTAATTAATGTCAGGTCCCTAAACGCAACACCCAGCCTCGCCTCCTCTGTTTAGTATCGTCGTGTCAGAAAGCAGCGGCGAGCGATGACTTACTGCGTTCTCCGGGTGGAAGATGTAGGAGGCAGGTGAGTTGTCTATGATGATGACTTTGCTGAGCTCTCGGCCCAGCCGGCTGAGGTCTTTGACGTAGTTTCCTCTGTGGAAAACACAGGATTCCCTGAAGAGCCGGGCGCGAAACACCCCCCACTGGTCCAGCAGGTCCGCCACAGGGTCGGCATACTGGAGCACAAACACAGCGGGTTAATGCGGCCTGCGGCGATCACGCGACCGTGATCTCAGCGTTTAGAACCGTTCAGAACCGACCTTGGCTAAGCTCGCTGTGAAGAGGACACATTCGAAGAGCTCCCCCATCTTCTGGAGGAACTCGTCCACATGGGGCCTCTTCAGCACGTACACCTGGAATAACGTCAGATTACTCTTTCTGTGGAACTCTGTCACCAGATTAAGACATTTTTAGAAAAGCAGTGAATTTCTAGCAGTGATTTGCATTGAAATGATGGTACTTTAATTTTTAGTCTGTGAATTTTGACAATCTCGTCTTCACTTTCTGTTTTTGCAAGTTTTTAATACTTCAACTATTGCTCAACTATTTGGCCTATTCAATAGGCCAAATTCACATCCTAAAATTTGTGTTTAACAGATTTTATTTTTTATATATATATATATATATTTTTTTTTTTTATTATATATATTATATTATTATTATTATATTATATATATTATTTTCTTTTCTAAATCGGAAAAATCCAGAATCTGAATTTTTTACTACAATTTTGGAAATGGAATATGGCCTGTTGAATCTGAGCAACTTGAATACATATCGTTTGAATTTATTTTTATACTTCAATTTTTCAAACTTCAATATAAGTTAAATTTAGAGGCTAAAAATTCATATAGAGAATTTCAATAAAAAACTATTTAGTGCTAGAAATTCAATGGCTTTTGAATTTCTTTGGAATTTGAGGGTTTTTTTTTATACATATTTTTTTTATACATATATAAAATAAAAGAATATATAAACAATATGAAAAATACTGAAAACTGCAGCATATATAAAATCATACATTTTAAATACATATATATATATACTGTATATATATATGTACATACATGTGCAAACATGTGAGATTTCCATCTATAGCACCATCACATTTTAATAAAACACAATAAAATCAAGTAAAAAACCAAGGGTCAGGGGGTCAAGCCTGCAGATTTTTCATTTTATCTAACATTATTTTTATTTTATTTTTCTTTTAACCAACAGACAAGGCAATGGTGAATTTCCCATAAGTCAGAATCTAAAAAAAGGGGCTTTTTATACACACACACATATATATATATATATATATATATATATATATATGTAGACATTTGTTTATGACTACTACTTCTTCTTTTCTCTGTCCTCCTCAGTCCTGCAGGAATCCGTGGAACAACTGCTGCCCCCAAGTGCAAGTAATCCAGCACAGGCCGAGGCAGACACAGAAAGCCTATCCTGGATTACTTGAACCAGGTTACAGCTACAGAGCGGCTGCTTGGATGCAAAAGGCACGGAGCAGGTGGGAGAAAGATCCTCGATCCTTTGTATCTGTAGTCAGTTTGTTTCTCACACACGTTTCCAACACGCCACGTGACAGTTGTTTATCCAGTGACACAGGTCACGTTACGTTACTGTAGCTTCAGAGCGAGCAAAGTCGCAGATATGAAAACACAAAGGGAGGCGTGGAGGAGCCATCTGTGATGGAGCAGTTCGGAATTACAGGACAACATATACGGTTATAAATAATCACATTGCATTTGATTCTTCATGCATTTTAAGGTGTTTCTTATCACAATACCTGATGAACAGTCCCATCAATCTCCACTGGAACGATGAAGTCTGCATTGCTTATGGGCTGTGGGCAAAAAACACACGGGATTTTAAAACTTGTTGCAGCCAAATCACATACGCAGGTGACGTGGATCCGTGTGCTCCGTCGCCCTGTATCACAGCGTGCATTTAAAAGCAGGAAGAAGGAGAAAGGAGAGGGTGCGGGAGGCAGGGGAAGATCGACGCCTTAGGGGTTGTGGGCGGAAGACAAGTGGAGGGCGTAAAAGACGAGGATGAAAGGATTAGGTGGGAGGCACAGAAGAGAAAAAAAAAAGAAAAAATAGGTGACAGAGTGACAGAGGGAGAAAAAAAAAATCATCATCCTCCGCATTCTGAGAAGCACAAAGCGCTCGCTGTCACCTGTTTGGATAGTTTATTGTGCAGAATTACTTCCGAGTGTGATTTTTATGAGCGTGAAGTGACTGTAGCTCATCTGGCAATAGTGGAAAAAAAAAAGAGGATAATATTTAAGATGACTCTGGGCTTTTCTGGATCATTTTATTATCAATTTTTAATTTACAGGTATCCTCTCCAGACATTTGACATTTCTTATTCAGCACTAAACCAGCCCGCCCTTGAATATAAACCGGCCCACGTCCCCGCTGATTGCACTGTATGTAAATGTGCAAATTGGGTCGCCTTCCAGCTTAAACCCACGGTAAGAAGGTACAGTTCAATGGCAGCCAGCAGAGGGGGTGTTCGCTGTAGGAATACTAAAAGCATCACTTTGACTTTTCACATGTCACCTGCATAATTCGTCTAATTTGGCCCATTGACGGGGCGGCCACGGTTGGAAAACCTACCAGGGACGCTTGGGTTTTTCTCGGTGTGACGCAACAGCGGGTCAATTCCCGAGATGAGCGTGGGTGTGATTCTATAGATCGGTTTCGTAACAATCAGCTGGTTAGTGTTTACGCCAGAGAACATAAAGGCACGCTGCCTCGTCTGCAGAGGCAGAGGCGGTAATGAGCCTAACGAGTGACAGGCGGAGGAGAAGGAGGAGAGAGACGCATAAGGAGGAGGAGGGAGGAGACGCAAGGACGGAATTGGCCCGTCTCTTGTTTTTTTTTTGTTTTTTTCCACTCTTCTGCTGAATCACTCCATCATCTTTAGGCTGAACGCACGGCAGCTGCTCGTCTGTAAATGGGCCCCGACCCGAGGAAATAGCGGCGAGGAACGGGCCGGAGTAAACCCGGGATGACGGGAAAGTGGCGTTTGTTTTATGGTACTGCTGCCGAACTCACCTGCTGATCCGGTGTTTCCTTTATTACACACATATCAAAAAAAAAAAAGGATCTGAGCTTTTAAGTCTCTTCATAAAAATCCCATATTCTCCTACTTTCCCTGGGTTTTATTTGAAGCTGTGACATCCATAGCAAGATATATTTGTGCTTTTATGTTACAAAAATCATCCTAATATCATTATCTAGTCTATGAAGCTTCTCTCTGTTGTTTTGTGTCTGTCTCATTATGATTTAATATTTATAGAAGATATAGACCTTCTCATAAGCAAAAAACAATTCAAATCTTACTTTCTACACTTTTATTGAATTCTTTTTATTCATATAGATTTTTCGGTATTTAGGCCTTTTTACTGGCAGTGACAATAAAAGTCATGGGGAGCGAGAGCTACTTTTACCATCATTAATCAACCATCTTGCCCACGAAAGTTCAGGTTTTATGATTCTCTGGCTCTTTTTTTCTTCTCTTCCAGTAAAAATCTTTCATTGGAGGATAGAGGATTGATGCGGCTCGCTGTCTGTAGGGTAAATGTTCAACCACCAGCAGCAGCCGGTCGGCTTAGAAAAACTACCTAAACCCTATAAATTAACTACCAAAGTGTTAAAACAACATGTTTTTTTTTAAATGGTGGGTTATATAAGACTACAGATGCGACGGAGGTGGAATAACCAGCATGAGATTACTGCAAATTTGTTTTATTTGAAAAGAATAAAGAGTTGCTTCAAAAACAATCTTTAGGAATATTATTATTTTCAGTCCGGCGTATCCTTCTAGGCGCTTCCACACGCCCAACACACACTGCGTCTAATCCCAGAGCAGGCCCAGGAATTATCTCCTCATCCATAACGTACGGGATAAAGCATGCAGTATGTGATGTGTTATGTAATGTTTTTTCTTTCTTTTTCTTTTTTTTTTTTTGTCTATGTCCATCTGTGCACTGCATTAGGAGTCCACAGCCAGACTGTTTTTTTTTCCTGCACTAATTGTCCAATTCCGATGTTAATTTGTACGTTAGTGGATTAAAGTTCTTTGAAAAGAATTTGGGATCCGAGGTTACCTCCACCCTCCACTAACCCCCGCTCGCTTCTTGGGGGGAAATAATACGCAGGAAATCCTGGAGGCTTCTGAACGGAACTGCAAACGCTGTCGCCCTGCGTTTCGCTCTCTTCCTCTCCCTGCTGATTCCAATTCATCGCGTTGCCCAAATCCGTTTCATACTGCCTACTGATTTATGAACTTAAACGGATCTTGATGGACTCAATATCCGGCTTGCAATGTGTTTCATCGGAAAAAAAAGGAAACGCAACGTTTCTGACTTGTTTTGTCAGGAGCGGAGGGGAAAATAATAAAACCCTTCAGTTTAACGGAACTGATCCAAGACTTCTGCGAAATTCGTCCCGCAGTCATTCAAGGCAGCGGTACACACTGTATCGGACACACCCTTGTGTGTGGCTGAGCATGTACGTGTGTGTGGCCCTGTACTGTTTGGCATGTGACTGTAATGGGTGGGTCCGGTTCAGTGTATGTGTGTGTGTGTGTGCATTTTTCTCTCCCTTTCGCCTTTTCCACAGCAAATGAGGAATTTGTTTCAAGTGTTTTCGCTTTAGTTATTTCAATCAACAAGTACTTCCCCTGAAACACCATAGGAGAGGCAGACTCGCCATGAGCTTTTTGTTTGTTTTTTTGCACACTTCTCTGTCTTTTCTTATTTGAGCTGAACTCACGCTGAGGTCACAGGCACGCAGACAGATCCACTATACGCAGACATAATGAGCCGAGCTGTGCTGAAGTGGGTCACCAGGTGTGCCAGGTGTGTCAGCAGAGAGCGGGAGGCTGGCGGTGGAGAGCTGACTATAGAATCGTGATGGATAATTAAGACCCCAAAGCAGCCGTCAGACAGCTGAAGGAGTGGAAAACGTCCACTAATCTGACCTTTTAGTTATTTTCGATACTTTCGTTAAGCTACTTAGAGGCAGTTTTTTTTTTCTTTACTCTTCTTATCGCCAACAAACACGTGCAGAGCGATCTGATCCTACTTCCGATTATCGACGAGCCTCCCTCGTCGCGCTGCGTGACATGTTCAATCGCTATGACGATTACGGTCACGCTAGCTTGTTCTGAAACGTCACCAAAGACTAGAACAGTGACCACATCTCTGGAATAGTTCTCTGTATGGCAAATGCCTCCATGCAGGGCCGTAGCCAGGATACCAAGGCCAACATTATATATATATATATATATATATATATATATATATATATATATATATATACAGTGCATCCTGAAAGTATTCACAGCGCTTCACTTTTTCCACATTTTGTTATGTTACATCCTTATTCCAAAATGGATTCAATTCAATTCAAAAAAGTTTTTTTTGAGACTTAAAACTAAGAAACCACATGTACATAAGTATTCACAGCCTTTGCTCAATACTTTGTTAATGCACCTTTGGCAGCAATTACAGCCACAAGTCTTTTTGAATATGATGCCACAAGCTTGGCACACCTATCTTTGGGCAGTTTTGCCCATTCCTCTTTGCAGCACCTCTCAAACTCCATCGAGTTGGATGGGAAGCGTCGGTGCACAGATCTCTCCAGAGATGTTCAGTCGGACTCAAGTCAGGGCTCTGGCTATATATCCAAACATCCAAACCTCCAAATCATAGCCTATTATTGATGGATAATTCATACTCTGACTGAACATGACCTTAAAATATTCATATTCACTGCATGACCTTTAACATTTTAGCATAGGCTACATTTGCAGTAGGATACAGGTTAGCATCTTAATTCTGTTGCACGCTACTTCGCTATTTTTCTCATTCTCTAACAATATTACAATTTCCACCTATCATCCTCTTTGCATGGTCATCCTCTGCCTTCCTTGTTGGAAGAAATCTTAACTTTGATTGATGCATCCACTTAAGTTGCATCCTCTGATTCATTCAAATGCTAAAAACAGACCTGCAGTCAGCAGTAACGTTGCGAGTGTTCACTTTCGCTTTTAACGGGTCAAATACAGTATATGAGCATCTCTGTCACACGAGACTGCACTGATGTCACGATGATTAGGCGGGCTTTGTGAATTTGCTTTTTTTTCAGATTCGTGTTAACATTTTCACTTGCTGAAATGTAGCCTGAGAGGGGAAAAATAAATAAATACAGAGGTCATGACCTTGGTATTCTAAATGGTGGCTATGGCCCTGCTTTCGTGCAAATGTCTTGATTTTACACATTGGACAGGTTCTCAAATAACTTCTAAGTAGATTTGTTGATAGTAAAAAACAGCAGCTATGTCCTTTAACCAACACGATTTACAGTCTCTCCCATCTGCCAGGCTTATTCAGACAACACAGGGATTACAATAGTAGAGTAGTAGATTGCATCTCCAGTACAATGTTCTACAATCATGATCTTGACCATCATACCCTCTCTTTAACCTTCAGGTACCCTCTACTGCACTGAACACTCGTCAAACAAAGCAAGCGTAAAAACGTTGCCATAGAAACAGAAAATGACAGATCTTTTCTGATCTTTTTTCTGGATTTTTACTAAAAAAATCCCTAAAATCGTTCCACGTCCATGAGATTCGTTGTTTTAACAGGACATCAAAAATACCGGAGCAACGACTCGACTAGACAAAGATAATTTCCATGATGCATGGTGGAGATGTATCGGTTGCTATGGCGACGCCTCGTTACAGTAAGAGTTAAGGCCCCCTTCTCCGGTCGTAACCGGTGAATTAATAAAAGGCATTATGTGGACATGATTATGTGTGCCTCGGTGAGGCTGACAGAGCTCGGCAGGACCTCATACTAATAGTCATCGTACCATAGTCCCAGCAAAGAATGGCATCTTCAGGAATTATTTCTGTATAATCCTATTATCCCTGCGGGGGCTGTGAATCAACAGCATGACAGGGGTGAAATGATGAAAAAGAGCACACAACAGAAGTGTCTGTGTACTTCAGCGCGTTCCTGTGTGTTTGTGTGTGTGTGTGGGACGGAGGGAGGGGGGGGGCGGGGCGGTGGAATACCTTGAAGGAGCTGTGTACGAGGGTTTCGTCCAGGTCGATCACCACGCAGTTCTTGCCGTAGTCTTCTATACTGACCTCTGGCAGGAGGAACTTGGCTGGAGGCTGTGAAGACAACACGCACACTTTACAATATGATGGACTCCATATACAGTAAGCCATCATTAAAGGGATTGGACTGAAACACACACACACACAAACAGCGAGAGTGTGATTTTAGCTCAGCGAGAGTGTTGGAGATGATCACTCGTCACTATGAAAACACGAAATGGCATAAATGACCCGCAGCGGTTTGTCTCTGAGATTTATCCAATCACTGCTGCGATTGAGAATTATCTGGGACTTTGATCGTTTAAATGTAGCTTAAACGTGAGCTTTTCTAGCCTGAAACTAGACCTGACTCGGCCTTGCTGTGGTTCTAGGGTTTTACTGTACAGGTCCCTGCTGATATTTTCTGTATTACCTCATGTCAATTGAGCCCTGCGACTGTGCTGCCTTCAGGGTCAGGGGGGAAAAGGAGAAACACTCATGTCCTTTGCCAAGCAGGGCCTGGAGTTACAGACAGGCACGGGACAGATGGTCCGGCCATAGGGGGGCATGCACGCACGCACGCACACATGCACGCACATCTATATGCAGATGAGGCACAAGAACTCTTACATGAAAACAGTGCTCTGCACAGTATGCCAGCCATTTTCTGCATGTGTTTGTGTTTGTTTTCCAGGCTCACTATATCTATCATGTCTTATCTGTGCGACGGCATGCTGATATATGGCGGGAAGGATTCCCTGGCAGCAAGGACACCGAATGACATCCTGTCAGGCTGTGATGAATGTGATTTACACATGCAGGGTGAGCAAAGAGAAACCGGGACCTTGACATTTGCACCAGGCAGCTGCACTAAAATAAAAAAAAAAAAAAAAAAGGTGGCGCTCTCTCAGATTTCTCAAACACAGGAAATAATCTCTCATTTGTGTTATTTCTGAAGGCAAAAAATACTTGGAATTTCAATTTAAAGGATACTTCCACAAAGTGAAATGGGTGTTCTTATTTTATATATTATACATATTCTTTATTTTTTTTAATCTATTAATCACTCAATTTGGTCGACTAAGGAGTTTTAATCCATTTTTACTGCTGAATTATTACACACACACACACACATATATATATATATATATATATATATATATATATATATATCTGGTAAGCACTAGACAAAGAGGCTGTTTTGCATTATTGCATGTGAAAACTGTGAAAACCTCTTACAGGTGATCAACTTATTGTTGATAACTTATTGGATGATAAGTCGAATGACTATTAGCTAATGAACAATTTAGTTGATTTTAGCTGATTTAATTTACTTGATGACAACCCTAATTCATTCCCATGACAAATGGGCAAACCCTGATCAGTAAGTGTATCCAGTAAGTTTAGTAAGTGATTGAATTTAGTTATTTGTCTTTTTTTATGCACGTAAGGTACTGGTATGTCCACGTATTGATCTCTTTGGGGCTCTTTCACTCTACTTTGCATCTACATATGTTGCTTTTCTGCTCACTTTTACCGATGCCGCTCGGAACGCTGCGTTCAGCAAAAGACTGACGCAGGCGTGACCTTTCCGGGTCAGTTCCAGTTATTTAAGTCGTCTCTCGGAGACTTCGGTCCCAGCCGGGAACACAAAGAGCAGACCTCGCCGCCGCATGCGCTTCCTGCCGTTGAAGGAAGGTGTCTGCTGGGCGGCGTAGTTTAAAGCTTGGCTGTGATGCGGGATGCTGTGAGTGTGAATATCTTAAATTACAGTAAACCACAGGCATCGTGTCAATTCCAAAATAGCTAAATGAAGTGCAGTTTCAGCATTTAAAACGGGGATCAGATGCCTCATCTGTTTTCAAATCACTGAAACCAAGCCCCCGTCTAATGGACTAACAGTAGTTCATTGACCACTGATCACAGTGTAATCCTTCTCAGTACCTAATCAAATCAAGCCTATTAAGGGTGAGCCATCCATTGGTTGATTCCAACTGAAGTGGTTAAGGTCTAGAGTTTTAGAGTAAGATTCGATAAATTTTATTTAATAAGAGAATCAATCTCATGTTCTGTTCCAGTAGAAGCAGACCAATCTATAAACAAATCATATGATTTAAGTGCGTTTGTCGTAAAAAAAAAAAAAAAAGGAGAGTAATGATGGTAAAAAAAAATAAAATAAAACATTTATTTTACTTCAGTCAATAATGCAGCACAAAGCCAAGCCTTGAAAAACATAAAAACGGTGCAAGAAGATTTGAAGAATCCCGTTTGTGTCATCGCCCGCATGCAGTTAGGATGATGAAGCAGAGGGAGATGGAGAAAAAAAATGAAAGATCATAATACATACACTGGGGATGGGGATGACCTGGACCTGGTCACACTGGAGAAAATAAACAGAGAGAGAGAGAGAGAGAGATTGAAGGTGGGGGGAGGAGGAGGAGGAGGAGGAAAAACAGAAAGAAACCGGGAAGCACAAAGAAAAACAGTGAAAAAAATTGTTGCGAAGGAGGTTGAACGGCGACATCAATATTGTAATCAACAAATACACGGGGAGGGAAAGGAGGGACGGAGGAGAAGAAGAAGAAAAAAAAAAAAAAGGACATATAGTACACACTGTGATAGAAAGTGAGAACAACTCGCTCAAAAAACAAACAGAGCTGCCATAGTAACAAATACGGCTGGCCAGAAATCCAGCAATAGTACACTGCTGGGAGGGGCTGTGGGCACGGGCCCAGCTCGAAAATCAGCCCCGCGCTATAACAAGGCTTTTTATGGCAAGGTTCGCTAGGTTCGCTCTGAATTAATGGGGACTCGTTTGTTAAGGAGGGTCCAGGGTGGGTCAGCGCCGACCACATGTATAGTGTCTGTAAAGGGCCACACATTCCTCCCCTGAATGAGAGACATTTTACAGGTAAACAGAAGTGGAAATGTGATATTATTTTGCTCCATTTATAGCCCCGTGTACCTGCCTTGGCAGCAGAACGCCGTGTTTGTGGAGGCGCTTCGGGGTTTTGGCGCCTTTTCCCGCAGCCGGGACGTTCGACTTCACACATCCTCACTACACTGGTCAGAGTGTGTGTGTGTGTAAGGAGAAGGGGGGGGGGGGGGGGGGGAGGCGTGGGCGCCGGGGCAATCCATCACACCGGACACAAGGTCTACTTTATGGGGATTAAAGATGCAGCGGGTGTGTGTGTGTGTGTGCGTGCGTGTGTGTACATGTGTTGTCATGGGCGTATGGCAAGACTTGTGCGAGCATGCGCCAGACAGAGCGAGCGTGTGTGCGCACGCGCGCGCCTGTGTGTGTCTTCTGAGCTTCCCAGCGCGCTCTGTGTGTTATTTTGCGCGCGCGGTTGTGTGCGTAGGCAGATATCGAAGAATGCGAGATGGGAAGCGAGCCCGTATTTTCAAGCAGTGGATGGTAAACAACCTCTGGGTTCACCGGGTTTGAAGCAGCTGGAAAAATTTGTGCGGAGGGAGAGCCGAGCGGGGCCTCAGCCTCGGCTCTCCCTCCGCAGGAAAAGGCAAACCCCCTGACAAAGATATACAAAACTAAACAAACGTCCCCGGTTACCGTTAGCGGAAAATGTCATGAAATATTTCGTCTAATTCCCGCAGCGGTACGGTCACCTGGACGCAAATTTGGAACTCGGGCCAACTGGGACGTGAGCGTCAAAGCCCCGCGGAGAAAAATGAGCTTCACCTTGGGAGGGCTGCCGTTCTCCTCCGGCGGCGGGGGCAGAGAAAGTGTCTTGTTGTTGGCGGGTGGTGTCTCCACGTGGTAGTCATTGTAGTTGCGGAAGCAGCAGAAGAATGGGCTGAAAATGCTCCGGCTCCGGTGCTTCTTTAGGCTGCTGTTGGACTGGGAGACTGAAAACAACCAGAGACAGAGCGAGGTTAGGCTGTTTTGCATATAAGAAGTGAGCCACAGAGAAAGTATTCAGATTCTTGACTCGAGTACAGTAGCAAAGTCGCACTGTACAAGTACAAACAAATCAAGCAAAAGAAGAATAGTCATGACAAGTGCACGATACTCACTGTAGCATAGAGTAAGAACAGTCTACCGTTCAAAAGTTTGGGGTCACCCAGATAATTTAGTGTCACCACAATGAGTTGTACAATAAGATGATATGAGACGACATTATTACACAAACACATTGTTCCATTAGAACACTGGACTGATAGTTGCTGGAAATGGGCCTCTATACACCTATGTAGATATTGCACCAAAACCAGACATTTGCAGCTAGAATTATCTTTTTTTTTTCCACATTAGCAATGTATAGTGTATTTCTGATTAGTTTAAAGTTATATTCATTGAAAAAAAACAGTGCTTGTCCTTCAAAAATAAGGAAATTTCGAAGTAACTCCAACCTTTTGAACGCTAGTGTACTATATGTCTGTCCATAATGTTAGCTTAGCTTAGCTTAGCACAAAGACTGAAAACAGTCCTGATGAACTAGCAGCTCTAAATCTCACTGAGTAACATTATTTTTGTTCATTTAGTCTGTAAGAAAAAGGTTTTAAATTAGCCGTTTTACACAAGGTTATATGCTGGTCCATTCTTTGACTCTAGGCAGTTGCCGAGCAACCATCAGAAAGGTTGTTTAAAGCGGGAAAGTCTCTTATTTTTCCTTAGTGAAATACATAGAATATTATTGTCATTTTCTTGATCTTTCATTGCAGCATTTTTTAATCACATAGCGAAAACAAAACCATAGATTCTGCTGTTTAAAATTCCATAAATCAGGGAAACACTGAAACGAGTCAGTGACAGAGAGGAATTGTCACTCCAGGGTCAGTAAAAGAGTCTCGAGTTTCAAACAACATCTAACTCTTGGCAAGAAAGAAAATAAGTGCATTGTCCAAAATGTCACAGTATTTCTTCAAGCAAAGGTTTAAAGGGAGTGTGGGGACTGGACATCCAAAAAACAAGGTAGAAGTCAGGCAAAGGATCAATAATAATCAATCAATAAATACAGAGTGCAGAACTTTTGTCTGATTTCAAGTACAAGCTGCCTAAGTAATACCAGTTACAAATTTATCAAAAGTAAAGGTACTTAATATCCCCTTTCAGTATCATACTATTATAAATTACATTTATATTTAAATTACATTATTTTTCTGATGCATTCATGTGTAAGGAGCATTTAGCTGTTGTAGTATGTCAAAGTGGATCTGATTTTAAATCTTATACTATTAGTTTGTCTAGTACAGATCCTGCAAAGTACAGTATGTCATTTTATTTTTTTTGTAAAAACCTGTCTTAAGACATTACTTAAAAGCAGAATCATTTTGGGCCAATATAATACTACATGGAAGAAAGCTACCGGGCCTAATCCATCATCATAGTAGGGAGTTCAGAGTTCACTGATGGACTCTGTTGTCTGGCCATGTAATACCTTGTAGGTCATGAGATTTGAAAAATATTCTAAAAAAAAAAAGGTAAATAGTGAAAAGTGGCTAAATATATATAAATATATAATAGATATCTGTATTTCTAAAAAATAACATTGCTCGGATCTTGGAAATATTTCTGAGTTGGTAGAAAAAATTTGTTTAGGTGTATTGTTCAAAGCTTAGCTCGCTATCGAAGATAAAACCCTGGTGCCCTTCATATTTGGGATAAGGGGACTGAGCAGCAGCTATGGAGGTGCTGCAGAGCCAATGATAAGCTTCCCCTGTTTTGTTAAAGTTTAGCTGCAAAATGTGTCTGTTTGAAATGTGGCCAGGTTGTTACATTCAGAGTTTAATGGAGATATATAACGGTGCATCATCTGCATAACTCTAAACGTAGATATGAGGATGTTGGTTTAATAAACAGAGAGAAGAGAATTGGTCCAATAATTGATCTTTGAGGTATGTCACATGTTAAGTTATGTGCAGTAAAAGTTTTAAATCTTATTTATAAGTAATAAAAAATCATCAAATTAATTTGTAAAGTAACTATACATTGCATTTTTTTTTACTGCAGTGCACTATTGGGGTAAATGTGCAAATGTGACTTGGAATCGAATGTTGTTTTATGGCCATTTCACAGCAGTGTCATATGATGAGAGCAGATATAATGTGCGTTTAAAAGCTTTTATGTTAATGGAAGCTTTGACGGGAAAAAAGAAAAAGAGACAGAAGTGATGCTTGGAGCCACAGACCGACTGTGTCTCACATGCATCGCTGCATTGTCGTGACACAGAAAGGGGCCTGAGATGTACGACGCACAACACGGTAAGGCATCGGTTAATGCCTTAGGAAGCACAGGGACAAAAATAGCCACCATCAGAGTTGCCCTCTGGGAAGACAGTCAACTTAATTAATACGAAGGAAAAAGAAAGGGACAATTCAAGACAGATTAATATATTAGAAAAAGAGGCAGAAAAAAAGGGAAAATAGGGAGAAAGAATATGTATAGCTCTCAGATCCTGACTAATAAGTTACAACACAATATCAATAAAATATAATAGATTCTATATTATAATCATAATAAGTATTTTTTGTAATATAACTACAGTATATCCGGCAACAATGAAACCTTGATATGCTTGACAAGAAGGGATGATTGTTGGCAGTTGGATTGTGGCAGATCTACGGGGAGAATAAAACAACATACACATACAGTAATGGTCCCTGCTTACATCATCCCTCCTTCACTGTCTCTGAAGCCCATGGCCTACTTTCACACTGACAGAGGAGAAACAAGCTGACTCAAATGGTCTGTAGGGTTGCTATAAATGTTCTATCATGGATCATGATTTTTATGTTTTCTGTTGGGGAGGTTGCGTGTTTAAAAATAGAAAGGACGACTACAAAAGGCTCAAATCTGACTGCGATTGAGGCGTTTCTCAAAGTAGACATCCTGCCCTCTTGATTGCTTTAAAAAGTCGTTTTTAGGCATGGTGATTCCAAAACCCAATCGTCCACACAGGCTGTCCCGGACCGCCGGGAATCATCGTTTCCGTGCCTCGGAGCGGCCGAACACACAGCGCCCCTGTTTACTGCCGTCTTGTTAACGTGTTCATACAGCCGTGTGACACAGGCAGCCCAGTTAGCCATGCATGCTGAGGCTGTTTGCAGCCATCTCCTGTTCTAAGAGCTTTCGGATTGATGCCTGGAATTATCCTCGGGTCGTTCCGACTGGATCTGACAGGCTCCGGGCAGTTTGTCTCCTTTTGTTCTCTCCGGCTTTTGTAGTCCAAAAGCTCGCCGTGGATCTTTCCCGAATAAATGTTTCCCAAGAAGCAACTCTTTGGTGAACAAACACAGCGAAACAGTCGGAGGAGGAAGGCAACAGGCTGTGTTACTATGACCTTGCAGTGCCTTTGTAGACATGATTCACTCGCTGCTGCTGCTGCTACAGAACACTAATACACTTATTGGAAGTATACGGCCTATATTCATCTCCGTCTGCGGTTATAAAAGTAGATTTAAATGTTTGTTGTTATATACCGACGGAGTTTTGATGGTTAAAGCATCAGCAGCAGCAATTTGATTAGAGAAAAGGAAAATACACCATACACTGAATGCATTTACACAAGATTTTCAATCAAATTTAAATGCAAATATTAATGGTATTTCGTTTGTGGTACTCCCTTCAAAAAGGGTTTATAAGTTGCCATTTATAATGCTTTTAGATCAGTTATAAGAGAGCAAAGACCGAAATCACTAACATTTTTAAAATGTAGATTTCATTGTTTGCTAGAGAGTTATTTATTAGTTAATTCATTAATGACACACCAGACAAAGAAATGCATCATCTTTGGTTAAGAATTATAAACAATTTACAAATGCTTCCTTATTAAAAAGTGGTACTGAAATATGATATCCACAGATCTCAGTGTCAACACTTGACAGCGACACTTTCTACCAAATTTGTTCCAGATTTTAAAGGTCCCATATTGTAGAAAGGGAGATTTTAATTGCTTTTTGATTAAAAGAAGGTCTAGATGCTATATAAATAGTGTCCCATGTTTAAAAACATGCAATCCACTTAGAAATGCAAAAAAAATCACATATAAACTGTGTTAAATAAGCTGTCAGGGCTTTTGTACGTTGTGATGTCACTGCCCTCAGTCATTCATATCAGCCAATCAGAGGAGAGACCCATTCATGTAAATGACACAAAACAACCTGTTGTTTCTAGAGCTCCAGAGAGAAGCTTGAGAGAAGAGATGTAAAACTATATTGAGATGATTTTTTTTCATTATTAAAACTACAAATACAGCATGAAAAAGCACCATTTCAAAAAACCATATACACTGATTTTTTAAAACTTTTTTTAATTAGGCGATGGCTGCAATCTAAGAGACAAATGAGCACATGAAAGCATATCTATCTGCAAGACTAGACAGTATGAAGTTAGAACATCTTTTTTTTTATATACGCTAATCTCGGTTCAGTAAGTTTGCCTTCCTCCCTAAAGTTGGCCTCAGAGGCTTTGATGTCATTCCTCCACATGCGATCCTCCATTTTGTGACGGTCTACATTTTCCCGCCCTGGCCCGCTCTCCCCGATCGACCGCCCCAATAAGCAGGTGGGAGCTTGAGAGGGAAAAGGAAGGAGAGAGAGAGAGAGAGAGAGAGAGAGAGAGAGAGAAGAGGGAGCTTGGAAAGGGGAGAGAAGGGCGTAGCATGGGTGGGGAGAGTTACTGTGGCGAGACAGCCTATACTTGGGTCTGATTCTTACTCCACCCCCTCCTGCACCACCACCCTACACAAACAGAGCTTTCCTTTCTCCCTTTGACACAAACAACATAGCTGAGAGTTGACTACTGCCGGAGACCGAGCAAACACACGCGCGCACGCACGCACACACACACACGCAGCATATGTTCACATGTTTAGGCAAATAGCCACGTGTGCAGTGATCAAAAACAGCATCCACTTACAGCACACAGGAAGTTTTTTTTTTTTTTTCTTTGCAATGTCCTTGTGCAGGAATGCAACTGGAGTCAGCTCGCTTTGCATAGTAATGCGGCTTTCGTCAGCCCTGAGAATAACAGCAAAAGGTTAAAGTGCAACGTTTCGCTATTAAGACCGAAGACATGCACAAGCTGCAAAACACAACAAATCTATCAATCAGGATAGGATAAGGGCGGCCTTATCTAACAAAAAGCTCCCCGGAGAGAGAGAAAGAGAGAGATATTTAGCCGAATCTGTAGTCGCCACGGAGCAGGTGCACTTTATTTATCCGCCGAATTCGATTCAGCATATTCCCTTGAAGTGAGAGCTGTGAAAATAGCCCCCTTTAAGTCGTTGAATGTGTCAGTGTTCCCGCTGAACGTTAGGTAACAGCGAGAGAAAAGCTCGGCAGTCAATCAGAGCCAACTGGGCCCGGGCTCTGTGTGTCACATGTTCAGGCACAACCACTAACAAGGCCGGAAGAGGGAGAAAAACGCAGGAAATTCTCAGCATTCCTGACAGGAAGAGATAATCACCCCATGACCCACAGCGTGGAATAATGCCAGGCTCCGAGAGGGAATATGATCCCGGCTTAGCTCGAGACTTCTGAAGTGGCCTCCTTCGCTGCAGCGCAGGGCGTGCGCGCGAGCGTAGTGAAAGCACTACATGCTGCGTTTAAAACAAATCCGAAACTAAGTTTAGCAGCTTTTTTTTTTTTACAGTGCACGGCGTCTCACTGAGTTACGTTAAGGGCGTCCGTCTCTCTCCCTCGACGGGGCTGTCACTTAACGGATCAATCCGGTTTATCACAGCACGGAATCTTCAGTTTCCGGAGTTAGGATGCAAAGTAATCTGCATAAATCTGCAACTGATACATTAAAGATCAGCAATCGGAGATGTTTACAAGGGTTTTAAAGGACTAGTTTGACATTTTTTGGGGGAAACTTGGCTAACCGGGCTCCGTCCAAACGTAGCGACATCCGGGCAAAAGCACCTGGAGGTCACGGAGATGAACGCGAGATCATCACCCACGCGAAGGTGGAGCGTTAATAATTCAGATGGAAAACAAGCCGGTTTTAAATAGGACAGCGGTGTGCTTAACATATACCGAAATAAAACAGCTGGGAGCCAGAGAGAGGTTCCACGCTACCTCAAAGCAAAAGAAAAAAACTAAGGTAACCTGACATCACGGCAAGAATACACCGTCGACTAAAAATGACATGTTACTACGCTCGCATCGCCTCAAGCAGTGGGCACAGTTTTACAGTTTTACAGATTATTCCCCCTCCCCTGCCCTGTGTGGGTAGTTTGCATTAAAAGTAGGACCAGCTGTCTAGGGCTTATATAACACTGTGTGAGATAAAATACGAGATAAAACTTAGCAGCAGCCAAAACGAGGAGCGGGACTTCTCTCTCTCTCCATGCAAAAGAAAAATACACACACACACGACGGGTAATCCGGTCTCTGCCTGGAGCCTGGGATCTAATGTCTTGACTTGACAACATTCAGAGGTACCATTCTGTCCCGGGATAAAAGTGGCGGCAGCAGCGAGGAGGGGAACTCCTTGTTGTGCACTGTGTCAGCGAAACAACAGAGTGGAAGGGATCCCTGCAGACACATAGTACACTCTGATGACGCTAAAAAGAGGAAACGCTTTTATCTTATTCTTCAGGGGTTGCCCCTAATGTTACTTTAATCATCAAATTCGCAGGTTTTTTGGTCTATTTGTACTTCACGGTGCAGAATGAGGTATGTGACGCTGGTTTGAGGCGCCTTTTTTTAAAGGAGCAGTTTGGAAGCCAAATCGGCGTGTGAAGCGTCCACCGCACAAACAACGAGAAAGGCCTTTTTTCAATAAAGTAGGAGACATTTCGCCTGCAGCCGTTTGACTTATGAAACAATATTTGCATATTCATAGACTCTGCGTTTTTCCAAAAAGGGAGAAGGAGTCATTTTAAGAATTTTAATGAGGTAATGAGCCTCTTTTTGTAGATGGAAACTATTGGACACCATTTATTATTACAAGCGGAGCACAGTAAAGGGGATTTTTAAGTGTTTTGAACACTTTTTTGTCGCTGATGTCCAACTTGCCAGTCAACACAATGAGATGCTTTTGTGTCGGTCATTTATTTTAACACAATACAAACGCTCGATGAGTTTTCGGGGAATTAGTATGTGGACGACACTCATCCTCCCATCCGTCCTGTCAGTTATCCAATCAGCAAACACAGCTGAATAATGAGATAAAAGGATCAGGTGCATGTACCAGGTCCAGATTTGAATCTTGATAAAGACCTGCAAAGTTTCCGTTCCTCCTATAACTCATGTAAACTCTTCTCCCACTCCTCTGTGAGTGTCAGTGCCTTGATTTTTTTTCCCTTTTGTACATGTTTTGAGATTTAAACCCAACAATTTGTTTAGTGCTTCTCAGGATTTTACCCATTACTCAACATACCAATAAAGAGAGCGAGAGAGATTTGGGATGACATGCAATAAAAGACTCCAGTCCAACTTGTCCGCTTGAACCCCTGGATTTACAGGATGTACTGAATCTGTTTCTTCTTTAAATAATGGATTCGCTGTTTTGTTTTGCAAATTTACAGAATATAGTAAGTATGCTTGAACGTTTCGTCAGTTTTGTTTGAAAAATGATTCGTTTCTTTTGAAAAATCATTCATATAGGGAGCCACGTTGACTTGAAAGGAATGACCGAGTCCTCTTTTTCCTAACGGATCAATTGGCAAACTTTTCCAACGCTGAGACTTTTCAAAGAAATTTCAAAGAAAGAGTTCCCCATTCCCACACCAACGACATTATCGTTTGGTTTTCACGCGCACACACGTGCATACGCGCAAAAAAATAAAACTCCCGCCGGGAGGAGCGCTGATAATTACAACAGATTGGCTCGCGAAACGATATTTACACCGAAGAGCATCTGCTTCACAAAAACACTTGAACGTACATGCAGCAAAATCCAAACAGCTGAGTGGAGTTGGGTAGCGTCAGATAAGCTGAGCCTGCACTTCAGCCTGCGCGTGCATGTGTGTGCGTGTGTGTGTGTGTGCTCGCCGAGGTCCTCCGTGGCTTATGTGTGAGGCCATCAAGGCAATAATAGCACAGTATGATAAAATAAACTCCCATTAAGCCTTCTTACTTCCCCACACAGACAGCTGAGGCCGGGGTGAAAATTACAGGCTGCTGAGGTACACCCGGTCGGAGCAGATGCCTTTAGTCACAGTGACTGACCCTCAGCTGCCCTTCTGGCTCTTATCTGGCAGGATTTATATATATATACATATATGCATCCTACATGACCTTATGTAACTGACTTTTCCGCCTCGGCCGTGCAGCTGTGTAGGCGCTGTGGCGGCGGTGCCAGCCCGCCTGCAGCCCTTGTGTGTGTGTGGGGGGGGGGCGGGGGGCTTCTCGCTCGCTTCTTGAGCGCCCTGTGAAACGTAGGAGATGACAAGCGCGGGGGGAATTAACCCACTGACAGCTCAGGGAGAAATAATGAGGGAGATCTGACTGTTGCGCAGGAGTTACGTAACCCGGCAGCAACGCGGCAGGGCCCGCGTCGTTTGGGGCTGCGGCAGTTCTTTTTGTTTTATTTAATTATATATATATATGTAAATATACATACATTCCGACTGATGGGAAATCCACCTCGCCTTGTCTGTTGATTCAAAAAAAAAAAAAAAGTAAAATGATCTTTCTTCGGGCTCGAACAAGGACGTGCTTGTACAGTCGGTGACCCTACAATATGAGATCCTCAAACCCAAAGCGAAATTTCGAGATCCCCCGTAGATGCGGAAACGAACCATTAAAAGATGTTAGGATCGCGTGAATCCGATTCATCAAAGCGTTGCTCGCCATGAATGGAAATGGAAGAAAACAAGTAGGTCATATATTTGTGTGTGTGTGTGTGTGCGCTACAGTTTCCCATGCCTCTGCTCTCTGAGAGGCGTTCATCTCTGCATTTCCACACACAGCGTGTCCTACTTCTTGCCCCATGAGATTCGCAGTTAAACAGTATTCACCTTTACTCCCGGAGAGGTAGAAAAATGCCTTTCTGTATCTTTTATGGAGCCGGTGTTTGCTTATCCCTCGCTCGTCTATTTAAAAATGCATAAACCTTTGATGCTCTCCTGTCAAACGGCCTGCAAACGGGCGCGCCGCAGGACTCGGGAAGGGTGACAGAAAATCGTTGCGGATAAAACATGATCTCCCTTTTTTTTTTTGATAGCCAATTACTGGTGATGAATGCCAGGCAGAAGGGAGCAGGACATGCAGATCGGCCCGGGCAGGGGTACCTGTCTGCAAGGCCAACAAAACACAACAGATGCTATCTGATGACTTTCCCCTGCCCTCGTCTATCGTCGCCTCCTCGCTTTCTTCCTGGACCCCGGAATTTCTCCCACCGCATCGATCTGTTTTGACGACGTCCTCCCGTTTGGCGGGATGGATTAATCCCAGCCAGCGGCCTGTTTTTTACGCTCGGCAAGGCGGCCGTTCGCTCTGCGGGGATCGGGAGCGTTTGGAGCTTTAATAACACTCTTTACTCATTGGCAGCCGCCGAAATGCCGATATGTCAAGATATACGGGAAAGACGGAGTGAGGAAATCCCACAACAATACTGTGCGTTTGAAGATAAGCATGACGGGCACGTAGCAAAAAGCAGAGTGTCAGTCTCTGCTTAATTGGGAGGTTTCAGGTTTGATGTGTTGAAAAGTCACTGACAGCTGTAGTCAATTAGGCCAAAAGTTGAAAACAGGGAAAATATACCCACTCGGGTCAACTGGAGTGCAGCAGAGTCGGGAGTTTTATCTTTTATCTTGCGCTCAAACGTATAGTTTCTCGTTCAAAAATCGATACAAACGTTCATGAGCGCGATCACGCGGCGGTCACCTCTCGTGATGGAGGTTGAACATGATCTTACGAAGAATTTACTCGGAATCCTACAGCGATCCGGTCTTTTCAAAGGCCGTGCCGGGCATTCAGGAACACCGTTGGCTCCAAAACAAGCAACCGCAGCTTCAATTGAGGCCCGCAGACAAACATAAACCTCCCCACAACGCCGTCAAACATACGTCCAAAACATACAGACATAAAAAAAAAGGGGGTCGGGCAAATGCTAAAGCTCGGTGTGCAGCAGAAAGGAGCAACGGGGAAAACAAGCTAGCTAGCGGTTGCCCTTTGCTTCTTATCTTTTAAGGTTAGCTAAGATAGCTAGCTAAGATAGCTGCCAGCTCTTCATCTTTAACAAATATGAGTTAGTATCCATCTTCTCCTTTTTTTCTTGTCTTTAGCATTGGCAAGAAATCAGATAACCCAAATTACATTGATATACATTTCGAGTGTGCAAAAACATTCGGTTCCCTGGATAACACCAGAGATACTAATGCTTTCACATGACAAGTTTCAGAGCAGAGAAATGTATTGACTGTATATATAGAATATATGCTATATGGAATATACACTCAAACCAATCACATTTTTCAACACATCCCATCTACATTTATATTTTATTAGAGTTGCATACATACAGTAGTTGCACCCTGTACACACAGTCTGCAACGTAGAAATATGAAAAAAAAAATAGTTCAATTGTTTTTTAAATGTCTCATTCCTTCAGTTTAATATCATGTTTGACACACAACAGCTTTAAATCCATGCATTTGACAATCTGCAGATATTGGGGGGAGTTTTTTGCCAAAAAAACTACCAAAATATGAAAATAATTGTATTGAGTATTGTTGGTTGAGTAATCGGTTTCCCTATTGATCATTGCAGATTTGATATGATCGGCTTGTCGTGCATGGCTACAGATTCAATTAATTTGAATAAAGATTTATACTTCTTTTTAGATTGCGTTATAGCTACTTAACAGGGTGATTATTAAAGCAGAAACTTAAATATCGGTTCCTGAGAAAAGTATCTTCAGTTCAGAGTCTCTGCTGATCTGAGGAAACATCAACAATACAGTCAGTGACTAGATTTATAAACAGGTTATCTGTCTCTTCCTTAACTGGAAGCCAGAGCTGGAGTGGTGCGGTTCTTGTACCGTTTGTTTTCCAGTTTAAACTGCATTCTGAGCGGTTAAAGTATTCACAATCAGCCAATGTGGGAGTGAAGAAAGAGTCAACCCACATAATTTCCCCTGTGGCCTTTCTGAGGACGGATTGCAGTATGATTGCATCTTCTTCATTGTGTCTCACAATCCGCAGCTCTACAATACAGGCTGCCTCATAATTAAGGGCCACTCGGCTGATCTTTGAGTTGGATTTTTATTGTGATGTGAAATTCTGACATAAATCCTACTAATGCATTCTGTGTCGCAAGAGATCCCCGTCATGGGCTCTGGAAAAAAAAAGTCTAGTCTTTAAAACACTCAATCATATTTTTATAATAATGTTATATGTTGTCAAGTTCAAATTCCAAGACAGAATGCATGAATGGCTTAGCTTAGCATAAATACTGGAAGGACAGTCATTTTATTATATGTATATTTAGTTTTGGTTGCAGTTTTTTTTTTTTTTACTTTCTCAAACCGAGAAAAATCTGTAATTTTGAAAGTGATGCGATGGGAAGCTAATTATATCAAAGTTATATCAAACTATAGGAATACTTTGATATTTACGGTAAATACATTTACCGTAAATTCCGGACTACAGGGCGCACCCGATTAAAAGCTGCATGCTTAAATTTAAGGAAGAAAATCAATTTTGTAATTGTATGAGCCACACCGTATTTTAAGCCGCAGGCGGAGGCTCCTTCAAATTCACGTCCATTTGTTAGATTTTAAAAAATAAAACAGTATTATTCTTCTTAAGCATTGTTCAGATATTTACAGGTGAGATTTTTAAAAATGTTTTTTATTTAATTTGCTTAGTAACATAAACAGATGAATTACATACCTACATATTGTAGGTGTTTTTTATAACGGTGCCTGTAACGCGGCTACTCTGAAATACAGCAGACATTTGTATCGCAACTACGTTCTATGTTTTTTTTACTCAACAGTGCATAGTATTCCAGATTCTTCTAACAAGTCCCAATCTGTCAATATCCTTACAACTTTACGTAAGTAAAGTTCTGGGTCACAACTCATCGAAAATGATACAAACCAAAACTGAATAGAACGAAAATCCCATGATAATTCCATTCAAAACAAAATCAAAACAGCGAAAAATATGCCGTTATTTGTTTTCTGATTTTTATTTGAAAAACGAGAAATGAAATAAGTCCTTATCCGTTTTCCGATTTTAGATTCTAAAACGGATATGGAATGAACGAATGACACACGCTGATAATTCTTCTTCGTATTCCTCCAAAAACCTCCACAAAACACAGAGGCCACTACAGGTGCACCGCCAATAATAGTCCCCGGTAATTCACTTCCGTTGTGGAGTTTTCTTTTTATTTGCTGCATTTAAAGTGTAGCGAAAAAGTAGCTGCTTATAGTCCGGAATTTACGGAACTCATTTTCTCGCCAGTAGTCGGTGAAAAGATTGACGCCATGCTACATAACCAGACATTTATCTTAGTGTAACTTAGCTAAAGACAGGAATCAGAGGAAAAGAGCTTTTCTCGCTCTGTCCACCCAAACTTTAAAGGTACATTGTGTTGTTTCTTGCACTACCTAGTGGTAAAGTTGAATATTGCACCCAACTGACCGAATTCAGGTGTAGGAGAACCTCCAGTAGTGAAAAAAAAAAAAAAGACAAACGTCGCAAAATACACAAAAGACTACTGTAGAAGGGTAATAAAAACACAACAATATGTATTTTGATTGAATTAAAACTTACTTATGAATTTTATATTCCATTTCTGCCAAGTCCGTTCCACGAAATGCAACCAAACTTTACACACTTCGCTCACAGCGAACACTTTTTCTTTCACAATGCAACCACTGACACAAAATGACATCATCAGGGAGATATGAACATAAACCCTGATTTTTTTAGACATCCTTTCCAAGTAAAAGTCAGGGATTGACATGTCGACAAGCACCTAAGGGAGCCACTATTGCGATCGTTTGCAAGCTCATAATGTGAAATACAGTGTTGGCAACTCTTTTGCAGTTTCTTACAAAAGCCAAACCAGCTCTGTGCAGTGGAACGAAATCACATAACAATACATTCATTTGCTACTTACAGCTGTGCAAACATAACTCTTGTTGTGGGAACGAAAACGCAATCCCCCCCCGACTTCCACGAAAGACGCGTACAGTAAGCTTATCGGTCAAGGAGCTTCAGCTTCGACCCTTCCCAATCAGGTGCCCAGACAGAATTAGGCTAATGAAGATGTGCTGGGAAACATCTAACACTCAAACACTTCCCCGGAGGTGCAGATAATCTGCTTTTCTGAGCAGCATTGGCTGAAATAGGCTCATAAATATGTAATGAGGAGTCCTGCTTTCTCTCAGTCCAAATGGTGCACTGAATATTGACTCCGCTGTACGCGCACAACGATTCCATGCGATTCTCAGGAAGCGGCGAGGAGCTTTAGGTTTTCACACACGGCGCCCGCAGTATGTAAGAAATGTATGCCGCCGAGCTGAAAGATTGTCATTTTTCCCTCTCCCCCCCCCAAACACGTTGGTCCCGTAATGACATAGCCGTAGGCTACACAGCAGTCGCGAGCTGTGCCAGGAACTCCGGGGCAGCCAAAATTCACAGTGGTGCCCTTCGCTAACTGTGCCGCACACACACCCCTGCAGGTGTGGTCCACACATCATAAACACTTTATTTATACAGCAGCATGTTCCAGGAATAACCTCAAAAGCCAAGTGCCCATGAAATCACAGCCCTTTTTTTCATCAGCTTATAACACAATTACAGCTTCAGTATTTGTAGCTGCAGGCAACGAGGGTGAGACACAAATATTCCGAGGGGATTGTGACACTTTAACGCGGCGAGGAGCAACATTCAGGAGAGTCTCCTGCTCCTCCTTGTCTACAGTATGCGCTCCTTCTCGGATTACTCATCGGCGAGAGAGATCCACGCGTAATAGACAAATCCAAGTACCTTGACCGCAGAGTTTAAAAGTCGCAGGTTAAGGTCTGTATAAGAAATATTGTATAGCTCCCAGCCTTGAGCTGCCGTTGGGAGCAGTGATAGGCGAGGGCTGCATCACAGCGAGTCTTTTCAGGAGAGTACACATTGCTCAGCTTAGGATTGATCTATCTTGATTTACCAGGGAAACCAAGCACGCCATTCAAGAAATTACAATAAAACAGAACATTTATTCTAAGGACTCAGGGGACAAATTCTGCAAAGATATCCAGAGTGGAAGAAACAAAAGTTTGAGTAATGACTTTCCTCAAGAAAAATAAACATATAATAACAACAATAAACGCACTGTAGCTTTAACAGGTGTAAGAATTAATTGCGTGATCCAAGCCAATCAGGAGAGAAAGCCTATTAGTATTATAATCACTGTTTAACTCGACACTCTGGGGGTAATACTGTGTGTTGTCATCATTCACCCAGCAGGAGTGAGGAGCTAAACTCCACCTAATCTGATTAGGGCTCATCCATCGATACCTATCCGCGAAGTTATCGGAGCAAAGCCTGAGCCATTTGTGAAGCACGCCTGAGTCCGTCCGGCCTGTGGCTCCCTTTGAGCCGTCAGTCCAGTCGTTACAATTCATTGCATCAGATCCTGAAAAGTATGCCAAATGAAAAAAAAAACTAATTTGGGTTCCAGAGAGAAAGAAACGCTGTTTTCTCAGGCTCCTACGTGCTTCTGTGCGCATTACAGCAGACAGCGTCAACGTGTCACGGTTATGTTTGATAAAGCGTGAACCCAATGGAGACTCCGCAATAAAAAAAACAGCCATTTAAAGCGACATCTTCCAAATATCGTTGACTTTGTGCCGGTGCTCACCTCATTTAATATAATCCATAATGCATAAAGACATAATCTCCACCTGACCAAACGTCCTAAAGAAGAAAAAAATACTAATGAGTTACTACGTCTTTGCTTGGAATGAAACTGATAGGACTCCGAAAATAGCCTGGCCCGTGCTCTGAAATATTCAGCATGTGTGCGCCTGTGCTTGTGTGTGTGTGTGTGTGTGTGTGTGGCGTTTGTGGCTTCAGTGCAGCCCGAGCAGGAGTAACTGTCCTGGACAACAGTGGTGTTTGTTGTCTGCTTTGACAGAGCCAGCAGTGAGGGGCAGGAACTCCATTCAGGAAAAGCTCCCTGGTGATAGTTTGTGTTTGTCACAGCAGCCAGTTTGAGGGGCCTGATTGTGTGTGTGCGTGCGTGTGTGTGTGTGTGTGTGCACGCGTGTTGTTATTCCTCTAGTCAGCGACTGACCCCGGATTTTATCCCGCCAGATTAATTGTCGGATTCCACACGTCATCCGGGATTTACTGCTCAAGACAACCAGGATGTCGCAGAGCAGAAAGTGTGGGAATTCAATGCAAACGGCTTTAAAATGTGCTTTAAAAAAAAAAAAAGAACAGAAAAGCAAAGAAAGCCACCGGTTCCCTGGACGACATCACTCCGCAAAACGAAGATGAAGTCGAATGTTTGCTTTTCAGTGATTGTTTTCATTGATTTGTTTATGATGTTTTTTAATTATCGAGGCAGCGCCGGCAGATTAGAGTACGCCGACGATGGGGAAGAATATTGGATATGTGCGGCGGTACATAAATCATAATTGATCGGGCCGCCATTATCATTCAGGTCGGTCGGTCCCGGAGCTTTTCCGCGTATTGGAAATAAAGGTTAAATCAAAAGAGTCGATGCTGATCTTTTGAATTCCATTCGAGGCCCGGTAAGGACCACACAGCGAGCACCCGCTGAGTCCCGGGTGGTGCATGTATGTCAGTGGTGCTCGGCGGAGGGTGATGCAGGAAGGTGACCTTTACTCCAGCGGGGGAACAGGGTGAAACAGGAAGCTGTGGTCCCCCTGGCCTCCAGGCACCCTACGGCTCGGTGGGACGGGTGTTTGGGGAATGTCGGGGGGCCCCTGAGCTCCGAACAAAGCTCCCGCTGTGACCTACCATGGACACCTGTGTAGCCCACAGAGCATGTGTGCATGCAGGGCAACACTCTGTCCAACAAATATGGGAATGAGGTAAACATGCACGTGTTTCCTCTCGGGGGTTGGGAGGGGGGCACAAAAAAAACCTTTTTCAAAGTAAATGCAAACCGAAATAAAGCTCCTGACTCATGGGAGGTGGGGGGGGGGTGTCATTGATGTCATCACCACATGGCGAAGTGGCGACTCTTGTGCAAAACAACGAGGGAGAAAATGTGTTTTTCCCTCCAGCCTCTTGTAATCTGCGGAGCAGATGTTGAGCTGGTGTTTTCAGGCACTTTCCTAAGCGGCTTTTTGGCCATGTACTGATACACACTATCGGCCGTGTGATTGATTTCATCATCAATAACCACTGCTGCACAGGCGGAGGATGACAAACAGCGCGGGCAACAGCATGTAATAGCCCTCACGTTGGCTTTTTATTGCTTTAGAGTGGTGCTTTTACTTTGAAACTGATCAACTGTGGAGAAAACACACCAATGTTATTAAAAGGCTAGAACAGCATTAGCATGTGATCCACTACAACAGATAAGGGACTTCAAACCTGTACATATCTGAATGCATCACATTTGGTTCTTTTCTTCAAACATCAAAACTGGTGCTGATTTTACACCAGGATTTAGCTGTTATTAATAGTAAAGCGGGCATTTTACAGTGTTATGCATGCAGGGAGGGAGGAAAAGGAGTAGAGTACCCGCCCCCTGTAGTAAACCGAGCACACTCTCCACGGATGAGAACATTTCACATGTTTTTTTAAATCGTAAACTGATAAATTAGCGCGTTGTGCTATTAAAAAAAAACACAATAAATAAATAAAACAAAGCCCCTGACAGTAAAGTTTCTGCCTGCTCGCAGGGGGATATAAAGTGACAGTCTTGGCTCGGAGGCTCTTAATGTTTCCCTGCTTCAGCCGAACAATGGAGGTTTACCGTCGATACGCTGGAGCCCAGTCTCCTCTCCGCACCGAGCCGCAGATCAGCTTGGCACCGCGCAACATTAAACAATAAAGCGGCTGCGCCAAAACAGACGGCAAATTGCAGCCGCGTTAAAAAATAAAAAAAATAAAAAATAAGAATTAAATAATAATACCAAAAGGTGTCATATTCTGCGGGGTTTTTCCCCTTACCTTTATCTGGACTTGAAGAAATGCTCTCCTCCTCTTTCGGATTTGCAACCTGTGTTATTATGGACGTGTTGTCCATGGAAACGAGATGTTACGGCACCTTTCGGGCTACAGCGTTTTATTCCTTGGCGAACATTACCAAGCGCGCTACAGCGCTCCTTCCCGGCCGAGGCACATAGGCTAAAGAGTCCGCTGTTTGCAGCATTCGGATCCCATTTTATTCGAAGCATGCAGTCCCATTCCCCCCTCTCTCTCTCCCTCTCTCTCTCCTTCTCTCTCTCTTTCCCTTCTCTGAAAGCTCAGCGACGAGAGGAGGCGTCAGCGGGAAGAAGGAGAAGGAGAAGCGGCCACGGCGCGTCCAACATCTGATGTGACAAGTCCGACGAGCGCAGGAGAGAAACAAAGCGTCAGTCCTGCATCGGAGCCGTGTGCGTACGCGCGCGCGCGCGTGTGTGTGGCTGTTGCAGGCGGCGTAGCCCCCGCCTTCTGCTGCTGCTGCTGCTGCTACTGTACGCTCCTCCGGCTCCGGTACAATATCCGCCGATACTGTTACAGTGTTTACCCAGAGATGGCGACCGTGCAGCCTCGCTACAACAACAACAACAACAACAACAACACGCCTTCACCAGTCCCGCAGTTGGTGCTGAATGACCTCCCACTGCGCCCTCACACTCACTCGCCTCGATAAATGCGCCGGGACAGACATTATAGTCCCTTTCGCAGCGCAGATAATGTCATATTTCTACTTTATGCATGTTACGGAATGATTTGGAGACATATTGAGTTTGTTTTGGAACAGGAAATAGCACAATAGGCGTGATACTGAGGTCAAGAGTCCGCCAGTGCAGACCCCACCCATCTTTTTTTGGGTGCTGTAATATCGGGAAATAATAATAATTATAATAATAATAATAATATATTGGATTTTTATGGGGTCTCTCAGAAATGCAACTCAATGTGGTTACAGATATGAGATAAAGATATGAGATTCTGTTGTCCTCAGGTTTAGGAAGGAAGGAAGGATGAAGGGTTATAAGGAGGAAATAAGTGAGGAAGGAAGGGAGGGAGGGAAGGAAGAAAGGGAAGAAGGGTGGAGGAAAGAAGGAAGAGAATAGGAAGGAAGGAAGGAAGGAAGGAAGGAAGGAAGGAAGGAAGGAAGGAAGGAAGGAAGGGAAGAAGAATGAAAGGAAAGAAGAGAGGAAATAAGTGAGGAAGGGGAAAAGGGTGGAGGAAGGGAGGAAAGGAAGAAAGGGAAGTAAGGATGGAGGAAAGAAGGAAGAGAATAGATATGGAGGAAGGAGGGAAGGAAGGAAGGAAGGAAGGAAATAAGTGAGGAAGGGGAAAAGGGTGGAGGAAGGGAGGAAAGGAAGAAAGGGAAGTAAAGATGGAGGAAAGAAGGAAGAGAATAGATATGGAGGAAGGAAGGAAGGAAGGAAGGAAGGAAGGAAGGAAGGAAGGAAGGAAGGAAGGAAGGAAGGAAGGGAAGAAGAATGAAAGGAAAGAAGAGAGGAAATAAGTGAGGAGGGGGAAAGGGTGGAGGAAGGGAGGAAAGGAAGAAAGGGAAGTAAGGATGGAGGAAAGAAGGAAGAGAATAGATATGGAGGAAGGAAGGAAGGAAGGAAGGAAGGAAGGAAATAAGTGAGGAAGGGGAAAAGGGTGGAGGAAGGGAGGAAAGGAAGAAAGGGAAGTAAGGATGGAGGAAAGAAGGAAGAGAATAGATATGGAGGAAGGAAGGAAGGAAGGAAGGAAGGAAGGAAGGAAGGAAGGAAGGAAATAAGTGAGGAAGGGGAAAAGGGTGGAGGAAGGGAGGAAAGGAAGAAAGGGAAGTAAGGATGGAGGAAAGAAGGAAGAGAATAGATATGGAGGAAGGAAGGAAGGAAGGGAAGAAGAATGAAAGGAAAGAAGAGAGGAAATAAGTGAGGAAGGGGAAAGGGTGGAGGAAAGGAAGGAAGGGAAGTAAGGATGGAGGAAAAGGAAGGACCCTTCCTTCCTTTTCCTCCAGTGAGGTCAGTTTGACCCTGGAGGACAACGGAAAGGTTAAGAACATGTTAAATAATATGTAAAATAAATGAATGAACATGGATATGACATGAAATAAAATAAATGTCAGAAGAGTTGGTTGTGTCTGGATTTAAAGGTTGAGTCTTAACTCACCACAATGTTCTAGTTGTTCTATTATTTTCCTTTAGTCATTATAGCTACATTATTGATTATTATTAATATAATCAATAAAAAATCTAATTGTGTAAATAGTTTGTAAAACCACAGATTCCAACAATATTATCACAATATTGGTAATGAACTACTTAGTAAAAAATCTTGTGATATATGATTGTGTCCATATTGCTAGAATTATAATAATAATTCCTTCAGAATGTACATTTTTCATATTTGACACCCCATGCATATTTGGTAAATAATATCTATGCCCATGATCAGGCTACAATCAATTCTGCTTCAGAGCTTTATTCCTGTCAGGAGTATAATTCTGGCACAGAACACTGAATCTTGTTATTGTAATGGATTGAAGTTAAGATTTATGATCTTTTTTTCCTGCTTAAAGGTCCCATATTTTACCCGTTCCCTGGGTTTTATTTGAAGTTTTGATATTCCTAACAAGATATATTTGCGGTTTTTAAGTAGGAAATCATCTTAATATAGTTTTACGCCTCTTCTCTCGAGCTTCACTCCGGAGCTCGAGAAAGAACGGGTCATTTTGTGTCTCAGTAACATTAATGAGCCTCTGTGATTGGCTGATTTCAATGGCTGTAAACTGGGGGGGATGCGATGCGACTGTATAGTTGTGACATCACATCTTGACAGCTGAGGGGAAAGAGGGGAGTGTGTATTTCTTGGGAGTTTTGAAACATGGGAGAGTATTTATATAACTCATAGACTTTCTTATAAAAAAAAGGTCAAATAGCAATTAAAATCTCATTTTCTATGATATGGGACAGAAACAACAGCAATGACATGACCTCAGTCCCCAGTAGTAGCTGCAGGCCCCGTGAACACATTTAAAACAAGCAGGTCTATGCAGGGTGAGTGATTTTTCAAAATATTGTTAACGCATTAGATGTGTCCTCTGGAATTGTAAATATCAAACATTGTGTGGAGTCTATAAACAAATATACGGTATCCATCCATTTATATAGACAGTGATTACGGCTGACATACTATATTTTTTTTTAAAAATCGAGGTCAAGGTCAAAATCTGTGCAGCAAAGGCAGAGATATCCGTACTTTTATTCTTGCCAGGCTCCAAAAATGTGTGAGCCTACATTACCCACAATGCAATAGCATCTATTCATTTCACCCTCCCTGCCTGGTTAAAAATACATAGCTAATTTGATAATTATTGCTTATTGTGACTTATTGTTGCACAAATCAGGAGGAGATGAAGGGATTCTGTTATCCTGTGATTACACGTGACAAATAAAGGTTGATTGTTACACATTTGTAGTCTCTAAACCAAAGATGAGATGACCTTGGGTTGTTTTTTACTTTAAGAGCTCCAAGATGTTAAACAGATATATATTCGCAGTGAGAGAATTAAGAATAATCTGACTTTTATATGTAAAAAAAGAAAAATAAACAGGCGGGAGGGGGGAATTATAGCATATAGCTATAGTGTCCCTTTAATTTATTGTTTGCATCATCATCATTTCCCCATCCCTTTAAATACCTGTGCGTGTACCGATAAACAAAACGCTCATGCTATCGCAGCCTCCACGTATCCAACGACATCTCCAAGAGAGGTCGAGTGGTTTTCTGGCCCGTCTCCAGCTTGTGCCTGAGCGTTCGTCCCTCTTCACCTTCGCTGTCACTTTAATGGAGCCGAGGCCCACGCGGCCCTGAATGACCCCGTGCACCTGAGAGACGAGCGTAAGATGGCGCACAGGCAGGAGGAAAGCGGCAGTGAGTGAGGGGCTGTCGTCTGTTGATGCCGCTCGCAATAATACGTAATGTTTCCAGCGGCAGCGTCAGTAACACGATGCTGTCAGCGTGGGTCAGTGCCTCCGTCCTGATATTTGCAGCGACATATGTACACAGACCGCCGGTGCCACAACACAGGTCTGGTGTCTCGGAGCCACTTTGCACAGTAACAATCTCTTCACAGCACTTGACAGTCGATCTCAGGTTACTGTGTCTGTCCAGACTGCACGGCCTCTTGAAATCTGATGACACTACGCCTGCGTGTAACCACGGCTCGGTTGCTATACAGTGATAAGATCAATAATTCTTTGAAAATTAAGACCATTAGACCATTAAAAAACCCCAAAATCCTTTATGGGGAGTGACTTATCAGAATGTGGTATCACAATGCCTGGAATTATTCTATTTCCAATCATATGAGCGTTATAATAAGTGTTTTGTCTGGTTAATCATTGTGCAAATATTACGTGAAACTCTTGGGTTGATCCTTTGCCTGCAAAATGTTACACCAATATATTTATAACATTCCAACTACACTGTAAAATAACAGAAAAGTATCATCTCATAATACACTTTATTAAAAAATACAGTTTATAGCTTTAATTTGACATAAAATACAATGTATTTGTTGGCTTTTAATGATGATTTCCATCGATATATAATCTTTTACATTTCTTATAAATACATACTGACACTCCCATAATATAAACTAAGTTGAGTTTATTCACTTTCTTTAATACAACAAATACACCAGTGAAACCCTGTTGGCCTCTGACATTTACTTTCTGAAATATTTCTAATGATATCTTTACAATAAGTATTGCTTCTTGTTCATCATTGTGCAAATATTACATGTAACTCTTCACAATCTCAGTTGATCTCTCGCCTGCAAAATGTTACACAAAGGTTGGTTCTATATTGAAAACATTAGGACTGATGAAAGCCTGAAGTATAACAGCCAAAAGCAAACATGTCCAGTCCAGAATGAATGGCTGTTCAGCTTGTTAGACTGAGCACCAGCACTTAAGAGCCTATTTGGGGACACAGATAATCTCTCTTTGAAAAATTACAGCTGCAGGGCACTAACACTTCCTCGCCTTCTTGTTGGCGAAGTGGCGAGTGTCAAAAGGATGAAGAAACATCCGCACGTGCCGGACCGACACCGGACGTCACGAGACGTTCCCGATCACCGGCACGAAACCCACGTTGGCCTCTGACATTTACTTCCAAAGGGGTTTGTGTGGCACAACCCCCTCGAGCGACGTATTCCCGTTGATGAATAATTCAGACGAATATGGTTTTGATATTAACTTTGATAGGACACAGATGAGCTTTCTCACTATCTTCAAGTACATCTAGTGGTGTGCTGTCAGGTCCTTGAATGTTTTATGAATGTGGGTGTAGTTCAGTAAGGAATTGGAATCATCTCTCTCTGCATGGGCCTCTTTCACTGTTTTTTTTTCCCCCTCAAGTTGTCAAGCATTCAAGGTCCTCCTCATATAATCAATGACACAGTGAGGCTTGTAAAGAGTTGAGTACAGAAAGAGCAGATAGCGTGATGTGCAGACATCTTATAGAGGCAATACATTTATAATAAAAGACCTTTTCTTCCAGTTTAAAGAAAAAAACTTTTTTCCAAATGACACACTGTGGTTGACCTGTCTGTACTAAAACTTTAGTTTTGTAGAGCACTTTTAAGCTATAGATGTAAGGTGATAAACATCTGGAATCTATGTTTTAAGTACAATCCACACAAGAATAAGAACAATATTAGAATAGAATAGAATAAGAACACAGAAAATACCTCAAAACGCATATAAAACGTATCCCTGCAGTACCCAAATGAATTCTTTTATAGCTTAAAATGATATCCCTAATTAATTATTTATATTCACAATATGTTTTCAATTCAAAGAAAAAAACGATTGATTCACAGTTCATACAACATAGTCAATAAAACATTGCAACTGGATATGTTCTGCTCATGTATAATTTGTTGCTGTGCTGTCATCAGTTCGTCTGCAGCGACATCTTGTGGAGAAAATCTAAACTAGGCGCAGTTTCCAAATCATGCTTTTTATAATGTGGATGCATTTAGAAAAAACGATGCACCATATGTACATTTCCCAAATGATTTGCAGCATGTTATCTGCTCATGTCAAAGTCCTCATTTCACTACATCATCAAATAATCAGGCTTAAAAATGCAGAAATGTTCTGTTATAGAGTTTAATCACATAATTGAATGTAATAAAATGATACACCATTGATTTAAAAAGTGTTTTATTATTATTAATAATAATAATATTTTATTTTACATGTAAATTCACAATACAACTGTACTATTCATGTATTTGAGAAATACAAAATAAATATATATATATAAAAAATGGAAAAAATGCAAAAGTACATTTTGTTACAGTGTAGGTGACACTATAATAATAATAATCCTCTTCTGCCATTTGGGATAGTAATGATTTCTTTAGAATTAAATGGACTGCAGAAAACCTTGATATGCATCAAACCGTTAAACACGGTTCCATTTATATGTAACATAAAATCAGAATTGCTAGGAAGGCTATCAAAGTAAAAGATCAGAAAATGCCAACCAAAAAACACTAGTTTAATCGAATTTGTCACAGAACGCGTGAAACTGATCGGTCAACAATCCATGACCACTTAAACTCGAGGCTGTTTACTGTCAAGCAGCAAAGATCCAGACTGAACTGACTGAACCCACCTTGATAAAACAGCCACCATAGACAAAACATCAGGAAATGTTTATATTAGTGAAAGGGTATTAAAATGATTGAAACAGTGTAGTTTATTACTATACTATTTGTATAGTAACAAATAGTGAGATACATGGGGGCTCCTTGTATTTACAGCAGTATACAAGGAATGAGACTGAGCAGATATATTATTATGGTATGAATTACTTTGGATTCAATGACATCTGAGGGATTATGCTCAAATCTACTTCTATATGTTCTATATTTAAACATCATAACACTGCGAACAGAAGAGAATCTGTACAAGTGCACATCTCCCCTTAGTCCTCATTAATGTTGAGGGAGATAGAAGTTTATTTTATGTGCTACATAATTCCAAACATCTGAGTTGATGCTGCTTTGAAAAATTCAATTTAAGTTTTTAAGTATTAATCAGATTATCTGCAGTATCATATAAAACATGAAATTACTGTAAAATGCAGCTGGATAGGAGGTTATTAAATATGTATTAATAGAAAAATTTAAGTGGAATCCTTGCGGTATTAAGAATGACTATATTGAGTAGAGACGGCCATCTTTATGTCAATGACTAAACAGACTTTCTCAAGCTTGTCCTTTATAGACACACTAATATTTGCATTAAAGGGAAAATCCAAAGACCTTTGAAGGATGTGGGCACAATTATGGATTTCCTGAAAATGGGCCTTGCCTCATGGAGGATTTATCAATTGATTAATTTATCAATTTTTTTAATTCTGACTAAAAGATAGTGTTGTCTTATCCTTTTGATAGTTCCGTTCCCTTTAGTGTAGCTTACCCTTTCTAGTGAGCCAACATGCATATGCAATAACACTGGCTCTGATTGACAGGGATAGAAATGAAGTTCAATTAGTCCTATTTCATATCAATATAGCTGCTGTGAACTTTTTTTTTAGAGTTAAATTTATATTTCTATTGTTTTAATATTTTTTCATATAAAATTCTTTCTTTTTCAGGCCTTTAATGTGTGGCTTCAGGAAAAAAATCCACTTGAAAGTGATATTTAATTTAATTTAACATTAAATTTAACATTTGACATTAAATTCATTTTATTAGTATTTACCTTATTTACAATTACATAAATTTGCTATTTTTTCTAAACTAAAATCCATTCTTTTCTTTCTCAGGCAGCTGTCAGCTTCCATAAATGTGATGAAAAAAAACACATGAAAATTATATTAAATTCTTAATTAAATTAAATACATTTTATTTCCTGTAAATGACAACAGTGTTATTATCTTATAGTCTGGTGTAATTTATTTATTAAATATTTTTTCATGTCATATTTGACGAATCTGCCGACAGCACTCTCCGTAGCGAAAGTGCGGCGCCGCGGCGGCGGCAGCGTTTACTTATTTCCAGAGATTTCATCATTCTCCTCGTCTCTTCTTACCTCCTGGCGGTCCATGCTTCTCTGCAGCGCAGTATCTGCCCTGCTGAGGACCAGCGCTGACATCGCCTCCTTCTGCCCGGCGTCCACGGTCCCGTTTCTCCGGCAGTCGCTCCGCTACCCGCCCCGAAACAGACCGTTTTCGACGTCGGTCCGCGCGTGCAGGAAGAACAAGAACAAGAGCAAGAGCTCGTGGCTGCAGGAAGGACGAACCATGGACGGCAACGTTGAGGAGATTCTCGCCCCTTTGAGGCTCGCGGTCAAAGAACAGGTAACTTTCCGAATTATCTCGCAATCTCAGCTGAGAATACTTTTAAGTTGTTAAGCGTTTGAAACATATTTAACGTCCTCTAACGCCGTCACGTTGAGATTAGCCCGCCGAGCTAACCGGCTGCTAATAAAGCTGTCAATGAATGAGAGGCTACATGTATAGCTGCTAATGCTTTTTTTTTGCCACGTTTCAATGTGCTGCTGCAGACATCTGCGACCAGGGTGGGGTTAAAGAAACGAAGCCAAGTTCATGCTGCTCCAGAGAAATCGACCCAACAATCAGCTGACCGCTTTGTAAACAGGCCCGAGGTTGAATTGTGGCTTTTCTGTGTTTTAGGGGGACCTGGTGCGCCAAATGAAACAGGAAGGCGCTCCTGATGTGGACGTTACAAAGGCTGTGGCTGAGCTGAAAGCGAGGAAGAGAACTCTGGAGGCCAAGGTGAGTCAATGTTCTCTTAGTTTATATTAAATCCAAACAACCGAGGCAAAATTCAGTCATTAAATATGATTCAAGCCTTTAAAATAACAGAAGCTCTATGGTTATTCAGGATTTCCAACGAGCTGAAGGATTTGGTTGATTACTCACTTTCAGAATCAGATTTATTTGCCAAGTAGCAAGTACAAGGAAATCTTTGTGGTCCAGATAGCAGGGTAGATGGGTGTAAGGATGCTTTTTTTCCCCAGCTGTGTCAGTCATGCTATAAATGTGCATTTATCAACATTACAGTTGAGTCGAGTGTCATCTACAGACATTCCACTAGAGCTGTCACTGTAATTATTATATTGACTTGTATAACTGACTCATGTTTCATTATTATATTAATGTTTTCACACAGTATAAGACAATATATCCAACAAAAAGTAGTTTTCGACTACTTTTTGAGAAGACTTATCTTTTTTCCCCATTGACTTATGACCATATTTCATTTGTTTTGGTGTACATGCACAATGCTATTTTGTCATATCAGCATAAAATGGTCTTAAAATTGCAATAATATTGTTAATTATATCCGGGACAATATATGAGCCAACAAAAGTAGTTATTGTGACATGTGCAGTTGTTACACAGGTTATGTTTTATGTTTGTGTGTATTTAATGAATTTGCCTGGTGGTTCCCAGACTCAGCTTTTAAGTGCTGAACTGTGGGTTTTTGATTGACAGGCGCACATTGATTCTGCGATTTTATGCATGGGAGCTGTCATCATAGCAGCCTTCCATAGCCCGGTTGCAGATACATTGTTTTGTGTGGACGGAATTAAATATTTAGAATTTTATGTCTTTTATGGAGAAATCCATCGTGGTCCAGAGGTCAGCAGGAAAAACAGTAAACATGAACATTAAACACAAACATGTCGGTGTAGGAAAGACAGCAACAGTAATTTACATTTGTGTGTAGTGGGGGTGAACTACGGTCATGAATATTGATAATATTGTACAAAAGGCTGAATATACATACAAACAGATGTGTGTGTATATATAAATTTGAGCAAATATAAAATGTCACAAACTACCTAATTCTAGCTTCTTGTTAATGAGGATTTGCTGCTTATGTGATAGTAAACTGATATCTGAAACTAATATCTTATTTAGTTTCTGATAATTTATAATTGACAAAACAACTCCTCTATTAATTGAGAGAAAAAATGTTGACCTCCAGGAAAAAGGAGCAGAGGTTGCATTTCATGCAGCAAATCGATGTATTCTAGTCTTTTAATTTTAATTTGGGGACTGTGCCAGTGCTTTGGATCGCTCTTATCAAACCAACATATTGATAAGCTGAGACTGAGAAGTGAGAATTGACTAGAAATGTGTGACAACATGGGAGATTTGTTCAACATGGATGAAACCCATCCAGTATTTTGCCAAGCTGGAACCTGGATAGCAGTATTAGAAACGTTTGTCTCATTGCAGGAGCTGTCACTACAACCAAAGGATGACATTGTTGATAGAACCAAGATGGAGGACACCCTGAAGAGGCGATTCTTCTACGACCAGGCCTTTGCCATCTACGGAGGTGAGATTAAGACCGTTAATTGGGGGATTGCTGTTTTCGGTTGGCGCATAAACCGCCGTACACAGAGTCTTTAAGTACTTTGTTACCATGCAGTAATCCTCCTCAGGGGTGAGCGGCCTGTATGACTTCGGCCCTGTGGGCTGCGCCCTGAAGAACAACATCCTGCAGTACTGGAGGCAGCACTTCATCCAGGAGGAGCAGATCCTGGAGATCGACTGCACCATGCTGACCCCCGAGCCGGTCCTCAAGTACGTGCACTGCTGCTGTTTTATTCCCCCCCCCAGCTTCCACAGATTGTTAAATCCTAAAATTCCATTTTCAGAATTTAAGGTTATACAGTATCTTGTTCTGATCAGTGAATAAAAATGTATATATATTTTAAAATTATAATGCTTTTAACACTTCTCTAATGTAAGGTGGAACAGTGGAACACAGTTCATTGTATTATCACAACTATACTTAAGTCATTACATGACTTTTATAGGTATTACACAGGTTGTGGTTATGTTTTTGTTTATTTGAGGATAACATTAGTAGAAGTTGCCTGGTGGTTCCTAGAGTCAGCTCCAAAGTGCTGAACTGTAGGTTTTTGATTGACAGGCGCACATTGATTCTGCGATTTTATGCATGGAAGCTGTCACTATAGCAGTCTTCCATAGCCCGGTTGCAGATACATTGCCATTTTGTATGGATGAGGTTCAATATTTATCATTTCTTTTTAGGATTCTTGACAAATTCGTGTTTTTTTTTATTCCTGACCAGGACGTCAGGGCATGTGGAAAAGTTCGCCGACTACATGGTCAAAGACGTCAAGAATGGAGAATGCTTCAGGGCGGACCACCTCCTCAAAGGTACATCTGCCTGTTGTCTTTTGGCGTATTTGGACACTTTCCTTCCGCTGCTGTTTCAATTAAAGATGGATCCTCCTAAAAGTCGGTTTCTGCAAGTATTTTCACCTGTATTATTGATGGGGGGTTTCTGCAGAGGGATGGATGGACCCAATCCTAATTTGTGTTGCCAATGGCTGCTGCCGATTGGCTAAGCTGAAAGTATCGTTGCTGTGCCTGAGGGAGAATGGAAGTGGCCGGACCAGCAGAAATCACACGAGGCTTTCATAGCAATACAAGCTTATAGGATCAGAGGCTGGAGCTGGGCCAAAAGCTGGGAAAAAAATATATCAGAGGATCGTGTCCGTTCCTACATGAAAGAAATGTCATAATGAAAGTGAAAATGTTCTGCGTGTCATGTTATGTATGAACTGAGACGTATTAAGTGAATCTAGTATTCTATCCGCAGGTAAAATAAGATCAATGAAACAAAATGTTAATGCTGTCTAGTATTATTACAGCAGTTTTTAAAGCATTGTCTGCATCCTTTAGCCCATCTCCAGAAGCTGATGTCTGATAAGAAGTGTTCAGCAGAGAAGAAGGCTGAGATGGAGGACGTCGTCACTCAGGTCAGTGCAGACTGACAGTAAAATGCTCTTTTGTGGGATTGTATGGATAAAGCTTTTTCTGAAAAGGTGAAAATGTGTTTTTTTTTCTTATTTTATCTGTAGATGGACAACTACACTCAGCAAGAACTGACCGATCTCTTTGTGAAATACAACGTCAAGTCACCCACCACAGGAAATGACCTCACGCCACCCATCTCATTCAACTTGATGTTTCAGACGTCCATCGGGCCAGGAGGGAACATGCCAGGGTAAAAACTCCCAACAACACCGCGGACATGTTTTCCTTTGTGCCCTCAAAGTTGTGTAATTGGTGGTTAATCGGTTTTAAATTAAATCCGCAGCTATCTGAGGCCTGAAACTGCTCAGGGAATCTTCCTCAACTTTAAGCGTCTATTGGAGTTTAACCAGGGAAAACTCCCCTTCGCTGCTGCTCAGATAGGAAACTCCTTCAGGAATGAAATCTCTCCTCGCTCTGGACTCATTCGCGTTAGGTGAGGGACCCTCTTAGTCGCCTGTTATTTTAAGTATTTTGTATCGCTACCTAAAAAGGTTAACTACTTGCAACGCGTTTCCTCACAGAGAGTTCACCATGGCCGAGATCGAGCACTTTGTGGACCCAGCTGAGAAGGTCCACCCTAAATTCTCCAATGTAGCCGACCTGGATATCATGTTATACTCTTCTAAAGCCCAAACCAGCGGCCAGTCTGCACAGATCATGAAGCTTGGTGATGCTGTGGAGCAGGTAGGGATCATTTGTTTGGCTTATTTTTTTCTTTTGAGCATCCAAAAGCAACATTTAACTTTTGATTTGTGTCAACATAAAGCGTTATATGAATGTGTTTTTGTCACCATGTGATGTCTTCCTTCTTCCCTGATGCCTTCTTTCAGTGTTACATGGGTTATGGGTATTTTTGTGTATTGAATTGAATGGGTATTCACTAGAAATTGCCTGGTGGTTCCTAGAGTCAGCTACTAAGTGCTGAACTGTGGGTTTTTGATTGACAGGCACACATTGATTCTGTGATTTTATGCATGGAAGCTGTCACTATAGCAGCCTTCTATAGCCCGGTTGCAGATACATTGTTTTGTTCTCAGAACGAATCTTAACAAAAAAGGTTTTGTTTGTTTTCCTCTCCAAAACATCCTTTGATTTTGGATTATTTGGGGTTATGTTTTTAAATCTTCTATTATGAAATAAGACAATACGTTTTTAGAACCGAAACCATGTAACAGAAATCTTGCTTCTCATGTAGGGAGTGATCAATAACTCCGTCCTGGGATACTTCATCGGGAGGATCTACCTCTACCTTACTAAAGTCGGTATAGCCAAAGACAAGCTGCGCTTCCGTCAGCACATGGACAACGAGATGGCCCACTACGCCTGTGATTGCTGGGATGCTGAAACCAAAACCTCCTATGTACGTTCTACTGTTTCTTCATGTTTTTGCAGGTGGGCTACATACCGTGCTGTCACTTCATGGATCTTTTGTCCCTTGCAGGGTTGGATTGAGATCGTGGGATGTGCCGACCGCTCTTGCTTCGACCTGAAATGCCATTCAAGAGCCACAAAGGTCCCTCTGGTTGCAGAGAAGCCTCTCAAAGAACCCAAAGTTGTAAATGTCGTCCAGTTTGAAGCCAACAAAGGATCCATCGGGAAGGCGTATAAGAAGGATGCTAAGATAGCCATGGAGTATCTGTCCGCATGTGATGAATGCTTCATTACAGAGCAGGAGCAGCTGCTTAATGACACCGGGTGAGTGGCGTAAACAGGAGTCCCGCGGTGCACCGTGAGCACCTGATGGAAGTCCGCAGCTTCATTATCGTTCCCAACCGAGTCCGTTTCTTGACTTTTCCTCCGCAGGGAGTTCACCATCGAGGCAGAAGGAAAGACGTTCAAGCTCACAAAGGACATGGTCAGCGTGAAGCGGTTCCAGAAGACTCTGCACGGTGAGATTTTCTCGCGAGATGTGACAATAATGCTAAAGATCATTCCGGTAAAATGAGGGCTACAGTTCACCTGTCTGTCTTTGTCGTCCGTAGTGGAGGAAGTTGTTCCAAACGTAATCGAGCCCTCCTTTGGTATCGGGAGGATCATGTACACCATCTTTGAACACACATTCCATGTCAGAGAAGGTGATGAACAAAGAACGGTGAGTAGGTATTCAGGATCAAGCTGTACACTGTAAGTTGAAGGTGATGATTTATGCATTATACATTACATATATATGTGTGTACTACTGTGCTAATGGGCTAATACCTGCAGCTGCTTCACAGTAAAAGTGCTACTGAGCTGCCAATGATTATTTTGCCACTTTACAAAATTTTCATGCAAATCCAATGATGCTGGCACTGTAGTTAAGAGCTCTGTAATGGCCTGCCTCCCTCCTGACAGCAATATGGAAGCTTTTTACTATCAAACAGAATGCATTTGAGTCCTCATTATCAGTAATTTCATTCACAGCCCAGCTGGGGGGAGGTCAACTTTGAGTTGTCCTTGAGTATAAATGTGTGCTTTGTGTTTCTGATGTTTCTTACAGATAACACAATGTATTTGTGGCTGGTTGTCTTTGGGCTGAAATTGAAATAATTCACAACTTTAGCGTGGGAAAAGTAGCGAAATGACATAAACAAAAATGTTATTGTTCGGAAAGTGGCAGCGAAATGCCTGGAGACAGTTTGCTTGTATAACAGTCTCTTCCATGCTATTGTGTTCTGATGACAATTAAGAGAATTGAGTTTGCTTCTATGTAATGACAGGTTTTATCTTTTTTCTCTGCAGTACTTTAGTTTCCCTGCAACCGTAGCTCCATACAAATGCTCCGTCCTTCCTCTGAGTCAAAACCAGGAATTCGTGCCCTTCGTGAGGGAATTATGTAAGCGCCCACATGAAAATAAAACATTCTATACGCCCCATTTCTGCCTTGAGAATCTGCCGTTTTGAGGAACAATGGTTTTCTTCTTCTTCTTTTTTTTTAGCCGAGGCGATGACCAAATTAGGCGTGTCTCACAAGGTGGACGACTCCTCGGGATCCATCGGGAGGCGCTACGCCAGGACAGATGAGATCGGAGTGGCCTTTGGCATCACCATCGACTTCGACACCGTGAACAAGACGCCTCACACGGCCACTCTGAGAGACCGTGACTCCATGAGGCAGATCAGGGCTGAGGTACTCCGTTATGATTCCCATGAATTTCTCTTTCCCACAAACTTTTGAGGCTGCAGAGGATTGTGTAAATAAAGTCATGCAACACCTTTGCCAGTTACTGATCGCAGTTCTCATGCAGCTGTAGACTTGCATCATTTCTATTGATATTTTGAAATTTAAAATGCAAAGACCTGCATCAGCGGGTACATGTAGTTCGATACTAGTGAGAAAATTACATTTGTTCATGTTGCACAGTACTTAACTGATGATATCCACTGCTGGTGATGCTACATGGCTTTCCAGTCCAAAAAACGTAATTGCCCAATTTACCACGATGAATTAAACCAATCGTTTCTCTCCTCAGGTCAGTGAGCTGCCTGTGATCATTCGGGATTTGGCCAACGGTACGATGACCTGGGCAGAGGTGGAGAGCAAGTACCCCATCTTTGAAGGACAGGAAACTAGCAAGAAGGACACGGTCGAAGAGTAAAGGGCCGCTCGCCTGCCCGTCGCTCCATGAAAAATCCACAGACTCGTTGCGTATCCATCACCAGGAAGAATATTGCGACCGTGTTGTGATGAGCTGTCGTGGTGTACGGAGCCCTCCTTAATGTTCTTCACCACTGCAATCACTTAAAATGTCATGTTTCCATCTTATCTAACAGTTGAGGAAAGCTTGCACAGGACTCTTGTTTCTTTCGATGAGCAGCACTTCATCCATGTTATGATCATGTCAATGTGTTTTAAAAGGGAGAAAAAAAAAATGTAATCAGGTTGAGTCTTCAGTGGAAGGAGGCCTCCACCATTCCGCTTTTCCGGCAGATTGGATTGAGATATTTAACAATTTCAATAAAAACAGCCAGCGCTTACTGGACACCGGCATACAACTGTAATGTGTTTTTATGAGGTTTTTAAAGCTTCGGAGGGGAGCTGTGGTCTCTGCTATAACTAGAGGGTCACATTACACAGCTCAGATTACAAATCAAAAACTGCTGCAACACCTGCAAAAAAAAAAGAAATTAATTTGAAAAGCAGAGGTTTCAGTCCTTGGGGGGAGGGGGAGAAATCTTACCTCAGATATAACCTGGTAAACTTGTATCTCGTTAAAGCTATGGCTCTGTAAAGGTGATGGTTAATTTCGGACACTAGCTGATTCCATATGGTTCATCCACAACGTGATAGTGTGAAATTATTCTCCAAACCTGCTCTTATAGAGCTACAGCCCTGCATGTTTTAGAATTCACCAGGCTGAAAAACACCTGATTGTAATTGTCAACTCGTTATCAAGCAGCAGAATCTTGTCGGGGGCTTAATGAGTTGTTAGAATCAATTGTGTTCAAGTGGGTTGAGTCCTGAAATGTGCAGGGTATTAGTAGGGTTGGAGACATAAACCTTCAAACTGCTTTGTGTGTGAGAGGAAAATTAGGTTGATGTTTTGTGAGGATTTGATAAACTTCCAGTATGGTATTTTTTAGTTTTGCAGTCAGATATTAAAATCCAAAGTGTTACAGTAGACAAAATATTGAGTTGATTGCAGCCAGGAAGGATGACATTATTACAATGTCAGCCAGGACCATGCAACAGCTCACTGCATCAAATAAATGCAGCTGGACAATAGGTATTCAATTATACTTCTGTTCAGGTCTTTTCGTTCCGTCACTATGACATAATGAGTGACATTTCGGCCGAGCTTCCTGGATGATGCAATTGTTAGCCCTGGTTTCAAGCTACACAGATTGTTGGAATGTAGCCTATGGAAGGAAGACCCACCCCTTGTTTTCCCCCGTGTGTCTGGAAGAAAGCAGAAGACTTCAGTCAGTCCAGAGCAGATCCACAGCTGGTTGGTTTATTGTGCAGAGACGTCTACTGTGTCAAGATGGAAGTAGAGCTGGCACCTTTAAGGGAGGCTGTGAGAGAAATGGTAAGTTTACATTCTAAATGAAATCAGTGGTTACTTTAAAAAAAAAAATCTTACAAAAATAAAGAAGTTTTATCAACAATTGTTATAAATAGGGGTTAAATGGTGATTAAAGAAGTTTAAAATGTAGGATGAGGATGAAGAATTCAGATCCTTCACATAGAAATAATGTATATACAAAAATACTCAATAATTAAAAGTCTTAAATTGAAAATGTTACTAAAAACTGAACTCAAAAGTGAAAGTAATAATTTTGCAGACTTTTTTTTATTAAAGTTTATTATACTATTTTAATTAATAAATATATCCGAGGGTTTTAATGTTTTAATGTTTCAGTTCATTGTCGATCCAATTTTATATATATATCTATATATATTTTCCACCTTTCACAAAGTGCATAGCGAATTTAAAAAAGAAAAAAGTGACAATTTAACAGAATATCTATATATATAACAGATAACATAAGGTATATTTAATGTAAAATAAAGACTTTATCTGAATAGTAACTATAAAGCTGTGTGATAAATGTAGCAGATTAGGAAGTATGATGTAGAGTGGAGGTGTAGGAAGTAAGTAGCATCAGATTAAAATAGGATTCACATGCAGCATTTTTCTATAAATCAGAAACATGTTAACACAGATGAATTTATCACAGTTGTAAAATAAATGCAACATTCACCTGTTATTTGCCAATTTATTTCAACTGGCAAGTTTGACCTGACCACATGGTGGAAAGTGAAACCTAAAAATGGTCAAACAGTAAACTCTCCCATTTGGAATGGCAAAATGGTGCTTTAAATATGTTCAAAACTGCTGAGTGATGTTACTTCTCTATCAATCTTGAGAAAGCCATCAAATCACGTATCATATCATCACCATCAAAGCATGTGGTCATACATGGGGAAAAAAATTTAATTAAGTCCACCTGCCTCCTTATAATATTTACTTTAATAAATTTACTGTGTTTTGTATATTTAACTGTAGGTTAGTGCCTGAAAGAATAAACATTACAAGGTAAAACTGAAAAGAAATCAATGTGTCCTTTTTTTTGGAGGGCGACTTGGTCCATCGGTTGAAAGAGGAAGGCGCCTCAGAGCTGGAGCTGAACAAAGCCGTTGCGGAGCTGAAATCGCGGAAAAAGATTCTGGAAGCAAAGGTCAGTCTCACGACCGCTGGTTAATAATCTCCTGATTTCCTATCAGAAAAAAAAAATGCACCTCAGAGAGAAGAATTTACCTCAAGAATAATAGCGCAACTGACAAAGCACTTTGACTTGTAGGAGCTGGCCTTGCAGCCTGTAGATGACACAGTGGACAGAGTGAAGATGGAGGACACCTTGAAGAGGAGGTTCTTCTATGATCAGGCTTTTGCGATATATGGAGGTAATGAAACAGAAAGGGAAACTAAAATCTGAGGATGCGCTACATTTAACTGCAGGCTTTTACTTTTGATTTCTATTTCTGCCTCAGGGGTGAGCGGCCTGTACGACTTCGGCCCTGTGGGCTGCGCCCTGAAGAACAACATCCTGCAGTACTGGAGGCAGCACTTCATCCAGGAGGAGCAGATCCTGGAGATCGACTGCACCATGCTGACCCCCGAGCCGGTCCTCAAGTACGTGCTGCTCCCAACTCCTGATTTGTGGATTTATTGAGGAAAATAACCTGTTCCCTCTTCCCAGGACGTCGGGGCATGTGGATAAATTCGCCGACTACATGGTGAAAGATGCCAAGACGGGAGATTGCTACCGTGCCGATCACCTCCTCAAAGGTGACTTTATCATCCAGGGGTGTCAGACATGCGGCCTGGGGGCCAGAACCGGCCCGCTAAAGGGTCTAATCCGGCCCAATGTTCAATATTTAGATTTGATTACTAAAATATAAAATAACTAAATATCGTTCAGGGAGTAAACATAACGGGACATCATATTATATTGAAATGGATAAGATAAACCTCACTTGTCCAATAGTGGGGTAATAACATTAGCAACAGCAATAGGTGCAGTACAAGTGGCACACAAATAAAAGATTGCACACAGACTATATATAACTATATATAAAAATAAACTATATATATAAATAATAAATACAATATAATATAAAATAGATGCACCATATATACAAGATAGATACGCTACAGTGAGTAGGGTAGATTATTACGCATGATAAAATAGCACTTTTTTTATGTCATCTCTTCCATTTCCTGTTTCCTTTCCTGTAAATAATCATATTGTATATCTTTACATAAAAAGGAGGGGAGAAATTATTTTTTTATTTGTCTAGCCTTCTTAAGATCAAAGAGTTTGACGTCCCTGATTTAGAGGATTAAAATGCACAGGCCCTGAGCCTCTTGCTACACGGTGTCATATTTCACCTTCTCAGAGAAGATATTCACCATCTGAGCTGTGAACGTCTGAATTATAAACGCCACAAGCACGTTTTTTAAATAAATCCAGAATTCTCAAAATATGTCACAGCGATCTGCAACTGCATTCCATCTTTTGGAATCATCTGGATTATTTTGTGCAGCAGAGGATGTGTAAAGACAGGTCTTCACTTGCCATACTGGAATATATACGTTATCCTTAAGGGGGTTGGAGGTGCAGATGGGGGAAGGGAAGGTCTGGTTTTTCAGGTAAAGAACTCGACATAAAGCTACAGAAAGCTTGTTGCTTTGCAAAAAGCTAAAGTTACTATTTTGCAAACAAGATGCTAAATGAGTTTTGTTCCCTCTCAGCCCACCTGAAAAACCTGATGTCCGGCGAGAAGTGTTCAGCGGAGAAGGCGACTGAGATGGAGGATGTAATCACTCAGGTGTGTGCTCCATAAACTCACCTTCTACAGCAGTGGTTCTCAACGCGGGGTCCGGGGACCCCCCAGAGGTCCCTGAAGAGGTGCCAGATTGTCCCCAGAAAAAAGGAGAATAATTTATTTTCACTATAATTACACAATGAGAGAATGAATGTAGGACCATTTGTATAGACGACACCCATAATTCAAAATTAATTATTTTTTTCCCTATTATTTATCCATTTTCCCCTTTCTGTATGAATTTATAATAGAAATTTAAGTAAAAATTGACATTTACTGGTATATTATGCAATGAATCATTAAATTTATTCTTGATTTATGACAGTTTCAGTCCTCCATAATTATGGAGTAATAATAATTAGGGCTAGTTTTCGTGAATTATAATGAAAAACATTGAGAACCAGCGTTCTACAGCACACTCACGTGCTCTCTTTCAAAGCAGATGTTGGTGAAAATGCTGACATCTGCTGGCCGGGGCGGGGTAGTGACCCACTGCTGCTGTCTCTCTGCTTCAGATGGACAACTACACTCAGCAGGAGTTGGCCGATCTGTTCGTGAAATACGACGTCAAGTCTCCGTCCACCGGGAACGACCTCACACATCCCGTCTCCTTCAACCTGATGTTTCAGACGTCCATCGGACCAGGAGGCAACACGCCGGGGTACGCTGCATCTGCACTGCAAGAAATTAAATCTTATCTCAAAATATTTTGGTAAAATTTGTCCAATATTGAATAGTAGTTTTTTTTCTTGATTTTGAAGAATTCAATCTTGTTTTCTTCAAGCAAGATTAAATTGAAGAAATATGAAACCAACAAATGCAGTGTGTGTAGCGGTCATACTCTCTCTGGCGTTGTGTATAAATAAAATGACCAAAAAATTAATACAAAATAATAAATATAGAAAATAAATATAATAAAAACAAATTTTACATAAAAAACATTGTTACCTGGCGAAAACAAATACAGAACACGCGTCAGTCCAGTTCAAAGCGTCTCCCACACACACGTGGCCGTCGAGCATCAGCAAAGTCTGAATGTTCTTATCCCCCGGGGTGCACCACCCCTGACCGCAGGGGTGCTGAGTTCAAGGGGCGTGGGACACCCAAGCTATTTCATATGTATGTGCATGATAGGGTTTTATGGCAAGTGGAATCACATATAGCTTACTAACTCTGTTACATGTGCACGCTGCTGATAGACAAAAACATATTTTCCATATTACAATTTCTCAATTTTTTGCTACTTTGCAGTTATCTGAGGCCAGAAACAGCCCAGGGAATGTTCCTCAACTTCAAACGTTTGCTGGAGTTCAACCAGGGAAAACTCCCGTTTGCTGCTGCTCAGATCGGAAACTCCTTCCGGAATGAGATCTCTCCTCGATCCGGACTCATCCGTGTGAGGTAGCGTTGCAGAAATCCCTTAAAACGGATCATCTGTAGATTCCAATGGACGGACAATGAGGTTTAAACTCCCTCTGCCCACAGGGAGTTCACCATGGCCGAGATCGAGCACTTCGTGGATCCAAACGAGAAGGTCCACCCGAAATTCCACAACGTGGCCGATCTGGAAATCCTCCTGTTCTCCTCGAAGGCTCAGACCAGCGGTCAGTCTGCACAGGTCATGAGGCTGGGAGATGCTGTGGAGCGGGTAGGAACCTGACCTTGTCACTGATGGTCAAGAATCCATCGCTAGATTATACTTTTTTTTTGTATATGTAAGTTTTGTACCATGTTTCTTTTTTTTCCTATCAGCATAATTTGGGTTGGTCAAGTTATTTATTAATTTGTAGGCTAGTCAAAAAATAGCAAAAATTTTGTATTTTTCATAAAAAGTCACACTTTTATTTACCACCATGAGATGTAAAATCAATAAAAATTATAGTTAAGACACTGACAAGGTTGGAAATAATGATTTGCAATTGAAATAATATTTTTTTCCTTTAAATTTAGCTTTCAGCTTCTTTAAAAAATAAGGATATTTCTAAGTGACACTAAACTTTTGAACGGTAGTGTACACTGTACATTTTGTACTGAATTATAAATGAATTACAATAAAGGTTTTAAGGTATTAAAATGAATTATACATTATTTTTTAACAGCTGATCAATCTACACTAAAGAACAATAAAGAAAAATGAATCCTCGTTGCATCTGCTGCAGGGAGTGATCAACAACTCGGTGCTGGGCTACTTCATCGGAAGAATCTACCTGTATCTACTTAAAGTTGGACTCTCCAAGGACAAAGTGCGCTTCCGTCAGCACATGGAGAACGAGATGGCTCACTACGCCTGCGACTGCTGGGACGCGGAGTCCAAAACCTCCTATGTAGGTCTTTTCTCTTGTGTCCTCACTCATAGAATCAACACTTAGGAATACTCTTACACCAATCTCACTTTACGATTGTTTTTTTTATTCCTCCCTCAGGGATGGATTGAGATCGTTGGCTGTGCCGACCGATCCTGCTACGACCTGTCGTGCCACTCCAGAGCCACCAGGGTCCCTCTAGTGGCAGAAAAGCCCCTGAAAGAACCCATATCCTTCAGAAACTTGGACAAATTATTTGAGTTGTGTCTTCTTTATTCATATTCTAACCATTGATCTGAGTACATCGGCTGTTGCTTGACACCCTCACTGCTGTCGTAGTGTTGACAGCAGTGCAAATTTAATGAATGGTGATATAAGGGTACAATACAAGTCAAGCTAAGGTTGTTTTTCTTCTTCTACAGCCAGATACAGAGCTGCAATGTTGGATTTATATTTACAAAGTGCACAAACTGACAAATCACTTTAAATAAAATGATAATATCTAAATAATAGACCTTTTTCATAGCAGCCATAATGCTATAAAATAGGTAAACTCAGGTCATTGGTCTCATTGGCTCATTTAGATCATCGGCCATGGTCAAGACATTTTTCATTGTGTTATAATATTGTGCTTGGTATTGTTTTAAAGCGGATATTGCAAGTTTTGAGTCAAGCTGATTAATGAACCTTCCTGACAAAGACAGAGGTCCCTGAAATTCATCTAACCTTCACTGAAACATCAGAGACTCAAAAGACAAAAACTGGAAACCTCACATGATTCAAGAATTCAGGAAATAAATAATATAACCATAATATTTCATTGTCGGACATGATCGCAGACCTTAAATTAGAAGGACGACTTTGGTATCTGTCAGATTTTGTTTCCATAGGTTTGTCGGGTTTGTGTATAACAGTTTTTTTTTCAGGTAATAATAATAATGTTGGGCTCTAACATTAGAATAATGAGATAGATGGATAGGCAGATTAAAACTTTATTGATCCCAAAGGGAAATTAAGGATGTTAATGTTAGAAACCTACTGAGCCATTGGATCTTTGCTGCAGAATTTGTTTCAGTCTTTAAATGGTGAGGGGTTCCCATAAAAATGTACATTTTATATATATAGGAATAAAAGGAAAAAAAAATATTTAAAATGCATTAAATGGAATGTAATGAACGTTTGTGGATTACTCCAGAGCTCTCTGCTTTATTCCTTAACTTCATCTCACAAAGTTGTAAACGTCGTCCAGTTTGAGCCCAACAAAGGCGCCATAGGCACGGCGTACAAGAAGGAAGCCAAGTTGGTTTTGGAATTCCTGTCCATCTGCGATGAATGCTACATCAGTGATCAGGAGAAGAGGCTTAATGAAAACGGGTAACTTCTCACTGCACCGATTACTACGAACGATGAAAATAAAATCAATACCGTTCGCAGTAATTGCGATTGTGGTGATGAGAAAAGCAGGATAAAATGTGGGATTGTGGTTTGTGTCTGCAGGGAGTTCAGCTTTCAGGCAGAGGGCAAAACATTCCGACTGACCAAAGACATGATCAGTGTGAAGAGGTTCCAGAAGACCCTGCACGGTAAGAGCCTAATGCCGTATCAGAGGCAAACAGGAGGAGATTGTGTTGTTCTCGTGAGAAAACCCCCCGTCGTTTCCCCACAGTGGAGGAGATTGTCCCCAATGTAATCGAGCCGTCCTTTGGCATCGGCAGAATCATGTACTCCATCTTCGAGCACTCCTTCCGCGCCCGGCAGGGGGATGAACAGAGGACGGTAGGGATCACAATCACCTGCTTCTTTTGATTGAACTACTGTTTCTCTGAATTGAAAATGTTTTGTTTTCCTCATGCAGTATTTCAGTTTTCCTGCCATGGTCGCTCCATACAAATGTTCCATCCTTCCTTTGAGCCAAAACCAGGAGTTTAAACCATTTGTGCAACAATTATGTGAGTATACGCTACCATTTCCAGACAATTTTGAGTTTTCCGTGGGAAGTCACACTTTTATTTACCACGATGAGTTGTAAAATTAATAGAAAATATAGTCAAGACATTGAGCAGGTTAGAAATATGATTTGTGACCCCACAAATGTGATGATCCAGATCCTCGACCTGCTTAAAGGAAGGTCAGTTTCCTAGCTTCTCTAACCAGCTATACTGTTTCCAGCTGTGTTAACATGATTGCACAAGGGTTTCTAATCATACATTAACCTTCTGATGCAACGAGCAAACACATTGTACCATTAGAACACTGGAGTGTTGCTGGAAATGGGCGTCTATACATCTACAGTGCATCTGGAAAGTATTCACAGCACTTCACTTTTTCTACATTTTGTTATGTTACAGCCTTATTGCAAAATGGATTCAATTCATTTTTTTTCCTCAAAATTCTACACACAACGTCCCATACAATGTGAATTTGTTTTTTTTTTTAGATTTTTGCAAATGTATTTAAATTAAATGTATTAAAACTAAAAACTAAGAAATCAAATGTACATAAGTATTCACAGCGCTAGATGTTGCACCAAAAAACAGACATTTGCAGCTAGAATAGTCATTTACCACATCAGCAATGTCAGTCAGTCAGTCGTTTTCTATACCTGCTTATTCCTCATTAGGGTCACATGGTCTGCTGGAGCCAATCCCAGCGTGTTACAGCGAGAGGCAGGGATACACCCCAGATGGTCGCCAGCCAATCGTGGGGCACACACACCATTCACTCACACACTCACACCTATGGGCAATTTAGAGTCTCCAATTAACCTGTTTTTGGACTGTGGGAGGAAGCCGGAGTACCCGGTGAAAACCCACGCAGACACGGGGAGAACATGCAAACTCCACACAGAAAGGTCCCAGACCCAGGACCAAGGAGGTCTTGAACCTGCGACCTTCTTGCTGTGAGGCAACAGCACTACATCAGTGTATTTCTGATTAGTTTAAAGTTATCTTCATTGAAAAAAACAGCGCTTTTTCTTTCAGAAATAAGGACATTTCTAAGTGACCCTAAACTTTTGAATGATAGTGTGTCACCACATTTATGCGAATATTTGATTCCATGCTTGATTCAAACTGTCGACTCTATTTTTGTCCGCTCCGTTTTCCGTCAGCCGAGGCGATGACCAAAAACGGCGTGTCCCACAAGGTGGACGAGTCGTCGGGATCCATCGGGAGACGCTACGCCAGATCGGACGAGATCGGAGTGGCCTTTGGCGTCACCGTCGACTTCGACACCGTGAACAAGACGCCTCACACGGCCACTCTGAGAGACCGCGACTCCATGAGGCAGATCAGGGCCGAGGTAGAACATGAATAATGGCTTTAATTAACAGAATGTACAGTGTCACATCTGTCATTTTTTTTCCCCCTCCTCCGTACTAATTGCAAAAATGACACCGCAGGTTACGGAGTTGCCGGGGATAGTTCGGGACCTGGCTCTGGGCAACTTGATGTGGGCTGAGGTGGAGGGCAAATACCCCGTCTTTGAAGGACAGGAGACCAACAAGAAGGACTAACCAAACCAGGACACTGCTACGCACATGGACCAAATTTAATTTACTGTTCTATATTTTTACAGTTGTCAGATAAAAGACATTTGAATACTCTTGCTTGCTAAATTAGATTATTTTTATGGTCATAGTCATTTTATAATCATTGACATTTTGTATTTTGCTTGTGCTGAATAAAACTGATCTATTGGAGTGGACTTCTTCACATCTTGATATCTGCTCTCCCCTTTATATGCCTTTTATATTTTCAACATTTTTATTCCTCTTCTAATATGTATGAATTTTGTGTACAGGTAAAGCACTTTAATCAAATCAAAAATAGTTTTTAAATGTGCTCTATAAATACATCCAATTGATTTAAACTGCATTTCAGTACTCTGCAAAAAATGAAATCTTCAAAGTGTCTTGTATTTGGTACAATAAGTTAGGGTTAAGTAGAATTATCTTATTGCAATGGCAGAAAGTTTTAGTCTTTTTTTCCCCTGATTTTGGTCAATTTAACCCTGTTTTAAGAAAATTAATTATTCTTTATAAACCAAGATGAAATTCACCAAAATCAGGAGAAAAAACACGATATAAGCAAAATTATCATATTGTAGATCAGGGGTCACCAATCCTGGTCAGTGTGGGTCCAGGGTTTTGTTCCAACCAAGCAGTAACACACCTGTTTCTACTAATGAAGGTCCTTAACAATGGCTCTAATGGTTGATTAGTACAATGTAGATACTAAGATTTTACTTTGCAATGTACTCATTCAATTCATTGAGGCTGTACATACTGTACATACTAGAAATTGTACAATTAATTATTGTATCATTATTAGGGAAAAAACATTTATTCATGAATTGTGTCCGTATCTATTTACACATGTATCATACACATGTAAACTAGCAGCAGGTAGAAAATGTGTCACATATTGAAGGAAAACTCGCATTATGATACATTCTGCAGCTATGGTGTTACCACTGTTTGGTATTCCATGGTGTTATCACTAGACGGTGCTGCAGGTTGTTTCATAGCACAGTCTGCAGTGTAGAATGCTAGAATGAGGCTTGGAGGTTTATTGGCTGCAGCTCAAAATTGCAACAGGCTTAGATCCTCCCAAAACAGACCTGGCAACCGGGAATATGGAAAATAGTGACAAGAGAAAAAATCTGGTTTAAAATGTCAAATGAAGTCACAAAATCTAGAAAATGTGCAACACAAAGGCAGCAATTTAGATATTAACACGTAGCAATTACTCTGTTGTTGTTTTATTATTGCATATTATCACAGCTTAGCATAGCTTGGCGTTGGATGTGATTTGCCTCGTGATGACAGAATAATAAAGCTGCACACTAAGTGGGTTTATTTAAGTTCCCTTTGCTGCATCATTTAGGAAAATAGGAACACTTAATTCAGGAGTAATTTAGATTACAGACAATAATACGCTGATGTGATTACCCGCATTATTACATCAACGCAACTCATCGAATAATGGTATTGTCTGCAGTTAACTTAAACGGTTTATATTTATCAGTAAATTACCATTTGTATCATCCAATCATGCATTTTATAAAGAAAAATCCTGATTGGAATCCTTTGATGAGTTGTGTTGATGTAATAATGTGGGTAATCACATCAATGTATTATTGTGTCTAATAGAAACTTAAATATTGATTTGTGTTATGTGTTATATTTATGTTATACTTCCACGTCACTGCAGTTCAGATCTGACAGCTTCAGACTTACTCAGATGAAGATTTGACACAAGATTTCAATATTATTACTGTTTAAATACTGTTTAACTCTATTTAAACAGTTGTTTTATATAGTGTATTAAATATTTGACACACTATAATGCAGTCCTTTTAATCATAATCCATCCAGAGTATCCAGAATTAGCTCCATATTGATGAATTACAACATTAACATGGCACTCATAAACTACACATTGTGCATAATGAGTGCTTTTATTTTAAGACTATTGATTTTACTTGTAATTGCATATTTTTAAATGACAGTATTTCTACTTTTATGTAAGTGAAGGATCTGAGGACTTTGTCTCCCGCTGGATCAGAGACCCTACCACCCTCCTAATGTATGTGGCTAATAACTTATTATACTGGCCCTCTCGTGCCGCCCCCTCTGTGTCAGTGGTCAAAGTATAAATACATCAAGTCACCTTTACCCGGCGGCAGCTCCCTCTCAGGGAGTCAGAGGGACCCGCAGCCCACCCTGAGCCCTGCAGATGCAGAGCAGATGCAATAGTTTACATTTCCTTCCTTTATTTATTTCTTAAAAAAAATGTCATTTTAATCTGAGTTTGAAATCCGGAAAAAAAAACTTTGTTTTAGCAACTTCTTCCGACTCCCAACTGCTGCGTTTCAAGGTCAGTATCACAACAGGTGCTGCAAAAGGACGAGCTGAGCGCATGACCGTGTGGCATTTCAACAGCAGACGTCTCAGTCGGACGATTAGTGTGGGAACGTTTGTGCGAGATTCTTGGAAGATTCGGTTTTTCTACATTACGAAGCCATAAATCTGTTTGTTCATGGAACAGAGGTTGTTTGGGTAAAAATAGGAGACAGCTGCACTTTGTTGTTGTCAATTATCTTTTCCCCTCTGACTTCTAATCAGTGGAAACTTGGACATTTGCCCTTCACTGTTCTTTCCTTGATTAGGATTTGTCATGAAAGTCAGGCAGAGACGATTCCTAAATGATAACGCTTTCTAACACCATCATTTGCAAATGATTTACAAATCACAGGATAATGAAATTATTCTATCTGGTTCTGATGTGCTTTGTAAGTAAAAGAGAAAGGTTTTAGGTTACAGGGTAGCAAATAAAGCCACGCAGCTACACTGAATAGAATAATATGGGTATTTACTTCTGATACTGATGGACTTTATTTGACAGCTACTAATTTGATCAAACTGCTTATGCAGGAATGCATCATAAATAACAAATATTCTGCAGAACAATAAGAACTTTTACTTCTGATTCGTTGACTAGAATGTACTGATAATTAAAAACAAAGTATTTTCTGTAGTAATGAATTATTTACAATGTTTAAGTCATATAAATAAACTTGATAACCTTGTTTTATGTAATTACAGTAATGAAAGTCATTAATTATTGAGCAATATCAAGTATAAAGTCTCACAGAAAAGGAAAGTACAGATAATGGACCTCAATCTATCTTTAGTTACGGTTGACATCTCATTCAAATGTTTAAATACCAACAGCTTCCTTTCTTCTTTCAGCTTTATGGCTATGTAAACCATCAGGATTATGTAGGCTGCCTATGATAAGGAAGCCCTCAGGGGTCATTTCAGAAGTAGAACCTGTTTCATTTGCTCACGATACATAAAAGTGACGTGTGTTTTGTTAAGGAGCGTTCACAGCTCTTCCTGTCGCTGTCACCATGGGGATCAAATCTGCACTTCCCAAGTATGAGCTCTATTTCTACAACGTGGTGCTGTGTCTCGCCTTGTTCTGGGCCACCAGCTGGATCTTTGAGGTGTCCAGTTGTGAGTATGAGGAGTCACACACACACACACACACACACACACACACACACACACACACACACACACACACACACACACACACACACCACACTATTTATCCTGAATTTTATTATGAATTATCCTGCCTTTTTTGTTTACTCTTTGAAAAATAAAAGCACAAATTTGGAATGTTAAGCATTCACGTCTCCAGGAGACAACACTGGTCCTGAGGCTGGAAACCAGACAGACTGGAGAAGTCAGAAAGTATTGGTTGTCAATAGCAATAGCTTTATATTTTAAAGTTTGTTTGAATAATACCGTATTTATGAGATCCGTATCAATAATTAAATCTGAACATCCAACAGTTATATATTACTTAATGCCTTGTTTTATACATATAACATGAACAAACTTTAAATTTGCAAACCATCATGGATATTCATTTTTTCCAGCTCTGGAAATCTAATCAGACAATTAAGTGCAAACACCTGTATGTGAGTTATATAAGTGGAGTTTTCCCCCAATGATTCTAATTATGCCGGTTGTGTAAAGACAGTTGAGTGCTATAAATTTCCCATATCAAAGGATAGGAAAGGAATATAAGTAACGGGCATGTTTCTCTTCCTAGTGCTAAATAAATTACTGAATTACTTAAGCTGAGACTAATAAGAAGCTGTATCTTGCCTCTGCTGTAGTGCAGTCACATACAAACACAATGTGCAGAAATGTCAGGGCGAGTCGCTGTGTGAGGGTGAAGAGTCGCAGCTATTCAGACCATGCAGAGGAGATCAGGTGTCAGTATTAATATCACAGAGCAGAGGAAGAAAATAGGCCCCGCGTTTATTGTGAGTTTCAGTGTCACTTGTGACAAACACATTCACATTTGTTCTCAAGGACAAAGAAAAGCGAATAGAATATGAGCTAAAAATAATAAACATGCATAAATCTATTACTGTTATTATATTTTTTTTATATATTATTATTATTACATGTGCTATTTATTGAGCTTTGCCAAAAATGTTCCACTCATTTGCTACACCCAGATCTTTCAATCAACTTCTCACAGGTTGAGGTTGCCATCACATTACTTTAGTCAGGACATGGTCAGGTGATGATAGGTTTATATGTAGGCGTTGTGCTCCTTGTTCAGGTTTGTGTAAAGCATTATTAGTTTGCAGAAAATCTATTTACTCCTTACTTGTTTTCTTAATTATTGTTATAACTATTGTCCGTTCTTATTCCAGCCAATGCAAACCGAAAGACATTCAAAACCAGCGTGAAGACGGGATGGTACGTCTTCGGGAGAAAAATGGTGAGGCGGCATTTATAATTCGTCAAAAATCATGTTGTTGGTGAAAACCATTTCCCGATTTTTTATTTCTCCGCCCGTTGATTTAAAGGATACGGCTGATTTCGAGTGGATGATGTGGTTTTCCACGTTTAAGGAGCACATCCTCTTCGCTCTCTCCGGCCACGTGCTGTTCGCTAAGATCTGCTCCATGTTGGCTCCGCAGGTGCTTCCGCTTACAGCCACAATCTACAAAATCCATGATGCAGATCTGAATCCTTCAGCTGTGTCGCCGCACTGGACTGAATATTTGTGCAGTGACACTGTTCTTGTCTCCTACAGCACAGGTCCTTGGTGTACATGGTGTACGGGCTCCTGGCGGTGTGGACCAGTATGGGCTGGACCTACGTCACCCTCATCCTGTCACACTGTATCCTGCTCTACAGCATCTCCCTGGTGAAAATCCGCTGGCTGTGCTTCGCCACTGGGCTTTGTACCCTCGCTACATTCAAGTGTGAACCTTTCATCTCCTGGCAGGTAGCGATTGCACAAGGAGATATTAATGAAACAGTGGAAACTAGAAGGAAACTAGACTTAGGTCTATTGTGGCTGATTAGCATCTGTCTCTTGTTATTTATTTTTCCTGTCTCTGATCCATGTAGGCAGACTTTGTGGAGGGGGACTTTGAGCTGCGCCATGTTCTGTTCTACGGAGGTTGTGGTTTTACCATCATGCGCTGTATGAGCTTCGCTCTGGAGAACTGTGAACGAAAAGACGGAAACTACAACATCCTGGAGCTGCTCAAGTACAACTTCTACCTCCCGTTCTTCTATTTCGGGCCCATCATGACCTTTGATAAGTTTTATGTTCAAGTGAGTTAAAACTTGATGCTATTATTCCCTGTCCCGCAGCAGCTCAAGCCATTGCTGGTTCTATATTTAGTGCACTGGATGGTATTGTATTATTAGAGAAGTGATGACATGCATGTTTGTATTATGATCCATGGCCACAAGTTGCCGACCAAAGGCCATCGCATTCTTCTGTTTTATTGGATATTCTTAAAGCACTAAAGAAGTGAAATTATCCAGTATGTCCTATAAAGAAAGAAGAGAAAAAATACTGGAGGAACATGTGGAGGAGTCTGGGAATCAATATATGGATGTTTTCTTGTGGCAATTCATTGGAATACACAAAAAAGTATAACAATTTAAAAATAATATGAGAATAAATGGAACTGCAGTTGAGGTTATCCTGACTTCTGTGTTAATGTAAAGGAAGAGTCTCAGTAGACATCAGCAATGTCAGTCTGATACAGGAGATTTGACCTGTATGTGAAGACAGGAGAGGCAGACTGTAGAAGTGAGACATCTCTGAAGTTCTTGCTAATTGTGACATGTGTCTGCTGCCCTCTGCAGGTCAACAAGTCAGACCTGACCAGGAAGGAGTGGGAGATATGGAACATCAATCTGCAGGGCCTGATCCACCTGGGAGTCGTCCTCGTGGTGGACGTCCTCTTCCACTTCATGTACATCCTCGCCATCCCCACTGACATGAAGCTGCTGAAGCACCTCTCTGACTGGGCTCTAGGTGTGTCCAAAATCCCCCTTCTGTATTTTGAATGTTATTTTGTCCCAAATATATTCAGTTTACTGTCATAGAAAAGTAAAGAACCCAAATATATTCTTATTTGAGATGGTGGAACCAGATGGTGGGCCAGATTAGGGTTAGGGTTAGGGTTAGGCTATCCTTAACCCTAACCCTAACCCTCAAATTTTCAATAAATGTTGGGAATGGTACTATGAACGGATGATTCAATTTTCGTAATGATCCTGAAGAAATCATGCCATTGTTTAGGGGTACCTGGTGGTGATATCTTACACCTGCATAGTATAGGACAATGTTGGGTGAAGGTCACAATATGCCTGATGGAGGTCTGCACTTTCAGGGTGATTTTCTAACCATTTAACCCCAGAACTAATGTTACTGCCTTGTTTCCAGTGGGTCTGGCGTACTTTAACCTGGTATATGACTGGGTAAAAGCGGCTGTCATGTTTGGAGTCATCAACACAGTGTCCAGACTGGATCACCTGGACCCACCCAAGCCCCCTAAATGCATCACAATGCTCTACGTGTTTGCTGAAACGTGAGTTTTACTTGATCAAATTTAATCATTTCCAGATGCTGTAAAACTAAACCCGATCTTGATGTTACGTTACTTTTTTTCTCCTTGCAGCCATTTCGACAGAGGAATCAATGACTGGCTGTGCAAGTGAGTGTCTCAGAGAGATCGTTGAATTAAAGGAGTTTTGCTGATGCTGATGATCCCGTGTCATTACCCACAGGTATGTGTATGACTACCTGGGTGGGAAGCATGACAATGTGGTTGAGGAGCTGGTGGCCACGCTCTGCACCTTCGGCGTCACCATGCTCTGGCTGGGACCCTGTGAGGTGGTGCTGATCTGGGCTTTTTTTAACTGTTTTGGCCTCAACTTTGAGCTATGGGCCGCCAAGTTCTTCTCCATGGAGCCTTTCGCTTCTTTTGAGGTTAGAATTTGTCTTCATGCTTCATGAAGGATTTTATAACGCAATCGATGACCAAAGATGAATTTGTTTACAGATGGCCATGTCAGAGGCGATGTCCCGTCGGATCAGAGGTGTCTTTAATGCTTTTAATTTCTGGTGCATTGTGCTGTTCAACATTTTGGCCTTGAACAGTTTGGATTTCGCCAAGCTGGTTTCCAAACGGCTGCTCCTCAAAGGTGACCGCTTTTTTCCCCCCACTTTGAAAACATGCTTGTTCGTTTCATGCCTGCGTTAACAGTGACGTTGTTGGTCTCCAGGCTTTCCTATAACCACCATCATCGCCATGTTTGTGACCTACTGCCTGATCCAAGTCATCAAAGAGCGAGAGAGGAGACAGGCCCTTATCGATGACCCTGATCCTCTGCCTCCTGCCCCGCCTCCTGCCGCCGCCGCCAGCGGACCAACCGCCGCTGCACCTCCGCCCGCTGCTGCTCAGCCTGTCGCCGATCCCACCAAAGAAAAAGCAGAGTAGAAATCCAAGTAGCAACAGTGTAGATTTTATAATGTGAATTTTGAATGGATGCTCTGTTTCAACCAATATACAAAACAGTTTTCAATGTCAATAAAGTTTACCAACAAAAAACACACCTTAATAAATTACATTTACTCAAAATTGTATTTTTCCGAAACTTCTGTCATTATTGCAAAAATAAATAAACCTCAACGATTTGTTCAAAGTATCACCTTCTGTATGTTTATGGAGAGTTTTTGACCTTTCGGATGTTGGGATTAGAGAGAAGCTTTTTACGCAGTGTGAGTCAGTCACTGTTGAGTCTTGTCATGAGGGCTGTGAGGTATTTCTGTAGTGTTACATCAGCAGTTAGCAGCTTAATTCCCGTTCGATGCTTCCACGCTGGAAACACTTTTAACACTGTCCACTGCCGTCACACCTATGAATCACTTGGACCTGAGCGGTGCGATAAAAAGTGTCTTGTGACATCTAAGAAGGGGTATTTTTCTCTTTTTGTCACATACGGGTGCTACTGTATGTTAAAAAAGGTCATTGGGGACATTAGTTCCATCAGAGGTTGTTTGGTTTTACTTCAATTCAAAAGAGATTCCATTAGATGGTATATTAAAGGCTCCATCAATTGCATTAAAATGCATTTTCCCAGTTTTAATCATATGTCTATTGTATGATTATTGTTCGTTTATGTCTTATCATACAAGTATGTCAGAATATCAAGTGGATTTATACATGAAAATCCCTGTCTTTTTCTTATAAATGATATAAATCATTTGATGACTCATCCTGCATTCAATGGCGTTTACAAAATTCTTCCAATCAAATGTGACTTATTGTGATGAACGTGTGATAATGTAGCTATGAGGACACTAAGGGGGGAGATCCTGACCAGTCTACTCTAGATTGACTCTGACTCAGGACAGACCTATTTCCCATGAAGCCCTATGTCAGCTGTCTGAGAGGAGGTGGCGTAGCTGGAGAGTGGGTAAGGAGTATAGGGGTGGGGTTGATGGGGGGGAAAAGGGGACTGAAGCGTGGATATTGCATTTCATGTTCCAGAATGAAGCTCATAGCACCACAGCGAGCACCCAGACTATAAATAAGCTACACAGTTGGAGTTCAGTTGAAGGGTCAGGACAGCTGAGGAAGTGGGCTGTCCCGGGGGTTCAGCTGTGTGGGCTAATAGCAGACCGACCAAGCTTCTGCCTCCTATTTCCAGGCTAGGAACAACTACAACCCCGCCGTAGAAAGAAAATCCACAAAGGAGCAGCTTTTGTTTGATCAGCAGCCCCAGGAAGGCTCTTCAAACTCCCCCTCTGCCCGGAACAATGGCTCTACCTATAAACCCCATGGACGAGCCCAGGATGTACCAGCAGACGTTGCTCCAGGACGGCCTGTGTGACCTGCTGGAGAACGAGAAGCTGGTCGACTGCGTGCTGAAGATCAAAGACAAGGAGTTCCCCTGCCACCGGCTGGTCCTGTGCGCCTGCAGCTCTTACTTCCGCGCCATCTTCCTGTCTGACCTGGAGGAGAGCAAAAAGAAAGAGATCGTCCTGGAAGACGTGGAGCCAGGCGTCATGGGACTGATCCTGAAGTACCTGTACACCTCCAAAATCAACGTGACGGAGCAGAACGTCCAGGATATCTTTGCTGTGGCCAACATATACCAGATCCCTTCTATTTTCACCGTATGTGTGTCTTTCCTACAGAAGCGCCTGAGCCTCAGCAACTGCCTGGCTGTCTTCCGGCTCGGCCTGATGCTGGACTGTCCCAGGCTGGCCGTCTCGGCTCGAAACTATGCCTGCGAGCGCTTCCAGCTCATCTCCAGGGATGAGGACTTCCTCCAGCTGCTCCCTGGCGAGCTGGCGGCCATATTAGCAAACGACAATCTGAACGTCGACACAGAGGAGGCGGTGTTCGAGGCTTTGATGAACTGGGTGTCCCGAGACGTGGAGAGCAGAGAGAAGGACCTGCCGGGTTTGCTGGACTGTGTTCGTTTGCGGTTGCTCAGCGAGGATTACATGAAGGAAAAAGTAGAGACAAACAAATTCATCTCCTCCAGTGTCGAGTTACAGCAGAAACTCCAGCTGGTCAGGGATGCTCGGGCTGGGAAAATGCCAGAGGTTAAAAAAAGCAAAAGAAAGACGGAGGAAGGTGGAGCGCAGAAAGACGGCGAGAATGAGGATACAGAGGAGGAAGAGGAAGGTCTACTTCCGGGAATTCTGAATGATAACCTGCGATTCGGCATGTTCGTGAGGGACCTGATTCTGATGGTGAACGACACGGGCGCCGTGGCCTACGACCCGATGCAGAACGACTGCTTTGCGGCATCGCTGTCCACACAGGTTCCCAAGAACCACATCAGCTTGGTCACCAAGGAGAATCAGGTCTTTGTGGCTGGAGGATTATTCTTTGACGAACAGAACAAGGAAGACCCACTGTGCTCTTACTTCCTACAGGTAGGAGGGTGCAGGATAAAGCCTGCAGAAAAGAGAATGATGAAATCACTAAATTTGCCATGACACAAACTGATCCCAGCTCATTATTAAATACTCAATTAATTATTGAATATGTACAACTGATTGAAGTTCTGTGGCATCAATATGCAGGATTAAGTACAAATGCTCGTTTGTTAGGTTCACTGCTGAAAATTGCACCAACTGCATGGGAATGCTCAATATTTGCATATAACCCCAATGTCCCACTGGTGGATCAGTCAGCATGAATCATCAATCATGAATCATCAAATGCTGCTCAAATCCACAGAGTTTGATTTTAAATTCCTTTGGAAAAGTTCCCAAAGAGGAAATATTATGTATATTAGGCTAAACTTTGTATAAAATGATAAAGCACAAGACAACACACACGTTTAATTTGATGGACCAGTGTAAAAACAAATCTGAATAATTCAATCAGTAGAAACATAAGTGAAGATTTAGAACAAGCTGAAACAAGTCGTGGGCAGTGTGGAATACAATGATTAAAAAAGAAGTAAACTTGACATAAAAAGGTTTGAACCGAGCACGCACCATGTTGTTGCATGCATGCATTTGTGTGTCTGCATGTGCCTGACGTGTAGACGGATCAGACCACAGCAATCCACAAACATTTGACTCCTGTGACCTCAGTATGACCCGACCAGTACCGACTGGCTGGGGATGCCTCCTCTCCCGTCGCCCCGCTTCCTGTTCGGGATGGCCGAGGCTGAGAACTCCATCTTCGTGCTGGGAGGGAAGGAACTGAAGGACCAGGAGCACACGCTGGACTCGGTCCTGGTCTATGACAGACAGTGAGTACAGGTCTAAGTTGAAATATCGATTGGGAAGGAGAATACTTTGATTTTGAGTAACAGAATTGATCTACTTTGTCATTCATAGGTCTTTCAAATGGGGTGAGTCAGAGCCACTTCTTTACCCAGTCTATGGACATGCGACGATATCCCACAAGAATATTGTTTATGTGATTGGAGGAAAGGGAGACAACAAGTGAGTATATGGTGCGACATAATGAGAATATTTATACATATATACATGTAAAGTGTCTGAAGTAAAAAGGACCACTGTGGAAAAAAATCTTAAATGTATGTGTCTGTCTGTGAAAAGGAACTGTCAGAAGAGGATGTGCGCGTATGACGCCAATCGATTTGAATGGAAGGAGCTCGCTCCTATGAAGACCGCACGCTCTTTGTTTGGAGCCACTGTTCATAAAGACAAAATCTACGTGGCGGCAGGGGTCACCGACACGGGCCTGACGGACACAGTGGAAGTGTACGACATCGCAACTAACAAGTGAGTTCCTGTGTCTGAACAACAAAGGGGCCGTTTAAAGCCCGGTGGCCCTAAAAATTACAACCATAAATTGGACAAATTGGAAAATGGAAAAATGAGATATTTAGTTTGCTGGATTACTCTATTTATTTCATTGGGTTTATTTGCAATTAATTGTTTTTATGTAAATTTGCACATCATTATGTTAATTTTCTTGGGAGAAAATAACATTAACATTACTATCTTGTTAGAAAATGTTTCTTATGAAGGCTTGAGGCAGAAAATGGTATTTCTGTATCAAGGTACCTGAGGCCTACTTGAGCGTATGGCTTCTTATTGAACTGTATTTCTCTGTGTGTGTGTTTTTTTTACATTTTTCAGGTGGTCAGACTTCGTCGCCTTCCCCCAGGAGCGCAGCTCTCTCAGCCTGGTGTCTTTGGCTGGCTGGCTCTACGCTGTGGGAGGTTTCGCCATGATGCCTCTGGAAGACAGCGATGAGATCGTTCCCACAGAGATGAACGACATCTGGAAGTGGGTCACCATAATCACAAACAGTTCTTTCATTTGCACACTTTTATTTATCCGTGAGCTGATTCCTTTTCAGCCTTTGACGAGGGCTTCGCAATGTAGAAATATTCAGATTAAACTCAAAGTTCTCCCAGTGCATATTCAACCCTCATCAACCCTCTTTGGTCTGGGGTCCTCTGGGACCTCCATTGCATTGGTATTTTTTTTTTAAATGCACAAATTACATTTTTTCTTCTTTGGTTTGGCTCATTTGTTGAACAGAAATGATATTTTCGAAACAACACGGACAAACCTCCAGACCACTTGGCCAATTTTTCCGCAACAGAATTAAATTTCTCATTCATTTCATCAAATTGCAAATGTATTATGTACATCATTAAAAATGATTAAGTACAGTTAGAACACTTAGCCTACGTTTAGCACAGATTTTGAGTTTGATCAAAACTGATTGTTGATTTTCAATCTAATAGTTGGTTGCTCCAAAACATGTCAGCATCATTTTATTGTGTAAGTCATCACATGCACAATAGTCTGTCTAACTGTCGAAAATACTCAAGAACAGAGGGAGGACGGTGACCAGTGGAGCGTTAGTTGTGAAACTCAGGCTTTTACAGCGATTTCCCTCGTTTGCTGTATACATTTTTTTCCTCAGATGTATGGAAGTAACTTTATGTGTGTGAATACAGTTGGAACTAAAAGGGACATTTGCCACTAAAAGGGACATTTGATATGAAAATATCCCAAAAAAAAGGAAAATAATTACTGTATACTAATGCTTTTTTCAGTTTTATGCACAATTCTATTCTTTTGGCTAGAAAAAAAAAACTAGAATAGCAATAAAGGATTGGGCTGAGACTGAGAGGTGAACATGAAGGACATTTCAATGGTTTCTGCCATAGTGACAAAACATCCTAACATTTTAAACCTGCAGTGCTTACACATTGCCAAAGCAACGATGATTTGGGGTCAAACTGGGACAGATATGAGCTTTTTCAAGTTAGCTATGTTGTTCTGCTGAACCGTCCAGGTTATTTTTGGCAAAAGCACCAAGACTGTCGAGAACGTCTGGTCTGTTTCGAGAAATTAGCCAAAGCAATTGAGAAGGCTCTTTGTATTTTGATGGCACTGATTATGAATATGGAAAAGAAACTCAGTTTGAAGCATGGAGTGAACAGTTTTGGGAGAGATATGAGCTTTTTCAAGTGAGATCCTAAACTGTAGGACTGTTTTTGACAAGTGATCTTAGAGTTTTTGAGAATGTTTCAAAAATTGAGCCAAACCAATGGACAAAAACTCAAAAAACAGAAACAGAAATGAACGTCATTAGGAGCGAACTGCTTGACAAAGTCGTGAAAACTAGGGACAATAGAATAAAAGGGGTTTCCTATTCCTGACTCACTGTGTCTGATCATCTCCTCAGGTACGATGAGGCTGAGAAGAAGTGGAAAGGAGTACTCAGAGATATCAAGTATGCTTCAGGATCCACTGTTCTGGGGGTCCAACTGAATACCCTGCGTCTCACCAAGATGTAACCCCCCCCACCCGCCCGCCAACGCAGGTCCCTGTTTGTCATCAGATATCTATGCTTAACTAACCACTTTCAACAGTAGTTCATAAGAATCCAGTTGGTTTCCTTTTACACGGTTCTGTATCCACTTGTGATTCTGATTTAAGGAAGACTATTCTCTTTTTTTGATTGAAGACATTTGTATGAGTGATTTTAAACAAGTTGTAGCTCATTTTTTTTGCACTGTATGGAATAAACTTTAAGTATTTAACAACAATAAGAACCCTCGATGATTACGGAAAATGTGATGTGGTCCTGATGTGGAGAACAAGCTAGGAACACAAAAAAAAAGTTAGGCTTGTTTGATCAGTAACAAAAACACAGCACACATCTCTGTTTGCAATAATATATCTATACTGTTTAATATTGAAATGATTTCATTACGCTCTGCTGTGTTACAGACAGTAAACACTAGTCAATAATACAATAAAAGACAGAAAATACAGTCTAATGTTATTAGCACCTCTAGACACTATTGTCCTTGTACTGTTTTAGTATTTTAATATAGCTGAACTTGACAACTACGGCCTACACATGGTCTTTGTACACCAGAGTTTACATTATAAAGTAGAGAATCAGCAAATAACAGTACACATTATGATTTCCTTAACACAGCTGCAATATGAGTAAGTATGGGAAATGTAGAGGGTACGTGGATAATACATCTTTGAATTGACTATGGCATTGGTGCCTATGGTTATCATCACATACATCTTTGCCCATAAATAGGGGAAAAGTCGCCTTCGAACAGATTTGTTGTATTAGAACAGCTAGCCAAACCTTCACATGCAAAATAACCGACAACACATGTTTTCCAAATTTCATATTCTAGTCTGCAGCCAAAACGAGTGCAAATACAAAAACACAATTTCTCCTCCATTCTTTAAAAAAAAAAAATAAAATAAAAATCATTTACTTCTACAATAGAGCAACACATGTCTTTTGTTGCTGCTAAAATATTCCCAAGACTTTTTTATTCAAGCTGAAGGCCACAGAATCAAATCCTTTTCGGTACACAACTTGGACTCTAGCAGCTAGTAAACCCAACAACTTGCAGTCCCAATAGAGACCCAATTCAGCAATCCCCGAAAATGGAAGCAATTTCCATTCTCAATGCTTCATTATGTAACACACATCTGCCTTGGGTGCAATGCAGTTGCACGCTTATTCTCTGACAAACCCTCAATTAAGGACAAGGGCAGGTCCACCTTTGTCTAATCTAATATAAGCCTTTGGCTGCTAGCCTCATTTAAGGAGAATTTGGCTAATTAAAAGACATAAAGTACCTGCCCAGAATAGAGGATTCCTTAGCGCTGTGCAAAATGTCCCTTCTCTCATACTAGAATCTTAAATTTAACTTTATAACATCAAATTAAAAAAAACAAAACACTTAAACCAAGGTTGTTAAGGTCTTTTTCAGAATTAGCGTCCTGCCAGGTTCCGTAAAGCGTTTGCTTTAACGAGTATTTTGAGAAGACTTCGATATAACAAAATAATCCAAGACACAGGATTAATATCTATACAAACTCTGCTCTCTAAACAGGGTTTAGTCTTTATAGAGATCACGCTCTATACCTCCTTTAAATGCAAATATATATTTAATATAGCATATAAAGTCCTTTAAAACAGATTATTTTGGTTTACATTTTTTTTTTTACCAATTAACACTTTATTAGATACATTGTGGCAAACGATTCAGTTGTAAAGCAGTTTGTTAAATCAACTATTATCAATTCATTAGATAAATTAGTCTTTTGAAAAAAAATAAAAATCATATAATCTGCTTACTGTCATTTCCAACAGGATACTGTAGATAATAGATAGAATGCAGTTTTGATTAATACTACATTGTTTTTTGGATTCCCTTGTCTTTACATTTGGATCCGGGTCCTAGCAGGTACATACAGCAGGAATTCGCCATTTTCTTTTTTTTTATCTTCTTTTTTTTTTTTTTTTTTTTTTTACAGTTCTGATGTCCGTCTAAACATCGTTTCAGATGACTGAACCTACCCAGGACACATCTGCTGGCAGAAACTGCATTTTTGTGGTTTCCTATAATCTTTTTTTTTTATATATATAGAAATGTTTAAATAAAAAAAACAAAAATGATGAATCATCAGCCATCAACAGCTTCTAATTCAAACAACTGTATCAGCCTTAAAACCACAGGCCCTACTAGCTGAACTGGAGTATAAAGTGCTCACGATAATTCAGATTTTTCAATTAAAATCAATCAATTTTGGCAACTGACACTTTCCTTTACAATGTCTCATTGCGTGATATATAACAGTCACATATTAAGCCCCGTGTGGAGCGGATCTAAAACTAATTCCTCCTAATTAACGTGATCGGAATACAGACCAATCAGAAGCAGCCCTGGCTGTGTGCGGCCTCGGGAAAGCTCGCCAATGCTTGTTACAGAGCGGCACGGTGCAAAACAGGCAGGCTGAAAACACAGAAAACACCGGTTTAGCTGCAGCGGAGCCGTCCTCGGTGTGAAGTTTTTCTAGGGAACAGAACGCGGGTCAAGTCCAGCTCTGCCGCTTACAAAACCGCAACCTCTGATCAAAAAAAATACACGAAACCGACGGAAACCGAGCATCAACGTCCACGTTTCGATGTTAAAGATATGCCTTTGGATTTAGACTTTTTTTTCCTGGAAATGTTGGAACTTGTGGAAATCATGTTCGCCTTGTTTCTGAATTTATGTCCAAAATGATGGGCTAGTGTGGCAATCAAATTCAAAGTGCATAAATCAGTAGTATTAACTACTACCCCCCTCCCTCCCTCCTTTTTCATTATCTACTATCAATATCCATAACAAAGAAAAACATTCAAATCCCTCCAAGTATAAGGCAAATACAATTACTCATCACAAACTACAACCACAGTGTGTCAGTATTGTCTCTTGGGCTAGTGCCTTTCAAAACAGTGGGAAAAGTAGCGAGTAAAGACATTTTTATTAGGCCTTTTCTCATGATGCCATACGACCACGGGCTCCCTCTATGATAACCAGAGACACGCTATGAATGATACGCATTATTTCACCTGCAGGTTCAAGGTGCAGGACTTTTTAACAAGAGTGCAGTTTACCGAGTTGCCACAAGAGAGCAACAGTCGTTTGTGTGACATTGACACGTTTGCCCTTATTCCTCTTTGTGTCACCCATTAGACCGGGTAGAATGATGAGCTGGGTGTAAAAACGTTGGCAGTTACCTCCAAGAAACCGCACGCGTCTGATTGGGTTTTATGTTTGTCAGCTCCATCTCGTTTCTTACTTACTGTCCAGTAAGGCTTAAATTGGATTTGACCACAGCTTGAATGTATATTCAACAGCTGTTTCAACTTTATGTTTAAAGGGCAGTTTCAAACTGGACCCTGTACAAAAGCAGCAAATGAAAAGTACAAAACGTGTGTTTGACACATGAAGAACAACAAAAAAAAAACTAAAAAAAAAAAAAACGTACCATTATCTCATAACAGTTTATGTGGCCCAAACCATTTAACAATGGCAGTTTAAGAAATGTAACTGGGGGTGAGCTAAGACATAAGACTACACTAAGGTGCTTAATTTCGTCTTTTAAATAAAACAATAAAAACAGCTTAATACATTTACAAAAGCTTATCCACAAATTCCAACTTTCTGCAGTACCAGCCAAGACACGTGTGGGGGCACATTCAACTGACTCTCTGGATGTAAACATGAGGAATTAATCACGAGGAAGAAACACGTCTTAACGATATTTACAGGTTAATGCTACGCTACAGGTATAGGCTATCTATAGATAAAGTGAGCGGGAGTGCGTCGATAGTGCGCAGACCCTATTTTTGGATAAGAATTTGATTGAAATGTCAGATTGAAAAAAAAAGGAATATATTGACATTTTGGGAAACACTTGCATTGGCTTTCTTGCCCAGAGCAGATGAACAAATCCATTCCACTCTCAAAGATTAGCCTTCCAGCATCTCTAAAGTGCACTAATTAACACAAAAGTATAAAAAAAACTACAAGTTGCGGTTTTGTAGTGAGTTAAAAAAAGTCTGTTTTAGTTTAGTGAGTTTTAAAGATGCTGGCAGTTACATTTTGTTACCTGTGAACTTAGCTAAAATAGCTAAAATATCTATTTTCAGTCACTAGCATATTTGTTACTAACCTAATTGATTTCATAGTGTGTATTGATTGTATTGATTTTACCTCACACTAATGGATTCTTTTTTAATGTATTTTCTGTTCTGAGGTTCTGTTTCTTTTTGTCTACTTGTCCAGGGACAATAGATGTATATTAGCTGCTAGCTAACTCTGGTGCAATTACTTTTAACTGTTTTAGCTGTTCCTGCAAAACTAAACGATAAATAAATAAAATCAAACTAAAATCCGACTCATAAAACATATAATTGTTTTTTTTTTTAACAAGTTAATTTATATGGATATAACGTGTTAAATAGTGAGCTTAAGTTGCTGGGGTCGGGGTTCAGCAGCGCCAGGCTAGCTGTTTGTGAGCTAAGCTAACCGGCTGCTAGCTGCAGCTTCATACTTAGAAATAAAAAGGAATCAATTTTCTCATCCAACTTTCAGCAAGACAACGAATAAGCGCAATTCCCAAAATGTCGAAGGACAACTTTAAGAGATTTTAAGGGATGTTGTGATGATTATTTTCCTTCTACTCCAGTAGATTTATGAAAAATAACTATTGTCAAAAGTGCAAAGCCACAAGTATTTGACGGGTATTATACTGCATGTCATTAACTTAGCTTCTACTCACTGTTTCAACAAAAGTCCACTATCTTATAATAGTGATATACTCGTATGGAGCCCTTTTCGTGATGAGCTCTATCAGTGCTCTTTTTAGAGATTTAGGCATCGGAATATAATAGTGTTTATCATTTGACACTATGAAACACATCAAGATGAAATGTGCACACTTAATTCAGCTACGCAAGCGGCTTGTTGTGACTTTTTTTTTCTATTCTTACACTGTTGGTATTCTGCACAAATGACACAATATCAGGTTTAGTTGGGAACTGAGCTGTAATATTAACATTAGATTTAAACCTATAAATATACTGTAGGTTTTTATTAGGTTTCGCTATAACACAGAAAAGTGCCGTATCGTCTCGAAGCCAGATCTACAGGAGAGAGGCGCACTTGCTTAATGTAAGCAAAAAAGGATGAGTCGACAAATTACTCCATCTCCTGACCTAAGGAAGCTCAAGGGTTGGTTGGCTGAGTGTAGATCTCACCTCCGGCAGCACCTTCACTCGTCTCTGCTCATCTCTCTCACACACTCGCGCACACACACATTTACAAAACGCCACACGCCGCGTCGAATGGCCGCCTCCCAGCGACTTCTCTTTTTGTCCTCATCAGCGACGTAACGTGCCACGAATTACACACGATCACGATTATAAAAAAAACAAAAAAAAACAAAACGGAGACAGTTAGGAGTACATTTTAAATATCACTAGAGTTAAATGTAAGGTGCAGGATTGATTATAAATGCTGTATAACATTACCTAACTATAGCAGGTGAGCTAACAGGATTTGGTTATTGGCAATGCCGTATAGGCTACATGTATATGCTCAAAAGACAAATCAGCATTTGGTTATTGCTGGGTCGGACCGGAACCACTCGCTACATCTTGGCGGAGAATGAAAATGTAAAAAAAAAAAAAAAAAATCATCGCGTGGTTCTCACTTGACTGATGACCCTTGTATGAGCGTAGATTCAGGAAAACTCGTAACTCCCACTATTGTAAAAGATGCTACAATCAACGCGTTGTGCAAGGCTCTGGGGAGATGGCGTCCGGAAAAATCCCAAATGGAAACTGGATTGTGGATTTCATGAGGAGAAGCGCAGTGACAACACGTCCTACTGGATTTTGAGGTTATCTATTGTATTTGACAGAGTAAAAAATAGCTATTTCTTATTGTGGTACTGTAGGTGTGTGTTTCTTGTGTGTGTGTTTTTTTAAATGAGGCCTTCGTGTAGCTGTCATTCAGTTTTTTCCCCACCCTTCCGCTCAGAGGTGCATCTCTCCCCCTCCGGAGTCCTCTCAAAAGCCCCGAAGGAAAATAATAAGACAAAAGTAACAAAAGTGCTTCCGATGCTACGGGGATGCGTTAGTTGTTGGAGTTCATCCTACCGGCAGAGAACAGGGGGGGCGGAGGGGGTAAATGGGGGGCGGGAGGCAGCCCCCCCATGGAGTGCAGCAGGGGGAGGGACAGCTGGGTGCCGTGGAGGGGGCGGGGGCTGGAGGCGGCGGCGGGCGTGGTCACCGACGCGGCGGCCGGCGCCGCCCCCGGCTGGAGCGGGCCGGCGGAGTCCGGCGGGGCCCGGTCGAGGCCGAGGGGGTCGTTGCCATCGGCGACCATGGGGTTGCTGACGCGGAAGCACTTCTCCCGGTGGGCCTTGAGCATGTTGGAGAAGCGGAAGCGCTGGCCGCACACCTCGCACGGGTAGGGCTTCTCGCCGGTGTGCGTGCGGCGGTGGCGCTTCATGTTGGGCCGGCTCGTGAAGCTCTTCCCGCAGATCTCACAGATGTACGGCTTCTCTCCTGCAGACAGAGGGGGGACGCGGTCGCACACACACACACACACACACACACACACACACACACACCTCGCTGATTAATTAGCGGTTTTCTACACTACAGTGGCTGTATTTATGAATCTAGAATTTTAACTGATTTTAGAACTTTTAATTGATTAATTCCCTGCAAAAACTGAAATCTTAACATGTGAAAATACACTACTCACAATAAGTTAGGGATATTGTGAGAATTATATACGAATTATATATATCATATGTATTTCAAATGTATTTCATACAATTTTTAGGTAATAAATATTAAACTAATGAAAATATCATTGGAAACTTTTACCCATTTCATTCAAATTCAGACCAAATGGGAAAAGCACTCTTGAAAATAACAATATCCCTAACTTCTTGTGAGTTAGTGCATCTTCCTTTTTGGTACAAGTCGTCCAAAACTGAGTGGAATTATCTAATTCCACTGCCAGATAAATTATCTTATTTCAAGTTTTGAGTCAATTTTATCTGTTTCTTAAAAAAAACAAGACCAAATTGACCCAAATCAGGGAAAAAAAAAACTTAAAATAAGATGAAATAGCATAATTCTACTCAATACTAAACAAATCGTACCAAAAACAATCATTGCTCTTTTTTTTTTTTTAAAGGAACTAATATAATCTGTTTTTCTTCACGCTACACCTGCCTTTTGTTAAAACACTATAGCTGCCATCCTATGTCCCTCTTGTGATTTAATGCCGACGGAGGCCTGCAGAAAGTGACTCACCAGTGTGTGTTTTCATGTGTTCGTCAAAGTACTGTTTCATATTGAAGTCCTTTCCGCACCACTGGCACATGAACTGCTTGTGTCCGATGTGGATGCTCATGTGGGAACGCAGCTGGTATTTATACTGGAAGCGCTCGCTGCAGTTCTGAAACGACACACAGCGAACGGTCTTTGCACGCGGGCGCATGAACGTTTTCAATGGGCGTTATTCCCACCGAAAGAAACAGATACGCAAAACCAACAGATGACACTCGGTAATGGGAGTCTCAGATTTCCGTCTTTAAATAAAATGCATTAACAGACCTTCTTTTTTTTTTTATTTGCTGTGAAATATGAGCTGTATTATGGATAATACACATGTTGGGTTTGCAGTTTAGAATGTGAGAACCACCACAATCAAAACAAGCAGGAAACTGGCTTTAGAAAATGTGGCACTTTAACACCAAAAAATAGTTGAAATCCTATCTTTAATAGGAATAGTTTTACATTTTAGTGACTGACACCTAATTGTGTTCTTGTATTCTTGTTTTCACACCTTTACATGCTGAATATAAAGCTTTAAAGCTTGTTTTCCATTTTTTACGCTAAGCTAAGCTAAGCTAACCGCTGGTTGTAGCGTCCTATTTATCATGCAGACGTGGAGCTCTCAGCGAGGGACTACTCATGAAAGAATGTGGTCTGATGGGAGAAAGATTCCAGAAAATAAAAAAAAAAACAGTGATAATGACTCAATAAACTCAATTTAACAGCCTAATGGGATTTCCTCTTCTGTCCGCTGCCTTGTTCGGATTCCGGGATGCCGGACGTGTTATGTGCTTCACATTCCAGACGCCGTTTGTTTAAAAAATGTTAGCTTTTAAAATTGTAGAAAGCTCAGCTTTTGCAATTAAAACCTCCCATATGTGTGAAGTGGAGAGCGGTGGCAGCAGCAGCAGCAGCAGCAGCAGCAGCAGCAGCAGCAGCAGCAGCAGCAGCAGCAGCAGCAGCAGCAGCAGCAGCAGCAGCAGCAGCAGCAGCAGCAGCAGCAGCAGCAGCAGCATATTTAAAAGGAGCTCAAACCTCACACTTGAAGGGTTTCTCTCCTGAGTGCTGCAGAGAGTGAACCTTCAGGGACATGCTGCGCTTGAACGACTTCCCACATGTCTCGCAGGTGAACGGCATGTCCTTCGTATGGGCTGCACACACACACACACACACACACATACACACCGACACACACACACACACAGAGAACAAGATTAGTTAATGCTGTTCAATATTGAGGACAACTGATGCGTTTCATCCAAAAGATATTTACTCTGAAGTTTACGCATTAAATTCTAAAGTGACCGCTGCAGTAAATAAATAATATATATATATAAATATAAATTCAAATGGCATACAGCAGTTTCTACAACATTTCTTTGGCTGCTGAAATGCGGATTGTACACAGGGAGGCCCCGCCTGGGAAATGAGATTCCGATAACCCCCCCCCCCCCCCCCCCGAAAAAAAATTAAATAAAAGTGGGAAAGGAAAGCAACACCCAAAACAAACCCAAGACAACAATCAGGCGTGGGATAAAGGAAAGGAAGCGAAGCAGCACGTGGGAAATAAGTGACCAACCAGGATCGTGGATTTCACTGCCACTCACCGACCATGTGCTTCCTGACATGAGCCATGGTGTAGAATTTCTTCTCGCAGATCTCGCAGGAGAACTTCTTCTCGGCGTAGCCGTGGACGATCTTGTTATGCTCGTGTAACGACCATAGCTTCTTGAAGGCCTTGCCGCACGTTACACACTTGGAGGATTCAGAAATAAAAAAAAAAAAGAGAGGGTAAAGGGTAAAATATCGCCTCTGCTGAGGTGTTAAGAAAGTGGGAACCTGTAACGGCCTCTGCCAAAACATTCACGTGTCCAAGTGTGTGTGAAAAATAGAACTTGAGCGCGCACTGTAGCAAAAAAGAAAAAAAAAAGCAATTAAGAGGGAGCCAGATTAAAGCAGCAAATGATCTTCAAAACCACAGCAGGAGTCCAGATGCTCACTGCAGAGCGGGGGTAATGGCGGAGGAACTGAGAGATGTCAGAATTTATTATTACAGACAGACACTTGACTGAGTAACTGATCAATTTCATCAAATTTATTTGTGATGTGCACCCGCATGTTTTTTTTTTTTAATTACACTGATTGGCGATGTGTTCAAAGTGACATGTTTTTAAGTTGAAGCTACTTGTTTAACCATAGGTTTGGTGTCTGGACTGACAGGGACGTGCTGAAATAAGTTATTTTCATCATCATCATGGGCAAATGATTAAATGCGTAAAAGTTCCTTCCAATTTAATGACCCGGCTAGAAAAAAAAAAACTTAGCAATGTTGTATTAATTCTTGTATTATTGATGCATTAAGCCAACAAAAACTCTCGTTTCATTGAGAGAACCTGCTTCATTTACAGTGAAAACACATTAGGAGGGAGTGGGTGTTAACAGAATTGAGTAACGATTACAACAGAGTGGTTTTGTTTTAAGACGCGAATCTATCTTTTCATTTTTGAAGGGGGAGAATAACGGCCACATTTTATGACCTGGGAAAAAAAAAAGAAGGAATTCACGTATGTTGTAACTACTTCCTCTCTGACTCGACTCTGCGGAGTTTCCTGTCAGTACGGCGCTGAGCAGATCGACGTCCGAGGAGCCGATACTACCGATCCCAAACGTCGGCGTCGAGACTACAGTCAATAGAATTGATACGAGAAATTGGATTGAAGTCACGCTAGATTCTAGACTCATGAACACACTTCTTATTGAAGGGCTACTCAGTGTTTATCCATCACAGTTGCTGCGTTAGCTGATGATGATAATCATTTGTTATTTTAGAATTTAAACATGCATTTGATAAACAAGGGAGAGTTAAAGTTGGGGTGGATTATGATTACCTGAAGAATTTTATGATATTCCTTAAAATCGCCTTTATACCCAGATTGAAACCAATTAATTAAACGCATTTTTCCAGGATCCTCCACCCTACCTTTAAATAGAACCTTTGTAATGAACATGTAGAAGAATAAGCCTATTAACCCATTAAAGCCAGATTTTTCCATGCATATAATTAGACCATTTGAGTCACTAACAATCAAAGTTATGTATTTATTTATTTTATTTCCATTTCGTTCTCTTCTCTGCAGAAAATAGCATTTTAATGACTGTCAACTTTAACTGTTGTATGCACAAATATGCCCATTAACAACAAAAAACATCTTTATTGGGCTATTCTAATGAACTGAACTATTAAATAGATTTATATATATATATATATATATATATGTCATGTTAAAATGATAAGAATTTTGAAAAAATGATGTTTTTCTGGGAGGGTTTGTCTTTGCTATGTTCTCAGGAGGAAGGGGCAGGAAGTTGATGATGTCATGTAACAGGAAACACATGGAAACTTAAGATCATCATCATCATCATCATCATCATGGCGGACTCCTACCTGGATGCTCTTCTCACAGTCGGTCTGCTGGTGCAGCAGCAGCTCGCTCTCCAGCAGGAAGCGTTTCCCGCAGTTGTTGCAGATCTGCATGCGGTTGTGTGTGACGTTCATGTGCTTCTCCAGGTACCAGCGGTTGTTGAAGACACGGGGGCACTTCTTACACGGGAAATGCTGCTTCTCCTCCAGCCTCACCTTCTGGCCCAGGCCCTCCGTGTCCAGCGTTCTCTTCCCGCCGGGCCGCTGGTTGGCCAGCGTGGCCTCCGCCAGCGTCTGGCGCATGGCGGCGGTCGTCGCCGCCACGGCCAGCGCTCTCGTGCCCCGCCGGGGTCGCTCAATCAGCGCCGGCTGCTCCAGGCCCGGAATGTTGAGGGTGTTCTCCTCCTCTTCCTCGTCCTCCTCCTCGTCCTCCTCCTCGCTGCTCTGCCCCAGCATGTCCGTCCTCTTCAGGTCGTCGTCGTCCTCCTCCTCGCCGACCGCGTCTTCGTTCTCCGCCTCGTTCCCGTCCTCCGAGTCCCTCTCGTCGTCGCAGCAGCGGCTGAACATGGCCGCCGCCTCCGTGGCGGCCGCCGATTTGCCCTCCGACCCCTTGGACACGTTGAGGGTCTGGTTGTTGAGGTTGACCTCGACGATGATCTGATCTCTGTTGAAGGAGGCGTGGCCCTCCGTGGTCTTTGACTCCTCCCCGTTGCCCTCCACTTTGCACAAAGCGGCGACGCCCGCTCCGGCCCCGCCCCCGGACCCCTCCTCCTTCTGGTAGTATTGCTTGGGCTGGGAAGCCGCTTTGCCCGCCTCCTCCACCCTCACGGAGAAGGGGCTGCTGCCCTCCCGTGTGTACACCCGGCCCAGCTCCGACTCCTGCTTGATCTCCCGGTACAGCTGGCCGAGGGCGGGGTCGCCGCCGCCGAGCCCCTCCTGGTCGGCCATGTCCGCGCAGGCGCTTCTCAGCGAGTGGCTGCTGATGAGGTCGCGGCAGGACGCGGCGATGTCGCTCATCTGGAGCAGCGTGGCGGCGTTGAGCACGTCGCGCACCGTGCGGCTGCTCACCAGCAGCTTGGAGGTGTAGATGAAGTTGAGGATCTGCTGCAGGCCCTGGGACGTCAGGGCGTCCAGCGACAGGTCCACCCGCCGCAGCTGCTTGCTCTGGGCGAAGAGGGAGTGGAAGAACGGGCTGTAGGCCGCCAGCACGCCCTTGTGAGCGGGGAAGGTGCTGTGCTGGCGCACCAGAACGATGTCGACGTCGCACAGGTCAGGCTGGAAGAGGCGCTGCTCGTTCAGCCTGTCCATCAAACAGGTGAAGTGCAGAGCCACATCCTCCACCAGAGAGAACTCAGCAGAGGGGAAGTCCGTGGTCTTCTCCACTATGAGCTGGAGACAACGGGAGGAGAAAGGCAGAGGGGAAAGGCTCAGACAGTTATTTAGAGCATAGCATGTCAAGTTTTGGATTAGAATCTGATCAGATCTCACTGCTGCCATGTTCTTAAGAAATTATTATCTCTGTGGTTTTAAAACGCTCACTCACAGCCCTAGAAACAGCTGGGAAAACACTCACTACACACTTTTCGGCAGCTATTCTGCAGCTTCTGCAGCACCTTATCATATGCTCTTTGTAGATACACGTCGACGCGGCAGAGACGTCAGGAAGTGCTGAGAAAATATGTAAATTTGAACATCATGAAATCTAAACTAAGCAAACATCCTATGCTGATAATCATGATCGCTATTAAATGGGCCTTATGAAAAGATTGTTTTCTAAACCAACTGAGCCAAGTTGAATTTGACTAAATTTGCTTATATAAAACTATCCGCAAAACTACCACATTTCAGGGTGAGAAAAATGGACCGACTATGTCCAAGGTCAGGTATGAACTTTCAAAATAAAATCCTTGTCACATTTACAAGCGTTATCAAATTGAAAGCGTAACGCTGAGGTAAACTCTACATAAACATACCCTGCAGCAGTTGTTACATGGCGTGCTTTAGGATTTGCAGGCTGCACAAAGTCACGGGCTCCGTGCTTTGCTGCACGACACGAGTCAGAGGAAAATCAAAAGGTGTAACAACACTCAACACTCTGTGCAAGGTCCTCGACTTCCCAAGGTGGGTTTATTTTAGCACAGGAAGGGCAGGGTTTCGATCCAGACGGGATGTGAGCGGGGACAGAGCAGCAAACAGAACAAACACACACACGGGCATACACTCGCGTAATGTGGTGTGCAAAAAAAAAACTCACAACTTGCAAACACACGTGCACAGACAGAAACGCACGCACACACACACCGACGCATTGTCTGGTCTGTGTGAGGACTGACTGGTCTGTGCATTGGTATTCAGCAGCGTCTCCCATTAGCCCATTAGCCGGTTCTCTCAGCACACCCACTCACTAGGCTACACTGTCCCAGAGGAATCGCGAATTATGCACAAGACAAAACACGTCCGGAGAAATAATTAGGGAAACCATGCAGAATAAATACTAACTAACCCTCCGAACAATTAATGGAATTTACCATTCCGGGCGTCTCTTTAGCAGCAGAATTGGACGACTATCGATACTTTCTGGCCAACATGTTGCATAATTACATCTGTTCACCGCCTTTCGTTTCAGTTACACGTCGTACCGGACTAAAGACGGAACGGCGACAACAAAGGGAATTAATAATTCATTTTTATCATCGAAGAATAAAATGTTGCCGCCTGCGTCGGACAATAAGAATCACGATACAATTAATTTTCCCTATAAAACAACTTCATGCCTTTCGCCGCCGCCTGCGTTTTCTCTTCAGGATCAATGAAAACGCCTTTTGATTGTTCAAGCTGGAAAATGGATTTGCATTTGGGCCTAACCTTGAAAGTCAGGCCTGTTTGAAGAAATCAATTATAGAGTGTTAGATTTATTCATAGTTTTGAGCTGCTAAATTGGACTCCGAGCCAGAGATGAGTGAAGATCGGGTTATCTCTCATCGTGCAAAGCTACATCGCTCAAGGGCAAAATGCTGAAGCCTTAATCAGATCAAGTATGAGTTGCAGACGAAGTTGTGCTCCTTTGGCGATAACGATTTTCTTCTTCTGGGACTTGAATAGGACAACACAGTCAAAGATCAAACTGAATAGGATGAATAAACTATTTAAAATATCAACGGCTTACAGTCAAAACGAAGAGGGGGAAAAAAGCGTCAATAATTCAAGGATTCGTGTGCTGTGTATTTTCACCACATACTTGAAGATTTAGTTCAAATTCTCTTAACCAAAACCTGTTGATTGATCACCTTAAATACAATTATCCTCCTTCTTCATCCTCACAACATCCAGTCCATTACAACAAGATTAAAGAGTTTTTATGTGCTGGGATTTGAAATGCAAAATAACGAAAAAACGTATAATATTGTGTATTTAACCAAATAAATTAATTTATCAACCGTAATCAAGCCAATGATGCTAAACCGGCTTTTGTGAGCTGCTGCCATCTGTCATTTTACACACATTACATGCTTCCCATTTCTTTTCAAATTAAAACACTCTCTTGTTCATTGTAAATGAAATCGAATAAATAAATAAAACTTTATATACGCGGCAATATACATATATTAGGGTAATTTACACACTATTGATAATTAACTAATTTCTTGCATTAAAATCATTTTTTAGGTTGTGGGTAAGTGAAATAATATATTAACCCAATGCGATGTTTCCACTCATTTTTATTAAACAACTTCCAAAACTACCAAACATTCGATCATTTTCAAGATTTTAACCCTTTAAACTCCAGTCTATCCGTCTATTAAGGACGGATATGTCAAAGATTGGCAACAAAATTGAGTTGATTGCATTAGTATTTTTTAAGTAGTTCCAGATAATCCATCTGGACGCCTTTGATTGCTAAAAGAGCCTCATTGTTAATTATAACCATGTTTTTAATGTCACTACCATTACAGTATAAAACCATACATTCACCATACATTTGACCAGATTCAACCATTAACCCATTGTAGGCTAAATTCCTTGTATTATGTTTTATTATGTGAAACACAATAGATGTCATGGCTTTTGTGATATTTCGCTACAAAATAATAAGGAACTGCCTGCAAAAATCCTTTCATCTTTTCATCGTGTCTACTTGGAAGCACAGGATCGCAGCGCAATGTCAGTTTTTTCGACGATGACACCCTCCTGTGTCTTTCTGCAAAAAAAATAAAAAATTAAATAAATAAAATGCAGAAGCTTTAAAAGTTCAAGTGTACTGAATGAAAGGATTTAAAATCAGCGAGGGATTCAGTTTTATTCATCCAGACCGACGCTTAAAACGATTTAATCCAATAGTCATGCAACCTCTTTGTCTGTCGCACGATATACAACGAAGACGCGTCCGTTGCATCACTTTTCATCGCATACTGTAGAGTGAGAGCGATGGATTGAACGTCCAACTCCCTCCATCTCCCCGTCATTATCGCCACCGCTCCCCACCTCCCCCTCTCCTCTCCTCTCCTCCTTGGAAATGTCAGGGAGAGAGTTTGTTTGTTTGCTGTCATTAGAGCGAGCGCCACCTTTAACCAGCCTCTCAGTCAGATGCCGCCCGATACATTATTCATATCTGGCCCCCGACTCGTGACATACACGCACCGGGGGATTACCGACGCGCCCAAACAAGAGGTGTCATTTAAACGGGCTTCAATCAAAAGAGCCGCGTACCCTTTTCCAGGCAGATCACTTCATCATCTGCCAAACACAACAGAGCGCGGGGATGGTGTCGCGTCGCGGAGACCTCGGGGCCTCGTTTCACGGAGCCCGTCTGGGTGGAGCGACGGCATTTGAACTAACGGCGTCCCCGCCGACCTCAGCTGTAATCTGCGTTCGGCGGTAATTGGCAAACACGCTGGAACACGGGTAACCGTTAACGACAGCGACGAGGATAAGGTCACAGGCCTTCCCAAACCGGCCTTTTAACAGCTCGCTCGCACAGAACCAAATATAAACCGTTTAAGTGGTTTAATAGCGCCGCAATAAAAGAAAAACGTTTTCCCTCAGATGTATCGGTGGTCAAACTTGCCCAGGACGACGCGTTTTGGGGAAGATAATCGCATTTGATCAACCTGGTTTTTGTTTTTAATAAATTCCCAAGCTTGAAAAGGTAGATTTTTCCTGAAGAGTCGGTGAATCCTCACCCAGCTCAGTGGTATGCACTTGGCAGCGGCCCGGACTCGTGGACCCGAGCCAGACAGCGCCGAGTCTGGGAGTTGAGCGAGAGTGAAATCCCTCTTCCTAATTTGACTTTCACTGGTGAGAATGTCCTTTCTCTCCCACACCTTTTGCACCGGGGGCCGCTCGGGCCGGCAGATTTACTACTCTGTAAAGTCTGCGTCGTCCCCCCCTTCGCTCTGCAGCTCGGCTACAGGCCGTGCGTGTGCGGCGACCTCCGCGGAGCTGCCATTTTAAAACGCCCCCCCCTTTTCAGTTCACCGCCATGTAGCCATGTAGCGGGCGTTATAAAACACGACCGAGGCCTCCCGTAGAGGGCGTAAATCTTAGCCCGACACTGGGCGATGCCTTTAAATGTTGAGCCTTTTTCCTCGTTTGCTCCGTTAGAATAAACCCGCGCGTGTTGTTTCCCTTAAAACACATCATTCTCTCGCTGTTGCACGCACATCTCCTCGTGCGACGGATTTATGAGCGGGGAACTAAAGAAAATCTACCTTGGCTGTGTTATTTGCTTCGCTGACCGGTGAACAGACTGAGCCATTAGCAGGGGCCAATGTCAGAGCACAGCACAGTCACAGGCACATCAATAGTGCGAGGGAGGGCAGGTTGTATTCAGGCAGGAGGTCGTCCCCTGGGGGAAAAACGCCGCGGGGGGTTAAAGCCTTTTCTCTCCCCCGTCTCCATGCAGCTCAGGCTGAACTCGGTGTCCTCCTTCTTCTCCTCCTCCTCCTCCTCCTTCCGCATCTTAAACCGTTACGTCTGATTAAAGCCGGGCGACATAAACAAAATTAATATCGCTATATATTACGGCGGCGCAATAACGCGGGCAACAGCTGGAGCCCCAATTGGCCACCTGCTGTGTTGGCAGGGGTTTGGCCAATCAGGGCCTCCGCCGCTGCTCCGTGGCTTGGAATTTATTCTGCTTTCCCCGTGGCAACCTGTGTCACATCTTTGAATTCGAGAGAGAGAGACGTCTATAAATTCGAGCCGGGGACACTGTGTGTGTGTGTGTGTGTGTCGAAACAGGAAATAAACGTTTGGCGAAGGGAGAATACGAGAGGCAGACACGTAATTAAAGGGATTACAAATGCCTTTTTGAAATTTATCTCGTGAGTCCATTTGAAATATTACTCTTCAGTTCATCACAGAATACAGAAATAAACTGGTTATAGAGTGTAGTTAATGATTGTTTTGTAATGTGTCATTTACATGCAAATTTAATTAAACCAACTTATAATAGCCTTTTTAATTGCTCAGTGTATCAACTGATCATAATTATGCAAAGTCTATGATTATTCTGGTGGTATACTTGAGGTATATTTATATGGACAGGGGAATCATTTTAATATCTTGTTATAGGACAATCTCACCCAATAGCATCTCATCTGGGAATTTTCTATCAAAAACCATCAGCCATCAATCAAATGTCAAAAACTTTGTGATGCCCTCAAAGTTTTTGTTTAGAAATTAAATTTCACGCAGTTAATTTCAGATGAATTAATTTCATTCTGGTGCTTTAAATAACAATTATATGATTATTTTATTTTTCCATTAAGCCGGTTGTTATTTTATCTTTTAAATGTCAAAATAAAGCAAATAAAGAAAATGTGTGTCACATTTCCAATGCTGAATTAAAATATACATGAAAAAACGGTGGAAACAAGTGTATTTCCATAATAGAAGATTTAACTATATTAAAAAGCAAAATTGTAGCTGGTTAATGTTGATGTTAATGTTTCAGTAGATAACAGTTGCTTTCAGATCTTTAATATTAAGTTGACTGATCCGTTTAAGATAAAGTTAATAACTGATAAAATCCTTTAAGGCATTTTTCACGCGAAAAAGTCAAACATCTGCGAGCTGCAGCTCCTTCAATGTGAACACATGCTCGTCTTACAGTGTAGTAAACTGAACACCTTTGTGTCCTTTACACCTAGAAGACGTTACCTTGAGCTTTGGGAAAACCGAGACGGGGGCATTTTCTACTACAAACGATCAATTCATGAATCGGGAACACCATCAGCAGATCCGTCGATGATGAAAGTCGCAGTCGCCGCACTAAATCAGGCGGATTATGCATGAGCACATCATAAGACCATAAACTATCACACCGAATTACCCGTTATCCCTTCAGCGCGTCTCGCACGTCTCGATACAAATGGACGCTGTACTGCAGAGTGGTTCTCTCGACGCAAACAGAGGGAAACTCGGGCGGTCATTCGTTGTTTTTTTTAAAATGTCAAACGTCTGCACGCGCAGTGATTTCTCTGCATTTGGAGGGGGAAAAAAAAAAGACTATCAGAGAGCAAAAAGAGATGCAGCAAACCATCCGGAGACATGATGACAGCAACCCCACTCAACCTTCTTGTCACCCAGCTTGGGGAGGGGGTGGGTGGGGATGCGGGTAGGGGGTGACGGTGGTTCCTGCCACTTCCACCCACGGGGCACATGAGCTCCGGTAAAGAGCAGACACAGCAGCCCTCTCCGCGGCGAGGCCTCCCGCTGAGGGGCCCGGCTCAGGGCTCGGCGTGACTGACACCCGGAGGAAGGAGAGCAGGCACCGTGTCAGGCCTCATCTCACTCACTGGCATGGAGACGGTAGGAGAGCAGCACCCGCCCTCACACACACACACACACACACACACACACACACACACACACACACACACACACACACACACACACACACACACACACACACACACACACACACACACACACACACACATATCCCTGAGTCATCATCAGTGCAGACGAGAGCGGAGCATGACAGGCCTAAATACAAAACTCTGTACAACCAGATCACACAGTTACATGCAGCAAGTTTGACCTCGCAGTAACGTCAGAGTGCTTTTATCTCTTTTTTTTTTTATAGGTAGTCGGGAGAGAGAGAGAGAGAGAGAGAGAGAGATCAGCTCACGCATAAAAACACAGCCACACGGATCAGGACAAGGGCATGTCTTTCCTGGCGGAGTCCAATCAGACCACCATTAAAAAGTCATCAGGGTAATGACTGACACTGTGTCCTCTGTGTGCTCAGCAGACCTTCCCCCCCCGCCGCTGACGCCAAACAACACACAGGTCCGGCCCGAGCCAGAGGGGCGAATTCGGATTCTCTTGGGCGAGAAAACGCCGCCGCGGCTTAATCCCCGGGGGGTGTTATGTGGTCCCGGCGACCAGCTGGGCAAAGACCGGCACCGGCCAGGGAAGCGGCGTGCCAAGTTGTCTCCTCCGCTCTCAGTCTTTGTGTCTAGTGGAAGAATTCTCCACTGTCTGCACTCGCTCTCCTCGCCTCTAAATCCAATCAGCACGGAGACCCGGCACTGACCTTGAGTTGGAAGGAGCATATACAGTGGCACGCACGCACGCACGCACAGGCTCACCTGCATCGCAAGCACGCGCTCGAGTTCGGTAAACAGGAAATAAAGAAATTTTGGCGTACGCTACGTGATGACACTGCTGATGCGAGGAAATGAAAAAGAGGAATGTGCAAATCCAACATGTTGCAAACGCACAGATCAGCCAGATTGGTAATAGCACCGGTGACACGGTGCTGCTTTTAACAAGCCCTGCGGTGATCGTTACAGCGACGTGATAAAAAAAAAAAAAGTGCTAATAAAAATCCCCACGACTTAAAAGGAGAGGGGGGGGGGGAGCAGGCGGCTGAGGTCAGGCGTGGTTGGGTCACATGTGCCGCCACAATAAAGCAGAGTTAAACACTCACGCTGTTTTGTCGGATAATAATGGTGTTAAGGCTGATAGTTACACCTTGCGCTATTAGGCTGTCACGTTACATAATCCCATAGACCAGTGGTGCATGTGATGCAGATTGGTGGAGGATCAAGGAAAGAGTTCTTACGAGTAGATCGATAATTTAAACGATCGGATGAATGCAGTTCTAGAAAAATAAATAAATAAAATTTAATTAAAACAAAGAAAAAGACAACTTATCCAGTTGTCCATTTCTACCACTTCAAGCTAATTATTTTAGCCCCCCCTCAGTCAATTGAAACATTCATCTTTCCTAACCGCATGCATTGCACTGCTGGCTGCAATTAATAAAGACAATATTATCAGCGTTGGCTCCGGTCTAATCCCAGACATCCAGTCCTCCCTCCGCCCCGTCCCGCTGTCCTAATCCAGCGGTTTGGGCCTGCCCAGCCCACCTCGGGCCTGGCGGAGCTACAACAGCTTTCACCGTTAGATTTAAATACATTTCCATCTATATGTTAATGCAACCACAGGTGACAAGTCAATCTACAACTGATACGAGTTTACCCGAGCATGAAATTGGGATGCGCAAACAAAAAATAAGGATGACGACGCAGCAGGAGCAGCATCTTGGCGACATGCAGCACATTCAGATTTGACAGCGTGAGGGGGGGTGGGGGGGGTGGGGGGGGGAATGCCTCGGCTGCACGATTTGCAAAAGTCCTTTTACCGGTTTGTCCTTTGAACGGACTGGACAACGGGGTGTTTTATCAGTTTGGTAAAGCTGGGGATAGTGTGTGTGTGTGTGTGTGTGTGTGTCGCCAAATCGGAAAACATGTTAAAAGAAGACATCAACCGAGGCTCGTCTGGAGATGAGATGACTCTGACGAGCCGTTGGATAATCAAAGGAGCTGCCTGGAGGGGGATGGGGGGCGGGCAGTGGCGGCGGCGGTGGTGTTGGGGGGGCGGGTGGGGGTTCAGCTATGAGGTTAGAGCGTCCGCACTGAAGCTCTGCCAGGAAGTTTGTGTCTGGGCCAATGAGCTGCGAGAGGAAGCGCTGAGTCAGGAAGCCTGGCCAAGAGAGGGGCCCGTGGTGCTGGCATCTCCTCCTCGCACACACACGTTACAACGCTTCACACACCGCCGCTCCGCCGGAGCCGTGGCACACCGGGCCGCCAACGCCGCGCGCGCACGAACGCGGGCACGCGCACGCATTCATCAGTAAACACCGGCATGGGACGCCAAAATACCTGTGGCACCATAAAAAAGTGTCGGCGGCTGTACAAACAGAGATATTCGGGTCTGGAAACGGCAAAAAAAAACAACCCCAGCAGAAAGTCAGGGGGAGTGACACGTCTATGGCACAAAGAGTGAAAGATGCACCTTTGAAGGGATCCATTAGAGACAAAAGATCATCGTGGTGTCTCGCAGCGAGCAGGTGCAGACTAACCCGAGGGCTATTACACGGGCTGGAACTGTGATATCTTCATTATCCCTTTCATAGCATGATACAAAGAGAGAAGCAGCTAACACAAGACTCTCATAAAGAGCTCCTTATCACAGGAATCTCTTTGGTGTGGCAATACTCTGTGTCTCTGTGTGTGTGTGTGTGTGTGTGTGTGTGTGTGTGGGCAGTTGATATGTTTGATGAGAAGGTCAGAGAGGACGGATAGGAAGAGGAGGTAAAGGAGGAGCATCGGCTTTCTATAGCCGCAACCAATCAATGGACAGCAGAGGAACGGTGGAGGCGAGCTTAAAGGAATAGTTTGACGTTTTAGGGAGGTTCGCGAGAATCGACGTCGAAGGTCGACGTCAAGATTTGTCTGTCAAACTCCTTCAAACCTTTATTTAAGCCTCAAAGGTCATTAAGGTTTCCCTCGTTTGCAATGATAGCGAGGTACAATGTAAAAATATACATGATACAGAACAAAAAATACATACAATACAACATTAAAAAATATATAATCAGATGAAATCAGTTGCATATAGGAGCAGGGTGGTTTGTAAGCATGGATCTAAAAAGATGACGTAATCAATGATTACGAGCTGGTGAGCTGGTGCACACTAACTAAAAGTAGTTTTTCTGAGTTTAGAGTGAACTTGTGGTACTTGAGATGGTCAGCTGAACGGGTTTGATAAGTTCTAGTGGTCCAGTTCAGCACGGATGATATATACGAACTTAAGTGTCCAGGAAAGACGCGTTTATCTCGAAGTGTTTATCTCGTACCACACTGTATAGCGACAGCCAGTTAGCTTAGCATAAAGACTGGAACCAGGGAAACGGTCTGACTTTATTGATAATTGTGGATCCAACATGGCGGCAGACGGTAATTTACCTTTCGATGCAGCCGTAGAAAGAGTTCTAGTAATTTAGACCACAAGTTTATTTTGAGAAATTAGCAGCTTTTAGCGCTAATTCATTACCAAAAAAGGCTCTACATACGTCATTGGGTATGTTTGCTACGTCTGGCTAAAAGCTACGTACAGACACTAGACATTCGTAGCGCTCTGGGCCTTCATAAACCTCCAATACAATAAATGAACAGATGGTTCACAGACCTCATTTCAATCTGCATTGATATGAGGTCTGGGTTTTTTTTTTGCCAATTGCTTCTTGAGCCAAAAAGCAGTTGGACACATAACTGCCTGTAAAACATTGAATTGCTGTTTTTAAACTTAGGTTTTCAAACGATTTTAATTTGAGAGCTTTAGAGGCGTTAAAAGAAGTAGGAGGATTATGCTAGCTTATGTTCGCGCAAGGGTAACTGTTTCCCCCTGTTTCCAGCCTTTGTGCTAAGCTAAGCTAAGCTAGCTAGACGTCGAGTGATTTAACAGACAGTTACGAGAGAGTTGAATCAGCTTTCTCAGATAACTTTAACAGATGACTGAATGTATTTCCCAAGATGTTTAACTACTCCTTTTAAAAAACTAAATTTGAACTGGTTGAATCCTTTTTTTTTTTTTTTGATACCGCGTTGGACAAGTTTTCAATCCGATCCGCACATACTTGTTTGCTAAAGTTCTTACACGGATGGATAAACGACAGCCATATAAAACCGAAACATAAATCTGCGCTTTATGAGGATATGCTAAAGTATTTGTGACGACTATCAGATAAAGGATCCCTACTTTCCCTGCTTGGCAATTCTCCGAAAACAGCATGAAACCTCATTCCCATCTGCTTTAAAGCTCCTCCTAAGTCTCTCGCTGGCCTGAATTCAGCTAAAAGCGGTAAGAACACTTTGGACGGCGCCCTTTAAAAAACAAACCAAAAAAAAAATAACCAACAACAACAACAATCCTCATGTCAAGCCTTAGGAAAACAGGGATTTAAAGGGAGTGTATGGGGAAAAAAAATAGTGCCACAGGGGTTAAAATTAGAGTAGCAACCGTTTTCCACTGATGAAAAGACACCAATGTTGGCCGCCACAGCGGAGAAACAATTAAATCGTGAATTTATTCCAAGATTTTTAAAAAAACAAAAACTTAAGAGGCTACTTCAAACAAACGCGCGCCATTCGGACCGAGAAGAACAAAAGAGACGTTACATAAGCCAAGTAAGAGTTTGACCTTGCTTGTCCACCATTCTTAATTTCAGGGCCATAAATTAGCAGCACCTATGGTCTTAGTCTCCAAGGAGAGCGGCCTCCTACCGGGGTGAGGGGAGGGTGGGGGGGGGGGGGGGGGGGGGGGGGGGGTTCGAAGATGTCTGCTGGAGTTTGTTGCCAGGCTCTGGAATGGCTGCACTTGTCACAAGGACTAAAGACAGTCCCTCCGCTCGGGCACCCGGAGACAGTGAAGCCTCAAAGTCAAGGGTGGGCAGGAATGCCCTGAATAGGCCGTTACGTAAAGCTCCCAGCACCCTGAGGACAGAGAAGGAGCCACTCACAACCTGACAATACCGACTGCAACCGCATCCCAGGGCCCGCAAAAAAAAAAAAACGGCCTTAGCGCGTGACGTCAGGATTCGCTGATTAAAAAGACAACCTTTTCCAATTAATTCTAATTTTTGTTTTTTGGGTGGGTGGGGGGGGGGGGTAAAGTGCAGGGCGACCGCTGGAAACCGTTAATAGCAGGGATTCATCCTGCAGCGTCCGTGCACACTTTGCACTTTGTTTGCATGCACGCAAACCCCCCCCCCCCAAACAAACAAACAGGAAACCATGCAGCAGTAAACAAACATATCCCCCCCCCCCCCCCCCCCCCCTCCCCACACCAGAAGCCACCCAGCGAGCACCAGGGCTAACCCCGCTGACCTGACCCAGATATTAACCCAAGCCTCCAGATGTGAACGCGCGCTGGGATTACTCCACACACTGCATCAGGCTCCACATGCTTTCCTAATGAGGCATCCTAAAATGACCCCGGAGACAGAGAGGACTGTCTGTCTGCGTCTCGTTCCCACACACACACACACACACACACACACACACACACACAAGAAGAAGAACATCTCCATGTCTTCTTGCAACACCTATGACCGCTTACAAATGCATGATAATCAAGTAACAGTGACTTGCAGCAGGACATTAAATATCACTGCTAACCATCAACAGCTCAGGGTTAAACGTGCATATATATTTCTATTAAAGGGACATTTCACCTTTTTTTTTTCCTGAGTGTCACTTGCATCCAAGTGAAGTTCTCCTCTATTAAACTACACGGAGGAGATCCTCCTAATTTATGCATGAATGTCAAACTTGTCCCGTCCTGGCTGCTGTCTTCACTCATCCTAAACGCACCAGTCACGACCCTGACTGCCCTTTCTCTTTCGCTGTGTGTTTCTTCTTCTTCCTGCGTGTGTGCGCGCGCGTGTGCGTAAAAGCGTCCCGATACGAAATGATTGAAACTCCTTCTCCGCATCAATGTAGCTATTGTAGCCATCGCATTCTTTTCAGCAGCTTCGATTTTTTCCCAACTTGTGCCGTGTCGGCAAGTTGCAAACTTCACCGCAGCGGATACACGAAAGAAGAAGAAGAAGAAGAAAAAAACACACATACACACACACGTATGACAGCCCGGTGGCACGCGAACATGACGGATCGGTGAGAGTGCGGGTCAAGTTTGATCGGCCTGCTAAGTAAGCGAGAATTTGCAAGGAGATCAAGAAGGCACACCAAATAAAAAAATAAACAAAAAAAAAAATGCAGCGCTCCTCTGTAGCCTACCATTTTGATCCAGCGTTTCGAGGCTCAAAGGAGTCCCAGAATAACTCCTTTCGCACCAGTTTTCCCGTCGCCATGAAAATGATCGTTGAATTTCTCACATTTCTCCAGTTTGTTGCCTTATCCTCAGTCTTTTCTCTCCCCCCCCCCACTGCTACTGTAGCATTCAAGACAGACAAAAATGCAGAGGCTGCTTTTGCAGAAGGAATTGGTGATTGGAGCTCGGGGATCATATGGGCTTTTTGTCAGACGTTTTTAAAGGGACACGGTACTGTTTAACGCGGAGTTGCGAGACAGTCGCATTTCTTTGTACTGTACTTGGCTTTTTTATTCTTTTTTTTCTTCTTCTCTTTATTTTTTAGGTTTTAGGACGCGGGGGGTTTTCGGACGTTTATGGCGCAAACCCCCGCGTGCGCTTCCTCTCTCGCGCTCAACTGTGCGCTCCTGCAACGGTGTGACGTCACGCGGGCAGGCAGCTGCGGAGGTTAGAAGGTCAGGGAGTTCATTCATTTCGCACGTTGCACAAGTCAAAACACAACTTCTCCTTTGTTTTTACTCGGTTCTTTCACCTCAGCCTCCTCATTTTGTTAAAATCTAAAGTGTTTTTTGTTTGTTTGCATAATAATAATTTTTTATTGATATAGGCAAGGGAAGTTTATTTGTATAGCACATTTCAACAACAAGGCAATTCAAAGTGCTTTACATAAGTGCATTAAAATAAAAATTAAGAATTAAAATATTTTTTAAAATTAAAACAATACAATTTAAAACAGTTGATTAAAATAAAAATAAAAATTAAGAATTTAAATTAAAAAATTTTAAATTAAAACAATACAGTTTAAAACAGTTGATTAAAATAAAAATAAAAATTAAGAATTAAAATTTAACATTTTTAAATTAAAACAATACAGTTTAAAACAGTTGATTAAAATAAAAATAAAAATTAATAATAAAAATTAAAAAATTTTAAATTAAAACAATACAATTTAAAACAGTTGATTAAAATAAAAATAAAAATTAAGAATTAAAATTTAAAATTTTTAAATTAAAACAATGCAGTTTAAAACAGTTGATTAAAATAAAAATTAAGAATTAAAATTTAATATTTTTAAATTAAAACAATACAATTTAAAACAGTTGATTAAAATAAAAAAAATAATAATTAAAATTAAATTTTTTAAAATTAAAACAATATAATTTAAAACAGTTGATTAAAATAAAAATAAAAATTAAGAATTAAAATTTAAAATTTTTAAATTAAAACAATACAGTTTAAAACAGTTGATTAAAATTAAAAAAAATTAAGAATTAAAATTTATAACATTGAAATTAAAACAAAAAAAAATCAAGAACAAGTTACAGTACAGTGTAGAGTAATTAAGAATGATATTAGCATTAGCATATTAGCATTGAACAGATATATCCAAATGTTTATTATTATAATTAGTATTTATAATAACAATATTATATTTATATATTGTTATTGTAAATAATAATCATTTCCTTTTTGGGTGGGGGTGGGGGGGTAGTAGAGACTGGATATTTAAAAAAAATTGTATTTATGAATTTTCAATTTATAAAACAGGACAGTAAGGACAGAAAGTGAGACAACATGAGCTAGGTATTCATGAATAAACCAAAAAACAAACACGAAAAAGAGAAAAAAAACATACTCAGAAACAATATATAGAATATAGAATGTACCTGACATTATGTAAAAATCAAAAACCCTAAATTTCATTGACAGGAAAGGACATGGTTGAAGTATTTTTCTTTTCCATATGCAGCAGACTGGTCATTTCTGAGAGCCAGGCCCTAAAGGAAGTCACCTCCTTGCTTTTCCATTGAGTTAATATGTTCCTTTTGGCAAAGACTGTGCTGTATTGTATAGCTTTACTGTGCAGAGTAGTGAGCGTGGGAAGGTGTTGGGATCTGGAGAAACATCACGCTCATAAACCTCGGAGAAACATTTGAAAATATCAGACCAAAACTCGATAATTTGGAACAAGACCAAAGACCCTCATCATACAGAGGGGTAGGAAAAGTGACATTTACTACAGGAGTAATGCAGCTTATGAATGACTTTATCGAGCGACTATGAATTTCACAAAGATAAGAGTCCCAGTCACTGTCACTTATTGATAAAGCTAAGTATTTTTCCTTGGTTTCTTTTAACTGCTGCGGTGAAGTCGGGGCTAAATGAGGAGAAAAGGTTGATAAACGGCGCCGTAAGTCTCCCAGAGTCAAGAGGTCGAGTCATAGGAGAGTACAATTCAACAGGAGCCGGCGACAGCTGGGAATGTTTTTGTGGGCGAAATCTCAAACAGCAAAAAAAAACGTAGTTTTTTATGCATTTTAATTTTTTGTGCAGTGTGAGATGCCAAATAAATACTCAGACTTCCTCCCTCACGCCTTCCTAAGATTACTACGAATGGGAATATTATGTTTCACTTTTTAGAAGGGTAATATTTTATCAACTTTCTTGTGATTCCAAAATATTCCTTTATTTTCAGCCAGTGTGATTAAGTAAATATATTACAAGTAAAAGTCCTGAATTCATAATGTTACTTAAGTAAAAGTACAGAAACATTATCAGTGCTACAGTGTACTAAAGTGTAAATATTAGGAGTGAGTAAAGACATAGATAGTGGAGTAGAATGTACAGAGCTTCCCTCTGAAATGAGCGGTAGTTTAAAGTAGCATCAAATGGAAATACTTAAGTAAAGCACTGAGTACAGAACTTCGGTTACTTTCCATCAGCCCCTCATGAATTTTTCATGTCAAAATTATAAAAAGTCAGACTCGTAGATGTAACGTCTGATTTGTTCATGAATAAATGAATCACAAAACATCTCAACTTACTCCTTCTATTATCCAGTGTTCATTCTGATGAAGATTTTTATTTTAGTCTTAGTTGCTTATATGAAAATAATATTAAGTTAAAATCATGTTTTTGTTTTGTTTTTTGTCAGTTTTTTTATTCTCTGTCATTGTGTATGTATTAGGCTGTGATCATTAGTAGTTGTAGATCATTTGATAAAGGACACGTCTCTTCATTTATAACCTAAACCTCAATAATGGAAAAAATGTCACAATTTCACAAGAGCCCAAAGCAACTTCTCAAATGTCGGTTTGTCTGTCCTTCACATATCTCGAGAACCGCTCAACCGATCCACTTCATACTTGGCGGTGGTATCGCTGGGGACCCAAAGGAGTGCGTCGCCGAGTGTGAAGTGGGTCGGATGAGCGATTCTTGAGACCGCCGCAATCAGAACTTCAGGGGGCCCGTTCTTGAATGGGCACTGCATAATTCATGTTAAACAAGAGAAAAGCGGCAAATCCTCCCAAACCTTCGAATGGCTGATATTTCTGCTCGAAAAATGACTCCCAAACAATTAACAAGTGATTTTCTGCTCTAATTGCCGCACTAAACCTGAAGCCACTTTTTTTTTTTTTCCCAGTTTGCAATTCAGTCTCGCCTCACTCCCTCCTAAAGCCCCCTCTGGACCACGCTACCATTGTTCACTTCTGAGCGGCTGATATGAGGAAAAAAGAAAAACTCAATAAGGTGGGGAAAAAAAATAATATTCATCGCAACCTGGAGCAGTTCCAGTTTATTACTTCATGTCAAGGACTCAGCTGAGGCCACAACATCCGTTTGGATCCAGTCACTCAAGGAAGCTGCCAAATCAACCCCAGCATTTAATGTGATAAAAAACCCCAAAAACATAAAGCATTCGGTGATTTTTAATTTTAGCTACAGTATATGGAAGTGCTAATAAAGTCATCACGTAGTTCGGATCGCTGCGGCCGCCAACAACAACTCAATATTTCAGACGAGGAAAAAAAATCGAAGAGGAGAAACTCCTCCGAGTGAAAAGCAAACCATCTGTTTTCCAAAAAAAGTGACAACAAGCTAATGACTTTGTATCATGAAACCTCAGGCACACACGGGGAAGAAAAAAAATCCAATTTTGTACAAGGACTGCTTGTTAACATTGAGGCTGCTATAGGACATATTTTACGATAGAAACATGATATAATGTCTATAACATTATTTGTTAGGTCAGTTGTTGTGACCCGTATGACCTCAGCTGTGATGAATTTCACTTTATGACTTTAAGATGTGGAAATACCCCAAGATTTCATAAAAATGGATAAGTCATAATGATTTCATAATATGCGAACAGATATATATTATTTCTGTAATCATGTTGTAACCAATGAAAACACTGCTGTAGTTTTCCTGTAATTTGATAGGTTAAATATATGTGAAACACAAAGTCAGCCTCATATACATTTATTTATTGTAAGTAATAAATAATTGTATGTAAATCATCCATTAAAAAAACATGCCTGGATTGAACAGTACATATACTTATTTGCAGATAGAAGTGAGTCACTGTATCTGATGGAGAACTCCTGCTCATAAAAGCTCCACACAAGAGAGACAGGAGCTCAATCACCAGCGTAGCTTTATGCAAATATTAGCAAGGAGGGAACCAGATTCTCAATTAGTTCTGAGTCTGGATAAATAATTTAATAAAGTCATCTGTGTGGGAAAAAAAAAATCTTATTTCAATTAAGAACCCAGTGTGTTAATCTAATTGCATGACATTTATTACAAAAATATGAAGGTGGAGCCTTTAAATCAGGAAACTGCAATTACTATTTTAACCACTGCAGCCCTTTCTGGTGTTTTAACAGATAACACACACGTCTAACTGCAGTTGTGCATCGACAGGTAGATGGCGCCATTGGAGAAGTTGTAATCTAATTAAATACACTTTGGTTTCTACTGCAAACAGTATTATGATCTATATCATGAGGGGAAAAAAACATAAAAACACAGGCACAGGCTTGACGTGTTGGAATTTATTGTGTAAGTATTCAGAACCGTTTGAATAAAATCTAAATCAGACACCTCTAGAATTCTGAGTACAGTTTGAACGTCATATAATACAAATGGAACAAAGATTACAGCTTGAAACAGCCAACAGGTTATTTTTCATTCAGTTAGGACTTTTCCAGAAACATTCTTGTCTTGCTTACCCTGAATTTAAGGCATCGACCTCAACCTCACATTCATTAGAAATTTACATTTAGTTGTTTCAGTGTATAAAAAGGCAAAAGTAAAAAAAAAAAAAGTAAATACACATATACAATAATAAAAAATATTTACAGTGTAATTTTCATATTATTTGTAAGAAGTATAAACTTCATATAGAAAATTTATATTAAGATGTTGAATCCAGTGGCATTCCCTCAAAGAAGAGATCTGCCTTTGTGTGACTTGTAAAGTGGTTTATTCTTTTACCTTCGATAACATTCATTTCCTGCTTAGCTTGTATACTGGTGTCAACATGCAGGAGGACATATTGTACAGTTTAAAAAAGAAGAGTATACAAGATGGAGCTTTAGTTGCTGATGTGTGACGATAAAAGTCGTTAGCTATTTGTGTGCGTACAGTGTCCGGACTTCGTTGCTGCGTTCCCTCCCGGCGGAAGTGAACTCGACGACCTGGCCGAGCTGGGACTGGACTAGCTGTAGCGGCTGCTCCGGCTGTGACTTCTGCGCCTGGAGGTGCTGCGGCTGGAGGAGCGGTAGGACCTGCAGGAGGAGGATATGACAATTTAATGCATTTACTTTGCAGCCGAAACATGAGAAATACAAGACAAAAGTTAGTGATGGTTTCGTGAAAAGATGAATTATGAGTAAGTCTCTGTGTCAAATCGTATTTTAGTGTTTGCCCTACTGGAATGAAGTAATGGAAAGTGAAAAGGCTGAACTGAGACCTGCCACCTTGCTGAGGTGCACCGGGGGATGTGTCTGTCTTACCGGGATCGGCGGTCTGAGCTCCTGTAGCTGTCACTTCTTCTGCGTCTCCTGCTCGCACTCCGACTCCGACTGGAATAGCTGTCAGAGGAGTCTGACCTGCATTAACATACAGGCCGTGTGACGGCAGCCGGATTATTTTGGGACTATCTCCACAGAGGAAATGACTCTACTCAAGTTTCATACAACATAGGAAAAAAAATATCCAATTGTCCTTTTTTCTGATAATCGAAATCCTATTAATCCATGTTGAAGAAGTGGATTAGTTACTCCTAATACACTATTAATGACTCAGCACATTAATGATCGCTTATCATGATGCTGCCTGTTGCTTGATGTGTAATCAATTTACCATATTGCACTAAAAGATCACAAACTAGCAATCTGAGTTTAGTAAATGCCTAATTTCCGTAAGCAATTAAGGAACATTTTATTTCAGAATTAGTAAATGAAGGAGGCTCAGACCTGGATCTCCTACGGCGATTATATGAGCGACTTCTGGAATGGCTTCGACTGTAAGTCCGACTGAAAAGAAGAAAAAGGCTCAGAAACAGACTGAAAGAAAGGAAAGCCCTTTAAATCATTACGTCCTTTTAGGGAGCTTTTTTTCTCCCTGGCTGCCAAGTAACATTTTTTAAATGGTTTAATTCAGTTACACATATTTAACAATTGTTTGATTGGGGAATTCTTGCATTTCTGCAGTTTATAATTCATCAGCAGTCACATTACTGGCTACTTAAGAGCTCACTGCTTATTTGGAAAATGGCACAGGTTTTTTGGCATCATACTTTTAATTGTTTGAATATTATATACTTACTACTACTACTTGTGCCTTACTGCACAGTTGAAAACCTAATATGTTCGGGAGGATGCTATCATTTACAAGTACATTTTTGGTGAATGTGAGGTCCACCCCGAGGCGTCGAATCTGACGTGATCCATCAGGAGCCACGACAGATCATTAAATCCGTGCATGAGAGCGTACCTGTGACTTCTGTAGCTTCGGTACGTGCTGCGGGAGTGTGACCGTCCTCTCGCGCGTCTCCGTCGACTCCTGCTCCGGCTCCTAAAAGAATCGCGCTGCTGTTAGAAATTTCATTTCCCCCCCCCGGAGCAAAAAAACAACAAGTCTATATCGGACACGGATTTGGCTGCTAAAGTGAACGCTTAATGCTCATCTATCAAGTTTATCACCTCACAACAGTCTTGATCTACGTCCAAGAACATTTACGGAGATTTACCGACGGTGCCCTCGTGTTCTTCGTTTAATCAAATTGCTTTTATTCTGACCTGGAGGAGTAGCTGGAGCTGCGGGATCTGCTCCTGGACCTGCTGTAGGAGTGGGACCACCCTCTGGTGCGGGACCGGTGGCTGGAGACGGAGCGGGACTTTCTGGTCGCCGACCTGGACTTCTTCGGGGACCGGGTGCGCGAGGTGCCCCTGGACTTCCCCGCGGACGGGGACCTCTCCTCGCTGGAGCTCTCCTGGTTCCTCGGCCTCTGGTTGAGCCGCGCCGTCTTGCGCACCTCGTCGAACAGGGACCCGGGTCGCACCCGGCTTTTGCTTTTGATCTCCATCCTCACCCCCTGCGTGTTTTGGGCCTGGCTCTGTTTGATTTGGGCGTTTTTCACGGCGACGGGCGGCACGTTGACGTTCTGTAGCGCCGACATTCCTCTCAACGGCTTCCATTTGAAATTGCTCACGGCGCCAGGAGGTTTTCCGGCAGCCGCCTCGTCTTTCAGCCCTTCGGCTGCTGTAGAGGTTACAGGAGACTGCTCTTTGCTGTGAAGATGAGGTAAGTCTTTACTCGCCAGGTCTGAGAACTTTGAGGTTGTTTTTTGGGTTATTTCAGCGGCGCTATTAAAAGAATCATGGGTGAGCGAAGGTTCGACGATGGTTTCGCTGTCGTGCTCTGGAGTACAGATGTCCATATCGTCCAAGGATTCCTGCTTGACGCCGGACAAGTTCGTACAGTTGGCGCCGTTCCTGTTGTACGGCTGATGGTGAGATTCAGCTTGTTTGGGGGTTTTGTTACATTCTTTCACCCTCTGTTGCCCCCTTTCTTCTTCTCTCGCGGGATTCTTGTTTAAAGCCGTTAAATATTTGTCCTTTTTAATCACGCAATCCACCGCAGTCCTTTCTTTGACAGCTCTACCGGGACTGTGCTTCTCTCGCTTGGATTCGTCTTCGTCCTCCTCCTCTCCGAACTCTAACGGTGGCTGCCAGTGAAATGTCTCCTTCAGTTTCTGGTGCTTCCTCTTCGATCTCTTTGTCTTGTCCTTACTGCGACGGGAGCCCGTTTTGCTCTCCCTTCTCTTGTGCTTGTGCTTTCGCTTGGCCTTCTTCTTGCTCTTGTGCTTCTCCGGCTCCGCCGCCTTCTCTGGGTTTTCCTCCGACTGACCGGAGGCGGTCGTCTTGCGTGCGGGAACGTTCGCCGTCTTTCTTGAAGATTCCCAATCCGATTCCGAACTTGCCTCCCCTTCCTCTTTTTCGGATATGGCCAGCGTCTTAGTTGTTACATTTTCCGGATCGCTTTCAGAATTCCATCCGGTAAAAGTGGACTTTTTGTCTGTAAATTCACTGGACTGAACGGCTCGTTTCCGCTTTTTTAAGGTGACGCTGTTGCTCTGACTCACTTTATCGCTGTCGCTGTCCCACTCAGACCTGCTGTTAAAACTCTCTGCAGGCACCGAGCTGTAGCGTTTTGTCTCTCGATCGTGAGAGCTGCCTTTGTCTTTCAGTTTCTCCACAGATCCGCTTCTCCTCGACACAGCGACATCAGGCTCGCTGTTCTCTGAATCCGAGCGTGTGTCTTGGCTACCAGTTAGTGAAATCAACTTGTCCAAGTGTTTTATCCTCTTCAGGGATTTGTAATACTTTTTCCATTCTTTGTCTAATGATTTTTTCATGCTGCCACTCGTTTTCTGGGACTTCTCAGAGTCTGATCTGCTGTAGGACGACGACCTGCTGTTGTACACGTGAGGAGACCTGGACCTGGACTTGCTGTAACTCCTGCTCCTTGAGCGGCTGTAGGACTTGCTTCTTGAAGACCTGCTGCGTGATCGCCGCGCGGGTTTGTCGCTTTCGGGGTCACCCGGCAGACACTTTGGTGTCACGGAGGCCTGGGCTTTCTCTGTGAGGCCGTCGCTCGTAGAGGAAATATTACCCGGAGTCACTTTAGCTTTGATTTCCTGGATGTGGATGTAGGAGGGTTTCCATGGCTTTTGATCGGGCTTCCAGCGTGAAGGCGGGGGACTGTCGCTCAGCGGAATCACGGGGACGGTTTCTGGCGCGGGAACAGCAGGAAGCCTGGAGACGGGCGCTGCTTTGCTCTCTGGGAGCTTCTCCGGCATGTGGACCATGGTGTCTGATTTGGGCTTGCTAGTCCTTTGCTTTCTCGGCGATCTGGATAAACTCCTCTTCCTGGATCGAGACAAAGACCTGGATCTGTACCTGGATCTCGATCTCGAGCGGGATCGAGAATAGGACTGAGATCTCGATCGAGACCGGGACCGGCTTCTAGACCTGGACAAGCTCCTGGACCTCGAATAGGACCGGGACCTCCCTCGAGATCTGGATCGACTGGACGTGTAGGACCTGGAGTAAGAGCGCGAGTCTCGGTAGGAGAGCGAGGACGCCCGTCTCCTCTGAGGGGACGAATGTCGCTGACTGGAAGAGGAGCGGGACGGCGAGCGGGACACTTTCGACTTGGACCTTCTGCCTGAAGACACCGATCGTTCGCCCTCGGTCAGGACAGGCTCTGGAGGTTTGTTCTTGGAGCTCTTCTTCTTGCCGTGTTTACGCTTTTTGGCCTTCTTCTTGTGTTTGGCTTTTTTCTTCTCTTTCTTCTGCTGGCGGCGCAGGCTGGAGCGCTCAGAGCTGCGGTCTGAAGACTGCTCCGCAGACCGGGACCATGCAGAGTCGCTTCTGTCGTCCCATCTGCTTGAGGAGTCATTCAATCTGTTAAATCAAAAAAAAAAAAATATGAAGCAATAAAAAAAAAAGGAGAAAAATCTGATATTCAAATTTACAAAGTAAAATAGGAAGTCATACTTGTCCCCTTTGCTCCATCTCTCGATGCTCGGGGGTTGATAAACTTTTGTCCTCTTCATCTCTTCTTTCCAGTGAGGAGGAGTTTCACTGCTTCCGCGCTCTTCCACGGAGGCTGATCGGGATTTAGACCTTGTGGGAGTGTGATATCTCTGCAAGAAAGATTTATATTAACACTTAAAATCATATTAATATAAAATAAAATCATTCACGGCTTTTTTTAGGCTGTGCTCAAAGATTTTTTACCTTTGTGAAATTATCTTGACATTCATTTCAGAGTCTAGATTAGTGGCAAAAAGGGATTCAGGCAGTTGGCAAAAATAATGACTTTGTCTCAGCCAAAGAGTGATTTCTTTGATATGTCGGAATATTTTTAGGAGTCCTGAAGAAGTAAAACTATTCACCTCTTATTCTATTAATCCAAAATTAAAATAGAGAAGTGTGAGGTAAGTATTGTCTTTCTGCTTTGCATCTTTGATCTATCAGTATTTACGTCTGGTTACTAATGTGTGAATTATGTTAATCGCTGACATATTTTGGTCTTCGGGGTTATTCCGAAGTGCGATTTGGAGGGAGGCTACATATTAATACACCGATACCAAATCTGAATGAGCCACCGACTCTTGGATGGCAGCAGAGGTGAGCATACCATCGTTCCTCTGCCTTTGATCTTCCGTCCAGACTTGGAGACCGATGGTTTTTGGTCAGTTGAAATAGACGATTCCTCTTTCTCAACTCTGGGGGGGGGGAAAGAATCATATTTCAGAGTAAACAACCCAGTAAACCACTAAAATTACCTCGGTATGCAACCCCCCCCAAAAAAAAACACTAGGAATGAACTCTGACATCTCCGTTTTATCTTCCTGAGATGGCATGTCCCTTCGCAGCAGGAAACGGTTCTCCGGCACACGCGGGATTTCCTCCGGTCGGACTACAGGCTTTTCCCTCTTCCCGCCCTGTTCCTTCTCTCCTTCCACATCAACCTCTCCCTCCAGCATCTCCCTCTCCGCAGGACTGTGACAACACAATGAAAACAACTCGTAGTTAAGCAAAGAACCGACCCTTCTCTTAGCTCTTACAGCTGACAGTCTATTTATACATGGATGTACAGCTTAAACTGAATCAAAAGTGCGATTGTGTAAGCGCGAAATGCACACGAGTAATTTGATAATCGCGTAAAATGTGAAAATAAACAAGGATAAAAATAACCTTGGCCTGGAAGGAACATCGATGTCCTTCTCCCTCTTCGATTCCCTCCTCCTCTTTTTTGACCGTTTGCTCTTCGCATGTCTCTTGTGCTTGTGAGGTTTGTGTTTTTCATCAGATTCGCCCCGAGACTCGGCTGAAGAGGAAAACTGAGAGGACGAGTCCCGCGAATTGAGGGACGAGTCGGAAGAACTGGAGGCTCTTCTCCTCTTGCCTTCAAGAACTGAAGTAAGAAACAGGACGGCATTTATGTTAATGAATGGGGAAAAAAATAATGTTAAAAACTGAGAAGTTTTAAAAACATTTGTCTTTAACCACAGAATTTCCTGAAATCAGAGATCTTGAGACCGGAATTATCGACTTGAACGCTTATGATTTGGACCTTGACTCGAGGGTTTAGGAATTCAAAATACAACGCTGATATATTTAATACAACAAAAGGGATGAAGAGAAGTTCAAACGCTTGGGATCGTTTTCGTTTTCAGGGTGGTATGACGCCGCGACAAGAAACGCTTTGTGTTATTCTTCTCGGTATGTTGGAGGCCATGGGAGCAGACCTGGCAGAGATGAAGGGAGGAGATGCCAACTGAACTCCACAGAGAGCCCCATGGCTGATCCTCATTAAACACAAGATCAGGTTACAGGAGCGCGGCCCGTCCTAATGCCAGTGCAGGAAAACACTGGCAAACCTCTGACAGAACAGACTCGAAATATGACACGATTCAAACCATATAAAACACACATTAATCCCCATTGGAGACAAAAACAAGAGCGAGGTGCACGGTTATGTATAATTGCTCTGAAAAGTAATTGATAACATCTCAACTGTATGAAGGAGTTCTATGTCAGTTTAGTGGTTATATGCATTAATACTCAGCTGGGTATTTCCTGGAAAATGTCTGATGATATAAGAGTCTTTGTATTCCACCAAAAATATGTGGTAACTTGCCAAATAACCCTTTAAGAATGGATTCGCTTAATCACACACACAAATAATACACTTGTAATGCACGAGTGACTGTGGTCTAACCTTCACGCGAAGCCAAGCGTCACACACGCTGTCGAGTTACAATTGTTGGGCGGCAACAGGTCCATGGCAGAACTTACCGTCATTAGCGGACTTGGTGATCAGCTGTCCGCAGTCCACCACTCTGACATCAGCGTACGGTCTGCTCGCTGAATCAGCCTTCAGCCCCTCGATCCTCTTTATCACCTCAAAGCCGGAGATGACAAGACCGAAGACAACGTGAACTCTGCAGGCGGCCGGAGAGAAAAGATTGTTGCCTTGTTTATGCTATTGTGTGGCTTAATGGTCTAAAAGCAAGTATAGAAGTTCCATCTCCTCTAATAAGCTTGTTTCTAGACCTCTAGAAATAACAGGTCTCATTAATATTCATGAGTCATTACAACTCATTTTCTGAATACAGGTTGTGAGCATTTACATTGCGGGTTTTGAACGTAGGACAGTATTTATAAAACACAAAGACGTTCCTCATGATCAAAAGAGCAATTCAAATGTCACTTTCTGCCATACGGGTGCTTTAAGGATTCTTACCCGTCAAGATGTGGCGCCATCTTGGTTGTGCTGTTTGCGGAATATCAAGCAATCAAGCCAGGGGCGGGTCAACCGATGGCAGTGATTGGGTCATGAAAAAAGGAGAAAAAGGGAGAAACAGAATGAGAAGAAGTAACTTCAACAAAGCGCGGGTGCTACTGTACCACGGGACAATCTCAGAAAAAAAAAAAAAAAAAAAAAAGCATGAAATTTCTAAGGCCCTCTGAGCAACGATAATTGTAAAACTATTCAGAAATCACTTGAAATGTCGGCTGTCGAATTAAACACAGCGACGAACAGGCAATGAAAACACTCAACAACAGAGTGGGGGTAATTACATTATCATAATTGGATCAGACAAAAAAAAAACAAAAAAAAAACAAACAAACACTAGGTTTAAATTTCCTCCGAGTTTCATTAGTTCTCATACAGGAAGTTATGGTGACAATCTGTTTATGTGATAAAGATAAGGCGTCACCTCCAGCCATTTGTGAATACTGTTTAAACATTAAAAAAAACAAACACTGTACTCTGCAATATGCTTGCAAATACAAAACTACTGAATGATAAATACAGTCAGGAGAGAGAGAGAGAGAAACACAGCCTTGGAGACACATTACCTTGGAAGAGCAGGATGCTAGAGTTTCTGTAAATTTTACACAAAAACGGCAAGAGAAAAAATGTAACACATTTGTAGGTAAAAAAAGATTGAATCCATGTTTCTCTGCACTTTGAATTCTAACTGCACACAGCGAGGGGATTGATCTCAACACAGAAGAAGGGACAGAAAGCAAAAGAAAAACAAAAACACAAAACTGACAATCATACGAAAAGCAAATCAATAATGCAAGTGACCAGTCAGATAAATGATAATAGTTACTAAAAGGGTGCAGAGCGATTTTGGTTTTAATGAAAGTCACTCACATGAAGAACTGTGAGCCGTTGGTGTCTTTCCCACGATTGGCCATCGACAGCAGGAAGGCTCTGTCGTGTTTGAGAATGAAGTTCTCGTCTGTTGGGAGCAGAGAAACAGGCCGAGCGAGTCTCAGGGATGCGTCCGCTAATCAGCGATAATGGCAATATTTAGCGAAGAACAGGAAAAAAAAAAAAAAAGAAAAGAAAAATCTGCATTTGAATCTATCAAACCTAATTATTGCCTCCCCAACCTACCCTTCCATGATAGTTTTGGACTACAAATCTCATACTTTGTACATTATTCTGACCATGTACCAAAGAACACCGTATCAGTTTCAAATCATTTTAATATCCTGTGGCAACCAAATTGCTGAGACCTGATATTTGCTAGATATGGATTCAACAATGAGTGATCACATATCTAAAACACGTTTCAAGTCCCTGCAAGGAAATGTCCATTTACCATTTAATAATAAATCAATAGAAAAAAAACAAATGGAATTCTTTGGAAACATGGCCCAGAGTGATGTCCTTAAATGGACTAAAGGAGTAAAAAAAAACAAAAAAAACAGCAGCATGACCTTGAAATACCAGTCAATAGATGCTACATACACTGTAAAAGTCATGCTGAAGTGATTTCAGTCAAACGCTGAAATATCTTTATCATGCCGTTTACACAAATGAAACTAAAACATTTGGAAAACGTGAAAAATAAAATGCTTCCCGAACCTTTACTTAACTGTATCTGCGTGACACTATACGCTGCGAGGCCACGTTTCCACTGTCCCTACTGAGCAGAGAAACCTGCAGTCTGTATGTGACTACATTACATGGCACTCATGTTTTAAGGGTACTGCAGCTATAAATACCACATGTAACATAAAAAGTAATGTGAGCAGCCCAAGGCTGTAAGGGGGGGGGGGGTTGTCTAACAGGGAAAGCTGTATAAATGGAAAATCCTGTCGGATCCCTTCAGTACAAATCCAACATTTGCGCCTTGGCAAACATTTGCACCGTTTTTTTTTTGTTTTTTTTTAACTGAACTGAGGAAAGTGGCAGGTGGGGACAATGTTGACATGGTGTTACTGAGCTGTGTACATCTCTTACCTTCTCATTTTGCAAAAGACCACTCTATAAATAAAAGAATATGTTGAAAATTTTAGGCAGGAAGATTGTTGCTTTCAATAAAGAGAATGCCTACTCTCCATGCTGATTTGATAAAAGCCCACAACTAAATAGAAGACAGCACTACACATGGAAAAGTGAAGGTCATACGTAGGAAAATTCACAAGAAATCCATGATTACGACAATAGGCACATGCAACATTATGCTCATGCAAAAGTAGCTCAGTCGGAGGTTCATTACTATTTAGATTTGACATTTATGACATCAGAAATTTAGACTGACTACTAGAAAACTTGATCTTCAAATTACCTTCAAAGTAGCCGCCGTATATAGACTCTCCTCCTCTTCCATTTCCTGTAGAGATTAAAGTAGTAAAGTAATTAAACTAAAAGTCAGTGAAGTAAATGAACACTTTTTAAAAGGGGCTGGACAAAAAAACAATTCATTTTATTACTATGATGAATTTATTAATTTATTCAAAGTGGCTCCTGGATTCCTCCCACAGACAGACATAACAAAGTGAATGAGATTGTTTACTGGCACTTTAAAATATTCAATCAATTTGATTCCCACCCTAGAACTGATGTAGTTCATCATTAACTGCCCATACGCTGTGAATACTAACACTTTTTTTTTTTTTTACTAAATGAGCATTTAATTCCCCCGGGGAAAACGAGGAGCGGCATCTTTTCCAAAGCATCGGTCGCTTTCAATCATTTAAAACTTACGCAAACATTTTGAAAATGGTGGGATAGTGTCAGCGCGGCTAAAATCAACAGTCTAATTGCTTGAGCCTGCAGTGAAACACGGTTCCAACACACACACACACACACACACATGCGCGACGGTCTTTACCTTCAGTGAAGTCGCCTCCCTGGATCATAAAGTTCTTTACGACCCTGTGAAATGTGGAGCCTTTGAAGCACAGCTTTTTCCCTGTGACTTTGCCGGTTCCCTTTTCACCTGCAAACACACGCATGTTAACGGAGTGATCGACGCTACACAAAACAGGCCCCGCCGCTGATGCACAAAGTGCTCCCGTGTGCACCAGATGCCTGCAGGTGTTAAGAAATGTTGACTGTTGAACTGTGCCACATGGGGTTTTTCATCTAAACTGGGGAATTAAACCACAGTCGGGGTGGGAGGGAGAATAAATTGGATGCCTTTACTCAAGCATCCTGTTGTTAATACTCCGGCACAGGACTGCAGAATTCATTAAGAAATCTTGCGCTGGAGTGATTGTGACTGAGGACAGAATATTGGCCCGAAGCTATCGCCCCCCCCCCCCCCCCCCCCCCCCGGATTCCCATTCCTTTGAGGTGAAAGGAGACGTGGAGGCAGAAATTTCATTAGATGTGTTGATGTGTTTAAGGGTGCGTTCGGAGGACAGAGAGCTGGCTGTTCAAATTGGCAGCTTAGGTTGCTAATCCTCGAGTATTTTGCTTGACTGGCTTGAGTATTGTTCCAAGGGGTTTGGTTTCCTATGATGGGAGCTGATCCCCCCCCCCATCCCCCCCCCCCCCACCTAAAAGGACACATTTCAGACTTTTGACCATCTAGGCAGTTATGTTGTGTCGCCTCTGTGTGTGTGTACGCATGCGTCGGGGAAAAGGAACAGACCAACCGGCCGCCTCCCGTGTCTGCCCTTGTCAGCATCACATTCCCGTCGGCCAGGTGGTGTGAAAAATGAGACGGGGAGGGATCGATCCGCAGTCTCTTTGCAGATTTATGGCTATCTCCGGGCAGACCACCGCTACTACAGTACGCTCTGTTCTGCTCGGCGGAATGACATCTGTAGGGAAGCGGCCGGGAGCCTCTAACGATACACTGACTCCCATCTGTCACCAAACCATTTACACTATGGCCCAACCTCCGTCCCTCATGGTTTTACATGACCAACAGGGGGAAGGATTGTAGTATTGATTTTTTTTTTTCATTCCCATATCGGTTATTTATCCACCGATTGAGATTATTTTCATGAGAAAGACCCGGATGAAGGGAAAAAAATAAATAAAAATGATTATTTCATATGAAACTTGCCGACTTAAGTCACCGGTTACCTCCGGTTTCATTAAATGAATCAATAACACAGTCACCAGCTGTTTATCAGGCTGTGAAAATGGAATACAGTACTGGCATGCTCGGATTGTGCAGTTGTCAGTTAATACTGTATGTATTTAGAGACGCGGCGGGGCAGGGAAAAGATGGAGACATCTCTGGTTTTGTTCCGTCGATCCGCTCAAACACTTGACACAACACGACGCACCTCAAAAGCATTTTGTTACATATTCCCGAGACACGTTTCGTGTTACTCACCAGTGCACAAGCAGAGAAAGTTTTTGCTTGTCTTGGGACAAACGTCCGAGAAAAGTTGAAAGGCAATTCTCCCAACTGCGAAAACACACAAAAGGAAATCATCTTCGATATTCAACGTTGGCGTGATGTGAAACAACGAACAATGGAGGCAGAAGAACAGGCTGAGGATCTGATTTACAAGCGTCCCACATGTTACTACACCTTTTATTTGGCTTCCAACCCATAATTGGAAGATGCCCTGCGGTGAAGCTCAGACATTATAGAAACTTTTCCATAGCTGAATTATTCTTACGAGTGTGACGTGCATGTTGTTTTATCCCTCCTTTATCCTTCCCTCCCCGCAAAAAGAGCCAATTACATATTTTAGCTCGAGGTGGCTAAACCGGTCTGAGCTGTCCACCTGAACTGTCATTTAAATCCGTTGCTGCTCTAAAAACACATTAAGCTCACACCAGAATATCAAGCCGACGTTCTACTGGGCAACTTTAAACATATGTGTTGAAGATGTCAGTTCAAACTAATCTATGAAAGTAAGGTGTGGCTCTGTACATGACCAACTAATACCTATACATCTGAACTCACTTTAAATGGTCTTACCTGGCTCCCGGTTGAGTTCCACATCAAAGTAACACTGAGGGCGGTCTTTCACCCCCATTGTGATCAAAGTCCAGGTGACCTTACACGTAGAAAGAGCACAAAAAAAGCTAATTAGGAATTATAATCTTACATCTTTTCTTAAAGCAGCAGTATTCCCCGTTTATCTGTCAATGTAAGCCTACGAAGTACAGCATATGGAGAAGAGTGAGTTAGAAAACAATGTAGAGACACCACGGCAGGGAGGGTGGAGAGAGACACAGAGGGGAGGGGAGAGGGATGGAAGGAGGGAGAGAGAAAGGGAGAAGTCTGCTGGGAAATCACTGGCTATGCAAATCCAGTCAGAACACAGCACAGCCTCCTCGTTGTACGTCTCTTAACTCGCTTTCCACGGTCCACTTGGCTATCTGTGTCACATCTCTTAGACAATGAAAGGTCACAATCCGCTGAGCAGGTCAGCGACGTCACAGAACGAACAGAAACGGTCCGGATTCAAACCTCAGCCGGGCAAAAGTGAAATCCAAACACGGCACCGTGAGACATGCTCAGACTGAGCTTTCACGGTTCGGAGGATAACGCCACTTTAGGAGCTTTTCTTAGATTTAGACACTGGCTTTAATGTAGGCTTGATTTGCTGTCTCTCTTCTGTTTTGGAATCAGTCAGTAGGAGGGTAAAAAAGAACAACATCCAGAGTAAAACAGCCAAGTCCTTTGTCTGCTTGATTATAGTAAACTATTCACCAAGAAATGGTTTTGTTCGGAAAAGTTACACAACTTACATCCGAGGTTTGTTCAGAGTGTTTTTTTTGGCAACATGTTTGGTTAATGTTTGTGTTCCTGCACCGCGAAGCAGAACGGCTAAATAACACATGACGCTCAGAAAACCATCTTTAACCATGACGAACATTTAGTCTGCCAACAGTCACATATTAGACCAGTTGATTAAAGTTGATTTCCCAGCAATGTCTGGATTTATGGAGTTTTTCTGTCTTTTCATTTACATGATGGGTAGAATACTGTTAATACAAGATCTTAAATCATCTTAAGGTAACACAAATACAAGGCCTGAACACCTGTGTGATACAGGTCCTCCTGAAAAAGACAAGGCTTTCAGAAAAATGCACAAAAAATTATTATATTTGGAGCTAAAAGCAACTCCCCTCATTTACAGAATACCTAATTAACTATAAACTCTTTATATTTGAATTACAGGTGTTTATTGTAGTCAAGACTTCATTATATTTGAGTTGGGGAGCAGCAGTGTGTCAACAGAATTTAATTTAGAGCAAACTAACCTGAGGCAGTAGCAGGTAGTAGTACACTACACATCCACATATATATTTATATATTACCTCGTTCCATGACTGCAGAAACTGGGACAGAGCGGCTAAATTCAAATCCCAAACCTCACCAATAAAAACTGGAGATGATTATTTATAAGCTCGTACACAATGCAGCGTCGCATTGTATAAATAGACAATCTCCTATCACGTTACTAATCTTGACTGTGTAGATTTTATGAGCTTGGTGTCAACTGTAAAACCTTTCTTCTAATTATAGACAACAATACTTCTGCCTTCAGAAGAACACAATCCTATAATCCTTTTTATGTATTTAACTCAGTTATTTGGACCAGTTAAAAAAGTGGAATTTATTTCTATACCTTGTCAGTAACAGATATAAATAGTCATTATGTAATACATTGACACAGTGACTCAGTAAACAAACACATTTAAACATCACAGTTGGAAACCACAGCAAACTGTATAATCATATTACATTATTATTTGTTTGCTATGTGTATTCTGCAAACCTGCTAATCCAGCTATTCTAGCCTAATGTTTGATGATATCCAAAATCTAAGGTAATATCAAATCTGATCATAATATCGATATAATATTGATTGATTGCCTGGCCCTACTATATTCTACATATAAATATTATATCTATACACAATGGATAATGATATCTGACTATGTTCACTATGAGAACAACATTTTATATTTGACCATTTATTTTATTGCTGTGGGTGATTAATTAAATATTCTTACGCTTAGTATCATAACATGACTTAATTGTATTGGCGTTAAAAGACTTTCATGAAATGCAGACCGCATGTACTTGATGATTAGTTTATAAATTCATATTTAAAAAGACAAAACAATTATATAAAATGGGGAAATCCAGCCAAAACGTAAAAAAAACAACTATAGTCAAAACCAAGAGTTGCTGTTGATTAGCTTCCTAGTGCCATTGATTAGCTTATTAATGTCCATATAAACGACTTTAAACAATAACTAACACCAATTACTTATTAGCACGTGTCGATAAGTTACCAACGTTAAATTCAGTGTAAACTGAGAGAAATAAACAATGAAAAGAATGAACATGCTATCGCTACATAGCTAACAAATAGTTAGCATTTATAGGACGGTGAAGCTAACAGCCGGTTTTACGTTTAAACGTCTCTCAGCTTCACGTTTGACGTAAAGATTAAAATCCTACTGCAAATAACGCAAATCACTACTTTAGATGAAAAGCCAACCTGTGTTTAGCAGCTAGTCACCGAGGGCCGACTTTATACATCAATGGGGCCGACTGCTTGTGCTGCTGTTGTTGCGTTCATGTTACCTCGGAAGTCGGAATTCGCTAGTCAAACAAACCAGCCAGAGTAGCCATTATTAGCGATACCATTTTTTACACATATAAACACTGTGGAACATCTTCGCAGATAGGAGTTTGACAGTACTATTCGTAAGATTAATTCAATGAGACACAAATAAGACATACTAAACAGTATCTTACTACATTTTATGCACGTTGCAACCGTCATGGTTTCCCTGGTGTGTTCAGTAATTTCCGACTCTCCCCATTAAACATGAACGCAGCATTGCGCGGAACGTTTACAGAGTAATTTTGTCCCTCTTGAGTGTCCGTACTTCATAGCTGATTTGTTGTGGTTTTGTTGTTCAGGAAGAATAATTCAAGTTAGCGTGTTCGCTAATTGTAACCTAACATACATAACAGTTAAGGCAGACTAAGCAGCTTTTCTATAAGTATCGGGGATATTAAAAGCATACTATTGCACCCTTAACGCGCATCGTGGACCGGGGGACTTGTATTTCTCTCGTATGATGTTGTTGTCAGCTAACCTACAGTAGCTAAGCTGCAGCATGAAACCCACGATAATGAGGTAAGGTGTAACACGGTACAGCGCCTCTATAATTAAAATGATTATCGTAATCTCACTGATATCCCTGTAGCACTCAATTGGGGAACAATTTATCCTTTTAAATCTACACAGTTAGTAATAAATACTTGTCAGTTATTGTGTAATTAACGTTGAACAATGCAGCGGCTGTGGAGTAAGGGGCGAATGTTCAATTTCAAGTGGGAAACACTGTTTAAAAAGGAACGTTATGCTGAAAAGACTGCGAATGTGTTAGCTATCCACTTGATATTACTATCTAAGACTGTAGAAGCCTCATATAAGTTTCAGGTAAAACTTTAAAATGCATTTTGCACAAAAAACAACTGTGGACACACTGGACTTTGGCAGACATCACTTCCATTGAAATCACATATAAGGAGGATCTTTTATTAGACAGGATGGACAGGGCCTGACTGTGTTATTGTTTTTTTTATTTATATTATTTATTTGAGGAAAGTCTTGATACATTGTGAAACTATCCTTTAATTTAACTTTGTCGTTATGGAGCTTATGATGCCTGGATATTCTAATATGTAGCCTGAGTGGGTAAAAATATGGAATATACATCAGTATTAAATCTAGGGCTGTCCTTAACTATAGAAGTATTTCATTAACTAATAGGCATTTATCAACTAATCAATAAGTTGCTTTTATCATGTGTTTTATTGACAAATCTGAAAAAAAGTTGGGTTTTCCAGATGCAATGATGCAGAATTATTTATTTATTTTTCATCTATAGTGCTTACCAGAGATGTGCTCATCTATTAGAATATTAATCAATTCAGCAGGAAAAATGTATTAAAATTGACTAAAAAGATCCTAATCTCTCATAAATTGCTTTTCACCCTGTGTAGGCAGTGTGTTCTTCATGGACCCAGAGGATCATGTCTCTGATCCTGTTTGCCTTCGTGGTTCGGGTCAGGGATGGACTCCCCCTGTCGGCCTCCACAGATTTTGAACACAATCGAGAGCTCCAGGAGAGGAAGCAGCAGCTCAGGACCATCAGCAAGGCCCTGGCCCGCTTCCCCGACAGAGGGACGGTCAAGGGCCAGAAGCTCAATTTATAGTAAGGATCCGGGAAACCGCTTCGGTCGAGGCGCTGTGTAACTGCACAAAGGCCCAATGGAAAGTCTAAATGTGTATTTGCTTTAGTGATGCAGAAAAATGGACAGGATGTTGTCCGTTCGGTCTCAGTGATGTCCATTTCACGCTGTGTCAGGCTGTTTGTTTACTAAACACCTTTTCTCCTCTCACCTGTTCAGCTTCGTCTCTTCAGAGGGTGTATCCTACATGACCGTGTGCCACTACAGCCTCCCTGTTGCTAAGGCCTTCTGCTTCCTGGAAGATCTGCGCTGGGAGTTCACCGCATGCTACAACAGCACTGTTGTTGCCTTGGCAGCCAGACCATATCCATTTTTAGAATTCGGTGAGTAGGAAGGCAAATAGTGTCTTCTGTGTTCGCTGTTGACATTCTGGGAATGCTTAGAGATTAAAATGTGCCGTGTTGGGAAAAACATGCGAAGCTCCCGCTTTAGGAGGATTCGTCCAACTGTGTTCTGCTTGCTGGTGTTTGACAGACAGCACCATTCAGAAGCTGAAGCAGCAGTACAACCAGAGCGGTGGTCCGGCCCTGGAGGTCACGTTGGCCGAGGTCCAGCAGGATCTGAAGATCCACCCACCGCAAGTCCTTTCCCTGGAGGAGGTGGAGCTAACCAACGGCACCGCAAATGGACATATGGAGCAAGTTCCTGGCTCTGGTAAGAGTTACACAGCAGAACAGCGCAATACAGAGCTCACTGCCATTGATCATTCCACCCAACTTATTCATGGTCGCTTTTCTTTTGATTGACAGGTCAGAATGTAAGACTTGAACCAGTGACAGCTCCAGGCATCCTCTCCCTGGTTCTCAATATCATGTGTGCGTCTTTGAACGTCATCCGCGGCGTGCACCTCATAGAATACACATTTCAGGTATCAACTACTGTCATTATAATGCTTTTTTAAAAATATATTTTCATGGGTGTATAATTCTAATTTGAGCATTTTATGAGGACCCCAGAAAGACTAGCCTGTTGTCTGTGAAGTGGCTAATTGGGATCCTACACTGAGCTATATTTGGGGATTTTGTGTGGAAATGGCTGCGTGTAGGTTAACATTAATTATAGATGTGTTAAGCTGAGCTTGTTGATGTTGATTAGCGTTTTGCTGTGGAAGCAGAAGTCTATCATTTATAGACTATTATAATAAATACGATGAGCTGTGCACAAAACTGCAAAGATTCTCACCGAATTAGCGTCTAATCTGAAATAAAAGGTTGTTCGATTTAGATAAAGTGAACTTCCACCTGAATGATAAATCACCAGACTGCTCATTTATATTTCTTTCTATTTCCACAGGATGATTATGAAGGAATATGGAACGTTGTGGCATTTCTTCTGGCATTCGTGTGCTGTGTTTTACAGGTAAATGTAGTTTTTTTTTTAACACCCGCTCGTGTCAAACTGTCGTCGACCCCCGGCCGCGTGAATGACCTCTCTGTGCCCGCAGTGCCACCTGTACCTGTTCCACTCGTCCCTGAAGAAACCCAAGTCCTTCACTCTGCTGAGCGTGATCGTCCTATGCAACCTCTACCTGCTCGGCCTGAGAAACGTGTGGCAGCTGATCTTCCACGTTTCCGTCGCCTCCGTCTCCACGCTCCTCATCCTCACCCGCAAGCTCCAAGACAGAACCAGTGACTGTGGGGTCTGAGGGGCAAAATCGGACTCTTAATCGCGTCGCACCCGTCCCAGCTCTCTGTGTCCCCCGGTGGTAAGAAACGACAAGGACACAGATGTAACCTACGTGAGCGATAATGAAGTCATGTGGGGGTTTTTTTAAACACGAATTTAGTGTCATCGGTGACGATATATTCATTATCTTCTTGTATACAATACGAAATTGCACTTTGTGTATGTCGTTTTCAGAATCCTTGAAATGATCCGATTTTAACAAACCAACTTAGGATGTGGTTGAAGTAGTAGAGTCTATTTTTAGAAACAATCCTTGTCAGACACGTCTTCTCCCCAAAAGTGAAGATGGTGGCTCCTTTTTCCGTCAGAGTCAGAGCTGACCAAAGTTTTTTCATGTAGGAATAAAGTGTTATTCTAACAGCAGGAGATATCTCAGCTGGTTATATACATGTCATTTTGTATAAGACGCATTTCCGCATGGCACAGTATTATTTCTGCTACCGCAAGCCATTGATTATGTTTGCATAAAGTAATCAGTTTACAAAGCTGGGTGACGAATCATGATTGTAAACAGGCATCGGATTTCATTTTACTTTTAAAATAGGTGTTTACGTGGCTGATTAGCAGATAATCAGCCGATAATTAGGTCGACCATATCCCACTCACGCCGAAACGGTTTAGTGCTGCGTGAATTAAAGATCAGCGAGAGTGAAGTAAAGTGGATGACGCGGTGGTTTAGCCGGACGCAGGTCCGGCTCGTACGTCTCAAATGTCAAGGTAGTCGAGGAGCAGAGCTGGGTAATAAAGCTGCCCTTTTTGGACAATTGGCTTTGTCCTTTAAAACGATTGGTGCGAACAGAAAGGGGCGTTCAAGTTACGCGGAGGGGGGAAGCTCAGGGAAGTGGCGGTGTCCGGTCCAATAGGAGCGAGGAGAGAGGGAGAAAGAAAACAATTGACATGTGCGTCACAACTACAGATAATTACAGAGAAATTTAAAACCTTAGATTTCATGAAACATACACTAATCGCACCCGTAACAAACTGGATACACTCACAGACTCTCTAAAACGTCCGGTTATATACTAGATCGTATCTAGTCGTGCTTATTACTGTGTTATACAGTAAAAGCTGATGCATGTATAGGGTATTTTCAGGCCTTACTGTGTGATAGTGGTTTAGTTTCTTATGTACAGATACACCGGCAAGTGCTCAAATCTAAGGGCTCCATTATTGAAATGACTTAATAGATAGAGAACGACGGGACAAATGAAGTCATTAAAGACGTGAACGGTTATTTTATTTTATGTTTTAAGACATTTTTTTTTGTCAGAGGAAAATGATAATTTATTAGATCAAATTTAAGCTCCTTTTTTGTACGATCAAAGTTAATTTATACGTTTGTTTAGTTCCGTCTTTGTGCACTGATCTCTGCATTGTCAAAATGTAAAATGCGGGTAAAATGTATGAAAGCACTGATTTGATGGGTTGATTATTATTGAAGTTATTACTGCAATATTAGCTTTTAGATTTCTATTTTTGGTTATGTCAATTGTTAAATGGGTTCCGTATCCGTTTCAGTTAAAAAAGTCTATTTATATCCTGATTTTTTTTCTTTTTTTTTCACTCACTAGCTGTAATTGATCTTCTAGTTCTAGCTATAAGTCATAAGGTTATTATCTATGTTTTGGACGTAGAACGCTTTATAGCAAAGCTGCTAAATGAATTGGCTAAATAAAGATGCTAAATCTCATCTTAGTGCATTCAGCTTCTTAGTTAATTTAGTTTTTAATTGTTTAAAAAGCTACACTGGGCGTCCGTTAAGCGAGGGAAATGAATTACTAGTTTACAGTGTTGTAGCTGCGGTGGAGTTGTATGTAATCCGTCCTTTTGTTGCCTCGTTATTTTTCAGGAAATTAAAAGCGTTACGTCCCAACTGACAATCTAAACATCTTCCGTTCTCAAGCGCCGATAGTTTAGAAAAGTCCCCTTTTTACTTTCTAGCTTTCTAAGAATAGAGAAGCTCACGATTTTTATTTGTAAATTTTGAATGTGTTTTCAATTAGATTGTCCTATTTATAAGTTTGGTAAAAGTTTAGAAACAGTTCATTGATTCTGTGTTTAATCTTATTATTAATTTCTTTTGACAGGGTTCACATCGATTTGCTATTTGATGATTGAAAACTATGAGATTAACTTTATTATTAGTTGCTTTGCTGCATGGTGTCTTCTGTGCAGGGTTTAGAATATTTTTGATACAACCGACTTCCACTGGAGACGACAAGAAGTGCATAACTACACTGGTGACCAAATGAATTGTAAAGAACAATAATGCCATGATGTGTTCTAAAGTTGTAGAATCAAACGATGTGGAGGAGATATGAACGCTGGAAATAGAAATGAAGGATTATTACGAAGGATCTTTTTATTGACATCTCAACAGATCGAAGTCATTTGTAATTAATTCGACTCACATGAGGTTGATTCAGTGTTTTTGTGGCTGCAACCTGTTTATAATGATGGAAAGTTATGTAACAATGTCATTCACTGCTGCCAAATACAACGGTTCATTACAAGGCTTTATTTTTTTCCTGCTGTGCTAAAACTGACATTTCATTAATAAATAGTGTATTTTTTTTTCCACCTGTTCGCATCTTTGACGTTTGTGTCCGAGTAATCCCACTCACCTCCATCAGCGATCAGACAATAGAGACATAAAGAAAATAAATTATGTAAAATACAATTTTCATGGAGACGAGAAAGAATAGCTTGAAATTCATTAATAAAAAAAAGAAAAGAAGGTTCAGAGTTCTTCCGTTTTTCAGAAACAGACAAGGTTAGATTATCTAAATACAAGATAATATCATATAATTCATATGGTGGTATATCTTTGATTTTTAAAGAAATCCAAAAAGCCATGTGCTCCAGAGTTTTATCTTTTCTTGAGAAGTTCTGCCAATGAATATGTTTTGTTTATAGCTTTAATAATTTCAACCTGCATGGAAGATAATTGCTTGGACACCAAATGTAAATTCCCTGTATTCCACTAGGTGGAGCTCTTTCACAACATTTTCATGTTCATATATACGTCTATGACTAATAATATAATGGAAACGGTTGCTCTGGCATTAGTTCTATATGACTGCAAACAGAATGAGATATGTTATTAACATTATATCTTAGCCATAGTCCACAATGAATGTTCAGTAGGCCCAAACAAGTTTAATTACAGGTTAATTTAGGTTGTGCAGATACATCAGTGGATCCCAACCTGTGGGCCAAGGCTTTGCAAGTAAGCTGTGAAACGTTTTGTTAAAAAAAAAGGGTGTTTTCTAAAGAAAAGCAAGTCTAAAGTTATATTACACATTGAAAATTCTATTAGGAAGATAAAAAAATAAATAAATAAATACTGACACCACAAATTGGCCTTGACTGTCAGTCAATATTCAGCCCTGAATGTTCAATCATTAGAACACGGTATCTGACCTGTGTTGTTAATGGGGTCAGATATGGGCTGGGAACATTATTTGGCAATTTCAAGTCACGATTTGAAAAAAAGTTTGGAAACTGCTAAGATAAATAGTTTAAAGTGCACATAGAGAGCTGTACATTTCGCTTGCAGTTTAATAAACATGGAAAGTCCCTCATACGAGTAGCATTTCAAAAGGGGCGAATTAATAAAAAGGGAGAGTGTATTTTATGCAGCCGCCTTTCTTCAAGATTGCTTGTACATCAAAAGATTGCTTTGATAAGCTTTGATAGCAGTTGTGATGTAGAAAAGAGCTTTTAAGGTTTCGCTACAACAAAACGGAGATGAATATGGTCCAGTCGCTCCGGGCGCAGCGATAATTCGTGTCGGATTTGATCCTGTTTCGCATTTCATATCACCGGAGATTTGAATTAAAATCATTACTCCGTAATAACAATTCAAGACGTGACCTTGATGGTGATGAATAAAACTCAGAAGCCGAGCGCTTCATGTCTTCTTCTTCCCGAGTTATAACATCAAACCGGCTTCACCGCGAGGTTCGCGGCTGATAAGAATACGGTTGTTTTGATAATCCACTTTTAATCCCCCTCACATCAATAGAGTCGATCTCACACTGAGATACGCGGTGGCCTGTCGTGACCTTTTGACCTAAATCTATATCGCTGACTCCGGTTTCAATTAATGCCACAAATTAGCTTCTGTTTAATTTTCCCGGAGATGCCCATAAAAAACCATCCTGTAAATATCGGATTTTCAAAAGGAAAAAAATAGTTTGCTCGTCTTCAGTGTTGCACGCTGGGTTTTTTGTCAGCACTTTTCATGCATATTAAGGAAGGAAATATGCAGCCGAGTAACAACCGGAGCGTCTCTAGTCCTCCTAGTGGCCTTATAAATAAATCCCCACTGCCAGGAGACCAGCAACGACACGCATTTAAATAAAAAATCAGTTTCACATCCAGTGATCCTCATTTGTAGGGATTAACCTATTTTATCCTAATTGGCGGCTGCCCTTGGTTAACGGCGCCTGCTGAAATGCTTAAAAGCATTTCTTGCATTCACAGTCAACAGCCTTCTCTGCTACAGCTAGACAGACTGTGTAATAGCATGTATCCTACATAAGAGTTGTTGTTTTCATCAGAGATTAGACATTAGGGCTCTGAAGTTGCTGTAGCGCTGTTGCCTCACAGCAAGAAGGTCACAGGTTCAAGACCTCCTTGGTCCTGGGTCTGGGACCTTTCTGTGTGGAGTTTGCATGTTCTCCCCGTGTCTGCGTGGGTTTTCACCAGGTACTCCGGCTTCCTCCCACAGTCCAAAAACATGCTGAGGTTAATTGGAGACTCTAAATTGCCTGTAGGTGTGAGTGTGTGAGTGAATGGTGTGTGTGCCCCACGATTGGCTGGCGACCATCTGTGGTGTATCCCTGCCTCTCACCGTAATGCGCTGGGATTGGCTCCAGCAGACCATGTGACCCTAATGAGGAATAAGCAGGTATAGAAAATGACTGACTAATTGGATTTTAACATGTTAAGTTGGCGGCACATGTGAAAACTAGGTGGCGAGCAAGCATAGAAGTCCAAATTGTTGTCTAAAAGTCATAAATGGTTGAAAAAATAGATAAAAGCAAACTGTTCTTAGATATGATAAATAGATTAAATTTATTCCTAAATTTAGCTCAATGGATGAATGATTAAATAGGAAACAGCATTAATGGAGGAAAAAAAGCCATACTCGGTTAAAAGTATGAGGTCGAACTAGATACATTTATTTATTTAAAGCCTCCCTCCTATCGGAATTGTGTTTTTCTTCTTGTTCCTATAGTTTAGCGTTTGACCTTCACCGTGCAGAGTGATGCATGTGCAGAGTTTGAAGGTGGAAAGTTCCTCTGAGCTCACTGAAAATCCGATTTTAAGGGGCAGATGTGGAAATGTGAAGCCTTCCGGTGCACACACACTTGATTACTCACTTCACAGCGAAGCAAGAAAAACCTTGTGTCCAGCAAATTAAATGACAAATACTTTCTCATTTAAATATTGTTGAATCGTTAATGAGGGAGAAGGAGTCGATTTTTTTAATACATTTTAAGGAATCTAATGAGGTAATTATTCATTTTTATGTGGTAAAAAATGTATCAGATTTATTATTTATTATTCAAAGTAGAGTACTTTATATACAGTACGTGTTAAAACAAGTCTGGAAGCGATCTTTAATTAGGGACAGAGAATATAACTGAACATCAGTGTGAAGATGCTGGAGTCAGCAGGACTGATAACATCCATAGCGGCAGGTAAAAATATAACAATATAATGAACATCTGAACTAGTAAAAACGCAATTAATACAGTGAATAGCTTTACATAAAAAGGGTGAAATGTGCAGTTTCTGTCTCTCTTAAAGTAGAACACATTTTAATTAGACTAAACCAACAATAGTTATGTTTATTTTATTATAATTAAGGGTGAATGGCTTCAATTATCGTTTTCATTAGTGGTAGAAATGCCTCTTAAAATCTGTAGAATATTTTCTCCATGAATTATTCATCCGTTGATAAAATACCATAAAATTGTTTTAAAATGCTCTTTAAAATGTCGACATTCAGTCAATATAGAAATCCTCACAATCGAGCAGTCACTAAAATGATAATCTCTGATCTAAACAGTTGCAGATTCATATTCTGTCAACCAACTAATTCATTATTGATCGGACGACTTATCGCTGCAGCTTTAATAAGATCTGGTTTAGAATCAATTCAAAAATAACGCAACTGCATGAAAAGGGGAACGTGTTTAAGGGGAACGAGAAAGGCCGAGCACCTTTTACCTGAATGAAGCGGCAAATCACTCACCCGTCCGCCTCATTTAGGAGCTTAAACCTCTCGATATTTTAATGTGATGGCTGCGAGTTCTCATGAATACTCTTCAGGACCGTATGAAATTACTCTGACAGTGGTAGATTTAGGAGAGTCACTCCAGCTCCCACTCCTTCTATTTAATCTTTGTCTCAGGTTCAGTGCTCGTGCAGCATGCCGGCGGGCGACACTCGAGCTTTTTCCATCAATTTCCAGCTCATCATTCATCTCCCTTTCCTGTGGTGCCATGAGTGTGGCCGTCTTCTCCGCGGAGGTCTCCGATATCATAAAGTGGGAAATTATTAAAAGACTTTCCACCTCAGCAGACGGTCAGTAGACATATATTAAGATTCGTTAACAGATATTTTATTTTATTTATATTTTTTTGCAGGGGGAGGGGGAGCGACGGAGCTGCAAATGCATCATTTATGAGCTTTTACATATGGCGGATTTTTGAAAACAGACAGCGGCTTCTACGTCCAGCAGACATGTCGCAACATTCCTTTGGATTTGTGTGTCTGACTACAAGGTGAATATTGAGGGTTTAGTGGCAGTGGATAGATTTAAACGCTCAGAATTCATCCAAACAGTAAATGCAGCCTGCTATAGAAACATAATTGTTGCTAAAACTCTTTTTGCTGCTAAATGCTCCACTATAGGCTATGTTGTTGCCATGGAAATGCTCCTCATGACTGACCCAAAACAGGAAATCTGCAAGTAAAGCCAAACTCAAACCAAAAGAAAAAGTCCTACAAATTAAATGCTACAATTGTTTGATCATGCACTCCAGAAAGACACTTAGGAGTGTTTTCTAATCTGCTGCCTCTCAGTCGTTATCAGCAGGATGACATCGTTTATCATAGCGAACATAACACTCTCTTCAAAAATAATGTTTCATGACCTCACATTTTAACATCCTTCCTTTGATCCTTCCTGGTCTGTTGTGGCAGCGACATGTTGGCTGAAGACGAAAAGAGATTTGTTAAACCGATCGAGATCCTGAAGTGAGGAGGAGGAGGAGGAGGAGGAGGAGGAGGAGGAGGAGGGTGATGATGGCTACGCTGTCAGCCATGATGGAGAAGGACTCCCAGGACACTCTAACATCACCGGAGAGCTCCTCCAGCGACAGGCTGCCTCACCCAAAGCGTTTGGAGGAGCCGTATCACAGGTGCTTTCTGTCTGTAGCTGTCAGCTACACACACACACACACACACACACACACACACACACACTGACAAGCTGACCATTGTCTTGTTAATGTCAATATCCTGAGTGCAATGAATCACTCATGGAGATTTTAAAACTTAATATTATCTCTCAGGTCAAGATTGCTCAGGTATATATATTTAATATATTTATATTTGATTATGTGCTCACTTATTTATTGTTTTCTATTGACGCACTTTATATTTTGGTTATCCACTTTGTTAGCCTAGCTAACACCAGACCTCATCTCAATGTAGATTGATAATCATTAACCATTTGTTAGTATTGGAGGATAATGAAAGCCCAGAGCTGTTTATTGGTTTCTACAGACGTCCATCAAATATGTCCGTAAGTAGCTTATAGCCGATCGTATCAAACATACCCGATACCTACCTAACCGATAATGATGAAATGGTTTAGCGCTAAAAGTTGCAAGTTTTTCAAAATAAACTTGCGGTCTAAATTACCTAGGACACTTATTAAAGCTGCATCGCAAGGTAAATTACCGTCTGCCGCCATGTTGGATCCACAGTTATCAACAAAGTCGCTCCTGTGTTTCGTCATCTGTGATTGGCTCCCTAGATGAGGGGAAAATTGGGTCCTTGGTGTCCAGAATGAATTGCAGAGCAAAGTTAATTCATGTGCAATGAAGGATGGGTATACCCAGCATCTTGAAACGAGGGGGCAGCTACATGGATCCAGTTGTGACATCACAACCAGAGCCATTCCTAAACCAGGAAGCCAGGTTTCAGCAACACTACAGAGGAGGCCAGTGGTCTGATTTCACAGTTTGACTGTTAGTAACAATAGAGAGCTAAATATTTACATAAAAGCACTGAAAAAAAACAGGGCCCCTTTAAAGTAATTTATCATAAACCTGAATATGGCGTTTCCTCTTGAGTCGATCGGCTTATTTTGATCCAGAAACCTTTATTCTCACACTGTTTAGATGCATGTTGTGTGTTGTCATAACTGTGGCAGGAATAATGGTTGAGCTTTTATCATTCATGGCGTGTTCCAGCAGCGATGTGTTGATTCCCAGTCTGGTTCCCCAGACCTTAAGGCCACAGCGTGTCCCTTATGCTTATTAGGGCGTTCAACAATTCATAAACCCCAAGCCTTTGATCTGCTTAGTGCCTCAACTGAACCAACGCATGAAATCACAAACCAAAGACAAATCAAATGATAAACTTTACTTACAAGCCTCGCACGCTTTGAGCCCTCCTTTCTACTTCCTCCAACTTGACTTTCCGTTTGCGAGAATAACACACGTTTCAAAGTGAAACCACCTCAGACCATGGATTAGTTCTAAAATCATTTGATTAAACTTGGCTTTAATAAATGGCTTTGAAGAAATTGATAGTTTTATAGTTTTTGGAAACATGCCTATTTGCTTTTATTTTGGACTCTCATGTCTTTCTATTCAATTCACTTGGATGCAAGAGCCAGCAGCTGAATAGTTTATATTAAAGTGTGGAAGTGGGGAACAGATTTGCTAATTTTTTCATCTTATGTTTACATTTCAGGTTTTGTACCAATTAAACAAGCTAGATATGATTTAGAGGTGATTATTCTTTTGTTAGAAAGAGCCAGGCTAGTTGTTTCCAGCCATTATGCTAAGCTAAGATAGCTGTTTCCAACCATTATGCTAAGCTAAGATAGCTGTTTCCAGCCATTACGCTAAACTAAGATAGCTGTTTCCAACCATTATGCTAAGCTAAGATAGCTGTTTCCAGCCATTACGCTAAGCTAAGATAGCTGTTTCCAGCCAGTACGCTAAGCTAAGATAGCTGTTTCCAACCATTATGCTAAGCTAAGATAGCTGTTTCCAGCCATTACACTAAGCTAAGATAGCTGTTTCCAGCCATTAAGCTAAGCTAAGATAGCTGTTTCCAACCATTACGCTAAGCTAAGATAGCTGTTTCCAGCCATTACGCTAAGCTAAGATAGCTGTTTCCAGCCATTACGCTAAGCTAAGATAGCTTTTTCCAGCCAGTACGCTAAGCTAAGATAGCTATTTCCAGCCATTACACTAAGCTAAGATAGCTGTTTCCAACCATTATGCTAAGCTAAGATAGCTATCTCCAGCCATTACGCTAAGCTTAGATAGCTGTTTCCAGCCATTACGCTAAGCTAAGATAGCTGTTTCCAACCATTATGCTAAGCTAAGATAGCTGTTTCCAGCCATTACGCTAAGCTAAGATAGCTGTTTCCAGCCAGTACGCTAAGCTAAGATAGCTATTTCCAGCCATTACGCTAAGCTAAGATAGCTGTTTCCAACCATTACGCAAAGCTAAGATAGCTGTTTCCAACCATTATGCTAAGCTAAGATAGCTGTTTCCAGCCATTACGCTAACCTAAGATAGCTATTTCTAACAATTACGCTAAGCTAAGATAGCTGTTTACAACCATTACGCTAAGCTAAGATAGCTGTTTCCAACCATTATGCTAAGCTAAGATAGCTGTTTCCAATCATTACGCTAAGCTAAGATAGCTGTTTCCAGCCATTACGCTAAGCTAAGATAGCTGTTTCCAACCATTACGCTAAGCTTAGATAGCTGTTTCCAGCCATTATGCTAACCCAAGATAGCTGTTTCTAACCATTACGCTAAGCTAAGATAGCTGTTTCTAACATTACGCTAAGCTATTAGCCATTATGCTAAGTTAAGTAAGTCAGCCCAGTCTACAGAGGAAAATGTCCACAGTTTATACTTCTGTAAACCACGGATATGTTGACTGTCATTGTTTCAGACACTTTTTTCAGAACATGTTTTTCTGAAGGTTAAGAGACTTTTCTTAGCAGGAGGACGAGGTTTGGGTGGATAAATCAATGTTGTTTTTTTCACTGGAATCAGAAAAGTTGCAGGAGACACGGCTAAATTCCATTGTTAAACCGAACCACGGCTTAGCTGCAGCATTACCACACTTTGAAACAGTCTTTGTAATCTACTAAAAATTCGCCAGATTTTGAATATTAAAAAAAGATCTTTTCATGTTTGGTGAAACGTGTTCTTTCATTCGCCTGATCCTTTGTTTACAGTCAAACCTCAGTATATCTTAGATACTACGTCCATAATTCAATTGATTTATCAATTTTCCTTTCACTGAAATCCTCTCCTCTTATGAAAATCCTGAGAACACAGATAGCCTGAAATTGACTCTGCTATCAGTCACACGCTAACCACTCCTCTGAGGCATATCTCTAAAGCCGCTGCACGGGAATATTAGAGAGGCAATCCGTCAAGGGTATTCTGTCTGAGAATAAGTCTGTTCAACACCATTATATTAGCGGCCCGTTCCAATTTTAAACAGAAAACACTGTCTTTACTGAAGTTCTATTATTTAAAGTTAATTGCCCCGAGGTTCAAAGGACTTATTGAATCATCCCTGTCAATTAGAATAATTGAGGTGCATTATTGTGGCACGTATTAGACAAGAAGTCTGTTTTTCCTGTTCCACGTACTGGAGCTTAGCTGCAGCTGTGCAACGTTGGATTTGACTCTGACATCAGAATGTGCGCTGTCAAAAGATAAAATAAATGATATAAACTTTTTTTTCCCTCCTCTCTTTTTTAATATCTGTTCTTAATCATAGGAATAATTCAGGGTGCGGTTTGGCTGGGAGACCTCAAGACATTGCATCAGTACAGAAAACAGTTTGGCTCTTAAGTTAGTATTACTTAGTGGAGTGGAGTCATGTGAAAGGTGAACTGCACTACGGGCAAAGATTAACGAGCCTTTAGGTTCATGTTAAAGCTCACGAGCAGTCTCTAAACTACAGCTCTGGAATAAAATAAGAGACCACTACATTTTTTTTTTTTTTACACCTAAATCCTATTGAAATCCTCTGGAATGTGATCAAGAGGAAGATGGATGGTCACAAGCCATCAAACGAAGCTGAGCTACTTCAGTTCTTGCACCAGGAGCGGAATAAAGTCACCCAAGAAAGATAAAGACTTGTGGAGAGCATGCCAAGACGCATTAAAGCTGCGATTAAAAATAAGGGTTATTGCACCAACTCTTCTGTGCAAACATTAGTATTATGTTGTTTTAAAATGAATTTGATCTTCTGAAAACATTGCATCTTCTTTTTTTATTTCGACTATTTGTCATTTTCTGCAAATAAACGCGATAAATGATAATATCTTTAAACAAAAAACTCAAACAATATCTATGAGTAGTAAAAACTAATCATTTTGCAGCCAAAATCAGCCCAGACCTAAATACAATGCGACCGCTTTACCCAGCCGAGGCGGAGCGCTGCAAATACTACATGACTCATATTTTTCCCCCTGACTGAATTATGCATTTATATCGAAAGTGAGATCAAGCATCCTGCCATTGTATAAACGTGTGGAACGCTGGGAATGTTTCCCAAGCTTGTTTACACCCTGGTTAAACATGAATCAAAGCTTTAAAATAGTTTCTTGCACAGTGTGTCTGGCCGATGACGAATCACTTTACATACTGCATGCGAGCGTGTATGTTAGAAGAATGGTTTAACTGTGGAGCGCATTAATCACGACTGGCTGGACCTCACAAATCAAGATGAAAGAGCGGCACGGCAACAATGAGCCATTAGGACGAAGGAACTACAGGAAAAAAATAACATCTCTGTAAAGTTGGTAGATTTTCTTTTGAACATATGGCAGCAGCAGCAGCAAAAGACATAATATTAGTATATTGTAATATTTTATCACCCTACAATATGGCTTGTGGTATTTCTTATGCCCCTTGTTTAATTCCATTCATTTCTTAATTTAATTTTTAAGCATTCTTATTGCATTTGAGCCTATTCAGCTACTTGAGAATTCGTACTATGGAGTTTTTCACCATCCTCTAATTCTTGATTGTCTCATAAATCTATAAATTGGATGCGTTTCCCAGCAAACAGTTACTTGTGAGCATCCTGCTGATACAGATACACAGTATGTGTTTGTGCACCTGATGCAAATAACCCGTTTCCCTGACAACGTTCTCATAACAAAGAACTTCCTTCAGGGTTTCTTTTAATGAAACCCTCCCACAACAATGATTTTTTTAACGTAACATCCTGAAAAGGTTCTAATAACCGCACAATGTTATGTTCTTTTGTCATTTTTATAACGGCCCCCTGATGGTAGCATTTTTATGTAAACCTCCTACAACACTCTGGTAAAACACAGAGACAAGCGGACGGCTCTGGAATTACTGAGAAGCTATCCTGGCTTACAAATCTATGGAACCTATGGAAAAGAAAGGGGGGGAAAAATCACTTCAAGAGGAGGAAAAAACTCTAATCACTACAGGTAAGATATGAAACTTTTATCACAGAATCCAAATCACCCATAAACAGGAAAACAGTCATTTTCTATACCTGCTTATTCCTCATTAGGGTCACATGGTCTGCTGGAGCCTATCCCAGCACGTTACAGCGAGAGGCAGGGATACACCCCAGATGGTCGCCAGCCAATCGTGGGGCACACACACCATTCACTCACACACTCACACCTATGGGCAATTTAGATTCTCCAATTAACCTCAGCATGTTTTGGACTGTGGGAGGAAGCCGGAGTACCCAGTTAAAACCCACACAGACACGGGGAGAACATGCAAACTCCACACAGAAAGGTCCCAGACCCAGGACCAAGGAGGTCTTGAACCTGTGACCTTCTTGCTGTGAGGCAACAGCGCTAACCCCTGCGCTACCGTATCGCCCCTAAACTAAGACATACAAGTTAAAAACATCACACCTCCCATCTCGAGGTTCAAACTGCTTACATGAAGCAGTTTCTATGGCTGTGGACTGTGGACTAAAACAATGATAAGAGGAACACAGACTATTCAAGCACATCGAGTGTAATGGGGAACATGTGGAGACAATCGGTGATCGGGGCTGACACATGAGGAAGGGCAGGTGCTCTGAAACAAGAGGAGAGTTAGTATTTTCAAAATAAAACAGAAAATGACTGAAAAAAAACAGCTTTGGAAACAGCTTTTCTAGCTGGGTTTTCTCCTCAGTTATCATCTATTCATCTATTCAATACGTTTCTTTGCTTGCATTTTGCTGATGGTTTACTACTGCTTGATGAAGTCAGTATCAGTGAATATCTATATATATATATATAATTTCTTAAAGGTCCCATATTGTCAGTGGTGGATGAATTACTCTGATCCTTTACACCAGTAAAAGTTAAAATACTGTCTCAAAAAATAAGTAAAAGTCTCAAACTTCTCCCTGGAACTCTGGAAAGAATCAGTTGTTGTCTGTCTTATTAATATTTCTGTGTGGATTGTGCATTTAGAAACATGGGACAGTATTTATATAACACCCAGAGCTTCCCTTTAATTAAAAAAAAAGCAATTAAAATCTGACTTTCACCTTTAAGTTGCCTGTGGTTATTATGAAGATATATTATATATTCATGGCCAGTGGTAGCCATGAAGATGAAGGTAGCACTAACTTTAACTCACACCACATGTTGCTCTAACTTTGATTTAAACCCAAACTATGATTTTTCACTGAATCTAATCAAGTGATTTTTTTTTATGTGCCTAAATCTTGTAGTAGAGTAGAGTAATACCCATAAAATGAGAAGCAGTAATGAGTCTGGTAAAGTTGGCTGCGGGTCAGTTGTGGTGGGGTCAGTCCTGGGTCGTATTATTCTTTAATACAGTACCAGTTGACATTGGACAGCAGTGGGGTTTGGCATGCTAATATGAGAACTTCATACGTTTCAAGGTGGTTTTGTCGTGGCCTCTGAAAAGTTCAGAGAACGACGAGAACAGAGTCAAACATGTCATCATTCATTCATTCGAGTCGTCGGCGTTGTGCATCACAAACAGGCAACAAAGGTCGTGAAAACAACGACGTACTCACTCTCCGCAGCTCCTCCTTTGAAAAGTGGGGATCGCTCTGATCAGATCAGACTCCTCTTCATCGTGAGTCAGGTTCTCGGAGCCAGTGTGAGGATGGCAGGAGTGATCAAAGACGCCTCTTATCGGTTTGGACGGAGCCCGCTTGTTTGTTCAATCACTTGCGTTACACTTATTTGTCACATGAATATTTAACCGGTGTCATGAAAAAAAAAATGCTCAAAGGCAAGACACCTGTTTCACATTTTTAAGAATTACCAGGAATCTGAAAATGACTCGAACCACATCTTTCTTCCGTTTATCTGTGTCTGATTTTGATGAATTCCGACAGCTGGTATTGTCTAAAAAAATATAAAATACTCAACCAAATGTGTATTAATGCATCCAGAAATAATCAAATGCATCATCTGATGACATATACATACAAAACATATATACAATAGTCATAGGCATGTAATCTAATGCAAATTAGATTACATGCGGCAACATTCGACCCTATAAACTCCTCTATTTACAATTATTACATTTCCCATGAATAATTAATAATGTTAAATGTATTCTCATTTCCACCTCAAGGATAGAGCTAATGAAACATTAAAGCCAGGAGCAGCGGAGCTGACAAACCGGGGCATGGCAGGCTGTGTTTAATCCTTTTTTTTTTTCTTTTACGCACAGACACACAGCGTCTTGCTTTGGCTGAATTCTCCCTTCTTCATTGTGCAAGAGGTCTGCAATGCTTAAGACAGCGAACCAATAAACCCGAGGGCCAACATAAGGATTAACTCAAATAGCCGGAGTTTCATTACACCAAAGCAAACTCAGTGGATCAGTCATATCCGTCTAACATTTTATCTCGCAGCGGGAGGATCTGGAGTGAGAGTTGCTTTGATTTCTGACTTATGAAGAATCACTGATCATTTACTCCGTGGTGAAAGAAATACTGAGATCTTTTATCTATTTTGAAAATGTACCCAGAGTAAAAAATACACCTACATTCAAAATATAAAAATACATGAGTATGAGCTGCAGAATGTAAATGTTTAGTTATTGAAGAACTTTAAGATGAACATAATTAAGTAAAATGTATACTATTTCCATCTGAAATATACTGTATAACATGATTTTTACTGTGATATCTGGGAGTTTTTGTTCAGGTTTTCAATGTGAGTACTGAAAACTACTTTAGATATTGTCGGTTTTCTGACTGAATATATGAAAAATGTGTTAAATTAGCTATGCAGACTTTGCCAAGGTGAAAATCAGACCATATTTCCTACTTTTTCTGCTGCTGTTGTCTTTTGAGAGCACCGTGACCTGTAAGAGAAGACAATGAAATGAACAATAATATCCTGGAATAAGAGTTTTTTTTTTAAACTCCTCCAGTTTTCTGCTTCAAACACCCTCAAGGACATAATGTGCTGCTTCCTGTGGACATTAATATCAGCTTGAATATCATTACATCACATTTGATCAAGTATAAACTTAAAAAACATATACATATACATTTTGAAAGCTGAATATGAACAGAATGTTAGTTTAGAGTAATATGAATATTTAAATACAAAAGGTCTGCACCGAGCTTGTTGGATATTATTTTTTAACACCAATTTGCAATGAACAATTTGAGTCTGTCTTAAATGAGCATGTCTGGGAGTCCATTAAAAAATGAATCAACCTTGGGTCAGGGCCTTGTCGAGTAGCAGCGACCAGAGAGCACTTAGGAAAATAAACTTCAAACAGGGGGATGTTAGGAGGACAAAGTGTTCACGTTGTAGAATGTAGAACTGAATTATGAGATCATTTCACCTTGAGAAAAGTACATGTACATTGGACGTCCTATGCTGGAGTGTTCCTAAATCATTTATTTCATACAGTATGAGTGAAACAATGTCGAAATTTAATGGCAATTTAAATTTTCTGCCAAGAAAACACGTTTTACATTTACTGCACAACTAAATTAACAACAATATACAAAAAAACCCTAGTTTTTTTAAACAAAGATTTGTCTTAATGTAGACACAACTGTGAATTTAAGCTAATAAATACTTACAGTAGCTTCACATTGGTTTGAATTGCACCAGTGTTACAAACATTGCACCCACGACAATCCAAACAAATCCTCTTCTCTTAAATATACACGACACAATATCCAGTTTGAACATCAGTGGAATATTGCAAATAAACAAATCCATATCATACAAACTTTAATACTGAATAGTTAAGTGTACCTTATAATGATTGTTGGCGTAATATCCCTTTTTAATATGATCTCACCTATACACAACAACCAGGTCACCAAAATATTAAAAGATCGTTTTTTTTAGCACTTGTTAACACTTTGTGAATTTGAAAACATTATATATTTGGATGGACAAACCTATTTACATTCACCATTATGAGAGGTACGTTGGCAGATTCACACAGTTACATTACTGACAACAAGAGACAGACACACACAAACACATGTGGGATATTAAATCTTTAAAGCAACTGTTAGACATTTCGGGAAATGCACTTATTGCTGTCCTGCTTAAACGTCAGATTGAGGCGATTGATAAGCTCCTTCTCATGTCCCTACAGTCCACAGCTAGCCGCTGGTTAGCTTAGCTTAAGATAGAACACGCTATGTCACACATCTCACTACAGATGACATAATTCCTTCTTCTTCTTTTATTGAATTATGATGCTGTATCACAGTCTGAAGACCTATCTACATTTTAGGGATGTCCAATTTCGAAGTCACCAAATGGTCCTTAACAGTTGGATGCTAAGATTAATGGTTGAACTCGTAGGAGGATTCACCCTTGATCTGTGGGAAACACTGAGTCCAGTTTAAGAGCGGTAATAGATCTACTCGTCTAACTTTCTACAAGAAAGTGAGTCAGCGTATTTAACAAAATGTCAATCTATTTTTTTGCAAATGAATTGCAGTGTGTGCGATTTAGCGGCATTTAGTGGAACAGGCTTGGCAGAAATTAGGTGTTTTGATTATCTTAGTTTGAGCCATTTTTATCTACATGAGGAGCAGGAGCTGTCATGTTCCATCACCATGTTTTTACGGTGGCCCAGAATGGACAAACCAGACAATGGCTGTGGAAATGACCTTGTGTTTTTATTGGCCAACATAGTTTCTTCTATGCTTGGAGTACTCGGTTGGTTGCGATCTCCAAACTCACCTCTAGATGCCACGAGAAGCCACACACTGTTCGTTTAAACCATTTGTTACCAACTAAACATTTTTCCTGATATCACGATCAACATTAGTGTTTTTTATTTTTATTTTTATATTTTTATTTTGCTTGGGGCTCTTAGGAGGTCTGACTCTTCAAATTCACAGTGTGGATTGAGATGAGAAATATTTTGCCTCTGAAACTAGTTAAACTGTAAAACTTTCTGGATGCTCTTTCTTGCATGAACATGCATGTGACATGACATGTCTGACCTTGTAAGCTCAAAAGCACAACGGCAGCATTGTTGGGACAGGGACAGTCATCCTTGTCGCCTTCCTTTAATGTTACACACTGGCTGCAACAGCCTCTGCTGACTTGTCAGATTAACACGTCAACGTAGGGTTCAGGAATTATTTATAACAAAAGGATGATTTAAGAGTTCCAAAATAGGGTTGCCACCTGACCCGTATAATAAAATACACTGTCCCTTTGTTAGAAAGGCTAATAGGACAGGGCGGAGAGCCTGTCCCCGGACACATTAGTGCCTTTAGTCTCAGCCAGCAGAAGACTGCACCCCAGTTTGAGGGACTGAAATCAAATCAGTTGTGTGCGTCTATTGACTTAGAGTGGCTTCATGTTGTAGGAGAGTGAGACATTCAAGGTGCAATCAAGGCATCAACCCCCTCGGCTATGACTCTCGACACAACCTAATGATCAACGGCGAATGGGGAGCACCCAAAGCTTTGATTGATGGTTTTAATCCCGCCCTCATGGCAAAAGGCCATGACAGCAGCTGTCTCCATGTTTGGAACTGGAACCACCCAAAGGAAGCTGCAAAAGCTCGATGTCTCCCAAACACCAAAACGTCTTCCCAACAAGAAGGTGGAAAGATGGATATTACCCAAAACTTCCTGATCTCATTGGACGACCGATTGGCTGCATGACGACATCACAGACACAGGAAGTATCGGACCAGTCAGATTCCTGTAAGACCCGGAGAACCAGTTGCAGCCCCGCCCACACATCATCCAGGTAGCGTGTTGCTGGATGACGTCTCTACAGTGGCTAGGACAAACACTTCTACCCCGATATGATGCGAGAAGGCAGATCAAGACAATGATATTTAGAATTGAATGAATGATAATTTCAGTTTAAATGCAGTAATGTTCATCCATTTGTTTATGTAAAACATTTAAGTTTCTATACCTCTGTTTAATATTTAGCGATGTAACACAGTGCATCTTTCATAACTTCTCTACTCCGCTGCACCACTATTTTCATGCAGGCCACACTAATGTATACGCTACGTTTGCACACGCTCGGAATGAAATGAGAAATAACAAAACCAAAAGGAGTTTCAGGACACAGTGGAGAAGTATTAAATCAGAATGACAGGCAAGTTGGCTGCACTGCCACTCAAAGTCTTTGCTGCCCTGGTTAGAGACACAAAACTGTCAGCGGAGCAGCAGACCCGCATGCGAGCGTGTCAATTTTTTGTGAATTTTTGAATAATTTTACCTCTTTGGCCCTTGAACAGTTATCAGTGGGTTTCTTCCAAATATACCAAATAGTTTATTTCAACGGACCAAACATCCCCCCTTAAGTTTATGGTCTGATAACTGATTATATAATTGATCTAAATATGCCTTTCCTCTTATTTTAGACTTGTATTGAGAATAGAAGAGGACTGATGCATAAAAAGCACAAATTGGAGCATCAAAATTTTGCAGTATGCATTAAATTAATAACCTTGCGAAGTTCTGTGAAGCAAAGCATCAGGTCAGGGAATTAAGTGTCTGACCCACAAATTCTCGCAGGAGGGGTGGGAGTGGACCCCCACCCCTGCTTGATTTGTGTCCCCTGGGTCGGGTGCTGCTGGCAAGGTGTCCCGTGTTTTTTTCCATAATGACAGTGGCAACCCTATTTGAGAAGCGCTTCTGCTGGCATGAAAGCTTATCTGTTCATGCATTACTCTGTATTATAAAACTGCAGATCGTTTAAAAGTCAAGCAAAGGACTAAGATTTTCTATTGAGCTGGTGTGTTTAACAATAAGCCACAGATTGTTACATACAGTACACAAGCTTAAAATAGAGAATTTCATTGTCTCCGTGGGCCTTGGATCCAAAGTGTTGCAATAATGTGAGCAAACGATTACAGTGACACTGACCTCAACACAGTCGGCGTGGCACAACGATCCACAGTAATTCATTAGACTTGACACTGTATACATGTCTGTACACTGTTCAATGACTCATTCCATGTACATGTAAACATTCGAGGACTGAATCGCTTAAAGGCATTTCCCCTCCAGAGTCACCATGCAAACATACAGTCAGTGTATAGTTAAGCTGAACGCGTCACTTTAAAAACACAGAGACCAGGCACTCGTCTATGATCGGCACAAAACTGCTCCAAAGGAAAAAAACTGTCACAAACTGTCGCAAAATCACACGAAACAAAAGGGGAGGCAAAGGGCAATCGGTCTCTCGTGACGGTGATAGTGCAGAGAAGGGCATTTGTACTCCAAACCCATCATTGTGAATCAGCATCACATAATTCACCCGGTCTGAAGCCTCATCTGTTTGGCGTTCATGTAAATACAGTTTCCTGTCGATTATCCGCCAATCTTTTTTTTTTTTATTATTCTCTGTCGTCCGACACACTGGGGAAAACTCAACGGTGCGTTTCGTTCTTTTCGGTCACCTGAAAACACAAATTAAAATCTCCATTCATGTTCAGCGATCTCCCATAATGCATTTCTTGTGCATTGTTTTTTTTGTTTTTTGCCTGTGATGTTGATGCACACACCGCGAGAATATAAATTATGGGATTTCCTGTCAGTTTGTTATCTTCTAATAACCGTGTCTGCACCGGCCAGCTCATTTTAGTTTTTGGAGCTGCAGGAATTCCACTAAGTGATTTTTTTTTAATGATTATTTTTGTGGCATTTTATTTTTATTTAAAAGTTAGATGCTGTGGGTACATGGTACATGCCTTGACTATTAGGCTGCCATGGCGCCTCCATTTAATGATTCTCAATCGGCTCATATTTACACCGGATCAGATCACCTCACCTCATTAATATGCGCCATTTCGTGTTTCCCAGTGTCTCAGCACACAGAGGATGAAATTGGGATTGATCAAATAATCCATAATGACATGACTCATAAATTCCTGCAATCGTGCACTGAGAAAAAGTGAATGTGCAAAAGCTGTGCTGGTGAAGCAATGCATTTGTATCTTTGTCACTAAACACTGTTTTTTTTTTATTAAGAAGCATGGAGATTAAAAGCTGCTTTGACCACTTCACACTCAAATCATCACATTCTCTAAGAGCGCATGTGCTAATGTGTGCTAACGTCTTATTCTAGAGCTTATATATGCTATTTTTTTTGCATGATGTTTGGCGTGGGTGTATTTTGGATCGCATGTGTGACTGTACCATTGCCTGCGTGACTCATATGCTGGACAAATCGTCATTACATGACGACGAACCCCGCCGAGTTTTCGGGCTGCATCGCGCCATCATGGTGATCTGCGTGCTGAAGTTGTTGCTGCTGCCAATAGACGGGTGCTGGTATTTGGTGTCTGAGCCCATGTATCTCTGCAGGTGCCACCTCCGCCACTTCCGCTTGATCTCTCCTTGTACCTGCATTGGATAAGAACAGTGAGGCGTTCAGCAATAGCGATCTGTCTGCTACTCTTTTGCTGCACCACATAAGACACGAGTGGTGCAGCGCAGAACCCGGTTCTTGAACACTTTGTTCTAAGCACCTGTGAATGTGTCTCTTTACCTAGTGCATAAGAAGTGATGCATTTTTTATCAAAAAAGAAAAGTGGGTAGTTGGCATGTCATTAGAAGAAAGAGTAACAAATTGAGGAATAGGCTTAAATCCTAAATGGGAGCTCTTACTGGAAAACATGGCGATACATCAAGAAACACTAAACTGAAAACTGGACTCAAATTCACACCAATCTAATCAGGGGATGAAGAACTGGGCTAACAAATTCCCCCAAAACACAAGCAAACCATACAGGACAGTGACAACATAACAGAAGTGCTGCATACTATCTAAGTAGTGAGAGCGTCATCCAATCTTATAGAACAAAATGGCCCGTTTCCATTTGCCAGTGCTGGCATATGGAGAGGGGCACAGATTAAACTACTGGTTAAACTTTCTTTTCTTTTTCTAACCATTCATGCAAATCTCTCTCAAACTACTGTCCTTAAAGACAGCACATCACAAAAAGGACGAGTCACTTGTTCTCTCAGGGTGCACCAAGCAAAAAAAACTTTACTAATTAGCAAGCAAACCAAAATAAATCACCAATTTTGACTCATTATGGAGCGATACATTCACACATCGGTTCTTGCTCTTATCTTCATGTATTGCATCCTCTGTATTGATAGTTTTTGGCTAAATATCCAATTCCAAAATGTGTTGCAACTGCACCTGGAGAACAACCTGGTGGCAGAGGAGCTGCGTTATTTTCACGAATGAGGTCATATGGGATGAACATTGTTCCAAAGACCTAACGAGGTAGCGACGAAATAATTAGGCTGTAATAATGAGGCTGAATCCTATACTCACGCTCAAAGTCATAACCTTTCTTTACTTTGGAGTGGGAAAAAAACATCATGGCGTGCTCTGTTCCATTATGACACAGCAGCCTTCAGTCAGACGGCAACTGTTTGTACCTCTGACAAAACAGCATTTGATCAGCTCCATATGCAGCGGGAGAGGACCCCTCCTGTCTGCCGTTGGTACCCACTCCTAAGCTCCTCTTCTACAGCTCTCTTCAAAGGAATGGCAGTGGAAGACACACGTGCAGCTTCATGATGGGCGTCAGCGTGTCCTTTTATACGCTTCTCTAAATCATTCAGTATTGAACATGCGGTTGACCAGCGACATGCTGTCAGCTCTGGGTACGGTGCACACACACAGGCATCACCGAAAAGAGCCGCTACACACACACACACTTCCTCATTCGGATATGAGTTTCTCCCAATAACAATATAAGTTTTCACTCTATGACATAAAATGTAACGTGATATGAATCCCTTGCATTATTCACATGTTTTGTTGTGGCTTGACTAAAACAGATAGAAGAAACAAATAATGGGCATTTTTCCAGGAAATATATGGCTCCAGAAGCTCCAGTAATTTTAAACACTAAATAATACTACACCGCCGAGACATGAGCGCACCGGATTAAAATTCAGCCCGCGTAAAGCTTTACCATCCAGCCCATCTCTGTGATTCGATCTCGCCCATGACTGGGAACATAACTAATCTGCCCACAGAGAGCCTCTGTGGACATCACTGAATGGTTTCCTGCCAGAATAGCCCTCCCGCCCTGCAGGCAGAGCGCAGAAAATATGCTGAGAGGAGGTCCGAGGGAGGAGAGGCGGCTGGAGGGACCGCTGACTCACATTCGCAGCTCCATCCACGACTCAGGACGGTGTTTATGTAAATGTTGCACCGAGGGAGCTACAGAGAAACTACTGATAAATGACATTTTCTAGGAATTATCGCACATGTTTACCACGTGGCCTATCTCTGTGTGGAAATCTTGAGGTTTTAAACAGCTTGTATATACCTACCTCACTGTTGAGGAAGCAGTAAAGGAATGCAACCATGAATCCCTAAAGGGAAAGAAAAACACAGATAAGCAATAAAAGTTTGTGCCATAGTCAAACGCTCTGTTACGTTTGTTTTATCTTATCTTTTCAGTTTCTTAATTTAAGCATTCATGGAAACATATGGCAGAGCATAAGCGGATTACACGTACTGATAAAAACAGGCAAAATAGGCTGCGATATATTGTTTATAGCAATAATGAGAAGGAGGGATTGAGAAGAAAGTGCTGGACTGGTTTCCCTGGTTTCCGTGCTGTCTGTATTGCAGCTGTTCTCTCTGGCTGCGTTCTCCATCATCCCTCATGTGATGAACTGGAATAACACTGGGGTTTTAAGACAGTAACACAGCGACTGAATCAGCCAGCAAAGTGCCTGGAGACATGCCACGGGGTTTCTTCAATAGAAGAGGTCAGGGCTGACTGTGGAGGCCAAATTACAACTTTGGACTTTGAGTGAACTTCAAAAAACTTTTCTTTTTTTTCCCCTTTGAAGTTTCAACTCAAATGTGAACATGAAATACAAATTCTGAAATAAGATTTAGAGGTAAAATACTGTATTTTACTGACTATACTGACTATGAAGCACAGTGGATTATAAGGCCCGATATCAACGAACGGGTCTATTTTTCATACGTAAGATTATTCATTATTGTTCCTGTTCATTAATGTTGAATTATAAAATCCACTTTGTAAGCACGTCTCTTAACAGGTGCCATTTTGGGGTCCTTATACACACATTTACTCATTACATAGGCTCCTGACTACAGTGGCTGTAATGCTTCAACAATCCATCAAGTGGTGCGGCTTCGTAGTTTAGTTAAGTCACATAAAATCTGTTTGAAAGAACAACCAGAATTAATACATAAGGCGCACTGACAATTTTTGAGAAAATTAAAGGATTTTTAGTGCCGAAAAATACTGTATGTATAATCTAAGACGTAGATTTGTCTTTTTTATCATTACTGGCTCCTGAAAAGTTTGTTTCTTACCTGAAATGACCCCAGAATCAAATCGAAAATGAGCCGCAGCTCGGTCTTCACTTGCTCTGGGATGAATGCGAACACGATAAAATTGCTGCCAAAAAGCGGAATCAAGAGCAGCATGGACTTCGCCAGCCTCCTGCAACGACAAAGCACAAACAAAATCAGAATTTCCCCCGTTCAACAACGATTTGTTTGTTTTTTTTCCCTTTTTCTTTAACCATTATCTCTCCATATATGCCAGCAACGGACTGCAACCACGGAACTTTCATTCCACATTTCAACTCAGGGGAGAATTATATAGCTCATGCATTATTTGGGTTGATTTATGTGATGCTCTCCATCACAGGAAAATATCACCTGAACATAAAGATTTGCTGTAGAAAGCAGCTTCACAGTGAGCTGAGGATCACATAAAGCAACAGTTTCCTTTTCCCAAGCATTGGTCATCTCTTTATTACTTATTAGGGAAAGAGTTAACTTCAAAATGAAAAAAAATCCATTCCTTACTCTTTCTGAGCTTATTTCTGACAATCTTTGTTTATTCTGCCTAATATCACCAACATCAATCTAAGATAGAAACTGTGGAAGGGGTGTAGATTCCTTTTAATCCTCACGGGGATTAATAACATCTCATCTTGTATCTCTCAGCTAATCAATACTAAATAAAAAGTAAATTCAGGACGAAAAATGAAAAACAAATTAAATTCTACTCACGAGTACTGGTTGGACTCGTTTCGTCCGATATCTGGGCAGTTGATCTTCTGACGGAGTATTCGAATGATGCAGATGAAGAGGATAAAGTTGATCTGTGGAGGATATTCAAGTGTCATTAGAGTATTTGATTTACTTCACTTCAGTACTTCATTTCAGCATTTATTGAGTGTTTTATCTCGTGGAGGAATTTTTGTGAAATGCCATTTCGGAACAGAAGACTGACGCCGTACTTCATCTTGCTCTGATTGGATTGCGGTGCTCGCCCCGTGGGGGGAAATGAGCGTTTCTAAACCGTTAATTTGTGTTGGGCCTGCGAACCCGCCGATTGCATCACACGCAACGAGATGCACTTCCAACATCACTCAACTTGCTGCGAGAGAGAAAGCGACGGAGCGATCTGACAGCCAGCCTGCTGATCCGGAGCCTAATGTGAAATAACACGAGTGAACCCGCTCTGTCAACAACTGCTGCCAAGTAATGAAAAACACAACAGCAGACATCAGTAACAAAGGATAAGGTTATCTACACGACTGCACATAATACTCTCTTAAAATTCTGCTGCTGCAACACAGAGTATCAAGCTGCTAAAGTTCTATAAGACACTTTCTAGCGAGCGTTCTTCACATATAGAGAATTACAAATCCAATTATAATTTTGCTATCCTGCTTTCCATACGTATTTCTCTAATTTGTGTTCTATTCTGTGCACAGAAGTACTCTCTCCATCCTAAGAGAGGGATCCCTCCTCTGTCGCTCTTCCATTTTTTCCCCTCATTAAAAGGCTTCATGAAATAAAAAATGCATCCCCCCAAGTTTTAACCCTCTGTCCCTGTTTTAATTGCTCATGTATCTCTTGTTATTTGCCCAAATGTAGTGTTTCTTTCATGAAATTCAATCAAAATCCATTTTTTTTCTCTTCCTGTAAAACAGATTCAAAAGTTTGATGACTTATCTTCACTCAGGAGTGTTTACAAAATTATATTTTGTTGTAATCATTTAGAATAACAGCAATTTAACAGTTGCTTTTTTTCCCCTACATAATAACGTTGATGGGGTGAACTTTTGTTCAAAGGAAAATGTTTTAAAAAGGGATTTTGATCGATTTTCATGTAAGAATATTCAAAATGTTTTTTTCCCCCCACACAGATTGGACATGTACCAAGAGATGCATGAACAATTAATACGGGGACACATGGTTAAAGCTGGGAAAATGCATTTTTTATTTCATGGAGCCATTAAAAGTGCATCAGCTCGAGTGAAGAATTCATGCTCATCTGGAGGCTTGACTCATCGTCACAGACATATAGAGGTGAGAGGAAATAGAAGAGGCTGAGTTCAGTTGATGCTGAGCTGGACACAAGGTCTGTACAGTCACTATTTTGTCCGTTTGAGGTCAGTCACCACGAACTTACACAAAGGGAGCAGCGTAAAAAAAAATTGCTAAAACTTCCTAGAAATTATAAGGAAGTCGGGTCTTGTTAAATAAAGTGCGGCGATGCCAACACTATGTAACATGCCTCATATTTACCCTTTTATTGAACTCATTTCATCCTGCTTTTCACACCTCTCTGAAAGTGTCGTCATTTCTCACTCAAACACCCACACTTTTGCTTTTTTTTTATTCACACGCATAGACACACGTTCAATTCAGATCACTTTTTTTCCCCCTCTTTCTAAATACGAGGTTGGATCAATACGTGAACTTAAAGTGTGATATGTCTCATGTGTGATTAACCTTCTGAAGAAATGAACTTGTTTTTTTTTTTTTGCTACATTTGGCAAAAAAACAACACTTTTTTGCTTTCTTGTGAAGGGTGACAAGAGAAGATCGATGCCACTCTCGCTCAGAATGACTTAAAGGTACCATTTGGAGTTTTTGATTACTTGTAGTGCTGTGGAACATGTCTTTGTAATAGCTTGATGTTTTGTTGGTATTGTTTATGGGGAGTGAATGACAGGGGAGGAGTGGGTGACATTCACATCCTGCTGTTGGTTTCATTGTATTCCGCTGATCGACAGTTGGTGCCTATAATAACCGCTAGTGTGTTAACATGGATGTAAACATATTAAATATTACAAAGAAAAACTCCTTTTGTTTCAAATTAAATAATTTGGTGGCTGTTAAACTCGCAAAAATAGGACAAATACTGTAAATTCTCCCAAACTGGCCATTCAGGGGTAAATAAAAGCAGATCTCTAATAGCTGGGGCTCAGTCCGGTAACTCTGACGGTGTCTCTTCAGAACATGTCGATGTGTCACACTGAACTAAACAAAGGTTCCTATGTTAATTAGCTAACAGGAACCGCAGTTGCACTAAGCATCATGTTTGCTATATTTTGTTACCATATTACTAAGCTGGAATTTAGCCTGAACAATTAATTAGTGATAATTTTTGTTAATGTTCTGTACACATACCATCATGTATTATATATATAGTATTTTATATGTTCAAATAGATAGAAAATATTGGTTTTCTTCATTCTAGTGGTAGGCCATTTAGCTCAAATAGAAACAGAGGCCTGTCTCTAATTTTGGCCTTGTTCCAATAAGGCCTGGGCTCATATTAGAGGATTTACAGCAGATACTGTCTCATTCATAAAGGATGAAACGCACCGCAAACTCCGCTTCCAAGCAAATAGTATCTTTCTATTTGCATGTGTGTAAATTATGTAATATACATAATAAATCGGCCCCTTTCTATGCAAATGTGCTCCATTGCAAAAAATCATCTAATTCACAAAGACCAGCACTAATAGCCACATGTAGTGAGAATGAAATTATGTGTCTTCAGAGAGTCTCTCCTCTCTCAGCTTGTGAGGCACTGAATGATATTGCATTGATATTGAATGATATCAAATCTTCAGTCACACACTGGGTATGGGGACTATGGGGAATTCTTATCTTGGACTTCCAGCTTGAAGATGAAAATGTCCGGACAGCACGGCATCAGCGTGTAACAGCTGACCTGTAGACGTGTCGCAGGACACGGAACATTTATTACGGGTCAGATCCTGACCGACTCAGTGTTAATGAAGTTATGGCTGCTGTGCTCGCATGGATAAATCAGACACATTTACCGTTTCAGACAACAAACAGAACATCAGTACACCACTGCAGCCGGGAGGTGATTAGCTTATTAGCTTAGCACAAGGACTGGATGCAGAGGGAAAAAAAACTATAAAGCACATAAATATATTTCCTAAAATGTCAAAACCATTCCTTGTTGGACTTGTTTTTCTGGAGCAGACCTAGTGCATAAATGTGTGTTTCTCTCATCAGCCTCCAAGTGTCTGTCTACAGATTTTCGATAGACATTACAGTGTTCAAAATGAAAAGGGAAGAGAACAAGAAAAAAAAAACAGCTGTAAAGTGGCTGAATATAAAAAACTGGAGTAGACAACGATTTGTCAGTGAAGAGAAAAGAAAACTGACAGTGATTATCCTGCCGACTTTTCTGAGCAAACGAAAACTTTGAGGTCGACCTCTCCTCTGAGATGTGTTGACATACAGCAGGAATACGAAACATGAAGCGGTTCAAACGCATTCACATATATTATACTGATGGATAAAGTCAGAGGTGGATTGATGATCTGACATGGGCCTTTTTTCTCTCGCTGTGATAATGAGGATTACTCAGATCTGACTCGAGAGCGTCAAGATCCATTAACGACGATGCGATGAAAAAAAACAAAAGCTAAAGGCGCGTAAACTCACCAGGATTGATGACAAAATAGGGGTTTTAATGATCCACCAGGAGAGATCAGTGTTCTCGATGATATCCCAGCACCTGGTGAGACACGAAACAACATCTGTGTACAAGAAGCTGCAGATCAAAGCAGTCGAAAGCAAAAAAATAGATTTTATACTGAGCTCCGCTCTGTTCTTACCCCACATCATTATAGTAGGCTTTAGCGATGCTCCAAGGTGTGATGAAAATTGTCGGACCTCCTGTTGGACAAGAAAGGAAATAAACACCACCGGTGAAGACTCAAACCAGGAGAGTAGACGTGTTTAAAAACAGAAAAGAGAGATCTCCTCACCCCAGCCGATGAGAATGTAAGCCCAGAAGTACTTCCTCTCGGAGAAGAAAGAGACCGCTAACAAGGCGTGAAGATACAGCCCTTCCACCAGCAGCCAGAAGAAGCTGGCCATTATACAGTACTGGAAGAACACGATCACTGCCTTACAACCGACCTGGTAAATGACAACGCACACAAAAGCATAAATCACACGCTGACACTCAGAACTGCGAACGGTTGAATACCGAACAGCGACAAGTTTACAGTGAAAATGTGTCACCGTGTAATTTCATTCCCAGGAGTGTCAGAATTGCGTTTAGAAAATAGAAGAAGGGTCACATTGATGTTCTTTCTCTTTCTTGGTACAGGCGGACAAACTTTTAAATGAGACAATTATTTTTCAGCTTTTTCAGGCATGCCAACACACGCACGCACACAAATTGAATCAACAACAGGACACAGTGGCTAGACTGTGGTGTTTCATATATTTTAAACTCAAGGCGGCTGCAAAGTTGCCTCTGTGTGTCATTATTTACAAAATAAATCCACGTCTGAGCCCTCTAGGAATTAGAAACTCGCCCAGATCTACTGCCTCAAATAAGTCCGATAAAGGGCTTATCTCTGAGTACGATTTAATTGACACAATGATATCATCATATTTGTCCAGAATGACTATTGGTTTGGAGTGACACAGTGGTGCAGGGGTTAGCGCTGTTGCCTCACAGCAAGAAGGTCGCAGGTTCAAGACCTCCTTGGTCCTGGGTCTGGGACCTTTCTGTGTGGAGTTTGCATGTTCTCCCTGCGTGGGTTTTCACCGGGTACTCCGGCTTCCTCCCACAGTCCAAAAACATGCTGAGGTTAATTGGTGACTCTAAATAGGTGTGAGTGTGTGAGTGAATGGTGTGTGTGCCCCATGATTGGCTGGCGACCATCTAGGGTGTATCCCTGTCTCTCGCCGCAACGTGCCGGGTACTCCGGCAAAAACATGCTGAGGTTAATTGGCGATTCTAAATTGCCCGTGTGTGTGATTGGCTGGTGACCATCTGACCATATTGCACAGGGATTGGCTCCAGCAGACCCCTGTGACCCTAATGAGGAATAAGCAGATATGACTCTTGATTTGACTTTTTCTGGTTCATTAAGAACACCCCTCGAATGAACCATTTGAGCATTCACCTTTAAGAATGTGGCTGCAAATCATCTGAATAAAAATATATTAATTAATAACTTATTTTATTACTATTACTTTCATCACATTTCAAATTACAGGCTTTGATTACTGTAGGATCCTTTCATTACTTATGTATTTACACCTATAAATACAGATGATTCCGTGATGTTTTGCTGTTGGATTATTAAAAAAACTTTATTAACACTGATAACTGCAGCCTCGACGATGCCGATACAGACATTCCAGTTAACCACGCAACTTCTCTTGAATACCATTGTAGTCCCAGATGGCGTATAAGCTCTATATCTCTCAGACTGCAGGAAACCACAGCCGGCAAAGCGCGCAAATGTTCCAGCAGATATTTCGGCAAACAAGGCACAAAGAAACAAACAGCAAGCAGGATAGCATGATCAGCTTCTGGTCGGCTGACAGCACAGCACTTCCATCAGGCTGGGTGACTTCATTCTAAATTCAGTTTGCTCCTTTAGAATGCCGAGCAGGGAGGCTGCTATTGAACCTGTTACACAAAGATATGTATAAAAGGTTAATTTTTCTATGGGCTGAGCTGTTTGCTACATGGAGCTGCACAGAAATGTAAGAGACAGCAGGAATCAGGAGATCTGAGGAATTAATATTTGACTCGGGAACAAGTACAGGAAGGCAAAGCTAAACAGAACAAATGATCTGACAAAGACTGAAGTGAACAACGAGACTTGAATACAAACGGATCTAATGAGGGATTAGGGAACATGTGACTAGATGGAAGAGCAGCTGATTGGCCGGGGGGGAGCAGAGCGAAGAGGTGTACAGGAGGTTATGGACTACAAGAAAATAACACAATAAAGACAAGAGTAACAGGCACATGAGAGGATTGTGACATGCTTTCAGTCTGTATGTTGGAGGCCGTAGAACCTAAAGAGAGGACAGTGTGGAGATAAGAAAAAATCAATGTACCCGTTTAAAAATGACCCTGCGAGAGTGGATGTGTTGAACATGTAGATGTACCAGATATAAACCATGGGATGAATGGAGAGGAGAGAGAAAAGGGAAGGAGGGATGGCAAATGGATCGAGGCATGTGGGTTGAGTAACGTGGACAGCAGAGCAGAGAGGGGAAGACAACGGGGGGATACGAATGAAACATTCTGTTTTTTCCTTCAGAAACTGAGCTCAGCCCACAGCGCAGACAATTTACTGCAGAAACAAGGACAAATGAGTCATGATAAAACAGTGTAAAATGCCACACCTCCAACCTCAACCTCAAACCGTGATGAATGAGTGGCCACAGGAAAAAAAGATCTCGAGCATCATTAATCATCATGAAGAATGAAGTACACCACCGTTGCCCTGTGATATGAGTGGCTTGTTTTATAGATTATGGTATTATATTATGTAATTGAATTTTAGGGGGTGATGTTTTAAGATATTTGTAGATTTTCCTAATTAAACACTGTACGTAACTTTGTCCCAAAGATCGTCTGGTGTCCAGTCACATGCCCGCTTAAAAAAATGGACGTGTTCACGAGTAGTAGAATACTTACAAGTAGGATGCTTAACTACAACCTCCAGGTGTTTGTATTCTTCTGTATTCATTTCCTGCTTACTGGAGTTCCATTTTTTGTTACTTTATACTTCTAATTCACACAAAAACACACAAATTATGAATTTAGTGGAATTTAGCAGCTACATTTGGTCCTTCATCAGTGAGATTGCCACTGTAGAGTGATTGAAAATGTGATCTCTGGTATGAATATTCATGATGACTTTAGCAGCCTTCTGTGTTTTATCTGTAGATTTACATGATCGTCTCAGCTACTATTGGATGGATTTTCCATGAAATGGAAATTGGCCCAGACCTCAGGATGCATTTGAACACTTTTTCCGATTATGTTTCCTCATCTTGTGCCATCGCCGGATCAAATTGTTTTAATTCATCCATCACTTGGATTATGCCCAAAATACCTTGCAAAACTACTATCCCTGTGTACTTTTAACTGTTAATCACATGATGTCATGCTAAACGAATGATTCCAATGAAAGCACAGTTTCGTCGAAGCCGTAGAAAGATGGCCGTAGACGGACAGCTCATTAAAGCAGCTGGCGCTGAAGCTGACAGGGATTTGGTAGCCTATATAAATTGATTCCCACTTGGCATTGTGAAGGGAGGAAAATGGACCCAGGTGGGCTGTCTGAACCTTTCTGCTAGTTCTAATGCGTGCAAATCAGTACAAATTGCTCGCTGGAGCTCCATTTTAAAAAGCCTGCCATCAATGGCGTGTGGATGACTGATGAGACATTTCCCTACTGGAAAAACACACTGGTACTAAATAAAGACACACACACACACACAGACTGTGACAAACACACACCTTAAACAATGCGTTAGTTATAGGCAGTGATTATTTCATGAATTAATATAATGGGTTACTACGGCAAACATCCAACTGTAGATGAAGGGTAATGAGCTAAGCATGCATAACACCTACACACACAAACAGAACGCTACAGTAAGTGAGCCAACAGTTGTAATGGAAGTAAATGCCGGGTCATGTCGAGCACTGTAGCAGCAAACCTGTTTTTAGAATGTCTGTTACAGTCGGCCCGTGACAGCAGCTGGCTCCTGTCAACCCGACGCTTCCATTAACACACCGGAGCCAGCCGGAGAGCTCGCTAATAAATAGACTCAGAGGCTCCTCGCGTCGTGTGGCCACATCATCAAACATAAACCTCATGTTCGCAGGCCGAGCTGTGGCCTCTGGGGTTCCTGCTCTGTAGCTCAGGGGTATGTGGTGCTGGTGGTGGTGAAAGCTGAGTGGGAGACATCCAAATATTGTGGTTTGATAGAACTGCGGACATAAATCGCCTGTAAGCCTGATATAAGTTATGGCCAGCTGCTTTTTGTCAGTAGTATTAGCGTACATTCCTGATATCCATTCAAGTCTTCAATTTCCAAATAAAGAATCAAAATAATATCCAATCTGTTCAAGCAACTTTTCTCACAGTACAAAACCTTTTCATGCTCACTCTTATCTGAGTCGTCCGACTTATTGATAACGGTAAGTGCAAGTTGTCTAACCAACATGTCAAAATGAATTAAACTAGTAGGTCTTAACACGCACACGTTTCTAAATATAGAAAATAGATCCTGACTGATGAGCACGCCCCGATATTATCTGCTGATTTATGTTTGAATCGCAGATAAATCGGTGTTGTGTACACAGCGTGTTGGCCTAAAAGTAGCAAGAACCTGTAGTTTATCCATCGGAGGATTAAACAAATTCCAACCAAAAACTGTCTTATTCAATACATACATCGTTGCAAACAGCTGATTATAGAAATGTTGGTTATGAATCCATGTTAAAATAATCACTTCATTTGATAAAATAGACGAGGATCTCCCGAAATGTGAAATCAGAAGGTAAATCAGATGTTGCATGTCAGTCTTTTCCACAATAAGAAATAAAAGCCTACCTTTTTTTGTTTTCACTGTATATTAAATTGGTGATGATAAACAGGGTTGATTCTAAAATAACAAAGAAGCAGTTATCACGATGAAATTTATAAACAATGAAATCACCAGTGTTAATAACATTTAAAGAGTTATTTAGTTAACTAGTTAACACTAGTAGTGTTAAAATTAACTCTTTAATTGTTATATTAACACTGTCATTTTTATTGTGTGTAATCATCTCGCTTTTACTGGTTTGGTTAAATCTCTGGCAGCTGCCAGATTATATTAATTTGTAAAATATTCAAAATATTAATATCATTTTGTCTGAAAATGTCCAAAAATGTTCTTTTTACAATTTACTACAAATAAAACAATATAACTACTTATTTAACAGAATAATAAAACTTGAGTATTTTCAAGATTCCTTGCACACAATCTAGATATTGCATGTCCTCTAAAAATATGATAATATTGATCTAGATATCATTTGTCCCTGTAAACCTGGGGGTGTGACAGAATACAGAACCACTTAAGTTCCCTCCTCGTCTCCAGACAAACATCCGCACTATGGAATGTTTCCATCCATTTGACACGAGGTTATCTCCAATTAGGTGGTTTATTGTGGATAATTAGCAAACAGTTATGCACACAGCGACGATCATGTTCTGCTGCTGAGTGAAGTTTGACTTCTTTCAGGTTCAAGGACACCCGAGTGTTGCTCCTCCATTGAAACTCTCAGCCATTCATCTCTATAACACCCACAGTAAAGCAGCAGACTTGAGCGAAATGAACTCACTGAGCCTGAGGAGCAGTTTTCCACCTCCCCGACCTCGTAGAGGACCACGTCTTTGATGAACACGGCGATGGCCTTCAGGATGAACGACACGAACAGATGCATGTGGATGTAGTTCCTTGTGCAGTGGAGCTTCCTGGGAAACAAAGAAAAACACTGATAACGGCGAAGCGACAACAGGCACGCACTTATATCCGATAAACGGGGGCTTCATGCTAATGATCCAGTGTCCTTGGAGTTAATAACTAAAATTATAGAAGATTACAGACTGAATTATCTCATAATTAAGATCCTGTGTTCCTTTTGTCAGCATGTGGGTGGCTTTGCATATAAAGTAGTCAGAATTGGCTCCACCTTAAACAGCTATAACATTAAAATACTCCTTATGCCATAGTGCATCAGTAATAATGACCTATATTCCAATTATATATCAGTACCTTTGATATATTTACATGCACTTTTGTAATTTGTATCATTCCCTTGTTATTAGGTGTTTTTGTAACAATGCAATTTTACTAAAACCTGCATTAACTGATATTTTAGCCGCTTGTTTAACTTCTTAACAAACTGTTCCTTATTTACATACCAAGCAGTTGTGGAGAAACATTGAAACACACATTTGGAATCGTGTTTCTGGTGGATGCAAGTCCAGTATTAAGTCTCCTTTAGCTCTGTTTTTGAGCTCTAACTCCAGGGGGAAATATCTGGCTCTTCATGCTCCACTATGTTCATAGTCTACAGATCACTGTGTCTATTTGTTGTTTGATGCCCAGCAGGTGGTTTACAGTGGGTTTCAGAGCTTCTCTCTGTAAACACCTGCTTGTATATGTAGCTGTAAACAACACAAGAAGAGTAGTGAAAGTAAAACCTCACTATAAAGCATCACTAAGTCACTAAGTTACTCTGTAGGTTCATCTCTCAGATGCCTCTCACATTAATCATTGCCATATAATTAATTATGTTATTATAAAGAAAATACAAACAATATATTATATATTATTATTTATTTTTAAAATGATTATTATCCACGCTTTTCTCTTCCTGTTAAACAGTTTAAAATGTTTGAAGGCGCCCACTTCCATGTGTGTACTGTTCAAAACTCAAATAATTTGCTTCACTGGGAAATAAATCATAAAATTCACTCTTACTTCCAATTCATGGGGCCTGTAGTACATATCTTAAATGATTGATTCAGAGCTGATATTAGAATGAGCTGCTTAACCACCTGAGAAACACTTGGGGTCAATTGAAGACATTTACAGCATTTTTTATGCCTGAAGCAAAACACAAGCTAACTGACTGAGCAGATACCGAGTGACAGGTGGATACTCAAAAGTGATAAAACGCCTCGTGTAATCACTTTGTGTGCTTGTGTGTGTGTTTGGTTCATAATGAATGCATTCACAACTCTAATTTTGTGTCATTTTAAGGTTTTCAGGGCTCCGTACGAAGAAAGAAAGACAAATATCTCAGAACGCACAAACAAGACATGTCTTTGACATCACCAGTTACCAGTAACTGACCTCCCATTAACCCCAGCAGATGTCTTCGCCACCCACTTCGCCTGTCATTACTATCCCTCTGGCTGCAAAACTGACATGACTTCACACTTTTCTTTTCTTTTTTCTTTCTTTTTTTTTAATAATCCTGAACCCTGACCTGCTGCCTTGTGGTGTCGGACGCATGGGAGCAAACACAACTCTGAGACGGACACAGTAGCGCAGGTGTGGTGAGTGATCAGTGACTAATTCTGTCTCACACACACAGCAGTGGCAGGCTGTACAGAAGAAAGCGATTTCATGCAATGAAAAAAAGAAAGAAATAAAGAAGCTAATTGTAAATCCTGCAGCCCTGAACAGGAGTTAGAGGGTTTACAGTTGAGTATGTAGAAGGAAACCACCTGTTGCATCATATTACTATTATAATGATACTATGGTGATGGTATAAACAGTTCACAGCTACTGAAAATGCTTAATATGGAGTATAAAATAATAACTACCCTATATAATACCACTACCACACTACTATACACTACCATTCAAGTTTGGGGTCACCCAGACAATTTTGTGTTTTCCATGAGAAGTTGAGTTTGGGTTTATTTATTTAAAACAGGGATAATATTGAACATATATTTTTAGATTATAGCCAACAGCTAATTTCCATCCTTAGTCCCCACTGGCAGGGAGATGTCACAGACATGAGAATCAGAAAAATAAAAGAAAATAATTAGGAAAAGAATGAGATTTTAAAGAGATTAGAGCAAGAAAAAAAATCAGAAGTCGATTAAAACACAGAGTGCTGGGATATTAACATGTTATACATTTTTAGGCATGGTTGTGGTAACAGTTTTGTTCTTCCAGCAGCTGAAATTTCAGATTATTTGTAAAAGAGGTCAGTGTCGGGAGTTCATGTATCGTGCGTCGAACAGAAATTGAGGCTTGACCAAAAGCACTCTTTCTAAAAGGAACTGCAAATTCACCTCTAGAAGCTGTTCTGCTCGATCTTTGTGTTTTTAATCACAAAATCTTTTAATGGAGTGCTTTGTCGTGAAAGATTTTATAAATCAAAATAGAGTCAGTGTATTTGACAGTGTTGTAAAACGAATAGAAAATAAAGTCAAGTATAACCAGCTAAACTGTTTTCAGCTGCGCTAACATGATTTCTAACCATCCATTAGTGTTCTGATGCAATGAGCAAACACATTGTGCCATTAGAACACTGGAGTGATACTTGCTGGAAATAGGCCTCTATACACCTATGTAGATATTGCACCAAAAACCAGACATTTGCAGCTACAATAGTCATTTGTATAATTGAAATATACATTGAAAAAAATGTGCTTTTCTTTCAAAAACAAGGGTGTTTAAGTAACCCCAAATATTTGAACGGTAGTGTGTGTGTATATATAATAATATGCCACATAAAACTATTACAGTATATTCATTTATAGCCCATTTATTGTCCTTTAGTGTGAAGACGGTGCATCTATAGGCTGTGCTCAGTCTTCCTTGATATTAAAACTCTTATTACCTCTGAGGAGCTTAAAATCATCCCCTGACGTGTCATATAGGAAACATATTTTTATCCCACTATGCTTCACACTTCAGACGTGCAATCTCCAAACTCCATCGCCATCAAAAGATCACAACCCCGAAATGCAGACGGTCATCAGGTTTGACTGGCAGTTTGTTTTATTCCGAAAGTGTTGCTTCTGTCTCTGCTCTGGCAGAAAGCCGCAGTGATGGTTTGATGTGTGACACTGGAATGATGCTGATGTTCCCAATATATCACATCACCCAGCAGGCATAATCACACAATGTCAACATGCTTTACAGTAAATTGCTCGTACTAATGCTCCATGCGGGGGTCTTGCAGTGATGATTTTTCTTTCTTTTTCTTTTTTCTTTTATCCTGTTTTATGGTTTTATTGTTTTTTTTTTTCTACAAATAACTGACCATATCAAGCGAGGAAACAGATGTACAGACTCAATGGCAGGTGCATGGTGTGTGTCAGGTTTTCCAGTGTTTACCTGAAGATGCAGAGGATCACGATGGCTGTAATTAGTGAGATGAGCGAGACACTGTGGCCAATGGTGTATCCGATCTTCACTTGCCAAAAAAACCTGCCCTTGCCCTGCTGAGAAATATGAACACAAGTCATGGTAAAAAATAGTCATTTTTCCAACTAACAACAGCATTAAGAGTGCCTTTGGTCTCACATTTCTGCGAGTATCAGAATTTTCAATGCTTCAAACTGGTCGTTGATGAACGGGGACATTTTTCTCCTGATTGTCGGAGTCTCAGACAGCCCAAAATCAAGCATTGTGAAGGATCTGTGAAAGTCATGACATGCATAACAGGGTAGCAACCTCAAAAAAGAAAAGAAAAAACACAGTATCTGCTGCTGATTATCTGTGACATGATCAAAAGCTCCAGAACAGCTACTAAATGGACCTTGAGGCGAGATTGTTGAAATAATCAGCGGACAAAAGATCCTTAAAGCGTTCCAAGAAAAATAGAACAATAATGAATCTATAATTCTGTGGCAGGAGATGAAACTCATATTATATGACTGAAAGCCTAAGAGCACTGTGGTGGGCACTGAGGTGATTCCTTTGGCTTTTGTGTAAAACTGTTAAGAAGTCGAACAGGCTTCTGAACAAACAAGCTATTTCAAGCTAACTTACAGACATGTGACCTGTGATGAGGAGTCACACACACAGTACTTTATTTAGCTTCTTTCTTCATTGCCATGAAACATCCTTGTAATCTTCTATTAGTAACCTGCTGTGAGCAACGACACAGAGGGATGGGTTTCAATTTACATATTTAGTGCTCAAGAAAACAATCAATTACCTTAAAGTAAAGATTTCTTGCAACAAGCTCATGTCATACTCCTTATCTTATAGCAACCAGAAACCAGGGGTCATAGCTGGTAGCTGGATTTTAGCCATCGCCGGCTTCAGCACATCAACATTTGCAGCCTTTGAGAGCCGCTTCAAATGTTAATGTCACTGCATTGCATACTTTGTGCTTAATGAAAATGACACTAAGAGCTCTGCATCCGTGGCACACAAAGGCATAAAGTATGAGAGACTGACATTGAATTCCTTTCAGAGTACTTCACCAGACTGGTCCCTCCTGGCTTCCTGTGTGGCATACTAATGAGGTCCACTCGGAGCAGAGTGCCCACCAAGAAAGCTTTTTCCCAAAGCTCCACCTTCATCAATTATCTCTCTCCGCATTAAATCGAAACTAAATAAGACCAACGTTTGATGTATGCACTCCCTTCTTAACCATGGAGCCAACACGAATAACTTCTAATGACGCAAAATGGCTGATAATCAAACAGGAATTAACTGACCTTTAAAGACATGAGCTTTCTTCATCAAATACAAATAGATACTGTTGATGATGTTGGTGTCTCTCAAGCAATACAGACAATATACAGAATATGAGGTTATTTAATGACGCAATAAAATAGCAGCAATATGTGGATAAGACAAACAATATGCACATAGCAGCAGCTGATAACAAAATAAATATACCCTCTTTAAAATGTAATAGGTCAATAATGTAATAATTGGTAATAACTTTTTGCTAATTATGTAATAACTTATTCAGTTATTTGATTTGCAAAAAAATATTTTTTCTTCACCAGGCCCATAACTTAATAGGTTATTACATTATCAGCCAAAAGTTACTACCTTATCATTTCAGCACTTTTATTATGTTATTGGACAGTTATTATTGTCCCATTGCATTTTATTACGTTATTGGCTGTTATTACTTTATCTGCTACTATATACGTATGTATAAGTGTATGTGTGTGATAGTGCAAACAATAACATTATGCATTATGAATGATGTATTAGCATAATGCAGTATTTGTAGATGGGAAACGGGGCGTGATAACGACAGTATGTGAGGAATCAGCTGTTTCTGAAGCCGATGGCACATGAGGAACAGTAAAAAAGTTCTGGTACACGGTTCAAACAAGGTGCTTCCTTGTTCTTGAAGCGGACCGGTCTAGAGGGTGGGCAGGGCCGTGCCAGTGATTTGTTTCTGCTGTTCTCACTGTTCTCTCCACTCCTGTTTTGTGGCTGCTCCGGATCAATGATAGATGTGCACAAGATGGATTGGAGAACTGGCTCGACGGCTCCTGTGGCAGACCATACTTCTTCAGCTGCAGAAAGTACATCCTATGCTGGAAATCTTTTGCGAGGATTGAGTAGCTGTTGAGCTCCTACTTCACGTCTTGGGAAATAAAGTTCCCAGAAACTTGAACCAGTAATTAGAAGATATTTACTTAGGTCATTAATTCTTTCATCATTTGCACAGCCCATATCAGTCATTTATATTAGCAGGTCAGATTAGTCCATCCACCTGAATGAGCACTGTGATAATGTAAGTTACCACGACGGGAAAATGCAACAATTGGTCTAAATCATTATGGAGTCTGTTGATTTTGGCTGTTTCATGTGTATAAGAAAAGAAGATTGCAATTTCCTGGAGGGACTGACTCATGGTACCTGGTTACATCCTGGTAACTAATATTAAATATAACAATATATTTTGCAAGTTTGTTTGTGCATGTCTTAAAGGAACCTGCCAAAGTTGTAATAATTGTATTTTCAAACAGAGTAGAGGTGAGACTGTCACAATAAAAGCTCAGAATGAGCAGTAGAAACTTTTGGGCTCATTATTAGGCAACTATCTTGCAAAGATTGCATATATATCTAATTACGTTTAATTTTCACATGTTTGAAAAAGGGATTAATGCTCTACAAAGCACTTCAGCAACAAATAGTTAAACTTCAGCCTTTATCTCCTTCAATGATGCACAATAGAGTGCTGCACATACAGTAGGTACCTGCTGCTACTCAGGAAATGGTGTGTGTGACTTTAACATATGATCTATGACATAATCAGAACATTTGATTCATATAAAATGACCATAACTACATATTATACAAATACGACTAATGAAATGAATTGAACTAAAACTTAAAAAATTCAGTTGTCAAAAGGTATGAAACCACCAATACTTTTGAGACTTATGCAAAGCCAAGTCAAACTAAGCATATTTGCCTGCTGGCTTCAGCTCCATACTTACTGTGACACACACATGAGAGAGGAAATACTATTTTTTATGTAACTCTCCTATTCCTAAAAAATGTGTTCCTTTGATTAAATTTAGCAAGGGGAAAAAAAAAGCAGTTCAATTCCTTCCTGCTGCTTCTAAAAGATGTCTAGAGAAAATTGACATTGATTTCAACAAATAGTATAAAAGTGTTTGCTTTCTAAAAAGAAATGACATCACTTAAACAACAGGCACAGGAGTTTTTAATCAGTACGTTCGGTTGTGTAACGGAACGTGACAGTTGAGGAAATTCAGGACGAGAAGATAAAACAAGTGCGCCTTTTGACGAATTTAAAGACGAGAACAAGTGCAAACACTGGAGTCATGTACCCAACAATCAATACAGTCATTTTCCGCATAGACCCAGCAACACCCACCCACAGAGGAAAATAAAGATGTTTCATTCAATTCTTCCTGCCCACTGGCTCTCGAGATGGTTTCCAGCTGTGATGCTGAGTTTATTCTCCACAAGGTACAATGTGTATATGTTCGAATGCCTCTTATAGAACCGCAGCGGTTTACTCACCTCGTCACTGCTGCTATTGAGGTTGTATCCACAGTTCAGGGCGATGTCAATGGGATGCATCTCCGTCCAGCCCCCTGCTGTGCAGGTTTTAGAGAGGTTACCTGGATATGGAGAGGACATAAAAGAAGTCACAGTCACCCCGTCAGTAAATTTCTCTTTCATCTATTCACCGTGTTAGTAAAAAATTGGTCCAACACTACGTGTGCCGCTGTGGCATTTTCACTGTCACTCTAATTCTCGTCAGCTCCTAGGAAAGCTTGTTTGGTCGCTGCGAAGCCACGAGAAAACCACATAAGCTACAGATCGCTGTCTGATCCACTCTCAGTAATGTGTGCCATTAAGTTACTTATTAACATTGTGTGTTATTATCTGTGACTGCAGGAAGCACTCGGCTGTTACAGCTGCTGACGTTCCGATGCCTATCTGTGGCAGAAAACAGGAATGAACATGATTGAATCAAAAATTCACAAAGTATTAGAGGCAACGTTTACATGCAGACAATATTATGTTATATGTTCGATTTGATTCAGGTTTTTTTCCCAGGTTTAATTTGAAGTGGTAAAAATCCCTTACAAGATATGTTTGTGGTCAAATCGAATCCTCAGCTGCAGCTGAAGTGGAATAAAACCGCCACAGCTGAGGCTTGGGAATAAAAATTTCGCACTCAGGTGTTAGTATTGGATACGTTTTGGTCTGACGATGGGTCGAAATGATGAGTCAGGGGGTCAACAAATTGAATGCAATTCACCATGAGTCAACATGAACGTCTGTACCAAGTTCACCAGCTTCCATCCTTTAGATATTTCACTCTGAACCAAAGAGGACTGACCTACGTCGATTTAAAGCCAGATTCGATTCTAAAAAAAACGTCATGAAAAGAGAATCATAGGTTGCTTGGAAAGAGCAGTCGGTAAATACAGGTTATCCTTTCACTTCTCCTTCATTAGAAATAACCCGCTCTTGGTTCTGTTGAAGACGTATTACTGTGTTTGAACTTTGCCGGTGAACCATTTTATTAAGGGAACACCTGAAATAGTCTGTCGTTTGGTTTAATCATGGGTCTTATTCATGGTTTATTCATTTGTGGAGCATTAAAGGTCCATGTAAGCAGCTTAACCCAAACGAGACCAATAGCCAAATTGCTCTGTGCCTCTAAGCGCAGCCAATTACGACAACATGTTATCATGAGCTGGAGGAGGACAGCGGGAGGTCAGGATCGAGAAATGCTGCTCAGCCAGGAAAGGTCACGTTTCCCCGACATTGCTGCGACTGAAATCGAGTCCCCTGCCAGGATGAAAGTTTGCAAATTCCACTTTGTCTTTATCTCCCGTTTTATCCTCTAACCACCTTCCTCACCGAAAATAATTACTCTCATTGCTTTTAAAAGCGGTCGATAGTATTGACTGGCAGTCTGAAGAGAACCGAGACACTCTGATTATGAGTTAAAAACTTTCAATAATCAGGGGATGAGATGCAATAAGAACAGCTGCCCAATTTAAATAAAGACTAAAATGTAGGCTGGTGAATAAAGGATTTGTAATGAATTATTTCAATCTTTGTCACATTTTATTGATTTAGCACCTCTAAAAGTAAACTGGTCATTATTTTTTTTATACTCGACTACTTTCTCTGTCTTTGAAGAGCATCTGAATGTAATTTTTGCTGTAGTCCGGTTAATATTACATTTATTTTAATATGTGTCCATCACCAATAAACCAAAATAAAACACTTCTGTGTTTATGGTAAATAAATCAAAATCAATATAATAAAATACATTTACACATTCAAACTTTACACACATGAAACACTGTGTTAATTTACACTTAGTATTAATAAATAACTTGATTTTATTTTTGTGACTAAGTGAAATAATGTACAAAACATATGAAAAATGTTGGAGCCCCACCAGGGTTTCATGTTTTTCTTATGCATATAGCACCTTGAGTTACAACTAGTAAGTATCATACAAATAAATAAATGTATGAATGAAATACGATGAAGCTGAATGATACAATGAAAACACAGGTGAAGTCATTTTCAGGCTCGTGGGCACATTCATTTGTAGTCTGGCTGCTGAGCTACATTCTTCTGCACAGATTTATTTCTCGACTGCAGAATACGACAGGAAGAAGGACAGAAAAGCACCTGAAAGCACAGCGGCCATTTCACAAAGAGACCAACCATGACGATATTCCTGGTCAAATTTTAAGCTCCTGTGCCTCTGCCCTCTTCCAACTCAAAACTCTGCTGCTTTCTTTCGCATGCATCACATCAATATGCACAAAGAAAAAAAAGGAAGTAAAATCAATCCAACAAAAAGGGCAACTACTGTAAATACTGACAGAAAATCAATAGCATGTTAAGAATTCTATCAATATTTTATTAGAATTTCTTTATTTATTTCATTTGGGTCTAAGGCAGCTCATGAGCTCTTTTTTCTTTAAAACTGTTCTTCTAAATTAAATAAATACTGTAATAACTTGAAAAGGGGGGCTGGTCTTAGCAGAAATTATTTTAACAACAATTAAAGTGACTCAGACTATAATCGCAAATTTGACATTTTTTAATGTGTTTTTTTCATCTTTTTAATGTTTGGTTCTGTATCCTTAGGTCATTTTGGAAGAGGCACCTTTGTAACAGCTTTCTATTTAAGATGCTATAATAATAATAATAATTTCTGCCTTTTTATTGCTTATTTATAATTGTGCAGCTCCTTTATAATAGTTTTGTAATATATTTGTAATATATTTTGTAATATAATTGTCTGTAAATGTCTGTAAAATGACAACTCTTGCACCTACATATTTAGATTTTTGTATATAGTTTCTTGAATGTCTCTTTGTGTTTTTCAAAGTTTTTAAGTTAAAATTAATTAGCTACAATTGACTCAGGGACGCACACAAGAATTCCAATGATTTATTCTATTCTAATAATATTAGGAGAAAAACAATATGCCCAACAATAAAAAAACACGTCTGTTAAACTATACTTATTGGGATAATACTTTCTAAATCCTGCAGAACAAACAATATCATCCCTAACCTCTGTCTCAGACAACTGCTACAAAATGAACTCTTCCTCATGTTCAGCTTGTTAACTAAAGATTCCAACAGAAGCAGGTTAATATTGTCGTATGAACAGAATCTGTTTGTTCAACTGCTGATAAGATCTGTCAATACACACTTTTTCTTTACATAGAACAGAGGGGGGAATATTTGGTCCACAAATGCCAGAAGAGAAGAGAAGCTCACGCACAGCCAGCCATTACCACCTCTAATAGCTTAATCTGTGAATTCTCATGCAGCGGGGACGTTCCGTCATGGATGACGTCCTGATGCAGGCAGCTGTCATGACAGAACAAAGTGGAGCTCTGTCATCGGTCACGGTGTCAAGCCTTTCGCAGAGCGACTGTCTCAGGTGTCACGGTCACCTGAGACAACGCATCCCTTCACTCAGGGAACATCTTCAGATGTCACCGCCATGAACAACAAAAAAAATAAAGTAAAACTCAAGTCGTTCCTGCAGTGAATCACTGGAAACACATTTTTTTTCCCCCCTTGCAGCATCTCTAACTATAAACACTTTGGTGTTATGGATAATCTGGATATAAATTGACTGAAACATATCCAGTAGTCAGAGATGCCGACAGCCCAAAAGGCTCTCATGATTCAGGCGGAGGAGATGATTGATTAGTTATATTCACATGCTGCACATAACGGCTTTTTCGGTTCGGTTTCTTCCTGTAATAGACTTATAGAGGTTTCAGACACGGCGTTGCACTTGAATGGCATTAGCTTGCTGTAGCTCTGTTGGATATTAATTTCTGCTTATCAAGTACTCAGCCTGCAAACTCAATAACAAGTAGAATACACACATCTTTCTCCCATTAAATGCAATTTAGTCTTGACAGTTTTCATTAAAAAAAAAAAAGGTTCCTGAAGAATCCCATACTGAGCCCAAATTAGACATTTAGTGACTTGACTGTAACTTTAGGGGGAAAAGTCCTGGTAAAGTGGCTGCTGAGTGTCCTTAACAGTAATGGATGTACTCATTCAATGTGGAATTGGTAATTGTTGTAGTTATTAATTTGTAGGTTTTCTATGGTCATAACCCAGAGTATTGAACCCAATCATTGGGTCCAATCAGTATTGAACCCAATGACCTGCATTAGATAAAGTACAGTCTTTATTATTCATAGTTAGAGCTTCTATAATATTTCTACCAAATTCCATCAAATGATCCATTGAATAATTGATGAGAAATCTCACTCATAAATACAAAAGTTGGCCTCTGAAAACCATGAATATCTCTACATAATGTCCATTTATTATAAGCCACAAGCATGGCTATAACATTTCTTCAGTGATACTATCTTGAAGAAGCTTTTAGTGTAAAGTAATGATGAGGTCCACTATTATGGTCAGTATTCGTGATGTAAAGTACATTAATTGCGGAAGTTTAAGACGTCGTCATCTGAGTTATGACAAGTCATTTCATGCTGCTCCTCCAAGTAACATCAGAGTTCGCCGGTGTCCTCTTAACCTTGTAAGGTCAACTCCAGTCTCCCCACTACATCGGCCCAGTGGCCTAATGGATAAGGCATCAGCCTCCGGAGCTGGGGATTGTGGGTTCAAGTCCCATCTGGGTCGTTGTGTCATGATTTATAAATCAGAGAGGGTTATTTATGAACTATCTAATAAACCCAATTTACCACGCACCTACACGCCAATTAAAAAGCTACTTTATGGCTGTGGCTCAGATGCAGAGCAATCTTCCGCCAATTGAAGGATTGTGGCTTTGATTCCCGTCTCTTGCATGTCAATGTGTCCTTGGTTCAAGATACTTAACCCAAAATTGCTCCCGTTGGAGTGATCAGATCCTGCGGATGAGCGGACGACAGCCTCCACGGTTCACGCCACATAACAGCAATGTCCCTGGTTCGATTCCAGCCAGCCACATTTATACTCTGTTTCTAATCTGCCTCTTCACTGCCCATGATCCAATAAATAAAAAAACAACAAAAAAAACTTGAGACTTCACTTGAAAGATCTGTTGACCATCAGTGTGTGTGAGGAGAAAGAAATAGACAATAGTCAAAACCTTTTATATGTCTGGACCGTGTGTGTGAGGGCTTTTACATTATTTTTATGATATTTGTAATATCAGTCATTTTCTATACCTGCTTATACCTCATTAGGGTCGCAGGGGTCTGCTGGAGCCAATCCCAGAGCGTTACGGTGACAGGAAGGGATATTTGTAATATGATATTTGTAATATGGAATAACATTAAGTTACACTGTCAACAGTGCACAGATCCTTTCTTCTCAAATAGGACTTAAACTGGCCATATATTGTGAATCTATATTAACAGTGAATATTACAGCTTAATCTCCACCAATGTTGAAAATGCAACCTGAGAAACTTCACCTGGACTAATGGTGTAACCTCATCACCCAGCCATAAGTCAGAGGGACAGACAGACATTCAGGTTGGTTTAAAAGACTGGCTTTACTTTCACAATCCAGCCAAAAGGGAACAAATGAAAGAAAAGGGGAGACAAACAAGGAAACTGCCTTACTTTTTGGGTCTAAAGTGGATTTAGAGTGATTTATCTTGGAGCTATACTCTACTCCATACTCAGTCCAGGTCTGTACATCTTCATCTGTATCTGTTGCCTTCACATGAATTCACAGCTACCACTGAACCATCATCAAGTCTCTATTTTGCATTATAGAGAGTTCATTCTAACATTTAACTATACTTTTATAGTTAAATGTTGTGATGCCTCTAAGCTCAGAGACACATTTTCATTTCCACTTGCTGAAGGAAATCTGTCACAAAACTTCAATTATTACAACATGCATCAAATGTTTGCCTTAAAAATGTGAATTCCACAGCTTTCAAAGTCAATTTGGATAATGTCACTTCAGAGGCACCTATAGTTGATAAACTGACCTCCAGGCATGTCAGCAAACAAGCTACCAAACCAGACCCTGTTCTCCTTTTACTACTTTTTTTTTTATCACCTGTGCTCTGTCGAATTGCCTTGCCACAACAAGGCTGGAAGTATAATCTACTTATCCACTGCTGCATGTTGTGATTTGTCGCCTGCAGGTTGCTGCCACAGTACAATAGGATCAGACCAGGTGACAGCATCCTCTCTCAGCACTGCTGGGACTCCTTATATCTGAACATACTTCCTTCAAAGCACTGACGGCCACAAAGACAAATCTGCTCGACAAATCCTGCAAAATTTAAGTCCTAAATGACCCATATGAGCATTTTCTTATGAAACCTCTGTGGTTAAGGTTTCGTCAGGTTATGAAACTACGTGGCTGCAGGTTGGGAAGACGACATTTGACGACATACATTGATGCTCCCTGCTTTGTGTTACAGAGGACCAGCCCATCTTTATAGGAAACACATGCAATGGTCAGTGAAGAATGGTTTCTATATAAAGATCTCATTTTTACCAGTTTATCAGTTTGATTGACAGATGTTGATGTACAGCAAGTGCCAAGAATCCTGAAGGGTATGTGTATAGGTAGCAGGTTGGATACTATTTGTATGACGACCAAACTTTTTGCAAACTTTTCACCCCGCAACAAAGGACAAAGGAAATCAGAAAGTTGTTTTAAATTTAACTAATATTCTTAATGTTTTTTTGTGGCAACCGCTGACATTTACAGGTTTGAATCAAAAGCTGATTTAAAACTTCTGCACTGCCTGAATCGACTGTTTCAGTCCCCGTCTGCTGTGAAGCTGTGACCGTGTTGCTTTAATGGGAAGAAGTGGAATTACCAGGATGGATTTTAATTTTAAAAAGTAATAAAACAAAAAAAAGAAAGCTCTGAGAAGGGATCCAAATATTTTCTCCCTTTCTGTATTCAAACATTGCGTTGGATCTATTATGGTTAAAATTGCAATTTATAATCAGTGAAGCAGACATGCAGTTCTCAGGATGATAGATTAATTGTTGTTGTGTCTGCTAGGCAGAGAAAATTGAACTGGAAAGTAAAACATCCACTTAGTTTGAAAATGACACAGAAATGATTCATGGTCGATCAGTCAAAACAAACAGTGTGCTTATACTTCTCAAAGCATTCATCTATGTGGATCCCTGTGTGTTTAGTTGTGCAATCCATTATATGTTAAAGACAAGACATTTGTATCTGGTGCAAGTACATTGACCGTAATACCGCTTCAATTAAACCTGATTTAGCCAAGCATTCAAAGGAAAATCATTGCAAAATAACATATCATTATGAATAATAGTGCATTGCTCATAGGACGTATGTATTCCTATTGAAAAGTGGAAGCTTAAGTAGATTTTTTATGTTTAAACAAACAAGGGTGTGTTGGACTGTTAAATAGTCTCAATAGACAAATTGTATATTTACATGAAAGACATGAAAATACAGTTATTATAGGTTGGTGTGATAAATCTCTTACTTCATACTTGTTTCTGTATAATGTAACAACCTATACAAAATAAATGAGTCTGTTCTGTTAGTGATAGTGCTGGGATTTCCTAAAGATCTGTGAGTCTTGGAGTAAGAAAGCTGCGGCCCACATTAGCCTGTGTTAGCTTGATTAATAAATTAGCAGCTAAACAACTTAGCGTGCGGTTTTTAAGAGACGTTACTATAATTTCGTTACGTCGACTGAAAGAAACAACTGAGCTTTGAATTGTGACTAAATCACTGGGAAGCAACATGAGGAGGAGCCGCGATGCAGAGCTTTACGTTGTAAATAAAGAGTTGCTGCAGGATAGCGCTGTGATACATAAATCCATGGGATTTTAACTTTTAAATATTTGTTTGTGGCATGAAGACCTTTATTATACAGCAGACAGATAATATAATAATGGGAGAAAGAGCGGGTCGAAGGACCACTCCACTTGGGACTTGAACCGGGGTCCGCTGCTTAAGAAAAAAAAGGATCTACAGTGTGTGACAACAACTCTACCCCCTACACCACCACAACATTTAACTTCTAATGATAATAATGATGTTTTCCCATCCATCCAAAAAAGTTCCACAAAAAAAAGATACAAGCTACATCCAAAAGCTGAGGTTAATCTGACACACAGATACACAGATGCTCCTTGCTTTTATAGATCGGTAGATATAAGCTCAGCAACTAACCAAAAAATTGTGGCTCCATCTCATTTCGCGTCATGCAGGTGGGCTCCACCAGCTCAGTAGAGATGTGCATCCTCCCTGCTGACCTTTCTTCTCACTTGGCTTTCCTGTGCGTTTCTGTGAGTCAGGCGGCTGTGGATGGACGGCTGCCGTCAGCGCTGCTTCTGTCCAAACAGCTTCGGAAACACCTCGCTCCTCGCCGACGTCACAATCGGGGAAGAGTATTTTCGTAACTTGCTGAAACCTGACGGTAACACCTACTTCACTGCCCTGTCCAGAAGGTTAGAAAGGATAGGGTTTGGACTCTTTATTTCCCTTATTCATGCAGCTATTTCTGATCCTTATAGGTGTGATATTGGTGGAGAACAAGGCAGCAGAGGAACAAGAAGGTTAGAACGGCACTATAGGGTTTGGACTTCTCTCTCATATTCTATTTTTTTCCCTTATTCATGCAGCTATTTCTGTCCCTGATGGGTGTGATATTGGTGGAGAGCAGAGCAGCAGAGGAATAAGGTTTTCTGTAAACCGGTGCTGAGGTCTGGAAGTGTTTCATTTTGCACCTGAGACAACACGACACTCACTATTTATCTTAAAAATGTTTTTTTTACCAGCTCAGTCATGGTAATGTGCTTCTACTCCTTTGATATTTTGTGAATATCAATTAATGAACACAGCGAATTAAATCGTTCTTTCCTGAAGTGCAGTGATGAGCTGAATTCAGGCAACAACTATAAACAGTCATTGATTTTCTGTGTTGTAGAGCGATAGCAACTAGCAGATTATTCATTTAATCTAAGGGATGGCTGAGATGTGGAGTTGAATTTAATGACAGTAAAAAGTCACTAATAGTTTGCAGATTCACAGTATATTGAAGTAAAGCTGAGAAAGTAAAGATTTGATTGACATCTAGTCAGACCATAGGTGAAAGTCATTTAAGTTTGCCTTCATTTTGTACATTTGCAGGATTGGGTTACTGTGTACGCTTTTAAAAACACCCTGGCTTCTTTTTAGAAGCTTAACGTTCTGCATGACTTCTGCTCTTTAATGTGGTTCTATTCATCACTACTTGTAGATAAAATCAAAATCTTTCTGGTGCTGACGAGGTGAGCTGTAAGTTGGAGCACTTCTCAATATTGAAGTACATCGAATGAAAAAGTGCCGCTCAAAATTAAGGAAAATCATTAATTTTTTTACTGCCTCTAATTGAAAGCCTTTCAGTGACACCTTTTAAGGTGATTCTGACTTCAGTTCAAAAACTAATATAATATGAATTGTTGTAGAAAAAAAAAAAAATCAAACTAATTCCTAAAGCTTCTTGAAGCAAGGAGCCCATTAATGTATATGTGCGGCTGTTGATCGTTTTCGCTTTCTTGCGCTGTGCATCTGAGCGAAAAAACGAGTCAGAATCAATTTGTGGTGCTCTGTGTTCATTCTGTGGCACTGCGCCACAGATTGGTCACAGATTGGTGGGAAACACTGTTGAAGGTAACTTTCATTTTGAACTAGAAAAGCACTCCAAGAGCACAGACCTCCACCAAACGTATTGTGACTCCTCCCCAACATTGTTGTCCTATACTTAAATGCATGCACTACTGTGGAATGAAAGGTATCAAAGCATGAAGAGTCTTTTCGGTGTAATCAAAGTCCCCTCTAAGGTGTAGGGTGCAGAGAAATCAAGCAGGTGCAAGATATCACGACCACGTGGCCCCAAACAATGACGCGTCTATTTGCTGCTATGTTACCAAACAACAGAAAATCCAAAGTGATCCAGGAACCAGGATGTCTTCTGGATTATTACTAAAATTTAATCATCTGTTCATTGTACCATTCCCAACAGTCATTGAAAAAATGACCAAAATCCAGCCAAAACTTTTTGAGGTATTTCACTAACAAACAGACGGACAGACAAACGCCAGCTGAAACATAACCTCCTTGGTGGAGGTAATAATTTGATGAGAAAATACAGGGAAAAAAAAGAATAGTTGCTTAAATTCTAATGACAAGTTGCTCTGGTAACAGATTGCAAAGCAAATTTTTTTATGTCTGCTGGGAATTAATCACTGTCGAATACAAATCATAACAAAAGCACCGAATAAAGAACCTGGGTGGTTCTGCTGTCCATCGAAAATTTGGCTTATCATTCAGTTCTGCCTCAGCGAGAAATAAAAGCTCTCAGGACTATAAATATTAATTTGTGTATTCATTCTCAGGGGCAGAAAAAAAATGATTTTAGTAACAGGAAAGTGGCCCCCAGTTACATGAACAATAACCCCGTCTCACAAAAGAACTTTCTATTAATAAAGTTCAATTCAAATTGCTGCAGGGGTCTAACGACTATAAACAGGAGAGAGGTAAACATGTCTCTGATCTGCTCAACAAATTATTTTGCTGATAAGGAAGTTGCAAATTGCTAAATCCACACACCCCTATAATTAAGGTAAAACATAAAATCAAAAAAAAAAAAAGTGAAAAACATGCTGGAACTAGATGGAAAATCTTAATATCACATCCCAGTGACATTTTTATATAAGAAACTTTTTGTGTGGCTTGCTTTATATTTTCAGCTCATTGACTGTATATGAATATAGAAAACATGAAAGCTCGTCAAAGTGAATATAGATATGGTTAAATGAAGGCTACAGTGACACAAGTATCCTTTTTTATTTTATTTTAATAATGCCTTTTTGTAGATTTCTTTGACTATTACTATGAGCTTTCTACTCAACCACATGTGGGGTCTAAAGTGCATCCTCCATCTCTGAAGTGTTACATTTCCCTGTGCCTCTAATAATGGCGATAATGCCTGTATGAGTGCAGCAAACACTCCCAGAGGAGAAGAACAGTTCACACATTAGGATGCACAAATGGCTCAGCGAAGATGGGCATTTCACATTTTTGGGGCTGTTTAAGAGTGATGGATTGTTGCCTTTTTTTTTTTTTTTTTTAGCTAGAATGATGAAAAAGCACAGCCACATTGAGAGTTGTTGGATATAATCTCATAAAAATATGTAAAGGACTTGTACATACGTTCAGTATTCGTTCAACTTCATATTAAAAAACATATTGTGTAGAATAAATTTAAAGGTAATTTGACTCTGTTCTACATTAAAACTTTATAGTCGTATAAGTGAATCTCTACAATCTGTGGAATATTTTTGTATATACCCGAAGAGTGAAATTACATAAAAAGCCCATCCCGAGTGAATCTAAAGATTACTGAACAATTTTATTTAAAATTGAGGTGGGAAAAAGGTTATAGATTTCAAATAAGACATCACAATGAGCCCAGACATCAACCAAGTTAGTATCTTATTCGTGTAAGTGGAGGCTCTGTCTAATGATACTTTATGTCACAGTGAGGCAACGTCTATTACTTTGCCAGTTGTTACCTGACAATAAGAGCACCATTTTCTTGTGGCGCTGTCAATAGTTGGATATTAGCACATAGTCAGTGGGGAAGAATGAGCATTGATTTGCTGGGTCATACAGACAGGGGCATAAGAGACGCAGGTAAAGAGCTGAATAAAAATCACCCTGAGGTGTTGAAAAGATAAGTAATGGATCCATCAGCACAGATTTGAAAATGGCCCTCAAAGAGGGAGAGTGTGGAGGCGGAAAAGCTCTGAAGAAGAGATTTCTGTCAGGAAGCGGCACAGAAAATCTCCAAACTGGTTACCATGCTGCTCTGCACCGGCTGTAAACTGCATTTAATAACCCACCGTGCATTTCAAGTCAAACTTAGAACAAGTCCTTCAGATGAAAGGACCAAACACGTTATTTGACCACGATATACGAGTGTGTGTTTCTGTTTGTTTTTATAGTACGGTGCCTCCATCAGGAACATGTAGAATAAAATGACTACCATACTCCCTTAAAGTTAGATGACCTTCGTTGTCATAGCGCAATTAGAAGTGACAGTGAACTCTTTATTAAATATTAGAGAGTAGCTTAGAGATTGAGGAACCTGAATCATACTTAGTCATGTTAATTATGAAGTGCTACCAGTTTTCTCCTGTAGAAAGTTTGAGTTAAAGACTTTATGGTTCTGCAATTGTTGCAATTTTTTAGCCATGATATTGACTTTTGGTTCGAACAAGCTCCAAACTAATATAACCCAGTTGAAATGATTTATTTATTATTTATTCTTTATTGTACAGTTAGGGCTAGAGATTTTCTAAAAAGGACACACATGTGCAGTTAAGTCCCCTTTTTTTACCACTGTGGCCAAATACCTTTTTTGTATTATAGCAACTAAAATAGGACTAAACAGACCAGCAGTTTCTATGACCTAATTTTCTAAGTGTATTTATTTTATTCCTTATATGTTTCATAGAAAGTTGCAGAACAGCTGGATGCATATTTACATAAAGACATTATTTTTGATTTGAACATTTTCCTTTTGAACATTTTGTGTATTGTTGTGTTGTGTAAGGGAACGCTGTCAGTTACAGTGTTGTAGAATAAATGCATCATGTTTTCAGACTTAAAAAAATTCTTTGAATAACCGTGATTTCTATATTGACCTAAATAACTGTGATTATGTTTTTTTCCCCATAATCGAGCAGCTTTAACTGGCATTATGAACCACTGTGTTGTTTTTCATGGGTTCATGTTCATAAAATACCAAAAATGCCTCTTCATGGCTGTGAACTGTTACATAAAGTCTCATTAAACTATAAATAAATAAATTAAAAAAGGGGAAATATTTAGTTTACATAGCGATTAGACCAACGGAGAACTTAAGAATAATTCTAACAAAATACCCTGAAAAGTGCTCTATAAAAAATGCATTATTATGGTTATTATAACTTGCATTAAATCGCTGATAGATCAAAGTTTTAGATATGATGGAGTTTGTAATTTTTAAACACATTTTTTTCTCCTTTCATGAACTTATAGAACTGCCCGTGTGTTTAAAGCTGCCCGTCCTTGGTTTAAGATGAAAGTATGGAAATAGGATCCCTTTGACATTAAAGTTACTATGAGGAACTTTTAACCAGCGATGAAACGGTCTCATGATGCCTTTGATGCTTTTATATGACCTACATCAGCAAATGAGCATCAGCGAGGGGATTGGCTGTTTCTATGTAGTTAGTCTAAGTGCCTTCGCCCCGGGTCGGAGCACAAGCTAAAGAGAGCGGCCGAGTGAGCTTTAGAGTGAAAGGCAGCAGCAGAGAAATGCAGTGAATCAGAGAAATAAAAGACATTTTCCAGTTTTATAGCAGCAGTTATGTTCTAAAGCACAAATAACAAGCAAACGTATCATATTATCGATATAGTTGTGGATCTGCTGTACATATAAAAAGAGATTTTACACCTTAGGATCCATCCTGTAGGAGACTGACTGACCTTGAGTTATCAAGCTGGACAATAAAAAATGAAGAAATAGCATCGAATCTTTATATTTTTGGAAATTCTGAGCTTATTCTTTCAGGCCGAATCAAGTTTTACACATTGTTTGATTTAGGACGACTTGTGTAAAGTTACCTTCGTGCATTAAATTTGTATGGCAATAACATGTTTCACTTTTTTCTCTCTCTTTTTTTTTTAAAACACCCAGTAGGAGGGTGACACAGTGGTGCAGGGGTTAGTGCTGCTGCCTCACAGCAAGAAGGTCACAGGTTCAAGACCTCCTTGGTCCTGGGTCTGGGACCTTTCTGTGTGGAGTTTGCATGTTCTCCCCGTGTCTGCGTGGGTTTTCACCGGGTACTCCGGCTTCCTCCCACAGTCCAAAAACATGCTGAGGTTAATTGGAGACTCTAAATTGCCTGTAGGTGTGAGTGTGTGAGTGAATGGTGTGTGTGCCCCACGATTGGCTGGTGACCATCTGGGGTGTATCCCTGCCTCTCTCCTTAATGCGCTGGGATTGGCTCCAGCAGACCATGTGACCCTAATGAGGAATAAGCAGGTATAGAAAATGACTGACTGACCCAGTAGGAGCAAAAAATGTGTTTTGTTCAATAACCCCATAGTCAAGCAGGGAATGTTTGTCTTTTCAATGTGACACTTGATTTCACTTGACACTTGATTTCAAAGGGCTGGAGTTAATTACTCATCACTTCAGAAGCAGAGAGAAATTTCCTACATATGCAGACATTTGAAAAAGAAAATGTCAAGGTAAGGTAGGAGTCATTTCTTATTCAGGTTTTCTGGAATGTAAAAATGTATTTAATGCAGTTTTGAAAACAAAACAGGAGACTCTCCTTAGGTCCATAAAGTCATTTTGACGTCCTTGTTCTTAGAATAACAAGAATCCACCGTTTCTAAAGGGACCAAGGCGATAAACGTAGTTACCTAGCAACAGTGTTTTCAAAGCTTCAGACACTTGAACACAAAGATGCAGATACAACTTCTGATAAACTTCTTCCCGCCGCACGCATTTGTCTTTAAAGCAACAGCAGATAGCCGTATCCTCACTTTCCTTTCCTTTGTTTATTCAGGGAGCTGAAGGTGAGTATTGATAATGCAGGTATTGGTAGCAACATGTCACAGAGAAATAACAAGCTGGCAAACTGAAATCAATCACGCAGCAAAGCTCCGTAAATAAGGTTGACTAGAACCGTGGCTCCGTGTGGACAAAAAGATTTAACGAATCCCAGAAATTCAGCGAGTGTTTCTCTTTCTTATCTCAGGTCGGTGAATCACCTCCTTGCCTCCCCCTCTTTTTGTCTGTGCTCGTTCCAAAATAAAGTTTGAAGGATGAGTCGGCTTCCTCCTTGTTTTCATAGACCCTTCCTGTAATCTGCGGCTGAGTGCATATGCACGTTAAAACACTGATCTTTCATTTGGCCCATGTAAATGCCACATACCGTTACAGGGTGACCTGGATGAACTTTATCCTGTGTTTAAAGTACCTGGAAAACCCCCAATAACATTTTATCTTAGTTTTTTTAAGGCCTCACACGAGTTTAAGGGGTCAACACTATTATGGATGAGTTTTCCAGAGCATTTGGCTCCATGCATGAATGTGTTCTCATTTTTATCTTATATATATCTTCTTGCGTAATTCAATATGAGAAAAATGAGAAAACCCAACATGGGATTCAACAAACTCTCTTAAAGGTCCCAAATCAAGAAAATGTTCTTTTACTGCATGATGTTATATGTACTGTATGTTTAGATTTTACTCTGGATAAGGTCTAAGGTTTATATACAAGTGTCCCACGCATCAAATACTCCTGGATTTAGAAACTTTGCAGTTTCACAGCTTGTTTGTATTTCTGTGACTTGATGATGTCACAGAGTAACTCCCTCTGCTTGTAGAGGTTCCCAGCACTTCTATTTTGGTTAATATCGTTGGCATAAGGCTCAGCTTTTTTTTTTATTTTGCATTTCAAATAAAATAAGAAAATTGCATTTAAAGGTATTACATAACATATATCCATCTAACACTTATATTTCTAGATTCCTTGACATCAATAACAAATGGATCTCTTGTAAAATGGAACCTGAACAGGTAATCCTTTCATATAGTAGTAAATACATTACTTACTTATTTTGAATCAAAAAGCAAGAAATTAAACTCTATTATCAAACTTTATATCCTTTTAGGTAAATAAATGCAAACTCCAAAATTCACCACCGCCATTTAAATTATTTCTGATTGAAATTCTTTAAATCTATTAAACTAATTAAAAATACAAATGTACACTTATATTAGATACCTACCAGTTTTTTTGTCAATAAATAAATTGTCACAATTATAAAATTGTTATTGGAAAATTAAACTGTAAAATCTGCCACACCGGTCCTTTATGTTTTCTTTATTTTCTATAAAGATTTTGTATTGTATTTATATATTGAGTTTATTATACATCTCATATTTTTGTATCTTCTGGTATATGCTTGTTGTATGTGAACTAGAGCGACTGAATTGTTCATAAAACTTTTAAAACAATTAAAATACATTGGGTTGAATCTTTGCAGTTTAAATGGCAAATATATCATGTTAAGGGGTATCATAACTTTATATAAAAAGCAGAAAAGTGCAGGATGTGGGACCTTTAACTTTCAATAATCGTTCCTTTCAGGCTGATGAATATCACCTGTTCATGAGGACAGGTTCAACAGACCTGAAAATTGCCATTCCAGGCTTCATGTTCTGATTCGTTTGTGGGCGACTTTCATTTACAGAAAAGAGTAAAAACACTACTTCAAGTCTTGAATCCAGCTAACGTGTCATCAGAACAGCTCTGCACCGCAACGGAAAAGGAGGAGGGAAGCTTTGAAGCGAAGTTAGATGCTAAAAACTGTCCTTCTGAAGCAAAGCTCCGCGGGAGGCGGTCAGGGCATGTTACAGTCACAGAGATACTAGAGGAGAGTCAAGATATTACTAAACACCTGCAGAGACACAGAAGCAGCTGCCAGAGTGAGAGAAGTTCCTCAGAAACTATTGAAATGTAGAAGAGGCTGTGCCAAAATATGCACATTTAATCTAAAAAAAAAAAAACTATTGAAGCAACTGGCAGCCATGATGATGAAAATATCAAACAGAATATTTGCATTAAGTTTCTTTGAGATGTATATTACTTTTGTCTGTCAATTTCCAAAACATATTTGAACTCAGCATGAATCCTGTATATGGCTTTATAATAATAAAGTCAAGCAAATGTTTCTCCAGCGATGAAGGAGGGTCTATTCACGACAGGTACGAATGACATTCCTACCTAAGAGAACGAAAGAGCGAAGAAACTGATGAATGCTACAAATGTTCCTAAATCACTTGTACATGCATGAGAGCTGCATGAGGTCTGTAAGGCTCTGCTGTTTAAAGCTGTCTACACTTTGAAATAATGGGAACGTTACATAAAAGAGGGGAAACTCGTGTTTTTTAAGGATTAGTCTTATAAATGACAATGATCTAACAATGCTCTTCATGAGGCTCATGAATCTACATCCACTTTGTGCTCATAAGAAAATCTGTTCGCCTTGGGCCTTCTGCAGGGTTTCTAATAACGTCCTCAGGAGGTGTCGGTGACTGTGGAACTATCAGTTTGATGACTTCAAATGTCCATTTGCATGCAAGCGACACATTTCATCTCCGGCACCCACCCAAAGGCTAAGCTGCATGAAAACACACTTTTAAATTATGAAAAAATACTCCCGAGCCAGAGAAAATATGAGTACAATCGAGAAATATATGAATGTGTCGGCCAGCCTTGGGATAATGAGCAAAATGGAAGCAGGAGAACTTGTTTGGACACCTGCAGGCTTGTTTGCCCCATAATAAATGAACCCATTAATACAGCAAGACTTATATAACAGATATTTTAAGATCTATTTACTATTGGACTGAAATATGAGAGTACACAGTAAAATAATACGATTGAAACCAGTTCAAAATTAGTGTTGCCATATGGCAACAATTACGTTATCTAACATTTGTGATAGAAAATCTATGTTTTTACATTTAGGTGTGAAAAGGGGGCTTTTATTTGTGAAGGACATACTGTTTCTGAGGCCACATGACCAGGATATCCTGTTTACCATTCAGCTTTTGCTCATGAACATGGAACATTTTCATAAAATAAATAAGTGAATACAACCTAATGGAGTCCCATCGACTTACATAGCATGAAACTATCCTGAGACTATGTCTACAACCTTTTCTTATATATACACTACCGTTCAAGAGTTTGGGGTCATTTAGACATTTACTGTTTTCTTCAATGAAGATAACTTTAAACTAATCAGAAATACATTCTATATACATTTCTAATGTGTTAAATGACTATTGTAGCTGCAAATGTCTGTTTTTTGGTGCAATATCTACATAGGTGTATAGAGGTGCATTGCCAGCAACTATCAGTCCAGTGTTCTAATGGAACAATGTGTTTACTCATTGTGTCTGAAGGCAGATCTAATAACATGTTCTATTCATTTTACAACTCATGGTGGTAAATAAAAGTGTGACTTTTCATGGAAAAGGGTTTTGGTTGACCCCAAACTTTTAAATGGTGGAGTATATTTTTAATATATCTATTATTTTTGTTTTATTTTTTTTACCAAGTCTAAGTAATATTTCATGCAATACATGGTTAAAAGAAAGCTGAAAGTGTTATAGAAAGAGTTATTAGTTCGTTTTTACCTTTCTGCTGGTCACTGAAGTAACTGAAGTAGGTCGGACACATTATTGTGACCACCTCTCCGACTCTGGCTGACGGCCAACAGGCGATGCTATCCCACATGCCTTGGCAACCTACCAGGAAAAGACAATTAACACATGTCATCACCCTGGAGTTAGTGTCTCACACACACACACATGCATGCCCTAAATCGATGTCAATCAAATATGAAAAAAAATAATTACAATAAAAAAAGATCTTCAGTATTGATTCATAAAAAAAAAGTCCACTTTCAATCAGTTTGTCTTTTCTAACACATACTGTTTCTAACAATATGAGACAGAGAAATAAAAAAGGCTTTGTATCTCCAGATACTGCTGGGTCTGTTCTGTATTTCAGTCCATTAAATTATTTTTTGAAGGCCCGTGTAAAGGGCTTTTGTGCATTCACACAGGTTTTGTCGCTCGAACTTAATTAGACCTCCGTGTACAGACAATGATTGATTGACACCTCCCGCACTCTCCTGCTCATTTTTTTTTTGTGCTGCGGAGGACAAAACAAATTATACCTTCAACAGTTTTATTGCTATAGAGATTCTGGATGAAGGTGTGACATCACACCCTCATTCGCTCCACACTATTGCTTTCTCAAATGTTCGCTCTATAGTGAGCAGGAAATGAAGATATCAGGCGACTATTAGTCGCTGCCTTTTTGCATCATGACTGACAGAACATTTTTGCATATTTTACCATTGTTAAGAGTCGATGGAAGTAACAAAAAGAGGAATTTTGATATCACCTGGATTCCCTTAAATCCAGTAGATATCCATCTGTCATTGGACGACTGAAGCTTCATATTAACTTCACATGAATTTTTAAATACTTTTTTTTGCAGAGAATGAGGCTTGTGAACTTTGTCCCCCATCACTTACATTTTAAATGAACAGGAGAAATGATTATGGCAAGAAAAACCTATTTGAATGTTGTTTTAAGAGACTTGAAATAATTACGTCTGGCTTTAAAAAGACAAAAGAAAATCTCATTTATATTCACTTTGTCAGCTCAGTTGAATAACAAACCAGCTGGAAACATGTCTTCAGCAGGGGTTTTTTATTTATGTTCCCAGAATTCTATAATTTCACGGCAGGATAATTTGCTTTAAAAATGTTTTGTGGTAACATTTCATTTGTATATTTGTACATAATTTAACAATGAGAATATGACGCAACATTCCTGTAACACTCCAACTCCAATTCCCTGTTGTTATCTCATCTAATCACAGGAATATTTTTAAGAATGTTCTAATAATGTTGTTATTGTATTATCTTAAGAAGGTTATTTTGAGGATCTTTTATTCCAGAACATTCTTAGAACTTAATAGAAACACTCAAACTAAAACATGACATGTAAAACAAAACATTACGAGCACCACCATCACTTTTGACACCAAATACCAGATGGCACAAGCATTAAGTGAATATATATGGACTGATTACACAGGAAAAAGAAAGCTTTGCCCCTTATCTCTGCACTGAACCTCATTTCTCTACTTCCCTATCTGCTTCCTCATCAGGAAGGTAGTGGAAGTTGCTCTCTGAGGTCACATCCCTAATCCTGTAAATGAATTAGCGGTGTTTGTGTTTCTCAGGAACCATATGTTCACAGCCGGTGGTTACGCAACATATTAATAGAGAGATTATCCAGCAATTCCTCCGCTTCCTTGAAACCCGAACGTTCATTAAAATGAGCATCGGCAGATTTTAGGGAATGAAGCGCTAATGGGTTACAAAATGGCTTTTGAGGTGAATACAAAAAAAAAAAAGAGTTAAAAGAAAAAAAAGTCTTCGAACTTCAGGTATTCATCCGTCTCAGAAATGCTTCATTGCTCGTCCTTTTTGCCATTTCGCACATTACAGGTCTGTGCGACGAGCTGCTGACCTGGAATATTCTAAGTGAATGTTTGTGACTTTAGTTTAAAACAGACGAAAACTTTTCGAAACATTTCGATTGTAATAAACTGGAGAAAAATGTGTGTGCTGGTACATTTAAGCACAAATAACACAACAGCACTGGTGCCAGCTGCAGGCAACCAAACTATCCTGGACAAGCTTCATACTCCTAGTTGGTTTGTTTTAAGTCTCTGTATTTTTTATGTTTCACCTTTTAGCCAAAGAGCCACAGCATATCAGGTCCAAGACTTCCTTTCCTTTTCGTCTATAATTGTTTTCAGTTTACATTCAGTTACCGGTTAAGCTAAGAACCATCAGAAACCATCAATAGACTCCCTTGATACCATTTGGTCAGTGTGGTTTCTAAGTGCTGTTGAACTATTCTGAGCAGTGCATCATTCATTCTATATAGTTGGCCTATGGAAGTCTTTGACACTTGTTATGAGATCTTCCCCCTCCGGAGATATTAATAATAGTTTATGCTCCATCTATTCTTTCTATAGCTTTTCAATGGTCATGACACTATCACAGTCACTATCACATCTAGCAATGCTGAAAATTTTGAGCATCTCATATGTTTTCTGCATTATGGTGTTTTTTGTTTTGTTTTTTCAGACCAAATTCTTTTGCACTAATAAATCCATACAACATAAACTGTTATATACAGTATTCACAGCATTTTATTAACAACTAGAGGATTTCAGGGACATGTATCAGTTGCTTTATTCCTTTTCTCTCATACAGTGTTGACTGCTAGTTAACCTAATGCTAACACTGGTGTGTCAGCCTGTCATTACATTAAATGTCTTACCTTTCTATAATTTTAGCTACTGTAGCTTGTTCAGCTCACTAGTGCTGGGTTTAGCTAACTTAGATAAACTGCTGCTGTTGCTATATTAGAGCTAGCAGCCAGTCGGCATCATATCATGGTTTTGTCCTGACAAACAAATTATAATATCCAGCACATACACAAACAATTCATTTTAAAGGAATCCACACTTACATTTGTACAAACTGTATCGCTGTCGCTGGTGTGTCCATCATTTTCTTGCAGTTTTCCTCCCTGAGTAAATTCAGTGAACTCATTACTCAGTTAGTTTAGCTGCTTGCTAACTAACTTGCTGCCACCAACTGTTTTTGTTCAATGTTTTATTGCAAATGAGGCATTGGAATCATAATGTTGACCTATACACTTTTTAAAAGCTTATATTTTAAATTTCCATATTGTATTTATTTTCTTAGCTTCCTATATTTTTAGCTACTGTAGCTGGTCCAGCTCGCTAGCCCTTTAGCTAACTTAGATAAACTGCTGCTGTTGCTAAAATAGAGCTAACAGCCAGGAAGCTTCATATCAAGTTTTTTGACAAGTTTGTCATGACAAACAAATTACAAATTGTCCGGCACATTTTTGAACAATTAATCAATAAGGAAGGAGCACAGTGAAATAAGCCCAAACAACAGAGAAACTGCACGTGTGAACTGAAAACTAGAAGTGAATATTGATGATTTGTTCGCCCTGGGACGACATAGGCTAGTTAGCATTAATCCAGTATTTTAGACAATGTAAAAAGTTATTGGTCAACATTTTACTGGAGATTATGCATTGGAATTACAACATGGACTTATACTCATTTCTAAAAATATATATTTTTAAGTTCTATATTGTATTTATTTTAAATGCTTATCAACAGCAGGTGTTTTGGTGCTCTGGCGCCCTCTATTGGCTCTCCATGAGGACTTCAGGACGGGGTCTAATCGGCAAAGACTTTTAATATTTCATCTTGCTGTGCACATGCCAATAAATAATTGTTCACCGAGCAAAACGTGCCTCTCCTGATTGAAAGAGAATGCATCTTTTTTTTTTCTACCTGTCAAAAGTCACCAGCGTTATCAAGGATTCCACTCACCCCTGTCACTGCCTGTTTTCCCTCTTGCCCTCAGGCAGGAGTCACCACAGCCTGCAAAGCAGCACTGTCAGGTACAGTAAGAGCTTCCACCCGATTGCCATCAGACTGCTAAATACAACAGCCCACACAGAATTATGGGTGCACCTATAGACAATATAGCACTATGCACCCATAGACTCCTGTGCAATTCAAGGCAGCCAATATGTGTAATATCTTATTTAATGCATGTTGCGATCCTGACATTCAAAAAGAGGGAAATGACCTGACGTGACGTTCCCTGACGTGCTGTTCTCGCAGCGCTCTTTCTCCAGCTCGATCTCGTTCACCACATCACACATCTGCACCGCTAACACCTGTGGAAGAGAAACAGAAAGTACATCGAGGTGTCAAAAAAAATACAAACAGGCTTACATAACACCGCAATTAAGCACCCAAAAGACTTCATATTTGGGTTGGGTAGTCCGCTGCCAGGGAGTCTGTGCTGATGAATATTTGAGTTTCCCTTTTATCACATTCCTGCAATCTCTCATGGCAAGTTTTCATATTAAACCGAGGCCCCCCTGCTAATAATATAGTAAATATACAGAAATGTTCTCCGTGTCTGAAATGGCCTGGCAAATAGATGCTATCATGCAAATGGATTAGAAAGTGGAGAAGGGAGCCACTGAGTAATGTGCCGCGATTGTTCATCTGTGTCAACAGTGGCTGAAAAATGTGGGCTGACAGCCGCTGGCAGAGAGCCAGAGGGTCAATGAAAATGTCTAAAACAAGCGGGGAGTAGCTTGAGAAGGTCAGTGGAGACGGAGAGAGAGGACGGGAGAAGCGGCGGCGTGTATTCATGAACTCTACTGGGAAACGCTTCACCTTGCACCTTGTTACAAAACCCACAGAACAAGAAAAAGGTCAGAGTAAGAAGATCACATAATTATCATTGCGAGAGGATTTACTGTACTACAATACACTTCCTGTTCCTTAATCGGTCCATGAAGATGTTTTATTCTCTTTTCGCAATAAGCCTTGACCTCCCTGAACCACAAGGCTTTTCATATCAATCCTTCAGACACATTAGTCCAGAGTTTATCTGATATTAATGTGCGTAATGCAAATTAGCAGAACACTAAACTCCCTGGCCTAGCATTTATTAAAAAAAAGGAATAATAGCATTTAATAAAAAACCTGGTAATTAATTAAAAAAAAAAAGTCTCAGGGAACCCATCAATGCAATTCTTCATATAGTCTAATTGAAGTCACATTTAATGACCTCTTTGCAGTCAAAATAATATTAACATGTTCTTTTTTTTAATTTACTATTAATATTTTTTCTATTATTAGAATAAAGAAAAAAAAGGAAAAAAAATATCAGCTCCTTTTCAACTCAGCGGGGATGTTGGAGGCTTGGCAGGCTACAGGTGTTACGCCGAAGTGACATTTTCAGGTATGTTTACATGTTTACATGCTGTTTAATGTGCTGCAGCCAGGTAATTACCTTTCTAGCTATCAGTGGTTGTCCTTTTCTAAGTCACAGCTTCTCCCCATGAGGTTTGGCAGCAGCCCCAGTAACAACATGAGACTATACTTTACCAAAAAAAAAAGGAAATTAAAAGGAAATTTTGTGAATTCGCTCATAAGTACAGCCCGCTTTCTCCTTTCTGCCAGGATGTCTTTAGTGTTACTATCCCAGCGATTGTATCTAAGGGCTTTAAATGTTTGGCTCCGAGTAAAGATGAAGAATCTGGAAAAGTCTATTTCGGGAGCTTTAAGCGTACAGCTTTTAGTGCTGAAAGAAGTGTGACTGATTCCCCTAAAACACTGGATGAGGATGCGCTGCAGCAGCAGAGTTATTATGGAGCTACTGTTGACTAATGCACATCACTGTACCATTAAAGGCATTGCAGGCAGCAAAAAAAAACAATAATGTGCATTATGTCAATTGACCTCTAGATGAATAACACGTGAAATGTGAAGGAACATGCAGTACATGCAGTACGATCTTTTAAATAACTACATTTTATTTACCACCGCTTCCCCACACAGCCTTTTTAGAGCTTTACTCGTCGCCTTACTCACTCTTTTATCCCCCCCTGTGGATGAGGTCATACTGACACTATCATAATCCTCAGAACTCTGCTCACAGGAGTCTCTGCCTGCAACCGATTACGGCAGAAAATCTAACATTTCCTGAAGTAATAGCAAAAGACCGGGAGGCGAGACATTATCTGTGCAGAGCAACGTGGATAGAGGAGGGGATCTCTGGGTGGACGGACCCTTTGATAACCTTATTTTTGATTAGCATGAAACTGATTGTGAGGCGGTGTAACAATGGAGCACTTCACAGAGGATTTGAGTCAAAAAGGGCCTCAGGGCTGAAAGTAATACCTCCTGAACACGGTTAACTTTAAATAGAGTGTAATATTCAACCTAGCACAGCCTGATCTATCGGTCAGTGATCCTAATATCAAATGTAGCGACTGTTGATGAAGCTAATTAGTTTGAATGACTCAAAGAATCACTTCTGTTCAACTATATTCCAGTGTTAGAAACACTTTTTGACCAGCGTCCATCGCGGCGTGGCATATGTATGCAAAATCACGTATGAAATAATCAAATTATTTTCAGTATTTTGAACTTTGCGTCACTATTATAATGAACTACCAGCTGTGCCAAGAGGGCAACTGCCCCAGGCACCCAAGACACCCAGAAGCACAAGAAGGTGTTTGGTAATTAGATTGACTGCGCATTAATTATTGCAAATTAAGTGAGGCAGCTCCTGCAATAATATCTAATTGGGGGCCTGTTTCATGGAGGGAGCAGGCTAGTCTTAGGACACTTATTATTTTGTGCACACGGCGTACATTATGTAAATAAAGATATTTTCTCGAAGGCTATGGATTAACCCAAACTAATTAAAACACAGAAAACCAGCCAAGCATTTTAATATAAATGGACCCAACAGACTATTTTTTTCTCCAATTTAAAGGTTGGAACTGAGAATAGTTAGTAAGACCCATCAGGAGCATTAAGATTTCTATATTAACAATTATTCTAATGACTGTAAAATTAACAAAGTTGCTCATACTGTAAAGTAGTGACTAGACATTGAACATACTAAACTTGTTTGGGACCAGCAGAACTGACAGGACAGTAAATCGTGTCATTTTTATTGTGTCTGCTGGATGTGTCAATAGGAAAATGTTTTCTTTCTAAGGTTTTTCAACTTGTTCTGCTGTCCACCGGTGGTAAGGAAATGTTATGCCGCTTTAAGAAGAAATACATCTCTCATGCAACTTAAAGATCCCCTCCAGAAATGTTCAAAGATGCACATAAAATACTCTTCTTTGAATAATAATTTGAGCCTGACATGGTTTTCCCACACAAAAACAGCTCAATTATCTTGTTAAAATCCTTAAAATTAAACTCCTTCTCCCTTGTAAAAAAAAAAAAAAAAATCCCGGATCTAATAAATATGCAAATATATTTTATTTCAGAAAAGGTCCATTATAAACTCTGCATATATATCATCCTGCACAGTGAGGCTCAAACATTTGTTGGAACAAGAAGAAAAACATATTTCTGAGTGGAGCAGGGAATTAAGATTAAGATATTAGGATATGGTAATATCCAGACACAGGCTGTGGGCTGTGTTATACATATATACATATGTAGTTTTCCATGAAAAGTCACACTTTTATTTACCACTATGATTTGTAAATGAATAGAAAATGTTATTAAATTAGCCTTCTGAGGCAATGAGCAAACACATTGTACCATTAGAACACTGGAGTGATAGTTGCTGGAAATGCACCTATGTAGATGTTGCACCAAAAGCCAGACATCTGCAGCTAGAATAGTCATTTACCACATTAGCATTGCATAGAGTGTATTTCTGATTAGTTGAATTGATAATATAGAACTTTGTTTTTGGTTTAAAAGTCTTCTGTCTTTAGGGAAATGCAACCCAGTGGCAACCAACCTGCAGTTTCCCGAAAACCATTAATGCTTCACCAACAAAGGGAAAACTAGAGCAAAGTCTCTCATCGGGGGGGGGGGGAATATAGACAAGATAATGAAATGTGTGCAGGGACCTGTACTGTAGCCTGCTGGGACCAAGCCCCCCTCCGTTGCATGGAGGTAGTTTATTAGTTCACGTGTAACCATGTATATTGTGAATAGAGTCAGAGTACACAGAGAACGAGACCAATGATAACAAAACGACAAAAGGCTGAGCGTGTGATTTATGGGAACAGCTGAATTTGGTCCACATTTCTTAATCTACCAAGATACTAGAGGAGGGAAAAGGTCCTGACAGTGATTTACTCTCAAGCTCAAAAAGTTAAAGACGGGAAAACGCGCCTTCAACGACTACACTACGGATGTCTGGGCCAAGGACATAAAACTGTCAATAGCAAACTATACACATGATAAGTGGATTTCAGCAAAAACACACACACGGTGTCTCCATGAGCAAAACAACACATAAATACCTGCCAGCTTTGATAGTTTGTTAGCACAGGAATAATCACAATGGCATGTTGCTTTAAGCTATTAGCGATTGTCGTCATTATAAACGTCTGGCGGTTCTGTTGTGAGTACGCGATAACCATCAAATAAAAAAGCGGGGAAAAGCTGACAGGAAAATGAAAGGCGATAGCTCACGTCTGTGTGTGGCCAGGCGAACAGAGGACTGTGTTTATTCCCATCACACACTTCACTCGGAGAGCAACGTCTATAGTACATCATACATCAGGGTTGCCAACTCTCACGCTCCTGGCGTGAGTCACACTGTGACAACAGCGGAGTCGAGCAGGCAAACATATTATGGTCAAAGTCCTCCTGGTATAGTAATTAAACCGAGCAAACGGCTACAAGGTAACTCAGCATTCAAAAACTGTCCGTTTCCATGGTTATTATATTATTAGTTATAGCTTTATGGAGGTTTATTTACACAATCTGATAAAGAAATTGACTTCTGAATATTTCTTTTTCAATTCGACCTAATGCCGTTGCAATGGCCTTTGCCCAGATGCAATCGCCGTCTTGCTTTTAAAGATCCATAAGGATTTCAGACGATGTCTCTGAGGCAACAGACGCTGCAGGAAACATCCATGCCTCACCCCGTCTGGAGAAGGTACGGTGAGTGTTGGAGGACGAATTCCATCGTATAAACACGACACGGGCACACTTACGCAGAAGAGACAAATAACCGGGACAGAACAGTTCCCAGACTTTCCGGGGAAGCTTGTTCTGCACTATGCAAACCTCACAGCCAACTAACGTTTCACACAAAACTTTTTGCCCTTTTTTTTATAGCGCTGGTTAAACTTTGTGTATTTTTTAAGGCCGTTAAAACCCTTGCAGGGTTAAATTTCAAAAGGGACCCGCTGGAAACATTTAAATGTCAGCTAGAGAAGGACTTTTCAACAAATGCACTAAGCTGGCGTTATCTAGCGAATCTCTATATAAAGTAAGGAATCTCTGTCTGTCTGTCCTGCTGTTTGTTCCTTGCATATCTTGCCAACTGATCCACTCTACACTTGGCGGGTCTATTGCTGAGGATGTGGGGAAGCGGAATGACAGATTTGGCAGATTTAGCGCTGCGCTTCTTGAAGCTTTTCAGGTGGCGGTCGCTCAGAACCAGCACGCGTTCCACACAAGGGACCAAGCAATCAACCAAGCATTCAACTCAGCGACTGGGCTTTCAAAACTTGCAAAACATGAAGAATTCAATCAAAATTTGGATCTACACTGTAACAAATGTACTGTACAGGAATAAATGTAAGATCATTTTCTCATATATTTAAATTTTTGTATATCTACGATGATCCATTCACCTCATCTACCATGAGACTGTGTTAAACACATCTTCCAGCTATTGACGTGCACTTTTTGTCAACTTTGGGGATTTTCTGTGCTCCCCTCAGCACCACATTTGCTCACTAAACGTCCTGCTGAAACATGTCAGTGTATGTTATTGTAATGCAGCCGCTTAGGACTGAGCTGAGGACGCAAACTAGGCACACCAGGAAGCCGTTAAAGGCTTTCCACAGCGCTTAGAAGAGCCACTAAAATATGTCAACAAAAAAAGCATCCGGCTGATCTCTTAAAGCCTCGGGGGTGGGCCAGACATCTGAGAATTGTCAGTGGTGAGGGGTCGAGGAAGACGCTTTCACTTAGTCACTTAGACCTTCAGTCCATTCTGCCACGAAACAGACATTAAGGTGGAGCGTCAAATGACTAAAAGCCACCTAAAGCCATGATAATTACTATAATTAGCCGTCTAAAGATTATTATACTTTTCGATTATCCTTTCACATGTCGCTAAACAAAAACCCAGACTATCTGTCAAAGCAGTATACGACGCACAAGTAAAATAAAAAAACCCTCACAGCGGTCATGGGCCGCGAGAGGAGCAGCGGCGGAGCACTTCTGACATTTTTAATGAAGATAAAGAGAAACGAGATGTAACTGCAGGTGACACTTTAGTCCTGGTGAGCCTATAAAAAGACAAATCACCTGAGGCAAATTAGAGCAGATTGTCTTATCTCATCATCTGACGGATGATTTCGGTTTCACGCGGGTCGGCTGAAATTTCAAGACCTTTAAAGGTTTGTTAGTTTAATTCATCAGCGACGCCAGGACGGATTAAAGGGGAAATATTATGTTCTTGTGACTTTCTGTTTCTATTTCTATGAATGATGTTGGATATCTGCGTTAAACATGATCCACATTACGAAACATAAGGTAAATGCTCCCCGCAGGTCGAGAGCGATGCCTTCAACCTGCCCCCTAACGACATCTGCTCCGTAATCTTATTTATTAGGATTTTGCATCATCCATTATTTCTAATAGGATTTCCTCTGGAACATGTATGGCCGTACCTGAGAGCCCGATATTTTGAGAAAATAACAAGAAAATGAAGTGAAATCATATTACTACTGCAGTCGAGAGGCCGCTTCGGTAAGCCGACCAATCAGAACAGAGCGGGCTTATGGGGGGGGAGGGTTTAAAGAAACAGGAGCAAATCTGTCCTGTTGCAGACAGAGGCTGAATTTAGGGACTGCTGAGTTTTTTTTTAACTGTAAATCATGCAGAGATATTCCGGTAGAGTAGGTCTCCCTGCAGAAAGGCTTCACTGCACAGAATGGTGACATATATGGCAACGCTCATAGGCTTCTGTCCAATAATTTAAACCCAGAGAGAGAGAATTATTTACTGGAGCACCATGAATTAGTGCAGGCACGTTACTGTAGGCTACATGTGTGGAAAAAAGCTGATTATAACCCTGTGAAATGTCAATACATGTAAAACATGCAGTGGGTGGCACATGTGCTTCGGTGTGTGTCAGTAGTTTGTTCACCATGGACGTCGCTAATGTTAATAGCAGCCTATTGACAAGATGTCTACTCTACCAATTACAGGATTTAAACATTGAAAACGAGCTGCAGCTAACAATTATTTTCAATATCAATTATTGATCTGTTGTTTATTTCACGTCAGAACATTTTAAACATGTAAAATATTGTGTTTTGCCCTGACCAATAACCCATAGCCCAAAGATGTACAGTTATTATCAGAGCACTAGAAACACCAGGGAATATTCACATTTAAAAAGCTGAAACATTTTTATTTTATTTTACAGTGAGACTCAAAAGGATCACCTCATCTTTGCAGCTCTAATTAAAACCCGAAACTGGCTTTATAGGAATGGAATGTTTGCACAAAAAGAGTCAAGTGGCTTCATCTGAGGAACTTGTGAACATGCAACTCAAAGAAAGAAGAGAACATTTCATATTCTGATTTGATTTCTGTCATAAAATGTATTTGTTTGTCACATATCTGCAGCAATGTGACCTCGAGAAATTACTTCTTACATCAATTCAAACACAATGGTCAAGTGGCAACTATTGAAGAAACTTCACCTTCACAAATACTGATTCAGCCGCAGACAAAAGGTTTTCTCAATCTTTCTGAATTCCAGAATGAGAATAATAAAATACAAATATACAAAAGAATAACTCAACCAGGAGAGATAGCTCATATATATATATATATATATATATATATATATATATATATATATATATATATATATATATATATATATATATATATATATATATATATATATATAAATGCCACATCCATTAGAGGTAGCAACAAGCTGAAACCTCCAAACTCATCTAAATTTGTATCTAAAAGGTTTTTCTGTCCTTCTTTCTGCTCTCAGAAATAATAAATAATAATAAAAAGTCATTTCATGCTGTCTCCGTTACGCACCGCGAAACACAGTTTTTCTTGCGCAATAAAAGAAAATCACACTGTTCGGGTTCTTACTTTTGGCAGATCTCCATAGAACAGCAGCAGCAGCAAGAACAGCTGTGAAGCCTCCATCCTGGATGTAAGTTTTAGAGTTTCCCTATTTGCGTCTCCTTGATAATGACTTGAACTCCTCCGTATATGCGTTAAGGTGTGTGCGCATGTGTGCGCGTAAAGAGAGCGAGGGTGTGTGTGTGTGTGTGTCTCTCTGTGTGTGTGTGCGTCAGTATGTGTGTGTGTTCAGATATGTGAGGTGAAACGCAGCTGTCGTCTCTCCATCGGACTGCGCTTTTCTCCGTGGAGAGACAGGAGAGCTGCTTCTGGACCGCGCCAGCCCCTCCCAAGCGGGCGCAGCCGGTGGCACGGGGCGGCCGTGGCACCGGAGACTGAAGCCTGGACACCCTCCTATTGGCCAAAACGGTCTTAATTGCCTTTTTGGGGGTATTTATTTCCTGGGTAGAATAATTAGGTGTGAGCGGCAGAGGAGAAGCGGTCCTCCAGGTAAACCAACTCACGCACGCACTTGGATACGCACCCACAGTCATCCCTTAAATCACCAATTCCCAGCTATTGCCCCTTAAGGAAAATATGCAGTCTCCTATGCATAGAAACACTCCTATAGAAAATCAGTTGTGGCCAAAATACATCTTAATAAGTAAGGACAGATACTTTCTGAAGGCAGAACACACAACTTTATAATTTAAACCTCACTCAGTCCTCACAACCCCCTGTGCTGCATTTTAATGCTGCTTCTATTGTGTTTTTAAGCAATTGTGTTTTTTTTACTTGTCCTGCTTGGATGTGATTGGACGTGTCCTCTATTGTGTTTCATATAATTGTGTGCAAGTAAAAAGAGGAAATTTCACGGTCAATAAAGTTTAACTTCTCTGATATTCTCCAAAAAGCATTTTAATGCAAAAACTTCATCTATCCCACAACCGCCTGAATTCAAAATACTGTAGATTTATGTCATGTGGGTGCATAAAATCTCCTTATTTTCTAGTTAGATGCATATTTATGTTCCTACGGATTTCTGTGACAGCCCATTGAAAACAGGGTGTTAATAGGGCTGTCGGGCTGCCACCGGCTAATGTGGTTCAAGCAGGATCCTTTACGTAATGACGGTCACTAATTACCTGTCATGTAACCCATGACTCCTCGTTCGGGATGCCGTTGACCCCAAAAGTCCAAACTGATTTAGTCTAAGGAGCAAACATCTGAGGGGGCGTTCACTGGATGGGATTTGACATGGTAATAATATCAGTGAATGTAGGGAATTGTTCGTGTTATTAAATTGGATAATCTGCTCTTTCAACTTCTGCCAGGACGGTAGCATGAGAAAAATCATGGTCACGGCTCCGTGCCCCCTAATACAGCTGATTTTGCATTTTCTTTTATTCATTAAGATAGCTGCTTCGTTATATTTTCTGATAAGAAAAGAAAAAAGACAATTTTTGCAGGTTTTGTGGTGCAATGTGGCCTAAAAATTCAAAGAAGATTCAGATCAGCAAACGTTCACCACTGGTTCATGAAACCAGGGGATTTTTTAGGTGTCAGTCATTTTCTATACCTGCTTATTCCTCATTAGGGTCACATGGTCTGCTGGAGCCAATCCCAGCGCTTTATGGTGAGAGGCAGGGATACACCCCAGATGGTCACCAGCCAATCGTGGGGCACACACACCATTCACTCACACACTCACACCTATGGGCAATTTAGAGTCACCAATTAACCTCAGCATGTTTTTGGACTGTAGGAGGAAGCCGGAGTACCCGGTGAAAACCCACGCAGACACGGGGAGAACATGCAAACTCCACACAGAAAGGTCCCAGACCCCGGACCAAGGAGGTCTTGAACCTGCGACCTTCTTGCTGTGAGGCAACAGCGCTAACCCCTGCACCACTGTGTCGGCCTGCAACTAAAATGTGTTTGTGGGAAAAAAAAATTACATGAAATCCTTCATGTTATTTCACAATGCTTGCTTTGTTTCATGGCAACCGTGATGTTTTGGATCAAAATACATTGAGTCACTACACGCAACAATTGCATTTTTTGTCCATTGTAAACATAAACAAAAAAAAAAAAGAAACTATGCACACGATTCTGAAAGTGAGAAAAAATTGGAGCAGCATGAAGAGGAAGAGAGAAATGATTTTTATTTTCATACTTTTTGGACATATGAGAAACTGTTCAGTTCATCCAGCTCAATATTTGACTGTATTGCAGCTGCAAATAAATATGTGCTTTGTTACCCTTGTGAATTTGAGCAGTGATTTCATGATTTACCCAGAAAGGCGTGTTCTTACTCTAGAGTTTCTGTGTTACTGTGCGTTTGGCCAAAAAAATTAACTTTTTTTAATTATTCCCAGAACTCAACAATGTTTTAATATCAGCTGTAAGTTTACAGTCTGACGATAGAAGATATCTAGAGGCAAACGAAGAAATAAAATACACATTATAACATTATATACACATTATATACAGAGTACAAATGTACTAGTATAAGAATACACAGTATCATGACATAGTATTGTGTCAATACAATATCTATATGATATATTTACAGTAATTAACATGCCAGCAGACCAAGAAAAAGAGAAAAAATAAACAATTTCTACACAATTTTATACATTTGACTGTCATGTGACATCAAAACATGGTTTTTATTGGTGATGGGTTTAATTGATGCTCTGTAATTCATAAACATCTGACTTTTGAGAATAGAATCCCTTTATTTGCTATTCTCCCTCAGTCCACCAGATGTCCTCGGACCGTCCCTCCTCTCCCCTCCTAAAAACCTGCTTCCGTTCAGTCATTGTCCTCCTGCTGCTATTTGACTGTTCATCAAAGTTGCTTCATGAGACACTTGTTATTTATCCCGTCTGATCCTGGACTTTATCTTTCGCTGTTTTATTACCCCTGTGAACAGATTACCTGCCTCCTGTGGCTACCCGTAAGCCTGTGTTTTTGTTTTTCACATTAAATTGCCTACCTGAATTCAGAAAATCTGCATTTGGGTCCTCCCGCCTTTCTGTCCCATCCGCACTTGTGATGTGTCTCTCCTGTTTACAAATGGTAGACTTGTACTTCAACCACGGCCTCTAGAGATGCTGGGAGGTGGACTTCACTGTTGAGATGTACAAACCACCGGGTGGGATTGACTGTAAAGTGGCAGCATATGACGTTTTAGAGGCAGTTGGAAAAAAATATGAAAAGGGTACCGGCGTGCAGGATGCATGGTGAGAGGGCACCTTATTATGTTTTATCGTTGGAAGGGCACCATTGAGAGCATTTTATCACATTTTTCTACAGTGGAAGGGCGCCCTAGACAGCACTTTATCATGTTATGTCACTAGAAGGCTACTCTAGGTCATTTTATTAATACACATCTTTAGTGGTGTGAAAAAGTGTTCCTGATTTCTTTTTTTTTTTTTTGCATTTTTGCCACATTTGAATGTTTCAAATCATAAAATAAATTTAAGAGTCAAAAACACCACATGACATGATGAAAAGCAGTTTTTAGATGAAGGTTTTTATTATTAAGGGAAGAAAAAAATCCAAATCCTCATGGCCCTGTGTGGAAAAAGTGATAAAAAAAAGTTAATTTATCTGTAGTTTATCACAGCTGAGTTCAATTTCTCTAGCCACGCCCAGGCCTGATTACTGGGTCACATGTTCTCAATCAAGAAATCATTTAAATAGGACCTGCCTGATAAAGTGAAAAGAGCAAAAGATCCTCAAAAGCTGGAGAAAGAAAGTAACTGAGATCTATCAGTCTGGAGAAGGTTTTAAAGCCATTTCTAAAGCTTCGGGACTAATAATTAAAACCTTCATTTAAAAACTGCTTTTTTTTGCCTAATATTTATTTGTTTGATGATTTGAAACTAAGAAATAAAAAAAAGAATAATAAAGAATAGACTAATAAATACAAATAAGAAATCAGGAACACTTTCACACCAATGTACTAGTTTCTATTCAATGTATGAAAAGTAAATACAAGGCCATCTCTAATTGACTTTAGGTTAAACTTGTCTTTCTACTGTTACCATGGCGAAAGCAATTTTATGTACACTACGTTGTCATGTCAATATTTATTTTATCTTATTCATACAGCTCATATAAAAGCAGATGTTTTCCAAAGGCCGTTAACAGAGGAGAGCGAAACAGGGGATAAGCCGTTAAGAGATGTAACCTGGTGTCAGTCCTCGCAGTGTTTTCTGCTATATGTTCACAGGATGAACTTTTCCTGACCCCCTTCTTTCGCAATGAAAACATGTCGGCAAAGCCATTAAGCCCAAGAACCCACAATCTGAACAGAGGGGGATTCTGTCGACTGGAAAGCGGTCGGCCTTGTTTGCGGCTCGTCCGTCGCGGAGCCTGGTACAACACGCTGTCCGGCGTGGACGATTCGTAGCAGCCATGAAAACACGGCGGTAAACAAATGTGACCTAAGAAGACAGGGTCAGCTTTCAATTAGATTCGAATTTCTGGTACAAATCCCAACCGCAACGGGGAGAAGTTCTGAAATCCAACGGCGCCCGTAGCATCGGCCCACCGGCGAAAGCCGTCGTATGCGTGTTTTTCATCCTTTCATCATCATCGTGTCGTGACCACATGCAGGAAGTTGTCTGAGATCAGCCACGAGGGGGAGACGGACCTGTCACCGGTATTAACACTAAACAGCAGGTGAACACAGGTATTAGCATTGATGCTGGTTAATAATTCTGTTTTATTTAGTGTAGCAGAGTCTTTTCAGTGAGACGTCATGTAACGTCAGCTGCTGTGGAAAAAAAAGGGTCAATTTGGGGAATATTACCACTCATTCTAGCTGACTTGAAATTAATTTTACAAAGTTATAGCCTCCAAAATTTTGCAGAATACGTGCATGACTCTGTGTCATGCAAATGGACACTGGCCTCATTACACATAAAAAACTGTTTGGCTGAATATAGCACCGATATAGTATTACTTTACCCAGAGTCGCACACATGCCCACCTGCAAAATAAAAGGTCACCTGTGTTGGTGTTAAATTGACCCAAATCTAGTCAATTTTGACTCAATGACTTTTAGTGTGCTTCCTAATCACCTGTGGGACTTTTGAGTTTAACAAAATGATGCATTAATGAATGTTTGTTATACGATTTTGTTCTAAAAGTAGTCATATTGACAATAAAACACTAGAAAAAGCAGCATTGTCCACTAAGATGGATTTCAACAAATATGTGATTTTCAAAGAAATAAGCCCTTTACATGCAAATCTTAGATTGTTTAGTTCAAATAGCTAATAATAGATAGCAAAAATAAAAGTGGAACATTTATAGTATACTCCAGTGTATATAAAAGACAATCCGCTAAACAGCAGCTTGCATTCCATGGCATAAAGTCCATTACTTGAATTACACTGGTGTATTCCATTGTAATTGCTTATGCATAAAGATGAGGAAGGTGTGATCACAAATTAGATGTTGTGCAAACCCTCATCAATAAAACATGAAAAGCCTGTGTCAACAATAATCCGGTCTTTATGACACTTTATAGTGATTTTACACACAAGTTATATTTTATTAAATTCTTGTGTCTTATTGTGGCTCGATTCATTTTGGGGTAAAAGGAAGGTATTTCAAATCATCAACTGGGTCCTTTCAGCATCTCTGGTCTCCCTGGTTACAAAAGACCCTCATCATCCATTCTGGATCCATCAGTCCACCATCTCCTGCACCTTCCTACAGCCACAGTCCGGACGTCATGCAGTGTGTGTCACTGCTGATCGACCTCTGCTCACAGTTGACTGGAGCCTCTCCACTGCTTTATTTTCTGCCTCTGCGACAGGCCAAGGTCGCCCTGCGAGGCATTTCTCTACGTGAGCCCACCCATTAATATTGATGGGGGGAAAAATGCTTGAATGAAACGCTTCCCGTAGACGAGCGTGACGCAAGACAATCATGAGACAAAAAAAAAAAAAACCCACACACGCACAAAAGAACATGAAACATTCAGATTTCATCTGTTCTTTTCTCTGTAATATCGTTGTGTGTTCTCCCCCCTGAGGCGAACACTGCTGCTTTCCATTTCACTGTGATACGTAATTCTCGTGTATCTGTGTGCAGGGGCTTGCACACAGTGTAATAGGGTTGTCAACATACCAGTTGACTTGTGGTGCAAGAAATAATAATAACCAAGCAATATATAAATAATCTAGCAATTTATATGTCCGTTTACACCATTATTAACCCATTCAGATGGCATTTCTGGACCATTTCTGGACCATTTCTGGACCATTTCTGGACCATTTCTGGACCATTTTGACAAGTGTTTCTCCTGTGACCATATTCAGATGAGAGTGTGGAGCTGGGCGGGAGTTGATCCTAACAGAAATCACTCCCCTAATCAGGCATAACTCTAATTATCCGATCGACTTCATGCTCATTGCTCCATAGCTTTAGGTCCCAGGTTGTGTAGGATAGTCATATACAGACAGATTCCTTCCTTTATACCAAGTCTACGTCAAATGTGAAGCCAGTCGAATGAACAATTCACACTTTTGATCGCCAGAAGCTGGATGTCCAGGTCAAACAGGTCAAACAGAGGGATGCCGACATGCAAACTTGCATCTCTCATGGAAACCTTGAACTTGAACCAGCAGAGCAGCAAACAGACATGAAATTATCCAGTGAGCAAACTTCACCGACCAAGCACAACTCTCTGGAAGAGAATCACAAAAAGGAGCTGCCTGAGAAAAAAAAAGAAGAAGCTACAACTGATTTTGGAGGAATTCTGTCTAAAAAACAATACTTTTTTTAGTTTTGCAAGAAGGCGACAAAGACTGAAAACTCTGGAATAGGTGGAGGAAGCCGGGGGACGTCCCGCAGCAGTAGCTCCTTCCTCGTGCTCCTCCTCCTCACCTTCACCTCTCCACCTTCTCTCCTTTCCTCCGTCTACCTTTCCAATCCTTCCATCTTCAGGACGACACGCTGGCTCAATGATTAGCACCGCAGCCCCACAGAGACTCCGCCAGCTCCATCTGTCCGGCTGCTTCTTTCTTGGTGGAGTTTGTGGCTGTGTGGGTTTCCTCCAGAGATTCCGGTTTCCCTCCGGAAACTCCAAATTCATTGCAAATTCAAATAAATATAAATATGTCTGCCTGTTTGAGTAAATATATATATATATCACTACAATTGTATGATTCTATACTGTGAATATCAAATATGCTTTGAGGTTTTGATTTAAACCAGATTAACTCTCCTGTTATGTTAATTGCTCATCCCGGGTCAATTTGACATGTTTAATTATGTTTAATTATCCATGTTTAATGTTTAATTATCCAAAATATGTCCAAACCCCCTCAAAAAACTTAACAATTATTGTTAATATTTCATTATTAACTCTATTAATATATTCTATCAATATTTAATGCAATGCCGTTCCTTACTTCTAAGAGGTAATGGATTAATTAGAGTAATTAAAAGGGTAATACCTTTAATGTTTCATCATTTGGTTATTTTTTAAAAATACTAATATATAAAACACAATAATTTTAAATACCATTGAAACTTAACGTTTACATTTTGTTTTACATAAATGCACTGTTTGTGAAGCAGAAATGAACATATATGTTAAATGAACAATTTTAATATAATATGTTCATTAAGGCAAGGCTAATTTATTTGTATAGAACATTTCAACAAGTGCTTTATATAAAACAATAAAAGCATCAGGATACAACTTAAACAGTTGTTTAAAGGGGGAAATGTTTAAATTAATAAAAGAAAAATTAATTAATTTTAAATACTTAAATACTACTTTTTCCTATTTTTCCTAGATCCTCAAACTTTAAAGCAACATACATAACAAGAGGGTTAAAGCTCCAGTAATGAATAATGAAATATTCACTGTGCTCCTCTATAATCGAATGGTTCTGGACATTATTTTAACCAGGAAGTCAAAAATAAAAAAAAAACAAAAAAAAAAAACCTCTCCAGGGGGGTATTGAAGAAGAGGCAAAGATGCTGCCTGAGTTTTAATCTTAATATCATTCCCTGTGGATTTTCTGCAAGATCCATTGCAAATATACATCCACAAATCCACTTTAAAATCAGTGAACAAAGCCTGAGAATCATCACAATTTCGTATCGGGCAGATTGTATGACGCCCGGAAGCGCTGCTCGCAGCGTCCTTAAGAACCGCTCCTCCAGTCGACTTCACACCCCAACACTCAACTCTCTCGGGTCCTAATCACCTCGACCATCTGTACAGACGGTTCATCAGATCACAAATTGTTTTGAAAGTGCCTTCCAAACAGTTTCCAAAGGCGACTTCTCAGATTGGCCTGTATATCAGGTTATGAACCGACTGCCTCTTTCCCGGAAAATAAAGCGCGGCCGTATACTTCGGAGGAGGAGGAGACGATTCCAAGTCGTCGGATTGAAAACGATTCTTTCTTTTGCATTTCAAACAGGTGTGACCTTTAAGTAAATGTAATGCAAGCCGGCCACGGAAAACTAACAGACACCCGCAAAGGACTTGGACGCTACTGAATTAATCAAAGTCCACCTGAGTCAGGCTGTCAGCCCAGGAGAGGCAATAGGCGAATTAAAGGGCTGAATTATTTACATGCAGGATAAACTTTAAATGGAGGAATGAGTTAGTGGCTCTTATACGGACGTTTCTCTCGCTTTTGTAAAAATTCTTGCATGCGATCCAAATGTGTTCCGTGTTCAGACGGAATCCTCAATGTCAGTCCCTCCAGAAAAGATCGCTCTCTGCAGTAATTTGCAATTTTGTGATGGCAAAGATTCAGAACGAGATGAACAAATTACTGCCATATACCGAGCAAAACAATTTCCAAATGTTACCAAAGGTTTCATTCAGTTAGTCAGAAGAACACAGGTTGACGTGTTGCAGACAGCAAACATTATGTAAAACATAATGTACTATACACATTAAATGTTTTATTGTTTTTTTCTGGGAAATTAAAATGATACATTAATGACCATAAAGAATTAGGGGGTAGTTTCTAGCTATAAAACCTAATTAGGCTCAATATACAGTAGAATCATTTATTATAGGAGTCAGTCATTTTCTATACCTGCTTATTCCTCATTAGGGTCACATGGTCTGCTGGAGCCAATCCCAGCGTGTTACAGCGAGAGGCAGGGATACACCCCAATCGTGGGGCACACACACCATTCACTCACACACACACACCTACGGGCAATTTAGAGTCACCAATTAACCTCAGCATGTTTTTGGACTGTGGGAGGAAGCTGGAGTACCCGGTGAAAACCCACGCAGACACAGGGAGAACATGCAAACTCCACACAGAAAGGTCCCAGACCCAGGACCAAGGAGGTCTTGAACCTGCGACCTTCTTGCTGTGAGGCAACAGCGCTAACCCCTGCGCCACCGCGTCGCCCCTTATTATAGGAGTGTACTCTAAAAATGATTATACTCAAGGAAGTTTTAAAGTAGTGTCATTGGGATTTATGCATTCCACTCTTTCAATTGTGATAATTATCAGCGGACCATATCAAATGTAAAATTCTTTTTCTCTATTTCCCTTTCTCTTTCAGCCAGTTAATATATTAGAGACTCAGCCATAGAAATGTGCGAAGGTGAGTTCATAGGTGGATAAGGGTATAATAAATGCGGCTTCATTCAAACCATTTCTACATATCATTCATTTGAGTGTTTTAAGCAACCGCACAGGACAAGAAACAGTATGAAACTAGGGTTGCAATGCAACCCTGAGCAATATAGCCAAACTATTATAACCACACAATATGCTTCCTGTAATCCTTTCACTAAGGCGCCAAGCAACATCTGCTCTGCCTGCTTTAAAAAAAAAAAACCTAAAAAAACACAAGGTGAAGGTTGCATTAGTGAAGCGTGTCTGCGCCAGTGTCATCTCGTGATTCAAACACATGCAGGCAGGACGTTAGCCAGCTGAGCCTGGTTAGGGTGAATAGAGAAAGCGGAAATTGGAAGTGAGTTTCTATAGCTGCGTTTTTTTCCGATATGAAAAGATATTCAGGATCCCTTTTGTTATCCGGGAACAACGGGAAATAATGAGCCGTTGTCGATCTAGACCAAGTAGATGATCGTCGATTGTGAATTGAAAACAAATGGGTTAGAATCGGGTGAATGGGACGTCTGCGGCTATAGTTTTTCTTCGGTTTTCAAACAAAACAGCAGAGAAACGAAATAAAGCGACAGCAACGCAGCTCGAGCCGAGACTCTAATCGATACGGTTTGAAGGTAACGGCGAGATCAAGCTTCTAACGACTGCGTATTATCTCATTTATGTTGCATCTGCACATTGAGGATTGTAAATATTGTAGAGGCACGGACGGATTATTAAAGGACCTATACGGGCTGAGGCCCAGGAGCCTAAGGGAGTGGGCCCCTAAGCCACAGCCTCTGCATGAAGTTGCTGTTATTAACTTTGTTGCTTTAGCTGGGGCAGCTGGGTGTCCTTAGGTTAGCATACAAAAATCTCTATTCCGCTTAGATCAAGAGTAAAAAAATGCAGATGTGGGCGTAGCTATGGGAAAGAGCTCAAACTGAGATGTCAATTTTGCAGAAATGTTGAGTATTTATTAGCCTCTAGTAACATTTAGATAACCAGATGCTGATCAGTGGTTTTAAAAAATTAAAATTACCAAATGATACAAGAGATTTGGGCACAATTGGGAACATTGGAGTTGGTGTTTGTGGATACATTTTGAGATAGTACTAATATTAGTATTTCCAGGCATCTGTGCAGACGGGTCTTCACAATCTGCCTATATGTGGACAGATAACTTTACTTTCACTCGCATCTCTGGTTACTATTCGTATAATTTGATCCTATCTGAAGGCCAGAAAAAAAAATCCCTCAGGCTTTTCCGTTAATCATATCAATCCAAAGATTTGGGCAAATTGTATCAATACAATTTAATTGAGCTGCTGCAATCACTGATCAAGCTGAAGGGCCACTCCGCGCCTCACCCTTATGCAATCAAAGCAATCCAAACCACAGATGTCAGAGGAGGCTGCACTGACGATGAGTACAATTTGGCTCCAGCGCTCGGGCCCAGGTGATGAATCATGGCTGAAATGATGCACAAAAGTAACAAAGACCTCAACATTTATGGGACACAAATACACGACGCGAAAGCCTTTTCTCCCTGCCATACTACGGACTTTTCAGCTTTTGTTGAGTTTACAAAAGGGATGCATTTCCATACACACGGCTAACGGCGGTGTGTGACGAGTGTGCCAACTGATTAGTTGGATTTACTTACTATAGGAGGCTTTTTGGATGTCAGTAATGGAGGCATGCGTTTAAGTCTAAGTGCCAAACCTCAATTTCCAGCGTTCGGTGTGGTCTGGCAGCTTAGGATAAGCTTCTTCTCGCTCAAAGGCTCCCACATGTATTAAAAGGTGGTTTGTACTTTGGGTCGACCGCTCTGCTGCGTTCAGTAGAGATGTGCTAAACGGCGGCTTCGCGCCGAAAGGTGAAAACATGAGGCGATGTTATGCGGCCAAAGCTCATTTCAGAGACGGGGACGCCGGCGTCGGGACGTCAAAGACACAGAAAGGCGAGTTTAACTTTAACGTCCCTTACAGATTTATTACGGTATGACAGATCATTCAGCGAAAGAGCCGTCTGTCTTTTGGTGATAATTGTCACCTGGAGCAAGAGGTGGGGAAAAAGTTTAATGATAATGAGACTGCGTTCCGAGGGTTGATTCTGACCTTGCTTTGCCCCACAGTCCAAGTGGAACATTTTTAAAGTGATCTGACAGGAGGAGAATCTCTCTAACAGCATTAAATTGGCTTATTCCCAGGTCACTTTTCAACTTTAATTAAGCTGATTTTATTAGATTCTTAAATCATAAGAAATGATACTACGGGAGCAAATTTATTACACTGATTTTAATCAGAGGAACAAGACAGCGAGCATTTAGTTTCTCTTTATTTTATTTTTTTACTAAACCTTTTTGTGCTTATCGTCTATATTAATACGACTGCATTCAATTCAGACTTGTGGCAGGTTGAAAGTGTTACAGAAATCGTACTAAATCATTTACGTAACCGACATGTTAAATTACCGTCACGTTTATGTTCAGAGGATCATTCCGCCATCACATTAACAGGCAACCTGACTCTCTCTGTGGTGAGGTCTATAAGAGCTGTCAGCCAGCTGCGGTTCAGCCAATCAGCTGCCACGAATAGACTCTACATCGTATGGCTCGTCTGCACGTGTCTGACAAAACTCGACAATAGATTACACTCAAATGCAATCAACAGACTTGGTAAGCAACTTGAGTATAAACAATGGACTGTAACAGTTTTGCTCAATCATGAAACCACTATAATAAACTTGATGCTGGAGGAAAGAAAGTGAAAGTATATTTTTTTTCTTTTTAACTATTAAGAGACTTTATAGAACACAGCGTGAGATTGATGTGCAATCAGCACAAGATGATTTAAGTGCCTGATCTGGCTGCGCCCACTGTCATTCCTTCTATAGGAGGGGAAAACCGCTTTGGGCTTGTTTGCATCTCTTTAAATCAGCCGCAATCATCTTGGGTGGCGCTAAGCCCACGATTCAAGGACGGTGTCCTTGCAGAATGGTGCCAAGGGGAACTTGTTTGAGCCTTGGCGTTAAAATAAGATAAATTAAAACTCCACATGTATATGTCATGACATAACTTCAGCGCAGAGATTGTTGTCTGTGAATATCCTTTTTCAGGTCATTGTTCTATATCTCTCGAGTTGAGTTTTAGGTATCTATTAATCAATCAATCAATTTTATTTCAAGATTCAAAGATTCGAGATTCAAAGCGTTAATTGTCATGTGCACATTTTAGAAACAGGTATCTCTGTACAATGTATAAATATATAAAATATATAATATAGTTTATATTTATATAAATATAAAATATAAGGAGGCAGATTATGTACAGATATTTACAGGTAATGTGCAAGGTGGAATGAGCAGTATGAATAGTGCAAAAAGTCATTGCAAAACAACTTAAAACTGTTCAAACAGAAACAGAATGTTGGGAACATTTAAATTAAAACATATAAAGGAGGCAGCAAATATTTACATGATATCAAAAAGGAGGGATAAAACACAAATAGGTGATATCAGGGCTAAAATGGATGGATGGATGGATGATGGATGGATGAGGGGATGGATGGATGGATGGATGGATGGATGGATGGATGGATGGATGGATGGATGGATGGATGGGGGGATAGATAGATGGTTGGATGGATGGATGGATGGATGGATGGATGGATGGATGGATGGATGGATGAGGGGATGGATGGATGGATGGATGGATGGATGGGGGGATAGATAGATGGTTGGTTGGATGGATGGATGGATGGATGGATGGATGGATGGATGGATGGGGGGATAGATAGATGGTTGGATGGATGAGGGGATGGATGGATAGATGGATGGATGGATGAGGGGATGGATGGATGGATGGATGGATGAGGGGATGGATGAGGGGGTGGATGGATGGATGGATGGATGGATGCTTTCCCAAAGTGTGGGGGCTACAACAGAGAAAGCACAGCCACCTCTGTGTTTGAATTCGCTGTTTTACTGTTAAAAGGCCCCGGTCAGCCGACCTGAGGGATCTGACGGTGGTGTAGGGGGGTAAAAGTTCATTGAGGTAAGTGGGGGCCAATCCATTCAGGGATTTATAAGTCAAGAGGAGTAGTTCGAATTGGATTCTGGATTTGATGGGTAACCAGTGGAGAGAAGCTAGAATGGGGGTAATGTGGTCTCTTTTCCGGGTTCCTGTTAGAAGTCTGGCTGCGGCGTTCTGCACTGTTTGTAAGCGGGTGAAGGATGATTAATTAATTCCGGCGAATTTAACCTCTGTGGGTGCATTCACCAAAAGTTAAACGAAGTACAAACTGAGAAAGTCTCTTGGATAAGAGGCGAAACGTCTCCTAGACAAATACGAGTGCAGCTGCCTACGACTCAAGACGGGGGAAATCGTTGGCTGACCACTGTCCTGGTCAGACGTCAGCATCTGTCTGTTGTTTGAACGTTTAGAAAATAAATGCATACATAGTGGGAGCCAAGTGACAGTGTCACTTGTACACTCCTCCACCAAAACTCATCAGTGCCTGCGGGTCCTGTACGTGGATTAGTGTCACAGAGCCATTGCAGAGAAAAGCTGTGTCCGGCTTTGACAGAGAGCTGCTCTTCACTCACACAGGGGAAATTAGCTCGGCAGAATGCTATTTCACACTCACACCTCACCTTTTGCTCCAGTGTAATCATTATGTTTCTGGAGGGTAACGTAATTGAAGGACCTCGACATTTCACACATCTCAGGGAGAAAAAAAAAAATGAGGAGCAGGAGAACTCTGAATTTCGGTTTCTGTGAAGTGACACTTGAAGGCTTTCAGGTGAGAACAGGTTTGTGCCATTAAAAATACTTGTAAATTTGATTTTGTTTGATTTATTGAACACGGACCCCACAAATGATGCGGGTCTCGTTTCCCCATAGCTGAGGTGTCGCAGTGATAATGACGGCTGAAAGCTGACAGTAATGAATGTCAATTAGACCAATCTGTTGGATGGTTCATGTCCCAGTGCCTATCCAGTCCACTCTACATTGGCAGCAGGCAAAGCCACGTCCTTCTGCTCCTCCCGGGGGACCCAGAAGCGATTCCTGCCCAGATGGGACGCAATCCCCACCCGGCGTGTGCCGGGTTTTTCTTCCAGTTGGTCATGCCCAGAAATCCCCCATAGGAAACAAGACCAGTCTATGAAAACTGTCCGTAGAGACGCGCCATATCATGCCAATGAATGCGTTTTCAGCCACACACGCACTAAGCTATTGTAAACTATTGTAAAGATCGCCATGAAACTTTGCACAGACATTATTCCGCAATCCCCTCATTTTCAATCAACTTTTTTTTATTGAAAAATGTATTTAGAGAGCCTTTATGGTCATTGCATAAGCCAGAATTTAATGCGTTTTCTCTAAAAATGTTTATAAAATTATATGTATTAAACAGAAAAAAAAAAACAGCTACACAAGCCGGAGTGTTTACCACACATTCCTCCGCTCCATTTACACCCCTCCATTGTAATAACCTTATAATGTATTATTCAGATAGAGCTGGATGTGTCTTCATGAACAGGAAGATCCGTGCTTCGAACACGCTCTGAGGACACCTGAAGAGCTGCCACGGGAATCAAAACGAAATTGGTCCATTTCCTCGGCACCGGCGAAGAAGAGTCATTTTGCAGAAAGTCGTTGTTCAACAGCTGTCATTTGTCACAGCACCGGCAATAACAGCTCTGTCTAGTCACTAGTTATGATTCATCTTCTTATTCCTCACTCACAGAGACAAAAACTAAAACATATGACGTAGCCTCACTTTAAATATAATGGTTTATAGATATAACAACCAAATCTATTAATCATTGGCTTTATAATAACAATGTTACGTCGATGTCAAGTTTATTTATATAGCATATTAAAACAAGATGGTGACAATAGCAAACAGCATAAACAATAAAAGTATGTAACATATAAAAAAACACAATTAAAAGAAGGATGTCAAATAAAATATATAAATAATAAATAATAAAAGTGACTATGCTCCACCAAAAGCTAATGTGAATAGGTGTTTTTTAGTTTTTTAGTAGGCACATCTAAAAATCACCTGATTCGCTGACCTAAGAGCCCTGGAGAGCTGGTGCAATTTAACAAGGTCAGACAGACACTCCAGGGCCATTTAGACACTTAAAAACAAATTAAAGAATCTTAAAATCAATCCTATACCTAACTGGAAACCAGTGAAGAGCAGGAAGCGAGTCGCTGCATTCTGGACAAGCTGCAGACGGCCGAGCTCAGTTTGATCGATGCCAAAATACAGGGAATTACAATAATATAAATGAGAAGAAATAAAAGCACGAATGACTTTTTCAAGGTCTTTTTGACTAAGGTAAGATTTAACTTTGGCTAAGAGCCACATTTGATAAAAGGCAGACTTAAATGTAGAACTGACCTTTGTGTCAGGTTTAAAAGCGCCATCAATAATAACACCAAGATTCCTAGCATGGGATCTTATGTAAGGTGCTAATGGACCCAAGGGAACTGGCAAGGCCTTGAACCACGTCAGGGCGGCCAAACAGGACGACTTCTGTCTTGCTTTCATTTCATTTTTTAAAAAATTAAGTCCGTCCATATCCTGATGTCATTCGTGCAGTTATAAACAGGGAGTCTTTGGTTTAAGAAACACACTGTCAGGAAAAATTAAATAGAGAAAAAATATGTTTTAATATGTGGGTATTAGAAGGTAGTTTTGGAAAACAAGTGCTCATATGGGGACAATGGGTTTATTTTACTGATACAATACAATAAAGGTCACTTTTATAAAACACTGGTGACATTGCTGCAATGCAACACATCTAAAAGCCTCACAAAGTGATTTATTTTTTAACATAACCATACTCTGATCTACACTCAAAGAAATAAAACATAAGATTTAAATAATTAAATAATGTCAACCGGCCCCGCTAAACTAACTTATTTAAATTGGAAGTAAACTAGATGACTTAAATGCATCCTAATTAAGTGCTAAATCACACAGTTACGTTGAATTTACTAAATATTACTATGTTGAATTTGCTAAACATTATTACAATGAATTTACTAAAATCACTTCCATTAAATACACTAAACAAATGACTTATACTGATGTTGAAGGACCTAAATAAATACCACTTAAGTCAATTCACGTTCACTCTTCATTTTCTAATTAACTGTCAACTAAATTTTATTAAACAAGATTGAATATCCCTCATAACTTTTATTGCTATTTAAACATAACAGAACAGGCTTGTCTTTATTACTAAAAGTGATTGTATTTGATATTTTCAAAATAAATAGCTTAAATAAAGTATAATATAGCAATTGTTCATTTCTTTGAGTGTAGGAATGTCCCATTTGTCTGTAAGAACAGTCTGTTAAATCCATTTGAAACGCTGCTGTTTGCATGGGAACAAATAACATGTGACACTTAAATCAACCTTTTTCTCTGCAACACATTGGGTTTTTCGGGTTGTCGTCATTAGAAGCTGTGAAGCAGAGACACAGGCGATTGAAGTGACCTCATGTTTTTTTTTGGTCTTATTCTCTTTCTGTACACGTTCAACATCAAACAAGTTCGTTTGGGACGTGATGAAGTTTTGTACCTTCCCCACTGCTTACCACTAGATGGCACAAAACGCGGCAAACAGGTCAAAGGTCAGCAGAATGACGTAAAAGGTGCATCAAGTAATATAAAATCCCTATGTACTGAAGTAGGGTCAATGGGGAAAAAAAAAACTTGGTAAAGTAAAATATTGTGCTGTTGTGTTTACTGCAGGGCAAACGTATTCTTGCCATTATTGATTTGAAATGTGACACCTGTTTTCTTCAGGTCAAGTCCACTGGTGAGCAACACTTTTCTAACTGCAGGGAGTCAACAGGGACAGCGTGCCTGCAGAGAGCTGAGCCGAGGAGAGGAATCGCTCAATGGGAGGGATCAGAAAATCAAAGTTAGACCATTGTTAGGCTTCAACAATGAATCTGAACCGACATATACAATACCTAAACATGGACTTAACCACAGCTTTGGGATGGATTAGCATTTTGAAACCATCTCAATCGATCAGTGGTTCAGCTTAAATTGTTCACCTACACGCTTTGCAGTGGTTTTTGTGTATTTTTTTCCTTCTTTTTATTTCCAAAAACAGGGCAGACAAGAAATTCTGATTGAAAAACAAAAAAAAAGAAGTACATGAATAATAATTTGGTTGTTTCTAGATCAAGTAATTAATCTAGAAGAGAAAGTACTCTAGGATTCCACAGTACTTGGTCAAGCCTTATTGAGTGTTGCAGTTTTTTTTTCCATTTTCCTCATCTCACCTTTTCCTTATTAGGGTCGCGGGGGTCAGCTGGAGCCAATGCCAGCACATTACAGGCAGGATACACCGCAGATGGTCGCCGGCCTATCATGGAGCACACACTCACATCAATGGGCCATTTAGCGTCTGCAATTAACCTCAGCATGTTTTTGGACTGTGGGAGGAGACCAAGGAGGTCTTGAACCTGCGACCTTCTTACTGTGAGGCAACAGCGCTAAGCCCTGCACCCAGTTTTATGCTCTAAATCAGGGGTGGGTAACCCTGGTCCTGGAGAGCCCCTGTGGGTGCAGGTTCCTGATTCTATCAACCATTAGGGCCCTTCTATGGAGCTTCATTAGTAGCATCAGGTGTGGAACTTCCTGGTTAGAACAAAAATCTGCAACCACGGTGGCTCTCTAGCACCAGGCTATGTATCCAGAAGGATTTAAAAGAGGTCAACCCAGCAAACACCATTTTATACTCAATTTTCTTTTGAGTGGTATCAGAATTGTCATTAAGGAGACCGAAAGCATGGTTAGTTACATAAAGAACATGCAGAAATCAAAAATTGGAAATAACTGGGCAGTCGCAAAACGTGCATATGTGTCATGGTGTTACAAATATGACTGAAGTGAATTTCCTGAAAAATGTGATTTTTCATATTTCTTATTCCTAAAACAAATGAGAATCAACACCTGACTGTGAACACAACCCTGTTCATCATAATCTCTTGTATCATTTCCCTTCAACATATATCCATCATCGATGTTCAACCTCTCCTCAGCCACCATCAAGCCAGTGGAGTGAATTACCATGCGTCTGCATCCGGCATGTGTTGTTGCGTCTGTCGTTTCTACCACACGATGTTCCACGGGTTTAAAGTCCAGTGTTTTTCTGTTTGAACAGAACAGAGATGAGAGATGTCGATGGAATTGTCTGGTGCATTTACATCACTGCTGGGACTCGTGCGTCGCTGCAGGCCGTCCGGGGAAACAAAAAATGGAGAAAAAAAAGGAGCGGGGGGGGGGAAAGGCTTACACAATTCTGACTGCAGGCATATCGAATCCACAGCAACAGACAGCTGGTACGTACTAGCCAAGGTCTCAGTGAGTACATTTACAGAGAGACATCTATACTCTCTGAACTGAAAATGAACCGTTCATGCCTTTAGCTTCCGTCTGTCATAGGTCTGATCCTGAGAATACTGTACTGTGACGTCTTTCTGCTGTAAGCAGTACACACAGGCGGGATGGCGTGTCGGGAGGAATTTGATTGGACCATTGAAAAGCAGACATGTCATACACATGCAGCAAGGATCAGGCAGCGGCTAACGTTTAGCTCTGGTTATTTAACAGAAAGAAAATATCATTCAATTTTGAAAGAAACTTTCAAATTCTTGTAAAGTTTGCAACTGGCTGAGACAAACCAGCTGCAATCCATCTTCACTCTGTATATCGCTGTCAGGAATATTATTTATATATTGTATAATATTATTTACACTTACTAAACAAAGTAAATTAAAAGCTGCTCTAGTCAATAGATAAATTGAGAGCGTGTAATATGAAAAGGGGGTTGCTTGTTATGACAAACCCACAGAGATTTATCATCTGACCCTGTTTTAGCATCTTTCAGATCATTCTTTTGGCTCGACAGGCCTCAACTTCACTGTGATAAAGCTCTGATTAACAAACTCAGCTCAGAAAACCAAAAAAAAAACTCAATTCGCTGTCAAATATAGAGGATTTTGCAGTAAAATTGCAGGAGTTGGTGGAGACCACAACAGGGCTTAAAGCAGAGGGATGAATATTTAATATTTCATCAGAAGTTAACTTCAGTGAATTCCAATGTCAGCTTGTGACTGCAAAGAAGACAAGAAAAACAACAGCACCGGTTGTTTCAGAAAATGCCCCCAAAAAGACATGTTTACTTTCATTTCATGTTGAGTCGAGTTAAGCCGAACCATGTGGTGGAAAAGCTCGGTAAAGCCCTCTAACAACCTTTGGAATTATAATTCTTGTCCATAGGGAACAAAGAAGGCATCTCTTTCTATATAATGCACGGAATCAGTGTCTTTCTGAATGTTCCTCACATATCTTGACAACTGTTCATCTAATCGATTTCACACTTGGTGAGTGTATCGCCGGGGATGCGAGAAAGTGTGGTGTGTAATTTGACAAACTTTTTGTCTCAAAATCAAAATTCGCTTCTACGAATTTTGAGAACTGTACTATTTCACACAGTTTCATTATTGCTGAGTCTATTGTTCAAATACTATGGGCAGGCTTACATTACAGAAACATTATACCTACTAAACACTTTGTGCTATTGTACCTAGATTTGGTGGACATGTGTAGATAAAACATCTGAGTGACCATGATCAATTTGATGCCATTTGGCCAATAAGTGGTGCAATAGCAGCAGCGTCTACACTACCTTTTAAAAGTTTGGGATCACTTAGAAATGTCCTTATTTTTGAAAGAAAAACTTTTTTTCAATTCTAAAATGATGGCAATGATATTGTAGAATGATATTCTAGCTGCAAATGTCTGGTTTTTGGTGCAATATCTACATAGGTGTATAGAGGCCCATTTCCAGCAACTATCAGTCCAGTGTTCTAATGGAACAATGTGTTTGCTCATTGCGTCACAAGGCTAATGGATGATTAGAAAACCCTTGTGTGATCATGTTAGCACAGCTGAAAACAGTTCAGATGTTTAGAAAAGCTAAAAAACTGAAAGCAATGTTTGAAGGGAAAAAATATTATTTCAAATTAAATTATTTCTACCCTTGTCAACGTCTCGACTATATTTTTTTATTCATTTTACAACTCATGGTGGCAAATAAAACTGTGATTTTTTATGAGAAACACAACATTGTCTGGGTGACCCCTAACTTTTCAACAGTAGTGCAACTTGAAATAAATCTATAGCTGCATATATGACTTATATCTATCTGGAGACATGTTCATCCCTTTAACTTTACATATGGTGGGTGTGTTGCTGAGACCACAAGGAAGTTCAGTATTTGGGGTGAAGTCCATTGGATGAGAAGTTCTCAATTCAAACAGGACAAGCAATTGGCTCCAAATGGACATTAGTAACCAAAAAAGAACAAAAGACCTACAGTAAATTGCTCAACTCTCAACCTTGAGTCAATCACAATCGTCCTCTAACCTTTAACAAAGAATATTATATATTGTATTAACCCAAACGACGATCATCATAGATGTTCTGAAGTGCAGGAACCAACTAGCTATTGGAGAAGTTGTTGGAACTTTATATTCTTGTGTCAGTGTTGTGGTTGCAGCCTGCTGTGTTACCCCTGGGTGGCCAAAACTGATGAATGAATACAGGTTTAAGAGTTAAGTATCAATAAAACAGCACCACGCTGGTTTACCACCTTCAGTGTGTGTGTGTGGAGCTGGGTTTCAGCTTAAATATGGCATGCATTGAGTTTGCTCAAAAGACTGACATTAAGAGGGCTAATTTGTAACAGAAAAGAAAACAAACAATAATAATGGAAATTAAAAGAAGGTAAAAACACGCCGTGCTGAATTTAAAAGCAAGTCCACAAGCAGATAGATTTCCATAATGCCAATGTTTGTCTATATTCATGAGGCCTCAACAGCATTTTAGTGCTTAATTGGACAGACTGAATTAAATGGTTCATCTGATCCAGTAAATAAACACACCTCCAAAGGTCTATCAGACCCAGCAACAGCCCAGCCGGCCTCATCCTCCCAACTCCAGCAGAGAACAAAATCAATGCTGTGATTAGGGCATGCTGTTGTGCTTACTGAGTCTCTGGCATGTATATGCTGAACAGTAAAGAAAACTAAGAAGAATAAAAGCATGAAAATGAATGTAGAGAATGTGACAGTGTTTTTTTTTTTTAGGTGCCGGTTTCTTATTGTCACAACAATCGGATTTGCCCGATTACATCATAGATCAATATTATTTGCTGCCAGAGAACAGACAGGACCGCTTGAATATTTTAACATCCTCCTGGGCCTTGTCCAGACAAACACAGCCAGTTTTTTTTTTCCCCCCTCTTCTTGTGAGTCACACTCTTTTATTATCTCCAATTGAACTTTTTTTAAATTGTTTTTCTGAGTATAAAACTCTGGTTGGTTTCAATCCAACGGGTCTTTTTACTCTTCAGCACCCTGTGCCAGCGAGATTATTTTAATTGAAATTCAGAGGTGTCCGTCAGGCTCTGCGTTTCTTTCAAAAGGCGCCATCACCGTAGCAGGAGCAGCATCTGAATAAAAAAAAAAAAAAAAAAAAAACATCAGAGACCTCGCTTTATCAAAGGCTGCACCTACAGCCAAACTACAAGCGGAATATCAATGAAGATGTATGATGTCATGTAAATTAAGATATCGGGTAATGCATTTTGTGGGCATGCTGTTAATATATATATATTTTTTTCTTTTTACACTCACACTATCTCTTCTCCTTTACAGTGTTACTGAGCTCACAGAGTGGTACCGTATAATAACTGGCCTGTGATGCCGGCTCTGTGTAAAACTTCTATTCATCAACACAAACCAGAGTCGGGGCTCGTACGACACTCGTGGAAACCCTTCCCTCACGCACGTTAAAGACTGCGAAATGAATTTCAGGCGGCTCGAACATCTTTTTCCCCATCCCCCCGCATATACAACAGGTGTTCAGATCAGTTTGCCGCTCTTCACCCGTCATCACCATCGGTTACCAACCCCCCAGCGCAACCTGGGGCCGGGAGATTGCTTGAGCTATCTGTCACTTCGATTGCGGTCACACAAGTAGATGTGCACTTACTGAATTCACAGCTCCCTGCTTCTAGACAACAGTACGTATTCGAACATGGCATTCCTCGTTGACTATTCTCTAGGCGATTCACATTCAATAAAAATCTAAAAAAAAAAAAAAAAAAAGGATGAGATGGAAATACTATAAATTCATATTTTTGACTCGCTTTAACACAACTGAGGAATAACGTCGTGCCAATGCCGCTATGAAAATGTAAAACTGGAAGCTAACAGGACGTCTTTAGGAATCGTTCGCTGATTTTTAGAAGGCGATGGAAACGAGGCCGGCGCTTGTTGTGAGTTTAAATGCTTTAAACAACCTATGATTACATTTTCAAGACAAGACAAGCACCTCCTGTCATTCAGAGAAGAACGGTTGTTGTCGTCAAGGGCATTTGCAGAAATTGTGTGTCGCTAAAGGCTATAAGAATAACACAAATTGTCTGACTTTTATAGTAGAGGATGTGGTTTCTATCCCATCTATTTTATAATTATTTTTTACTTTTTTTTTCATTTTGAACATGAATACGATCGACGCAGACAGAAAAAAAATACAATAAATAAAAACTAATTGTTAAAAATGATCAAACACCTGATGAATCATTTTCCATATACTGCCTTATTATTTTCTATGAAAAATAACACAACAGACTATAATTCTGTGCTTTGGACTATGCTTAACACACACACACACATGAAAACCACAGCCAAGTAATTGATCCTTTAGGCACTTCACACCACAAACGATAATAGATCAGTGAAGGACCAGGAGATTGTTTAAGGTTCTGAGTCATTCCCATTCAAGAAAAAGAAATAATACTCCGAAGGATGAAATACTTGTGTCTTTGAGGCTGTTGATGGCTGCTGCAAAATATAATGTTGTGACTTGAATGTTGATGTTTGCCAGGAAATTATGACTCCGGCAACAGCTGATAAGTGAAGTCTCCTTTTGGGCATGTCACACATGTCACACAAACAATGCAATTTCCTTCCTGATTATCTGAAACTGTTCTCTCCTCTCTAATTGGAAAAAGTTTCCTGAACTCGGACAGTTGAGGGAACAACACAAAAGTATTTCGAGGACAAGCTCCGGATAGATCGTCAAAGGGCCACTGTAACGCAGTAAAAAAGCAGCTATATTGACAATGTGCTGCTTCGTAAATGCAACGTTTTACACGTTTCAAACGAAATGTCACGCCGGGACGTTTCTATCACAACTGCAAATTAAGTTTGGAAGCGGGAGTATTTCTCAGAAAATATTAAGTTTAGGTCAGATATTGTTGTCAGTGCATCAGAACAGAAACTCACAGAGAAATCAATATCTCCTGTGACAGCAGCGTCGGCAGACCAAAATACGACATGCTGCAAAATCTGAAGTGGAGAAAAAAAAAAACTCTTTTTTTTTCCTCTTGCCCCGGTGAGCTCATTTGTGTAAAATGAAGACAATGAGTTGACATCCTTTAATGGGGGTTGTCAAAAGTCATTTTGGGAAATATAGGAAATCACTAAGAGACGACGAAGACTCGGCAGGCTGGGAGAAAGTGGAAGTAGAATCGATGCCTTCGCCAAACAGAGATTGATGATGGATATCTGCACCAAACCAAACAAAAAAGTCGGTGTTTTTTTTTTTTCTGTGAAATTCATCATAAATGTTTCATCCTCTTTTTCATAAATCATCCGACGTAGCGCAGGAATCGTTTCTCCTCTGTGTGTGTGACTATTTATTGTTTGTTATCTCACGGCTCTGGAATCAGTACCGCGCTGAGTCAATATCTACCGTGGATTCATCTGTGCATGTCACATTCACAAGGTTAAACAGGGAAGAGCCACAGAGCTTTTACGCTAATTGGAGGCTTTATGAGAGCGGGGCCGTCCTCCCTCTAACAGCCTCTGATGAGCCTCTCGACAGCCCGACTTTGATTGTAGCCAGAAACACGTCCTGTCCACCATCCTGTCCTCACTTTCCTACTGTGAACATCCTGTCTCGCGACAAGGGCTGAAAATACAGGATTCCAAAAGTCACACGGCAAGTGTGAACGTTCAGCTGGTGTTATTCTGTATTTTTCCTAGGGTGCGTCGGTCCGATCCAATAGATGAGTTGGCATGTTTTCCCCTTGTTTGGATGGAGTCAACCAAAATACACTAGAGGGCTTTTACTTCACTCATTGGTCCGCTAACACAGGAAGAAGGTCCTCTGTTGTTTGCAAAGCACATCTCGCCGTCCAGCTGTTACAGCTCAGACTAGCAGAGTAGCCCTCCCAGTCGGGTCAGATCGAGGTCGGATCATGCTCCTACACATTAGTTTTGCCTCGCTACAGAAAGGGGGCGCTTCTCCATGCATCTGCAAAGAATCAACATCATTCCTACTAGAACTCTAGTACACTGCAGCAGAACAAGGTTTGTGGGATTTAAGAAAATACATTTTAATGGCACAAAGGCCCAAAGCCAGGGCAGAAAGTCCATAAATTAAAACAATGATCAAGGAAAACTATGAATGAAATAAGATGAACAAAATACATGACAAGGAAAACATTTGACTTTTAATTTGAAAAGTAGCTCTCGTGTCAGAGATCTGAATTAATAAATTGAAGGTAAATGTTCAGAGCACATGCTATGATGGTTGGTCCTTGAAGCCAAATATCTCTATTAATACAATGTGACTATTTCACACTATAGCTTTTGATTAAGTCTCCTGGTCGGGTGATGACAGATTGGTTTCTGTCATTATAGCCCGTCTGGTTCATGCCAGGCTCAAATTAAACCCACTGATTATGTTTTTTTTTTTTTCTTAAAAGACAATGACGTTGATGCCATGCTGACAGAAAAGGAGACTACAAAACTGCTAAATTAACTGAGGCAGGGCATCAAGGCCACTGTGGCTTTCTGGAAGATATTTCCTTTCAAGGGTACGAGGCCAAATTGAGAGGGCACGAGAGCCATGGCCCTAATGGCTTTGTAAAATTCAATGTTCAAGGTAAGGAAGGAACACGTTCCCCGGTGCAACATGTGGCTCATTGATTAGAAGAATGGAGCTCTGTGGGATGTTTTGGCCATGTAGACAATATGCGTCCAACAACAACAATGCACTGGTGATTTTAAACAAGGGAATGAACAAAAAACCGAATGGTGGGTGGTCGTCAGTAGATTCACTGAAATTTCAAAAAACTGTATTGAATTGAATTTACTGCTGGATTTGGTTCATGAATGAAATTGAAAAAACACTGAGAGGTGTTCAGCTTTTTTTTTTTTTTTTTCCACGGAAACCTCTCATTTCTACATCAAGGGGAACTGAAATCCATCGATTTTTCATTCATTTGTTTCTGCGGATGAGGTGAGCTCAGAAACATTTCCCTCCGGTCGACGCTTTCGGACCCTCAGAGATGCCATTGTTAAAGTGGAAATAAGAGTGCTTCTTTCGGGAAACAGCCGGCGCGGTTTAAATTGGCCGTATATACGACATGAAAGGTTGTATTTCTGCGTGCTATGACGCAACTCGGATCTACTTCACCATCCCTCCTCTGCGAATTTATTTTTACCCATCTCCACGGAGGATAAGCAGCAGGATGCAGGAGGAGGGACCCTGCTGCACTTAATGGGGGGTCAGGTACACTGCTACATGATTATTCAGTAAATCACCATGCTGTGGCATCGTCGGTTCCCCTGTCTATATAAAAGTGTAGCAGGATCACATAAAACTTGCACCTTTTTCACAGGGTTCCCAACATTAAGAGCGTTTTCTGCATCAGATCACTGCTCCCAGTTGAATATTTCTGTTAATTTGTCGGGTTTCAGTTGAATATTCTTTGTTCCATCGTGTTATATTTTGTTGGAGGGCTTCAGTCCTCGTGTGTTTTTTAGTTTTGTGATGGTGGCGGTGGGGCTTTCTGCTTCATCAGTGATAGTGACAGCAGGTGTGCATCATTGGCTGCACTCAGCAGTGAGTCACTAGGCTCCGTCAAGTTGAGGTAGGAAGGATAAAACTGCTCTGTGGCAAATGACAATCCTGTATATTTCGGTGCAAGGGGAAATTGTCAGCAGTAAATCTATTAATAATTCTACATTAATGCTGCAGTTTCAATTGTGCAAAAGTTTATTTTATATCCCCATAGTGTTATATGGCTACTGCACTTTAATGCTATTAGACATAATCATTTTTAAAGTTGAGAAGTTTCTAACATAATGCTGCAAAAACTACAGTTGTCTTGTAACTCCTTCAATTTTACAAGTGTTCACATTTAATTCAGAACTGCTGTGCTGTATTCTGTTTTTTTTTTTGGTTTCATTGGTATCAGCTGTATCAGAGGCGTCAGATTATTTTAATCAAAGGATTGTTCAATGTTAACATTCTGTACTGGATACTGTATGTTTTGTCTATCAAGGCATCATGATGATGAAGATAAATTGGGATCAGTTTTTGGGGACTGTGTGTTATCAATGGTTTGTTATAGATCTTCGTCATCCGTCGTCACCAGTTTGCTGAATGGGAAGAAGCGAGTGTCTGCTGGATTAGACAGTGTTATAAACCAAAAAAAGCAATAGGAAGGAACCTTTAACTTTTCTTTAGGTGACTTTAGGGGCATTTCTGCTTTACTAGATCATAGCTGAAATGAGAGAGAGGTATAAATGAGTAGGGATGGGAAAAAAAAGGAACATTCTTGGTTAAACTGAATCCGGGATGTCATGGCTGCATGCCACCAGAACAGTCCATTTTAATTGGTTTAGCTGGACGAAATAAAGACTCCAGACTGAGACAGGAGTTCTTCTCAACCATTAGACACCCAATCAGCTAACATACTTTTTGGTTGGACTGAAATCCCAAGGATGGTTGCGAACAGCTGTAGCAGAAAAAAACCCAATTAATCTGTGTCTTTCTCTGTTTTTCTCCCTTCTCTCTGTGACTAAAGCTCTAAATCTGTCTCTTGCATTCTAGCTTTAAAGACTTTTTTTTGAAGATTTTTCTTTTTTTCTCTCTCTCTCTCTTTGGCACCCACAAAATGTACAGACCGAGGGAGGAAGAAAGTTTCCTCCGGTGGCCAGCTGTAATAATGCTACCACCAGCAACCAACTAAATCTCATTGCAAAGGTTATAAGGGGAAGCGGGAAAGTAGATAATGTAAATTGCTGCCACTGCCGATGGAGAGCTACTGGAAATGAACGACCAATTTTCTTTAATCTGAGATGACAGGGGAAAAGTTCAAGCCCTGTGTTACATATTTACAGTATGTGGATGGCAGGGAAAAGCTGCCTGCACAGTGAAATCAAGTGCTACCACGATTATATGAGATCATTTAAAAAAGATTGTGTGCAGTGATATTTTGTTGCTGTAGATTTGCAGATTAGCAGTAGGTGAAAAGCTAGTCTGTAACGCTGAAAAAGTTTGCATGTTTTCCAAGGACATTCCCATGATTAAAGTCCTATTTTATTCAGTTTTATTAAACACAAGAACAAATCTTTAAGTAAAGGATTCGATAGCGTGTTTGTCTGCTCTAAATGAAGTCGCAACTTTAGCATCGCTAGCTAAAAGGCTCATTACCCATAGTAGCAAACCAAGCATTTCTTGTTAGCATTTTATTAGCTAACTTTCACTTTATACAATCACAGGTTAAATTGATAGCCCTATGTTGCTCTTTCCCCTACTTATAACAATTAGCATAGTTTTATGGTCCAAAAGATGCTAGAGATCAGACTTTGAACAGCTAAATTAGTTTAATTAATTAGCTAGAAGCTATCAGCTGGAGTTATGCCAGCTAGCAAAATCAGAAGCATGTTTCTTTGTGTTATTTTACTTCAATGAGTCCACAAATGAACATATTCTCAAAATTCCAGGGGGGGGGGGGGGGGGGGGTCACAAACACACAAGAAGAAGAAAGAAAATTAAACCCACAATATGTAGTTTTCTGGTGCTGGAGCTGAGCAATAACAAAGCATGAGTCAATGACGTAGCATTAGCACAGGTGATAAATAAGGGTACAATTTGTGTGCAGGCTCCCGGTCAGATCCATCATAACCTCTCATTTCACCGTTAGGCAGATGAAACACCGATATATCTCTCCACTAAACTCTCTGATTGCTCAAGCTGGCAACACCTGACAGCTGCTTAACTGATGGGAGTGAGTGGATGCCACAAAGCGTTTTGGAGTTTTAACTCAGACAAAACCATGTGCTTATCATCAACCCTGCAGCGTCTCCAAAATCGAGTCCAGCCGCCGCTCAGTCCCCTTATCCCATATATATATATATATATATATATATATAATTTTATAAATCCACAGAAGGTTATTCTTGCTTTTATTTCCCCACACTTGGACTACTGTACTGTATTTACCTGCTTCAGTGATCGAGCTGTATCAAACTGTGCAAAACTCTACGGGGTGTCGTTTTATCAGGGAATTTGATTCTGTTTTTATTGATTTATTGACGTAGTATTGTCTATTTCTTTTATGTTTTATTTATTCACAGTTCATTTATTTATTCATTAGTCATGTGATTTCACCTTAGTATTTCTACAAACCCTAAACAGCCCTGTTTTCCAATGCACAGGATAGCCAAGAAAAAAAAATGGGACGGAATGTAATAAAAGAATTTTTGATCTACAATATGATGCACAGTCGGCTGAAAATCTGCTATTATTTTTTTTTCTTTCGTCTACCTTTAGCTTTGTGTCTCAGAGCCTGGTTGCCTACAGGCAGTTAAGTGCATCTGCCTGACTGTCCTCATCTATTTGCAGTTTTGGAAGTGCTCAGTGGGAGCAGATTGAATTCAAGGTTAGAGAGAAAGTAAGTAAACCATCCAGAGAGGATACTTGAAGTATGTGCATCGTCACAGCACTCCCATGAAAAAATGACTTTGCTCTAAATCAGCCAACCAATCGATTAATCCCAATTCCAATGGATTCCAATTTTGTCTTTAACCGATAGTTTGTCCATTGGTTTCCCTTTTCAAACAATAAAATCTATCGTGTTGCTGAAAGAACATGCTAGGTTGGAGCTACCAAATCTTCTGTCAAAAATGAATTGGAATTTTAGATTCAAAAGGCTATTTTTGCTGCCAGGAGCCTCATCAAGACAAACCCTGAACACGGTGCCCTACTATGTCTTGTATAATTAATTTAGTTCTAGTCTCAAGAGTAACTCGGGTCCAACATAAATCAAACCAGCGTGCTTCTCCTTTGAGAGAACTTCCTTTGTGTAATCATAAATGCAACGGAGGATCAGAAGCCCAGGACTCAATTAACAGGGGAGATCGGAGGTGGATGTGCAGGGATTGAATTAAAGATGGGAGCCGGGTGGTGAGACAGGTAAAAGTCATTAGGTGAAACGCCCACATGGATTTATAGTAAAAGTGGTCCAGCAAGAGGTTATTGTATCAGGATGATCTTTCCAGTCATGGTGCTGGATTTCAGAAAGGAAACAGTACAGGGAAAATCAAGAAGCTAATATTCTTTTTCTATATTTCATGTTTTTTTTTCTTGATGGGTGCAAAAAATGTGACTGAAAAGGCTTCAAAGCATCAAAATGTGTTGTTAGTCTAGAAAAAATGTTTTTTTATTCTAATGTTCTAAGAGAAAATGTTCTAAAAGTGTTTTTTTAGTTTCTGATGCAACTATTCGTTTTAAAAGTTACAACCATTTACACTGTGAGGATTAAGGTTCAGTTAGATTTAGGCACATTATCTTTTACGCATCCATTATCTTTGCTGTTTGTGTGTGCAGATACTTTGACCTCTTAGAAAACTACTGAACTGTTCTGCCCAGACAACTGTTTTGGTTGTTGCTTTGGTCGGATTGATTGATCACATGTTCTTCTGGTAAAAGATAGAACGCTCATCTTGCCCAGAACTATTTTAACCAATAGTATCATTACATCCACCTGTCAATCAAGGTGAGTGGTCCTCCATGATAGACTGTAAGCTGGACCTAGCTGCTGCCCAAATCATCCACGTTTCAAATTCCTCCCATTGGTTTTTCCCAACTGTACACACCTGATTCTACTAATGAAGGTCCTTAGAAAGGGCTCTAGTGGTTGATTAGTAGAATCAGGTGTGTAACTGCTTGGTTGTCTGTGTAGATTCTCACTCATCCAGGTCATTGTAGTCAAGGGGTTTAAAAAGTAGGCAACTGGACTTTTTCTTTGAGCTTGAAGACGTTTCACCTTTCATCCGAAAGGCTTCTTCAGTTCTAGCCTGATGATGGAAACCAGGAGCCATATCTCTGGATCACAGAGGGTGGAGCTATAGACCACACCCCTCATCCCATAACAAGGGGTCACATAGGTCACCCTTCAAGGTGTGAATTTGGATGAGAGTCGTTGTGGTAACAGCTCTCATTCCAATTCAAGGTGTGACTTGGAATGAGAGTCGTGGTCACATGATCCAGAGAGAGAGTCCTGCTCTGATGGTGAAGAGCAGTTAAACTTCCTGGGATGAGATCTCAAGGCAGGATGGTATGTAGCAGATAGGTTATGACGCAGTCTCCCTCCTCTGTTCAAAGTAGGTTGTTCCAAATGGACATAGATGGCCTCTTTCACCCCTCTCAAACCACCTGTCCTCCTTATCTAAGATGTGTACATCAGTGTCTTTAAAGGAGTGTCCCTTTTCCTGTGTTGCGCCATGCGTTTGCGGAGTGGTTGCTTAGTTTCTCCAATATATAGATCCAGGCACTCTTCACTGCATTGTACTGCATAAACCACATTGTTGAGGTTTTGTCTTGGGGTTTTGTCCTTGGGGTGGACCAGTCTCTGTCTGAGGGTGTTACCAGGCTTGAAATAAACTGGGATGTTGTGCTTGCTGGAACTGCTTGGTTGGAACAAAAACCTGCACCCACAGTGTCTCTCTAGGACCAGGGTTGCCCACCCCTGGCCTATACTGTGTGGATTCTGTCATCTACACAAAAAGAAGGTGAAATAACAAAACCTTTACAGCCACATCACATCCTCCACATCCCCACGCCCCTAAAAGAAAAGTCAAAAAGTCATTAAACTTCATAAAGTATAGATTAAATTGTATACAGTGGCATGCACGGATTTTTAAAAGGTCATTTTAGGGTGTTTAGGGCATAAAGGGGGAGCAACTGCCTGTGCATGTCTATGATTATATGTCATTCATTGAGTGTAATCATTTGCATTCATTGTGCACAGCTCTTTTCTTTAGCACAGACGGTGAGTAATGCAGCTCCGTTCATTCCGCTGTTTGGTAAAGTCAAATTAAAGTGCAGCGCCCGCGCTCCGTCTCATCTCCGTTTATTGAACTAAAGGGATTTTCTGTCACTGTTGGTTTTTACCATAAGCTCTGCTTGCTCAGAAAACGTTTGTTCTACTTCTTCTGCTTTTTATGCCTGAATTGCGGGAGTCTTTAAACAGCACGATGTGAAATCTGACAAGCTACTTCACAAAGAATTAGGAAACCAACTCCCTTGAAAAGACGTATCAAATATAAGTCTCAAAGTGCGTTAACGTCATATCTTGCTGTTAAGTTTACTTAATATTGCTGGGGTTTTGCTGCGTATTGTACAAGTTTCAAGAAAACTTATGTTTTGTTTGATTCAAGTTATCAAGTTATGCTTGATTATACTCTGAAATGAAGCGTAAGATAAATAAACTAACTACAGCAGCCACAATGGCTGCTCCACTTAGTCACGCCACCATACTAGTAAATACTAGCTTCCTGGTCTAAAAGTGCCAGAACTCTCAGTAACTTTAAATTTACCTTTGGGTATTAATAAAGAAACCTTAACCTTGATCCAAAAGTAAGAAAACACCACAGCTTTTAACCTGCCTCTTGTGTTAATTTGCCGTTTTCCACCCCTTATGTTAAATGTCTTAAATGTCAGTAAACCCCTTTATTTTAATTTTAAAAAATGGTAAAATGATCCTAAATAGAATCATTTACAGCTCTGAAAAAAAAGAGACTACTGCATTTATTTCTGAAATCTGCATCTCAGCATAAAAGCAGTAGGTTATAGACTCAAACTAAAATGTTCCTTTTGTCCAAACACATCAAAAACTGATAATTTATATATAATTTTTATGAGCTGTATATATTGTTAGCCACGTAGCATGATTGCTCAAGTCATTTTTTGGCCAAATTGAGATATTTACTCTCTAAAACTGCTGCATCATCATGTGTTTTTTTCTGTTTATGTCATTGGCCAATCACAACGCTTGTTAGAATCCAAAAAACACCATCTCTCTAAGTCATTTATTTGACTTATAGGCGGTTTTTACAAGCAAAACGGCAGAAAGGAAGAATATTTCTATATTTCTTCAGTTTTCTAGACACTAAATGTAATTTCAGCCGATCAGAGGGATCATGAAATGTCTATTTAAACTCTAAATGAGTCTCTGGGCCTTGTTTTTGACAGTAAACCCCTCATTTTCAATAAAAGAAATGGTAAAATGAATATGAATAGAATCATATACAGCCTTTTTTCTAAAATCATATCATAATAAATATGACAGTACGTGTGTGTGTGTGTGTGTGTGTGTGTGTGTGTGTGTGTGTGTGTGTGTGTGTGTGTGTGTGTGTGTGTGTGTGTGTGTAGGGGTTAGCGCTGTTGCCTCACAGCAAGAAGGTCACAGGTTCAAGACCTCCTTGGTCCTGGGTCTGGGACCTTTCTGTGTGGAGTTTGCATGTTCTCCCTGTGTCTGTGTGGGTTTTCACCAGGTACTCCTGCTTCCTCCCACAGTCCAAAAACATGCTGAGGTTAATTGGAGACTCTAAATTGCCCGTAGGTGTGAGTGTGTGAGTGAATGGTGTGTGTGCCCCACGATTGGCTGGCGACCATCTGGGGTGTATCCCTGCCTCTCACCGTAACGCGCTGGGATTGGCTCCAGCAGACCATGTAACCCTAATGAGACATAAGCAGGTATAGAAGATGAGATTATTACATTTTAAACTAATCATGTGGAAAAGTGAACTTTCCTGAATCACATTTTGAAGTTCATATTGCACATTTCTACATCGCGCCGCGGCTTTGTGTATCATTCATTGTCCTAACGACTTGAACACTGAGTCTGTTTACAGAACAAACTCTTGCTGACAATTAATCAAAGAAATCCCAGCGATACAAAAATGCAGAGGCTTATACAAAGTTGAGTCTGTGCAGTGCAGCTTGTGTCAGGATCTTCTGTTCGCTGTCAACAAGGGTGTAAACAGGATGTAAAACTAGTGGGTAAGGGCAGTAGACTTTAGCCTTGGGTATGCGGCTTTGTTTGATGTGTGGCGTTTAATTCAGGACGCATAATTGGTTGCAAAAGTTGCACAAAAAGTCTTCAGGAAATATCAAACACCTTTAATGTCCTCCTGAATCAGTCTTTGTGTGAAGAATCGCAACTGGACAAAATAATTTCCTGCTATTTGCCTGAAAGAGGCTCGAAATAATTCCTAGATTGTTGGAGGATGATTCATGAAGCAAATTCATTGAAAGGGCTTTATTATGCAGCCTTTGCAGCCGCAAACAAATACTAAGCGCCAACTTCAACTAAGGAAGGAAATCACACTCAATGCATGAAGTCTTTTTCCAAGACTCGAGACTCAAACTAATCACGGAACACTTGTATAGCCTTTGTGTGCGCAAATGAATCCGTGGCATGCAAAGCTCAGCAAAGGCAAATACTGTGTAATTACACTCTGATTATTGAATGTGTTCCCTGGCCAGCAGGTCTCCGTGCGATATTGTTTCTTTCCTGCTGTTTTAATTCTCGCTTACAAAGCGGAGAAGTGAGACAAACTGCGAGCTGACAGAAACGTAAACATTTGCCGAGTTAAAACGGCTCACGGTTTCTTCTGCAGCCTTCGAACTATGGGTGCCGGGGAAATATATCAAATATGTGCACATCCAGCTCCTCAAAAGAGTGAATAAAATGTCCGGAGTCTCATTTTCTCACAGTAAGAGCTGTTTGCAGATAAGCCCTTCAGTCATATTGCATCTCTGTCGAAAGGAAACAGATGTCACAGAAACTTTCAGGCCGGATTTATAGTATTCAGACAGACCTGACTATATACTTGTCGTGTTTGACACTTAGATCTGTTTTCTGTTTAGGTGACAGGCAGGCAGAAGAATTCCTGTTTCAAATCCACTAATGTCAGATGCGGTAAGAGATAGCGGAGAGTGAGAAGGTGCATTTTGCCGGGTGACGGCTGAGATTAAGCTCCGAGTGAGACGTCGACTCTCAGGAATCCGTCTCGCCACTTAAACCAATTTGGCCAATGACGGGGGTTCCGCGGTCGCACTTTATCTGAAGTTAGGCGGTTGAGACAAATACAAAACCCATTTATTTCCCCTTGTTTGAGTTTCGCCGTTCAGGTGGTACGCCGCTTCGGTCCAGACTGAATTATCTCCACAAATATTGGACGGCTTCTTATTAAATTCTGCACAGACGTCCGCGGTTCCCGGAGGATGAATCCCGCTGACGGCGGTGATCAGACACATTTGTTGGTGTCTTAACGGCTATTGGACGGATCGCCATTAAATTTGTGACTCTCCCTCATGTTACATCGGTGTCAGTTTACGTTTTTGACTTTTCCGCCTCTGTATCTGCCCGAGTTTGTCTCCAAACCTGCCCTGAGTTTATCTTCTTGGCCCTGCCCAGTGTTTCCCAGTGACTATCACATTCTTTTCTGTTCATCCCCTTAATTCCTGTAGTTCACTTTGTATTTCAGCACCAATGGGTTCTTTTTCTTCTGTTTGAGCTCAATTCTGTCTCTTACTGCTTATCACTTAATTTAAATTGACTTGTGGAACTTAAAAATTCTTTAATCTCTATTTTTTTCAAAAGTTTATTAATAGGAAAAAAGATCTTAGCATACCTCGTACTTCATGATAATGTTGATATTATGATGCTTTTTCTAAAGTTGTCGCAGCAAAAATGTCATTCAATACAAAGTGATTTAGCCAGGAAAGTTTACAGTATCATTCATTCGACCATGTTCTCTCTAGCTTTTTAATATATTCCTCATGTCTCAATAGTATAATATTGCATACAAATCAGAATATTTTAATTGCAATGTCTATTCTTTCAGAAAATGCAACTTTAGACCTTTATAAAATTCTTGTAAGTAACAATTTCAGTTTCTATCAAAGAATGTATTGTGACGGTAATGACAGCACGTTTTGGTAATGACATAAAAATGAAAAAGATAAAGAAAATACTACTTAATAAAAACAACACATTTGATCACTTAACCTTCCTTTTAAATGAATCACTCGCTAAACTACGACAGCATTGCTTGTGTAATAAAATCTCCGTTTATGACATAAAAAGAATCAGAAAGAGAGTTGGCAGCACTGTGTGTGTAGCATTTTAATTCCTGCACAGCAACAGTGGCCTGACCCACATTAAACAACAGTCAGGGACCTGCCACTGATTATAACCAACCCCAATATAAGCAAGAAATACAGTATAGTAAGATACTATAATAAAATAGTATCATATCTCACATGATGCGACTGCAACAACTCCATAAGCAACCAATTGATTTACACATTATTAATAAGAGAATGCACTTAACAATATAAACATGTGCTGAACCTCAATAGCAGAATTAAAGTGTCTGGTTTTATTTTTTTTAATTAACAGCATACAAACGAAGGCATTTTGACAGTTCGGTCGGTCTGTTTCATTCACTGAGGGAGGATTTTGCCCCTTTTTTGTGACTTTTGCCGCCAAAAACGCTTGATTTTTTTCAGAAACCGTGACACAATTTGTAATGTTTTCTGCTCTTTCTGTGACGCAAATATAAATATGCAATTTTTTTTTTCATTTTATAAGTTAAACTATCTCACTGTCCAGCTTCAAATTACCGATTGACCTCTGAACTGTTTGTGATGTCACGAATCCCGCACACCTTAAAATTTCCACTTCCAGCCAAAGAACGTGAAAACAACCTTCTAGTTCCAAACTGCAACACACCTCATTCTGTACAGCGAAGCTCAAAGATGCAAGAGAAATAACTATCAGCTCAGTAATAATCGAGGATAAGGCCAGTGGCAACTAATCAAAGGTTTGAATCGGTGAAACCAGGATCTCGGGAAACCTGTTTTTGATAACTACCGTCACTGCTGGTCCCACATTCCCCTCGTCCGCCCAGCGTGTGGCTTCTGTTTGGGCCTTTCACACCTCAGTAGACGTGAACCGTTGCTCTCTTCAAGCTGTTCCAGCAGCGTGAACAGTCGATACCAGAACCATTAAAGCCAAAGCAAATTATAAATCTGTCCAGGAACGGTTCTTCCCCGAATTCAATAACCTAATAGGCATCAGCATTTTAATAACTCAGATAATGGAAAAAAACAGGAAATTATACTGACGAGGCAGTTCAGACCTGCTGAATCCACATTAGGCTTCAGAGGTTTCTTTACTTTGTATTCGAAATTGAAATAAAAAATAATTTGATTTTATTCATAAGAAGAGAAAAAAAGCACCATCGTATTATGTTGTCACTACAGCCAGGACAGTTTTCAAAGTGTATTTTACCAAACTTCACATGAAGAGACAAACATTCCCTGTTTGTTTACCATTAACTCATAGAAGCCATGAGCCTTTATGTGTATGACTGTATTTTATGCTTTAAAGAGAAAAATTAAATGTTACTCATACGGCTTTTTTTTTTTCTAATGGGATAGTAGACAAATTAGACAAAAGTCTGACTTCCTGCTGCTTCCTCCTGAGAACATGGAGAAGACAAATTATTATGATTTTCACCCCCGACATGTACTTTATCTATTTAATCATTCAAGTCTCAAGAATAATACCCCAAAATAATAATTTCATACATGGGATAAGTTTGTTTATGGGCGTAATTGTGCAAACAGCAACTATAATAGTCACTAAAATGCTATTTTCTGCAAATAAAATAGTACAAAATGGAAAAAAAATAGATACATAATATGATTATTAGTTATATAATTATATGCATAAAACGGGTTTAAACAGTATTAAATGACAGTCGTAGACTTATAGGCTCAAATATAATATTCTCACACAAATGTGATGTATATTTATATTATATTATATATATTATATATTATATGTATATTTACACTGCACCAGAAAGATGGGATGTTGAAAAAGTAAGTTTATTGTCTTGTAGACATTAACTCCACTTTTAAAGTTTCAAACACATGGATAAATATGCCCAATATACAGTTCAATATAATAGCAGTGTGTTTTTAAACCTTATAATAATTTTTTGCATTGGGAACACTGCATTTTATACCTAATATCAAATCAAAATGTGAAGAAAAACGTATCAATGTTTGAATTATTTTGCAGGAATAATCATTGGATCAGTTTGCCTATATCTAAATACTTGAAGAGGTCATGTTGCCTTATGCAGAAAAAGGAAATGCCCTTGAAATGTGAGTTTCAATCAGACAACAACCGTAAACACGCCAATAAACAATCCCCAAACCTTAATCCCATCACAGGATTGATGAATCTGGACGATTTCACAGTTTATACAGTAAATATTTAAAGAAAAATGCACACACTGCTATTTGTTTGAACAGCCTAATATTAATATTATTTTCTTTCATTTTCTCTGAAGTAATTTAAAAAACTATTATAAGGATTTTGGCTTTATTCATGTTTTTTAAACCCAATGCTATTATATTAAAATGGCAAAATCTTTCACGAACAATTCAGCTTTTTTTCCTCTTTCTGCACATGTTGTCTTGCAGGCAGCGTATTTGGTCGTAGCCGTGGTTTAAAGTCCTGGGGGTCGGCTCCAGCGTGTCCTCTGCTGCTCAAAGTGGCATCTTCTTCTCTGAAGGAGATCCTGCCCTGAGGTGAGTCACGCTGCTGGCGCGCCATGCACAGCTTTAACTAGACATCTAAAGATTATAAATTATCAAGCTGGCAGACTGTTAAAAGCTCCGCTGTGGCGAAAAAAACCACTCAGTTCCCTTCGTTTTTTTTTTTGCATCCCAGCCATGAATGTTGATTAGTTTAATTCGAGTCAGTCTATCTGATGGACACGTTGTGGCCTGCAGAAATGGACCCAACGGTTTTAATTGGAGCAGCCTGGTTTACATTATTGACTAACAGCAGCAACTTGTCCAAATGTCAGAGAGCAATCCCAAGGTTCGCCTTCGTACCATTGTATCTACTATTTAACGTTTTAACGGGGAAGGAATGATGAGAGATTCTGACGCTGGGGCATAATTCAGGCCTGGTGAAGTAGGTCAGTAAATGTTTCATGACAGAGCAGCTGGTGTGATTTTGTGTTGGTATTATCAGCCTTTCAGGTGTGAGCTCGGCCTGAGCCTTCGGTAATTATAAGTCAGCCCAGTTTACTCTGGTAAAATAACCCTTTTTTCACGAGTTTTGTGCTCAGAGACCACCAGCGACTGTTTTTGGAACTTTGGTATTCTTATCTGAAAGTTTCCCTTCAAGTTGCAAAATAAAAAACAGGTATTAGAACGAGAAGGCAACTTCTATGTCATATAGTATCTAAAACATAATATTAGGAGTTACTATAACATTTAATAAAATGTCAGAAATATGTGAATAAAATACTGATTATTGAGACACAACCTATTGCATCTTCTGCCCGAAATACCAGGTATTCACTTTACATGAATAGAAGTCAGAAGAAATAAATATATTTAAATATTCACATTTAAGGAGCTGGAATCATATAATTCATAAAAACATAATTTGTATTAATTTTTTGTCTTGCAAATAGCCATATATGCTTTGGAAGACATGTCTGAAAGTATGATATTTAAGTGAAGTTACTAGTCTGAGCAGAGAGCAGGGCAGATTAATAGTAATGGCTAAATGCCTTTTATGATTTATTTATCTTCTGATGGTCGTCCATCTCTTAACATTAGTGGACCAGCATTCATTAAACAGCCTCAAACCAAACATCGGCTCTCATGAACCTTGAGTTTTGGTGAAAAGCCTCGACTTTTCTGACATTAGATAACAAACTTTAGATAATTATAACCACATCACATTCAGTTATCCTTGTCTGTGGCGTTGTAGGGAACTTTTTTTTAAAAAAACAAAAACCTTTATGCATTCAAGTCACGTTTCATTTTCTATTTTTGCAGGAAGAGTCTGAAGCCGGAAGCTGCCCGGTGCAAACAGTGTGATGATGCTTAACCACAGTGGTAGTAATGAGGTACTGCTTGGAGCAGTGGTTCTTAAAGTGAAAGGAAGAAAAAGGAGAATAATTTATTTTACTTTAATTCCACAATGACAGAATATAGGATCATTTGGATAGACAACTGCCATAAAATGAATGGGATGAGTAAATGAATGAATTTTAAAATAAATAAATGTGAAAATAATACCAAAATGAAAAATTAATAGTTATGGACGTTTACTGATACGGAGTCATTTATTTATTTAGTCTTGATTATGGCAGTTTTTGTCCTCCGTAATTTTGGCCTTAGGTTTCTGACACTTTCTTTTATAAAACCTGTTACAAATCTTATGGTATGGGGTGTGTGATCTAGTTTTTGTGAGTTTAAGGGTCCGTGGCGGTTCTTAAGTTTAAGAACCGCCGGCTTCGATGCTGGGAAAAACACATGCACAAAGACAGAAAAAGAACTTTAATTCAATTCTTTTCTTTTTTCTTCAAGCATACGTTAGGATACAAAAACACCAATTACAGCCAAATATTTTCTATTTACAACTTATATCTTAATACAGGAGCTAAGTCGATTTCACAACTATACACATAATGTGATTTACAGTTTTTTCACCCTTTAGGTGAATAGGATCATCTGGTTAAAAAGGACTAGTTATCCAGCCGCCGTTCGAGTTCAGGCCGAACTTTCTGCTTGTATCCTGGTGTAGTAGAGAACTGCAGGCTGTGAAGCCAGGTTTTGGATGCTGTAGGCGTGTCCTGTTTGAACACAACATTAAGATTAGTAAGCGACATGATTATGCTTTTCGTTATTAATGCGTTATACATCTCAAGCTATAAATTAGTGCTAAGAGATAGTGGATAGAAATGTGGTCATAATAGGGTTCCCACTCCTAACCTGAAATCATTTCCCAGGACATCTTCAACCATTATCATGTCATACACTAATACATTCCCTTTTAATGCCTGCCTTAATATGCAATACAGGTTAAATAGGATAATGACAATAAAGACTATTGAATTAACTCAAATTTATTGATTGATAGCTTTAATGCCAATTTAGCCACATTCATTTATGCTAACAACAGGAGAAATTTAAAAAAAAATGTTCAAGTGAACACGTAATAGGGTACTTTAAGTTTGCTTTTATTCTGAAAACTCGCTAAATCTATTTGCAAAGTCAAATTCGATTGGCTGGTAGTGTCACATGGGGCGCGGCACCAGCTTGAAGCAAAGAAGCACTTTGCCATATGTTGCCCAGAAGAAAAGGTGACAACAGGACAAATAATTTGACCTCTTTTCCTTGTTTTCTATGACTGGAAAATTGAGCAATCGTTTTCCAGGAGGCATGGGAACCCTGAATAAAGAATTACTCTCATGAATTTCCTCGAGGAGAAATAAACCATTCGAATTAAAAAAAAAAAAACAACTTTAATCCTGCCTTAATTCATGTAATGACATCATGAACTTACCACATTGCACCATAAAGGATTGCCCTGGGTTGTAACGTGTCTCACTGCAGTCGATGTTGACGCTCACAGAGCTGGTTAACAAGTTGAAAACCTTTAAAAACACAATAAGGAGATAAATTAACAGACTAGCAGGCGATGGAACATAATCTTATGTGGGGAAATATGAGAGAACGCGTTTTCTTACTGTTGTAGCGCTGTGATCCACCCAGAGAGGTTTTTTGCTGTAGGAGCCCAGCATGATCTTTCCATTCGCGATGGAGCCGCACTGCAGGTCCTGCAGGAAGCCGATCGCTCGGCCTTGATAGAAATACCAATCAAACTGGTCTGGGGTGACTTCTGTTCCGTCTGCAGGGATATCTGTTGAAAGAAAAATCAAGAATAGCTCAGATCAATAATAATGTAACACTTAACGTTGTGTGTCAAGTGACTAATCAACTCATTGTTGCAGCTCTAACATGTTTATTACTTACGTTTGTTCCCATTCACAGTGGCAGGCCACAGACTCTTCAGCCACTCTGCCAGGTTGGCTTTATCCTTCGCGTGCAGGACCAGCGGTTTGAGAGGAGAAGCACAAAGATCTGACAGATGCAGCGTAGACTGGACTCTGGTTGATGGAAGACCTGGAACAAAGAAATAACCAACTCTTTATTTTGTAGGACTTAAAAAATGTCAAAATCCCAAATTAAAACATGAACCAGGTGGCGTTTAACCTGCTGACAAAGGCCGACCAGCTCAGGTTTTCATTCACAACGGGAGGTGAAGCTGTACAATGCAGATGTTCATCACCTTTTAGACCCGACTTTACATTTTATATTTAGATAATAAACAATTAGATTAAACACAACTTAAACTTAACTTCTCGTACTATTTACCGATTCCTAATATTCAGGCAGAATGTTTTAAAAATAAATAAAGATAAATACAATTACAGCAAAGAAAAGAACTTTTTTTTATATATATATATAAGTTCTACGTATTTCCTAGGTTTACTCGTTAACCCTAATCATGCTGTTTCCTGTAACAATTACACTAGCACTGCTTGTGTGATAGATAATTTGGTTTAATGTTGTCTCTAAGTGACAGACAAGCCAGACTTGAAGCCTGGAATTGGACAAGCAGAGCCTGTAGGACTGCAACTAACAACTATTTTAATTGATTCATTTGATGATCATCTTCTCTTTTAGCAATTTGTCTTCAATAATGACTTAAAAAAGGTGCAGATGAATTTTTATTTTCATTTGTTTGGGTTTTTTCATCTTAAAAATTACACTTTTGGTTCATGAAATTATACAGTTTTGATAAGGTGAAACTAAAATAGGCAAATTCCAAGTAAAGTAAACTGACGAAGCTAAAATTATGATATTTTTAAAGTACATTTTAAGCTTTTTATGCCTTTATTGATTGTCCTGGTGGGAAGACATTAAGGAGGAGGAGGCCACCCGATGCAGGATTCAAGCAGTGGTAAGGACTGTCATCTCTACCCACTGCACCACTTGCTGCCCCAAAGTTAAAAGTATGACTAAACCTACCCATGTCGTCATTTTCCTCGTACTGTTCCAGCTCAATCATGGAGGATGGCCCGCTTCTGAAGAAGGTTGACCTGCCGGAAAAAAAACAAAAAACAACACATAATAAAAACACAATTCCGCCAAAATAAAACGAGGAAATCAAGTTAGGAGTGAGAACATGAAGGATTTTCCCTTACGGGGAGGGACTCCTTCTGGATGGTGGACTCTGGCGATTGAGGTCAGCAGCTTCAATACTGAAAATGTCTTTGTTGGCCTCAGCAGGAGAGTTATTCCGCCCTGCGTCTCTATTGTTGAGTGCAGCAGGGGTGTTGGGGGCTGAAGTACCACTGTCCTCAAACCTGCGACTGTCAGTCCCTGGAGAACCGAGCTGCCTCTTTACAGTTACAGGAGCTCCCCCCGGTGGTTTGGATGAGACCGCTCCGTTCGCCTTTTTGGATTTCCGGACATCAGACCCGGTTTGTTTCGACCGCGGTTTCGGTTCCTTGCCAGGTTTAGGCTCCACATCTTCAGAGAGGTCATCGACTCTCCACCACATACCCGGAGGTTTCCTCCTCCTCCGTTTGTCTGGCTTCGACGTCTCCAGCTGCTCCTCGGCTCTCCAGGTAGTGACGGCTGCTGCTGGTTTTCTTTGACACAACATGTCAAATTGTGTATCTGAAAAAGAATTATGATTTTTAAATATTTAATCCACCTGGTGTATAAAACCTGATAATGTGTTTTTAATTTTTAAAACCTTTTTAAAGACAGTTAAACTATCTGGTACCGACATTGTTTGACATTGTCCTGTTTGCAAAACTGCAATATTAGTTGTATTTAAAAATGCCTGAAGAAAAGGCCTATTTTTATTGAATCATCTGCCTGTGTAGGAGCCTCCTGGTCTTACCCGAGTTGAGGTGGTGGTCTCTGTGTTGAAATACCAAAGGACTGGACTCATCCAGGTCCTGGTCCGAGGCGTCCTGATCTCCGATCTGCTCTGAACTGATCGTTTGAAGCTCTTCGACCGTTGCTTTCATCTCATCTGGGTTATCTCCGCTCATGGTTCCGCGCTTGTTTGGTTTGATTTCCTTTTTATTCGTCTTGCGTTGTTTTTTCTTTAAAAGTTCATCATTCTTAGCCTTTACGGGCGGCGATAATTCTGCGCTGAGCTTTTTGCGGTTCTGTTTGGACTTCTTAAGAACGGGCAGAGCGTCTGGAACCTTTGTTTCCTCGGAGTTCTCGGGGCAGCTCAGCCACCACTGTCCCGGTGGATTTCTTTTCCTTTTCCCAAGCACCTGATCGCTATCAGATGAGCTCCCCTTAGAAACAAGTGGCTGTTTGTTCTGTTTGGTCGCTCCATTTGATGTTTGTGCTTCAGATTTCCAGAGTTCTTTGTCTGTGGGACAAACAGAACAGAACAAAGATATTGTTAGGGTTCAATCTCCTAAAAGATTGAACCTAAAAACTCTCCAGGACTTTTCCCAAGACATTTTCAGAGATAAATGTCATACATTACATTGGATACATTTATTAACATGTACCTCTATTCTATTATTATTATATTCTAATAGATATTACCTGAATATGTATTAAGAAACATGACAATGACTGGCAGATTGAAGGTTTTACCTGAAAGAGAAGCCAGGTCTTCAACATCTGCATGCTCCTCACTGCTCCTTTGTTCCTTCACCATCTTTTTTACTCTATCAGATCCCGGCGCCTCTTTTTTGGTCCGCTTCAACGATTTAGCTTTGCTCGTCTTCGCATTTTCTTTCTCACATTTTGGAGATTTTGATCTCTTCACCTGCGACGACCTCTGTGGTTTCGGGATGTTCTCTTCATCCGTTTCCTGGCTGGTGGTGCCTTTAGGTTTGTCCTCTGCCTCGTCGCTCTCTTTTGACCGTGCCTTCTTGAGTCGCTGATGGTTTTTTTTGTTTGGTTTCTCTTGTTCCATCAAGTCAACTGCAGGAAGATCCACAGGAGTGGACTGGGTGTTTTTACCAATGTCGTTTTCCGTTTCAGTCACTTTATTCTCTCTTTCTATCGCTTTCTTCTCTCTCTCTTTCACTTTCTTCTTTTTCTGTTGGACAGTCTCACTCTGAAGTTTTACATTCACCTGATCCGGCTCCTGCTGGTTTTGTTCCGGTTCTGGTAAAGCATCTTTCATCCCCTTGTCTGTTGAGCTGTCTTTGTCCGTGCTGGAGGTTTTGTTCTGGCTCTTTTTCTTGGCGTTTTTACTCTGGATGGAAAACCGCAGCGGCGTATCATCCTCCAGGATCATAAAGTCATCCTCTGGATCAGCTGGACATGTGGGTACATTTACCGGAGATGGCAACTTTCTGGAACTTAAAAATGAATATTGAATAGATTATTATTATTTTTTTGGTATTTAAACACACCAGATATGTCTCAATATGTCAGTTGTAGTCATATTTTACCTGGTTAATACCACAGCATCAAATTATTACAATGTTCTTTTTATCTAAACTTACGTTGCAGGTTTCGGCTGCCCAGCATCTCGGAGTTTCTGCAGAAAAGCGGATTTCTCTTTTCCCACCCGGTTGGACGCGTCTGCTGCTGGCTCCCTGTGAACAATTTCTGAGCTTTTCCCAGAAACCGGCTGTTTAGGCTGCTGCCTCACTGCTGGAACAGGTAGGTCTGCGTTTTCTTGCCTGGTCATACACACAAAGAAACAGAAACAGAATTTAGTTACTGGATTTTATTATTTTTATTATTATTTAACCCTAACTGTATCAATTTTCCCCTTTGATCCTTCTGTCTACCTCAAATATTAATATATCTGTATAGGCAACAAATTCAAATAGCCGTATATGTTGCACATATGCTGCATCACGTCTTACCTTTGTGTTTTACTTCTGCCCTGACTTTTTTCACCACCTGGATGACGCTCTTTGCTGCAGAGGAAAGTGAATAAGTAGATGTAGCAGCAGATGACATCACATACATTGACGCTGTGTTCAGAGCAAACTTATTACTATGTGGAGACTTGAAAAGCCGCTCACCGCGATGCATCCACGTTGATTTTCTGAGTGGACTTCTGTTTGTTGAGAACAACCTTACATGTAGGCGACTCCCAGTCGAAATCCTCACTTCTGGAGAAAAGGGAGATTATTAAAAGAAACTGTAGATTAACTAGTCGAAATATAAAAAACAGATTTCCTACATTAAAAGGCACAATTATAGATGTGCTACTTACTTTTCTGCTGCGTGCTCATTGCACTGGGGTTCCTGGATGGGTAGAGGCGTTTTCTTTGCCTCTTCTTTTTCTTTACCATCAGCAGATAAAAAGAGGATCGGGGACACAGCTTGGTTTTCTTCCTTATCCTGTTCCTCTGCACTACTATCCCCTTGAATAGGGGTGGAGCTCTTAACAGGCCCATGTGCTACAAATGGAATATCCAGATCTACAAGAAGAAGCAACAGAATTTAAAAAGGAAGAGCTTTGTATGTGCAAAAGAAGAAGAAACTAAACATTTAATATGTTGAAATTTATAAAAGGGTTTAGCAGGTGTCTCTTACTGGTGCCTGATTTAGGACTAGGTGAGTCTTCTGCAGGATGTAGGACATCTTCTTCAGGAAACTAAAGAATAAAAAACAAATAGTTGCTGCAATTATAGCCAACAAATCATGCAGTAAGGTTTTGAGAAAACTTTGGAAATAGCTGGCAAAAATAGAAATTTCAGAGAAATGTGAACGTCTCCTTTTTGTGGGTGTGTCTGTTTTGTTTTTTTTACCAATATAAGCAAAATCCATTGTACTGACTGATGGGACGTTACCATTTGGCATCTTGGATGTTTTGTTTTTATATGTCCCTCATGTGGGTCAGCTGGAGCCTCCATCGCTTCCTGTTTTTTCTCAACATCAGACAGTAGAGATACAGGGAGTACAGCGGAACCATCATCTGAAAATAAGAAGACGACGACATCAGGAGAGAAAATTCTTAACCAACTGCCACAAAAATAAAAGAAATCAGCCACAGATACTTACCCAAGTCATCAAACATCTTACTAACGTCTTCCAATAACACTTCTCCTGTCCATTGCTTTAAAGGTCTGAAAACACAAAAGTCAGGTTTAAGTGTTGGCCGGCTGGAAAACTACAATCATATAATTCCCACATAAATGCTGAGACACTCATGGGCACACAATACAAACTTAATTTGCTTTAAACCTGGAATATTTAAAACTTGATTTCATATTTGCCAGTGTGTTAAAATTACCTGCAACAACTGATGAAACTTTTAAGCATAATTACGGAGAAAAATTACCCAGAGCACTTGAACAACATTGTGAACTGTGAGTTATTCATCTTGAAACATTAGAAATATGTATTTTCAAACTTACTTTTCTTTGTTTGTGAGGTAGCAAAGCTTCCTCTTTGGTCTCTTCTGTGAACGAGAACACGTAGAGAGAAAGTTAGCTGGCTATTTAACTGTGTCTACTGTGATATAATCTGGCTACTGTAAATCTGGATAACATATTACCAGCAAACCACATCGTTTAACAACTATTTTCAGTTATTATTTTTTGTTGAACAAGCTTAAAATGTATATTATTTACTGAAAGTCCTCCTTGGTTGGAGGAAAAAACCTTCCTTTCTTATTTACTAACAAACATTTACTATTACTTAATATACCTAAGCACATTTCATGACAGTAAGTTACTTTTGACACATAAGTGAAGTAAATACTCTATTTATACTAACAGTTGATGGAGAAACTACAAAAATCATTTTCTGATAAGATGCCTATACTTTTACTCAAGTGTGGCGTTCAGGTACATCAACAACAACAGTAGCATGATGCTTACACAATAATGCTTGTTAATTGTCTGTCATATATAATAATAATATATTAGAGAACCGAACCAATACGTTATAGTTATTAACGTATTATATAATAATTAACGTTACACTTTGTTGTTAAAACATATACGTTATATACTTTAACTTATGTCAGCGTTTTCATGCAGGATTTTTACTTGTAACGTTGTTACACATCAACAAACACAAAAGTAAATATATGAACTTACTAAAGTGGGGTAGTTTGCTTCCATTGTTGTCGGGTTTGCGACAGTAAGCTCCGACGTCCGTTGCTCGCCAGCTAATAAAAACAGCTAATAGCTAGCAGCTACCTCGTTATCATGTCGTCTTTATTAACTGTTTGTGTGCATTTATTTGAATCCGATCTGCAAGGAAACGTTTAAACTGTAAGACCAAAGCTGGCTGAGCAGCTGTTTGTGAGGTTAGCTTCGTGTTAGCAAAACAACGGAGCTCCGCCGCAGACGGTAACGTTAGCATAAAACGTCTGTTTGTAATTGACCCGCGCATTTAATGATGGGCGGCAACTGCTGCCCTGAGTAATGACTGTCAGGCAGCACGGACGCTGATGTGGCACATGTTAAACCTCAATAGGTCGTGAAATTAGAAATAAGATCTCAGAATAAGATCAACGTTAATATCTGAGGGATTAAATTTGTTGCTGGTGGCCAAAAACCTCGAATCACCATGGATTTCCTGCCTACAAGACAAACCCAGGGGTAAAAATAACAACTATACTAGTTTACCTTTTCCTTCTTCTTCTATGGAATATTTGGAGGTTGGCAACTAAATTCAAAGTAGATAAACGCCACCTACTGGACTGGAGTGACAGTAGATTGACAGAAAAATACAGATGTACTTTTACCCTTTTCATGCAGTACTTTTACTCGTAATGGAGTATTTTTCACATTGCTGTATAGATACTTTAACGAAGTAAAGAATCTGACAGCTTCTTCCACTGCTGCTAACTACTGAGATGTAAAAGAGTTGAAAACATCTTGTGTGTGTTAACATAGAGTGTATTGTGATGAGTAGCATTAAATGGAAATGAATGGTAAAGAATGGTTCTAGTATGTGGTGGCAGTGTACTATATTGAAATATTATCTCAATATTTTCTCCACCTCATTATCACACCACTTGAATTGTGATATTATCAATCACCTGTCGTATTCAGGTTCATACAGCAGAACAGTTAGTATAATACATTATAAGGAGCCTACTGTATTTTAAAAAAATGTAAAGAAGAAAAAAACACAGCCAGCATCGTATTATAACTTCTAATATATTTAATACAAAACAAACATTACATTTCAAAATGTAAATTAACATACAATATATACTAACAAGGGGTTTGCAAACCTATTTCAAATGAAGGGCTGATAACATCCAAGGTTGGCGATTAGGGTTAGATTATTTCTTTTACAAGTGCTCACTGTTATCAGGGGTTAATGAGGTGTGTTAGCAATGAATGTGTTAGAAAAGATCCATAAAAGGTTCATAGATCAGTCATCTGTAGTTAAAAAGTGGCCACAGTGCACTTTGATTCCTGCTGTATACCGTTACACTTTGATTAAATACATACACATTTACCAAATTTGTCATTCTCAATAAATTAATTGAAAGAGAAAAACAATTTGGATGTTTTTTGGGGGTTTTTTTGTTCATTGAAATATCTTTTTCTGCTTCGCAGCGATCTCCGTCGGTTCCATGGCATCAAGACTGAAACCAGTGTAAAGCGGCTGTGTGATGTGTCTCCGGATCACCAAAACAATCCGTATGGCAAACAGCAAAGAGGCCAAAACCAAAAGTGCCACTAAGAGAAGAAAAACTAGTAAGTGCATCTCAATATTTTATGAAGCATTTCTGCACAGACTTCAATGAAATTCACTTTACTTTAGATTATTTTACCTTAAAAATCACACAAAAAGTTAATTATTACAATTAAAGTTTCTGCTATACATCTGGTATACTTCAGGAAATGGAATGTTGTTGATATGATGTTTATTTATTTATCACATGTAATTATAATGGACTTTTCATTAGGGTCTTACCAATGAAGATGCCGTTGCGGCTGGGTGATTCAGCATCATAGTTTTTGTCCAGGTTCCCGGCCAGAGCCCAGATTACAACAGGGTAGATGATGAGGATGTACCGCAGGTGTTTGTCAAGGACAAAGTTTTCCACAATAAACCTAAGAAGAGCAGAGCACATGTCCATATACTTCAGAAACATGTTCCTTTACACGTTGCTTCTTTAGCAAGTGAAGCAAACTCACCACAAAACTAACACAACAGTCAAAATAGAGTAGGAGATGGTGGCGGCATCCGTTGGAGACATCTTTGCATCATAGGTCAGTACAATGGACAGGTTGATTAGAGTGGCAATGGTCGTCCATGTCGTATATATCATCACACCGTTCTGAACCTGAGAGTAGAGTTTTTGTTAGTGACATTAGGCATTGCAGCATTGAGATTTATGTATATATCGCATGAAAAAAACCTTGGCTACAACACTAAATAAAGTATTTTCAACAGGATTCAAAAAACACTGATATGATACATATCTGCAGAAACTTATACTGTCAGTGTTTCCTTCTTTGTTGCTTAAAAACTTTGCTTTTTACACTAGTAGTGGTGACAAAAATCCACAGGGGACCTTTAAAATACTCTACTGTAAAAGGCTTCATATGCATTAATGTATAAACAGCATTTTAACCTGTTTTAATCCAAAACCTCCAGATACGGAGGCAGCATTGGGTTTTATTATTAGGTGGCATAAGAAAACCTCAGCTACAACACTGAATAAATATCTTTATCTGTAGTAAAACAAAATCATTAAAGTACAAATGTTTAATATATTCAGATCTGACAGTTTATGTGATTATTTAATTGGGTCCTTTATAATTTAAATATCCTACAGAATATTTTTTTTCATGCTCTGTAATGATCCTCAATGTGATTTCTATGATAATTGATCTTTGAACTCTTATGTTATTAATCAGTGAATTTTGCATTGCAGGTAATTTAGCTTACTTCAAGTTTTTTTCCTGATTTGGGTCAGTTTTGTTTTTGAGTTTTAAATATTTTTTTAAAAAGTATTTTTAACTGTAGTGTTTTTGCAATATTATAACAATATTTTATGTAGTTACCTTACAATAACCTTTGTGATCGTAGAGATATTCCATATTTATTATCATTTATAGCAGGAAAACTAAAAAAAAACATAAGCCTGGGTCTTAAGTTGAGGTTAAAAATGGAAAGTCCATTCATGTGTCATACTAACCAACACACGAAGGAGCCAGAGGTCTGCTCTGTGGTATTTTTTGAGCCAAGCTCCATAAATATGGATCCCGTGGCAGATGAAGCTTATCATGGAGTAGTTTGTGCAGATGACCATGATGAGAATAACCAGCGCTGGAATCATCAGCCTTCAGTGAGGGACAGAAAAAGCAGATTCGTTATGCTGTTTAGTTTCTACATGCCAATTAAAAACTACAACTTACCCTCTGTCCCAAACAAGCAGCCAGGCTATGTTGAAACACAGATTGATGCACCAACTAATGAAGAATCCATAAGGCAACACTGCAGGGCTGCAGTACACGTAACCGTAACGGTTTCTGTGAGAAAAAAAGAGCAACGCATGATCATTCAGGCTGTAAGATTCAAAGATTCACTGTGTTTATTGTCATGCACACAATGTAGAAACAAGTTTCTCTTTACAATGAAATTCTCACTTGCTGTCCACATGAATGCTGTATTGATAAGAATAAAAAATAATAGTAATAAGGTATTAAAGTTAAGATAAAATAGCCTATTTAAAGTCTAAAGTCTGTACAATGAATTGTTCAATCAGTGCAGGCTCCAGAGTTTTACCTTTATCTTTTTTCTAACTTGAAATGTCAAGTTTCTCAAATACGTTCAGACATTTTGAAGCCAAAATCGCATCCAGAATTTGCACATTTAGAACAATAACTGTGCAATTTAAGCATTCAGAGCAGCTGAATTTAGAATTTCAGGTAGACGGTATATGTAAATAACAGAAAAATCACAATGTCCCCTTTGAGATTTAAAAGTTGGCCTTAACCTCCTGAACAGGCCAGACACAATGTAAATGATCATCAGAATCAGCCAGACGTAGATGATGGTCCAGATGAAGAAGGTCCATCCTGAAGGAGTGATCTGTGTGTCAAACGACGCAGACACGTTGCCTGTGGTGCTACGGTAAGGACCTATAGAGAAAAGGGGAAAGAAATGTGAGGAACTCAACAAATATTTGTGATTTCTCAACGACCTAAGAAATTATTAACAAAGCGTTGACTCACCGATCCCAACTACAGACATTCCATTAAACACCAGGCTTATCGCAAAGCAGACGACAGACGCCGCTATCGCAAAAAGACGTCCAGGATCATGTTTTCCCATTTTAATGATCTGTGATGAATGAGAATGTCCATTTTTTGCTTTAGTTAAAAGAAAACGTGCACATAAACCTCACATGCATATGACCCTGAGGAGGGTAAATGGTCAAATAAAACACCTTCTGTTCAGACTATTACACAAGTCTTTCTCTTAGGAACTAATCTAAGCAGAATAACATGAAAACTTCCATTCTAATTAAAGTCATTTCTGTGTTCAAATTCATAGCATCCATTGGAAAGTCCGAACAGTGTAAGAACAGAAAGCTACATGCCACTTTACCGATGAAACATTGTCAAGTCCTGATAAAGTGAAACTCACCATACGTTTCTTTCCCCGTGTGAAGGACGAGTGTATCCCTGCTTGGAGGAGTGGGCTGGGTAACAAGATAGTTGTGTAAGAGCGAGGTTTACAACCTCTCTGATCATCACATGCACCTCTTATCTTGTATACATTTCTGCCACATTGCAGTCAATGATAAAAAGCTGTCAAATATTCAACCTCCCCCCAACCATTCTATAGCTGTCAACGCATTTGCTAAGCACATTTGCAGCCAACAAAAAGATATTTGAAACCATGTTGGGAATATGAATGAAAAAGCTGTTTATTGAGAACAGAAGCATAACATTATTATCCATAGTAAATATACATATAGCACTAAAAGAACATTATTTGAATTTTAGTGAGTATTGAGGCCACATGCTCTCATTAATAATGACTTTAATCTCTTTAATAACATCTGTTTTCTTTTTAATAATGACTTTAATCTTGTAACTAATGACTTTATTCTTGTAAATAATACAAAGTCCATTGTATATTTTCACATACAGTTGTTTTTTCATTACTATTTCTTTAATTCACTGTGCTAACTTTGTTCCTGTTTTTATTCGGGTATATTTTTCTCATTTTAATCAACCGATTGATCTGTTTCTAATTGTATTTTGATGCTTTTAATGCTAAGCACTTTTTGTTGAAATGTGCTTGTATATAAATAAATGTGTTTCCTTTTCTAAAATGCAGACATGTGCAAGAGTTAAGGGTTCAAATCCTTCCACAACTTCTTTATTGTGTTAATAGCAGCAAAGGCAGTCTGATGAGAGGACTTAGATGAGTTGGATGTGATTATGATGACAGTTATTTCATTTGCATGGTAATTTGTACGCAAATAGGCAATACAGTCACAAAACACAGTTAATTTTGCATATGCATTTCTTTTATTAATATATACAAAAGTAGACGGTTTCATTTTTTTATTTGAAAATGTTGATTTGTTTACACTTGAGTCTGTGAAGTCTTGGTAACATTTTAAAGACAGAGTTGTAATTTAACTCTTTAACTACTGCAGAGCAAAACAGGCAGACAGCAACATATTAATAGACAAACAGCAACATGAATCACGTTTAAACTTGAACACAAGACGCAAACATTTATATAGATATATATGGATAACGTATATATTAAAGATTATTATATTTACAAAACATGAGAGAGTATAAAACAAAACTCAAAGTGTTTATATCAATCCATGACTGGAATAAATGGATTGAGGGTCAGACAGAAATAGAGTCCATAGAACCTACAGCTACCAAGTGGGGTCGACTATCGAAACATTTCTAGTAATTATTCACATCTTTCAAGTGTCCACTCTTTTTTACCAGAAGCGGGACCTGGGCAGCATCTTTGCGGCCGCCCGGCGCTGCGCCTGCGGGCAGTACCGGCGCGTGTGCGCGCGGTCCCCGGTGGCCCCGCAGATGGGACAGGTGTAGTTCCAGAGGACGGGGCAGACGACTCTCCCGTCCTCGGATCTCAGTTTGTGTGAGCGGTACACTTTTGCGGACTCGCCGTTCTGCTTGCAGAAGCCGCAGCAGTCCGCGGAGGTGCCGCCGCAGCTGGTGTCCGACAGGCTGCTGACCGAGCTGCTCTCCACGGAGTTCTTGCAGTCCTCCGCCAGAGAAGAGGTTTGGATGTGGCCCCAAGGCGCCGTCCCCGGTTTCTTGGGCCCCTCGTGGTCTGTCTCGCCCCCAAACCGCAGATTGTCGAGAATTTTGCCCAGATTCATGTAGTCGTGCCACATGTCGAAGCAGCCGTCGGAGACTTGTCTGTGCGTATTTGTCATTTTTGGATTGGAAGGATTTTACGCGCAGTTTACGCGTCCCATATTTATAGGTGTGTGAGAATGGCGCCGAGGTGGAATGGTCTGGATTTGGGTGAGTGTGGGGTCACAAGTGTGTCAGATGGACGCAACATGTCAAAAGAAACTTTGTGGCCTTTCAAAAGATTCTGCAGTTTTGAGGATCAAAACAAAACAAGCCTTAGGGGGGCCCATCAGGCTGATCTGTGGGACACACACACACACACACACACACACACACACACACACACACACACACACAAGATAGACCCACAAGGAGTTTGGTGTTGTGGTGCATAACTATCCAACATAAACATCCAATTACTAATCCTAAATATTAATGCCAATATATATAGAGACTATTCATTCCTACAGGTAAACAGTTTAAATTTAAGAGAATTAAATTAAATCGCACATAATAACTAACTGTATCTTTATGTCTCACAATTTTCTATGCACAGTAGGCCTCTATACAAAATCATACTAGGCTTATTCAATACTATATAATTTCACACTAATATTGACCAGGGATGTTGATAATAAAATGAAGAGATTATTTATTCATTGAAACATGTTATCAAATGTGGTATAGAAATTATCTTTGGAAGTCATCTTCTGTTTGTAACTTTTGTTTTTCAGTAGGATGTGGATAATAATAATAATAATAATTATTATTATTATTATTATTATTGTAGCCTGCTATCTTTATCCTATTCTTAGTGCCGTATCACAGTCCTTTGTATTGTTATTTGTTGTGTGTGAGGAGAGGAGCCATCAGTCCACCACATCAACTGTATGATCCGCCATCAGTCCGCCTGATGGCGCGTGGCGCCGGCGCGTGCCGCCACTTCAGAAATGTATCCGAGTGAAAGTTCCTCCAAGTTCAATCGTTCACACCTGCAGCCTCTCACTCACACCAGTTTGCGACGCCGCCGCAGTGTTAGCCACACTAGCCTCCCTAATCAATTCAGTAGCTTTTTCATACACTACAGTTCGCTAAACCTTTGCATTTAATAGCAGAGGTCCCTATAATAAATGTCGAGTAAGTGTGCTAAATAAGCTAATGCTAACCTCAGCAGTGTATAGTTGGAGGCTGTTAGCGTTAAATTATCGCCAATGCTAGCTTAGCTAACGCTAGCTAACCAGGCTAATCTGTTTGACACCTGTGGTTCAACGTTAATAATTTAAGTAAAACTACAAATGCTGCGATAATTCATTATAAATAAGTCATACATTCAACAGTATAGAAGTATTATCAACTAAATGTATTAAACATAATTATTTTGTAGAAAATCAGGTTGTAACTTAAACACATTGGTACATAATTACTGATGTCATGCCACCAGCAGTATTTCACAGCTGTATTTGATTGATGTAAAGCTATTAGCATAAAATACATATATAGTAAATACATGTAACAACAATTAATGCAATACTAAGGAAAAAAATATTTGCTGATTTATTAATAACGGATACGATGGATGCAACATCATGCCTTCATAATATAATAAAGTATTTAAAATGTTTGTTACACATCTTAAAATATGTTTTACCTAAACATGACCTCATTATTTGAGCAAACTGAGTACTCATGCAAATTAGTGTTATATTTAACATTATACAGTATACTCCATTGATATGTAAGTACACATAAGAAACATCTTAATCTAGTTTAATTTGTTGAACTCAAAATATTTTATAAACTGATCATGTGTTTACCTATTAAATACTGATCAGCAAACGTATAATTATCTGTTGATAAAAAAGTGAAAAGTCATACAAAGTAAAGTACCTAAAAACCAAAAATATAACCTACATGACATGAAGGACTCTGAACTAACATGAAAAAATGAAAGAAAATAAATTTAAAGTAAAAAGAAATATTAATTATATTCTATTCAAAGTGAGAATTTGCAAATATCATTTAGTCATCTCACTTTTCTATGTAACCTTTCTTTTCAGCAATAGGATGATAATGATTATAATTTAATGTAGCTACTGTGTGTATGTTTGATGTTTTTGTTTTTTTAATGTAAACCTACAAACTATCAGCCACCAGTACACCCAGGCGCTGGGTGTCCACTTCCGAAATGTGTCAGATCAGTTCATCACCAAAGACGGACTCGTTGCAAAAGTTCATACAAGTTCACCGTAATTGGCAGATGTCAAATCCTCCTTGAAGTTGTCACTTTCAGAACATTTTCAGAACTTTCAGAACTAGAATTTTAAGGATGCTTTCCAATAATTGGACTACTAATAACAAAAGATTCCAGTTCTACAAAGTATTCCAATTCTATCTTTTGAAAATATTAAATTTGGTTTGCAACTGTAGAATTTGATAGGCTAATAATCCTAAATATTTTAGATAAATGTCATTTTCAAAATAACACCCCCTATATTTACTGCACATTTTAATGAAATAGTACTATATAAACTATATGAAATGCTGTAGGCTTAAATGTTGTAATAAGTGTTGTCTTCAAGTTATTTCTGTTTTCCTTCTATTGTATTTATTTGCATAATTACCATTGCCCCTGTCGTTCGTCAACTGTATTGTCTTCTTGTGCCCCTTATTTGTTTAGCACTATAATTATGATAATAAAAGAAGTTGTCAGTTGCCATGGTGACAGTTGTGATAGTATGGCTCCGTTTTACCACTGCGGTTACTGCTGCGCACTTACTGATATACAAAATAACACATTCGCAGCAGGCGACTGCTCCACAACATGTTTACGTGGAGGATTTATGCCGCTTCCTTTCTTTATTGCGGAAAAAAACACACGCTGCGGTTTTGTTGTTATTTACTAAAAGCAGAAACGTCGCGTGGGGTGGGGCGGGGTCTGAGTAAGCGCGGAGGGGGGGGGAGAGGGAGGGGGATGTGTTCTAATGCCACGCATGCGCAGTAACATACCGGCGACGGCTGTAGAAGCGGCGGCCTAGCGAAAGAGGGGATTACGGAGCCCAATTTGACAGGTCAGATAACAATAATTACACGAATTTAAAACCGTCTGTGTCAAAACGTTTCATATTCAGCCTCGAATTCTCGATGTCCGTGATGTTCGGTAAAATATTGGTCCGGTTTGACGCTATTGCGTAACATAACGGTAAACGTTTCAGCGCTAACGTTAGCTACGTCAGCTAGTATATTACGCTAACAACGGATATGTTATTTGAATCTAACGTTAATATTTCATTACTTTAGCATGAACACGTGTGTTTTCCCGCCTGTGATACTCAAGGGAAAAGCAGCGCCCTTAATCCGTATCGAAATATATGTTTGACCGTGTATGAAGTTAACCACGCAGTGTCAATAACGTTACATATCCCGTTAAAGCTAACGTTAACTAGCTAGCAAGTATCCTTATTTAGTATTTAGTAGAGAAATTAATCTTCTCAGACGTTAGCCGCACTTTGATTATCAGCAACAACCAGCTTTGTTGAATGACTAACTGACCAGCTATTTCTAAGAACATGGCTTAAGATACTTAATATTCATATCATTAATTACTGGTATATGTAGAACCTGAAAGCCATACTTAAATTACAGATATCTTACCAGAAAATGATTTTAGTAGGGGTTAAAGTCACCTATTGGAATATTACTTAAGTCTTAAAATATCCGATGTTTATTGTTCTTATTTGCTTTAGGTTTCAGCATATCACTTGCATAAACTGAATATTGAACCAGAATTAGCTTCCAAACTGTGATCTGATGTCACAGGTCATTTTTATCATGTTGTTTGCAGCCAATTTCCACCAAGCATCATTTTTTTTGGAAGTAAAGAAAAAGCTTAGAGGAAATTAAAGTGAAAGTTAAATATTAAAAACTTAAGTGAAGCACAGCTTCTCCTAAAATAAGTAATTACTGTAACAAAGTATGCTTACTTCATTACATTACATCACTGTAATTAATACTGTAACATCAGTATTTTTTTCTCAGTTTTTTTTAATCTGTGATGTATGTCTGCATCTTCTCAGGCTGCACAATGAGTCAGGGTAAGGACAATGCACGACTCAAGAGCTACAAGAACAAGTCTCTCAACACAGATGAGATGAGAAGAAGGAGGGAAGAGGAAGGTCTACAGCTCCGCAAACAGAAGAAGGATGAACAGGTGAGCCAGGAGCGGAGGGAGCACTTGAGACTTTGTCAGCAGTCGTTTTAATGCTCTTTATTGCAGAGGGAAGGAATTGTGACTGCTGTACAGACCAATGTTTTATAGCAATGTAAAAGTTGAGAAGAAATGCCCCAAGAAAATGTAAAAAAAAAAAAATCATTAATTTAAATACTGTTCTATTCTAGCTGTTTAAAAGGAGGAATGTTGCCACAGTGGAGGATGATGGCATCCTGGAGGATGAAGGGATGGCCGATAGCGGCTACCTGGAATCCCAGGCTAACAACATGGACCCACTCATGGTGAGAATCGTCCATTGAGTCAGAGATACGTTTATCAGGTGAGATGTGCTGGTGTTTCATTTGTTTTCTCAATTCTCCATCTCTGTGTTAAACAGGGTGGGGTGATCTCTGAGGATATGACTCAAATGATCTTCTCCACTTCTCCTGAGCAGCAACTAATAGGCACTCAGCGCTTCAGAAAACTCCTTTCTAAAGGTAAGGGTGCATTAGCTGTTCTTCGTCAATTGATTTCTGTCAAGAACGTCGGTTTTCTCCAATAAATTTAGTTTTACAATTTGAAAATCCAATTCAACCAATAGTATCATAACATTTATCTCCCAATCAAGGCAAGTGGTTCTCCACAATGGAATGGTTAACATTAGTCTCTAATTCCGTATCGCTTATCATATCACTGTAATCATCTAGTATTTGTTTTATTTCCTATTTTTAATGCCCCAGTCAAAATTCCCCCAATGTTTTTTTCCTCACCTGAATATCCGGTTTAAACCAGAAGATGTAACAATACAGACGCTAAACACCCTGGAAGTATCTTTTTATCACAAATTTCTTTGTGACCTTGCTCTTTGAAAGGTGCTCTAATAAATATACTTAATTTATTGTAAATGTTTGATATTGTGATGTTATCATGTGATTGTTGTACTTAAATCTTTTACTATTATCTATAATGCTGTAATAAGCATGGCTATGTTGTCCTTATCGCTTATTCCTACTCTGTCTCACACAGAACCTAACCCACCCATTGATGAGGTCATTGCAACTCCAGGTGTGGTGGAGCACTTTGTTGAGTTCCTGAAGAGGAAAGAAAACTGCACATTGCAGGTACTTTACCTACAAGTCTCAGTAACAGTGTTGGTGTGTGCAGGATGACTGAGCTGAGAAGGCATGAATCTTGTTAATTAAAGCAGCACATTTCCCTTGATCTTTTTTTTTTTCCTTTAACCTGTGGTATGTCATCCAGTAGGAGATAATTAAACAGTTAAAATATAACCTGTGGTCAGCATGAGGTAATATGTCTTGTATGTATTTTGAATATTATTTAGTTTGAGGCTGCGTGGGTGTTGACCAACATTGCATCAGGTACATCTCACCAGACGCGGGTGGTCATCCAGGCAGGAGCTGTGCCCATTTTCATTGAGATGCTCAGCTCAGATTTCGAAGATGTTCAAGAACAGGTAAGGAGGACTCAGACTTACCTGTGATATTCCTTTTTTTTTTATTCATTTTTGTGGGGGTGGGGGGGTAATCATGCTCTGTGTCAGCCAATTATCTTCCTTCTGAAAGTCACTTATGTGCTCTATATTTTTTAAATGGCAGCTTACACTTGACCTGCCTGAATTAACGAGATTGAATAAAACATTAAAGTGTTGATTTTAAAATATTCTAAGGAGATGTTCACATGTTAATAGAATACGACAGATATTTAGTGAATCTATTATCCTGTACAGATTCTGCTTAATGAATATTATACATTTTAATACTAACTTGAATAATTACTTTGCCCTGCAGGCAGTATGGGCCTTGGGAAACATTGCAGGAGATAGCACAGAATGCAGAGACTTCGTCATAGACTGCAACATTCTGCCTTCCCTGGTGCAGTAAGTAGCAACTCAGTGGCATATTGTCTTATTCTGTCCCCCTGACATTTGGGATTGGAGACCAAAGTCATGAATATACATTGTTTCAGGATTCTTTATCGTTTGTAAAAACCTACTTTCTTGTAGGCTATTGGCTAAACAGAACCGTCTGACAATGATGAGGAATGCAGTGTGGGCGCTCTCAAACCTGTGCAGAGGAAAGAACCCACCTCCAGACTTCACTAAGGTGATTTTCCAAGACATCACTATGGCAACAGTACAACTCCGAAATGGATTAAGTACATTTTATCTTACTTTTCAAGGTCACAGGCTGTATGAAGTAAACTCGAGTTTCTCCCACAAAACTTAACAAAACCTCTCTTTCTTTCCTGTTTTGCAGGTGTCCCCATGTCTCAGTGTGCTCTCTTGGCTGCTGTTTGTCAACGACACAGACATCCTGGCTGATGCATGCTGGGCACTGTCCTACCTATCCGATGGCCCCAACGACAAAATCCAGGCTGTTATTGACTCAGGAGTCTGCCGCAGGCTTGTGGAGTTACTGATGTAAGCCTTAAACACACAATACTGAGAGATATTTATTCTTGGAGAAACATGACCCTAGTTTGGTGCCAGCTGATAACAACCATGTTTCACTCAAACACTCTCCCACAAGTATGCACAAGTTGTCACCACTACATGGCTGCATTATGAACATTATGATGACACTTTTCAAGTTTGACCAACTGTATTTGCATTACCAACAAACAAATACCTTCCCTTTTTATTTGGAAATCTCTGTTCAGGATACTTGTACTGATATTTATACACCACAAACAGTCCCAATACAGGATACTTGTACTGATATTTATACACCACAAACAGTCCCAATACTAACATACTGTATGATGAAATGCCATAATATAACACACTGATTGCAACTCTTGTTCCAGGCACACTGATTATAAGGTGGTATCCCCTGCACTGCGTGCTGTTGGTAACATAGTCACAGGAGATGATTTACAGACACAGGTAATGGCAGCATGAAAACACACTCGCACATGAAGTTGTGCTACCTCAATAGAAGGTAATTGAATATTTCTGACTTAATTTGTGCTATGGCCCCAGGTGATCCTAAACTGTTCAGCGCTGCAGTCCCTACTTCACCTTCTGAGTAGCCCCAAGGAGTCCATCAAGAAGGAAGCCTGCTGGACAATCTCCAACATCACTGCAGGGAATCGAGCACAAATACAGGTCTGTGTGCTGCATGTGTTTCTGTGTTTATAAAAAAATACTCTCAAGATTTAAGGGTTTGTAAAGGGAGCGCTTCTAATTATTTTCCTTCCTTTTTGCAGATGGTGATCGATGCAGGTCTGCTGCCTCCTCTCATCACTATCCTGCAAGTAGCCGAGTTTCGCACAAGAAAGGAGGCAGCCTGGGCCATTACCAATGCCACCTCGGGGGGCTCTGCAGAGCAGATCAGGTTGGATTTCTGATGGACATAACATATCTGAATAGTACATGTCATAAAATATAATATTATACATAATATATAATATGTGGGCTCTTCAAGCTCTCACAGCCATTAAATACTAGTATGTTCTTCATAGATGATGTGAGATTATGAGTAATAAGAGCTAATGGTTCACTCACTCCACAGATCAGAACAAATACACAGCATTTAGCACCTTAAACAAAAAACACTAATGAAGATGTTAAACCTTCCATCATTCACAAAATATATAATATATGATAGAGGTAATTGAAGTACATGATATATGGAAATGAGCCTTGCTTCAGTTATTAGGATGACTCTGGTATAGTTTGATTTATTTCTGCACTATATGCAGTTTGCTGAATATGTTTTGATTACTAGTAAAAATATAATTATTCTCTCTGTATTATACCGTAATAAAACTTTTGTTTGTGTATGTGCTGCCCCCTACAGGCACCTAGTGGAACTTGGGTGCATTAAACCTCTGTGTGATCTGCTCACACTCATGGACTCCAAAATAGTGCAGGTGGCTCTGAACGGCTTAGAGAACATCCTGCGACTGGGAGAGCTGGAGGCCAAGAGGGGAGGAGGCATCAACCCCTACTGCGCACGAATTGAAGAGGCCTATGGTAAAAGAGCACAATTTGAATAAAATGAGTTCATATACCTGGAAAAACAAGCGTAGACATTTGAGACGGAAGATCTTCAAAATGAACTGCTCCAATTCACCACATAAATGTACATTTGTCAGATATTAGACCTCTGGGGGTGAAACCCATCTGCATTTGCACATTTTGTGAGGAAGTCATAACTTGATGATCTACAAAGATTTCTCCACATTATTCAAATATGACATTGATGCACAGCCCATTCTGCATTCTGGCATTTCAGAGAAAAGACTGTTTTATTCAAACTAAGAATTTAATCCAAAAGCAAAACAAAAAAGTAGAGTATTAACAGCAAACTAACTTAATGGAGCTCAGTTGCACATGATCAATATGTAATAGAAGTTCCATAAACCAAATGTTTGATGTTGACCAATTCATTGATTTAATTTATGCTTAAATCTTGCAGTATACTTGCTAATTACTAAATCATCAATAACAAACGTGAGTAAAGAATGCTGAAGATTATGCTGCTTTTCGACTGACATGCCGAGTCAAACCAAGTCAGCATGTATTCATGGAAAAATGTACAAGACTGTTCCTGGTAATTGAGACACTGTAACCAGAGAGTGGTTATCTGTCTTTTTTTCTTGATAAATTAAATATGACTAATCAATATTGTAAATTGTTGAAAAGCAATTTTATGTTTAAATTGCAATATTCCCCTCTTCTCCATCAGGTCTGGACAAGCTGGAGTTCCTGCAGGGCCACGAGAACCAGGAGATCTACCAGAAAGCCTTCGACCTGATCGAGCGCTACTTCAACACTGAAGACGAGGACCCGTCTCTGGCTCCAGCTGTGGACCTGCAGCAGCAGCAGTTCCTCTTCCAGCAGTGCGAGGCCCCGATGGAAGGCTTCCAGCTATAATGCTAAATCCTCCACCGTGCTCCACCTTCATCCTCACCTCCGCTCATTTCTCTCACTCTCTGCCCACCGCCGAGATCAAGGGCGACAGCAACCCTAGGGCCCCCCCCTCCTTCCTTACCTTCTCATTGTCGGAGAGATTGATTAATCATTATCATGATTATGAAAAATGTAATCTTAGAGGAGCACATGTGTGTGCGTACGTCCAACGTGGGTCAAGTTCTGCAGTCTTGTCAGCCAGTTTGTGAAGGTTTCACTCATCATTCTGTTGTGCGTTGAGCTCAGTTTCGGCGCCTATCTCCTTAGCAACCACTTGCTCAGGCTCCAGCGTCTCCTACTGCTTCCCAACAGGTCACTGTATCACCATCCCCGTCTTATGGTTTTTGGATTTTCCTCCTCAGCTCATCCCAAATCAAAAGCCCCGCCCTCCTTCCCATGTTCCCCAGAAGATTGACGATCCCTGCAGGAGATAGGACTGCACAGCTTGTCTGATTGAAGCATTAATGACTCACAAGACAGACAAACATGGACATTATTTTTTCCTTCCTACACACACACACACACACACAAACACACGACACACACACACATAGAGAAGAATGATCTAACCTAAACACTGGACTGACCATGAGACGTTGTCCACGTTTGACTGTGGTCACTGGACTGAACTGCCCACAGCGGGGCCTGAAGGACTCAACTGACCTCTACGAAAGGCACTTAAACGACTCTTAAAACTTACAAATGGGGGTGAAATCCTTCACTTCTGCTCTCCAGCCATTGGATAAGTGACCACAGATGGACAAATTAGGAACTTGACTGTGTCGCTGAGGGGTGGAGCTTGTCAGCGACAAACCAGGCTGCTTGCGTTCCCTCCTGGATCTTCATATCATGCATTCCTTCATCCAGTAACGGGACTTCCTACCTGCACAAGCTCCATCCTGAAGAGCTTTTTTGACTGCCTCCTGCCTCTGGTGTGATGTGAATAACCCCATGGATCCATGGGAAATTGGAGTCTTCCCTCGCACTGAGACAATTGGACAGACTTGGACAAGACAAAACAAGACTATTGAAAACCCTGGGATCTGTGCAAAAGCAGACCAGCGGGAATTTTTATTATCTTACCATAATTTCATTTCATTTGCAGCACTTTAGTTCAGGACTGATGCCGGCTCATTGAGAATATACCGTAGTTTTTACATTAACTATTTAATTGGTTGATGACACGGCTCTTCCCTCCTCAGGAAGCAAGGTGTAAAGAGGCGGTGGTCTGTATCCTCGGTCCCTTTCTGGTTTGACAAGGATTACAACGTACTTCACTGTTTACCCCTCCCACAAAGGGACTCAAGCATATTGTGGACTGAAACTGTTAGCACACTAATTACAATCAGTAGATCATACTGCCTCAGCAAAGCTAGAACAACTTCATCCTGACTAAGAAAGTTCTACCAATCAGACTCTGGAAAATTGGCACCGTCGCTGTGAGCAGGCGAAAACATGGCTCTCCCACCCATGTTCAGGTAGTATTTCAGGTTCTATTTGATCATGCCAAATCATTGACGCGTATATATCAGCTTTTTGGGTTATGAAGACATGTTTTTCCTTTTTCTTTGGTTCGGGGTTAGCATCTTTCACGTTGCTGATGGTGCCATAATCCTTATTCTACAGAAATCCTTCCAGATAATTTCAACAAAAATCCAGATTAAAACTTGAAAAATACTGGTGATCACCTTAGTTAGCTGAACTGAATGTTTACCAAGTCCTCTTCTTTACATTGCTTACTTTTGTCTAAGTCTCTTTAAGAGATGACCAGCTCTACATGTTCATTACTGTTTGTTGTATTGAGTTTGTGCAACTGTCCCCTGTTATGCCATTTGCATAAAAGCTGTTTCATGAACTACTGTCTAAGTGAATACGTTTCATTGCAGTTGATGACGAAAAGCTAAAGGAACGGCCGTGCTTGAGTTAAGTCTGCAACTGTTATTTTTATTATGAAGTCATCAGATTTATCTTTTGGGACAAAAGTTTGGTCTTTTAAAATGTCATGAGTGGAAAAAGGTCACAGTTGCCCAGAGCTAGAGGTGACGTCTTTCACTGCGTGTTTTATTGAACCCAAAAGTCCAAAAACGTCTAGTTCACTGCCAGAAATCAAGTAAGAATTCTCATTTGAGAAGGTGGATCTAGTGGCATTTTTGCTTTAAAAGATTAATCGTCAAAATTCGAGATCTTAATTTTGTCATGTGACACAACATGCATTAGAACTCTAAACTGAACACACTGCATACTGGACATAAGAATGAACCAATAGCCACATTCTCAGTATTTATCTCACACACATTCATCAAAAGATGTCTGTTTTTATTAACCTTGGAGATGCAGTGAAACAAAAAATTAAATCAAATCTGACGAAATGTTACTTTATTGAACTGATTTTTCTGGTGCTCACTATATACAAACAGACATCACATAACATGATGATCAGGACAGGAGGACAAACCGTGGTGTATATGGATCATTCACTTCTCATCAGAAAAAATGAAGAGCAGTTGAAACCTTTAATGCTGGACTACTGTCTTCACAAGAGGTAAATCTAATGCCTAAAGCAGAACAGTGACAGCTTGAGACGTGTTGAAACTTCTATAGAAGCTCTGTCAAAGTATTTTTTAAGCCTAATGGGAAATCATACCTCGGTTTAAAAGGTTTCTTGTCCGGCACCCACGAGTCACTGTGGGTTTAGATTTCCTCACTGAAAGGTTAGTGCTGTTTCCTCAAACAGGTGCTAGTTTATACCTTCAATTAACTCACTCAAAAGAAAAAGGGGAAAAAAAAAAACATGCCCCGTGTTTAAAAATTCTTAAATAACCTGTAGTCGTCTCCTCGACTGCTCTAAAATACTTTGGCTGTTCGACTTCAGTGGAGAGGATACAGACTGTAGAGCAGGAACAGGGATACTATCGGCCCAGTATTTGGTGAAAATGACACTTTGTTTTGTGGGGGGGGGATTCTTATCCCTTACTGAGTCTTCCCAGACAAAGAAAGAGCAGCTTCCTTCTCTCTTTCAAATTCCTCCTTCCATTTAGCTTTCTTCTCCATGTTTTGACTCGTCAGAGAAATGTTGTCACGTGCAGCCTATAATGAGAAAAGCTGACGTTTATATTCGCACTGAAATGCATCAGAAACAGTGACTTAAGGCCCCACTACGTTTACACCTTGAGTCAACATTACCGATGCCCATATCGCACGACATCTACATTTATCAGCAAAATTTATCATCAGTGCTTACAAAAGGTTGAATACACATTTTACTAGATTAATAAAGGAAGACTCCAGAAAACAAATCTAATAATACTCATAGTAATACTCTAATACAGTGGTTCTCAAAGCGGGTTCCCAGAAAAAAGTTGAATTTATTTTCATGTATGACCATTTGTATGGCGGCCTGCCATAATTTAAATAATTATAGATTATTGGATTTCAAATTTGATATACTGGAGGTGAAAATGAATGGTGCAAGTAAATAAATACAATGGAAAATCAAATAAATGTGAAAATAATACATTGATAAATTCATTTTAGGAATTAATTGAATGGAAAATTAAATATGGACATTTACTGGTAAAGTACAGTCATTTATGGATTTATTTTTTCTTGATTATGTAAGTTTCAATCCTCTATAATTTTGGAATTGGGTTTCTGACGCTTTCTTTTAGAAAACATCTTAAAGCGCAAGTCTCATCAGATGGAGTCAATGGTCTAGTGGAAAAGGTTTGAATCATTGCTCTAATATGTCGCTGTGTTAACTTGGTGACGAGTCCCAATCAATGCTTCCTGTTTACACCAGCATGCATGTGAATTATCATAGTACGTGCGTTTATAAGCATTTTAATATCGACAAGGATTCATCTTGAAAAGTCCCTTCACCTTTTATACAGATACTGGAGAGAAAAAAAAACAACACATGCAAAACACTTGTCACTCACCTTTTTGCCCATGTAGATCATCACCACACAGGCTCCTATCGTGGCCACCATCATCAAACAGCAGACTTTCACTCGGATTCTGTTTCTGGCGCCATTGACCATATCAATCCTGTGGCACAGGCAGGTGTCCAAACATCAAAAACTGAAAACGATGTGGAAGACATCCATCAGTGTGTACAGAAAAGGTTTTTTTTGTTTTTTAAATACTGGGTGGTCTGCAGTTTGTAAACCGTGATAATCTGTTTTTTTTTTTTTTTTTTTTTAAATCACAGCAGCAGATCTGATTTCGATCTCCACCCTGGAACTGCTTGTAATTACCTCGAAGCAGACGCCTCATTAGACCTGCGGCCGTGTTGGATGACCAGCAGTGAGTTAGCTCTGTTCCTGTGATGTAACCTTAACTAATGCAAAGCACCAATCGGAGGCGAGCGTGCAGGGTGGTCTGGTATAAACAGGAAGAGGCCACTCACGACACGAATTCTGGTATCTGGTCTGCTGTCTTAAAGCGTCCCGACCAGATCAACATCCTCTTGTCCATCGGGGAGGGTTTGAAGCCCGGGACTTTGAACCCGACGTGAGCCTCTAAGAGAATGAACAGAGAACACTTTAGGTACGTAAATCTGTAAAAACAAGAAACGGTTCATCAAGAACCAGAACAGAAAAGGTCATCGGCTCAAACCGTGACCCCCTGTGTCCCCCTTTTTCTTTGGGACTTCAGAAACTTTGGACTTGTAGCTGTGAATATCTGAATTAGATTGTGAGAGAATCTACCTGGTGCTGGAGTCGCCGGTGAAGACTCTGCTTTGACCTCCTGAGGTTTATTGCACATCCCTCTGTGGCTCCACGTCTCACTGACCTGTCTGCACCTCTGACCTGTCAACATATTAAAATACGCAGAAAGAAAATCACAACCACAATTAGGGATTTGATTATAGTAAATGAAAGAAGCTAATTATAAAATCTGTTAGTACAAAATTCACATGCTCCTTAAGCTCCGTAACACCTTATGGTGTTAATTCAACTTTTCCCGGTTGACTGTTGTGTTATTCAGCTAAACATGTTCTTTTCACTGGGTGGTTTAAAAAGAAAAAAAGACAAATATGATCACACAAGTATGATGGTGACTTTACATTGTACCAGAAAGAAAGAGTAGATTCGCCTCAATTAGGTGATGTGTAAAACTTGAAACTCAGAACTGGCACAAATAAAATTCTATCCAGATGTTTCCTAGATTCTTACATTGAACAGTGTTGAGTTAATGGACAGACAAGAATAAATCAGCATCATATGAATATGAAAAAAAAAACGTTCCAATGTTTACTTAAAAAAAGTGAACGTGTCCTTTAATAAGCACATAATCACATTAACGCGTCAGAAACCGGCAAAGACAACCTGACGCCAGCTTTTACAACAGGACTACACCTAAAACATCCGTAAATATCGTATAATAATAAAACAGTCATCGAGAACATAATGTCTTTATTTGACGCTTTACAACACGGGAACAACCCAGGACTGTGAACACACGGAAACTACCGAGAAACACCTCTTTTATAGCGTAATAGATGAATAACACGGTGTTTAAATTGAATTGCAGTCATTTATGTTTTAAAAAGCGGTGTAGTAGTAGATATTTAATCAAAAGAAACACAGAAATTCAAGTTTATAATTATACGAACCTAAGAGGTTTCCGATTGAAAGGCGAGACCTGACGAGATTCATGTTGCCTTTTTAATAAAGTAAAAAAAAAAAAGGTTTAAATGAGTCTACCACGCCATGAAACTGCGTGAAAACATTCAAACTATGTCAGATGTTGAAAGTCAAGTCGCCGCAGCTGCGTGAACTGTATATACTGACCGTCAGGACCCCGTCATATAATCACAGGAGCCCGTGCTGGGCGCCTGATTGAAATGATCATTAAATAATTATGTGATTGAAACCGCATGAGTGGAGCAGGGCAATCTTCCAGCATGAAGTCCAATCAAAGCTCATTGACAAAGGATTTAGACTAATTTAATGTTGGGATGTAGACTGGTTAAGATTGAAAAAAACAAGTAGCTGTATATCCGTGAAAGGAGTAAATCTGTGGAATAGCTGCGACAAAGGATTACAAAATCTGTGGTTCTAATTAAAAAATAAATCAAATCCAAGGTTGTATATATAAATATAAAACTGTATTATGATTTATATATATATATATATATATATATATATATATATATATATATATATATATATATATATATATATATATATAAACTTGCTTCTCTGTTTGATTTTAACAGGTTGCAAATTGTATGATTACAATATATGACAATACAATATATTACTATATTATCCGTTACAGCAAACTTATAATACACCTCTGCTGGAAAGTAACTAAGTACATTTACTTAAATACTGTATTTAAGTACACTTTCTGAAATATGTGTACTTGGGTTTTTTCAGCTGATGCTACATAATAGGCTACTTAACGCAACTATGGAGCTGGAAATATTGTACTTTCTACTTCACTACATTTATCTGACAGCTCTAGTTAATTTACAGATAATATTTTGCATGACATGTCTAGACTATAATTTAATATTCTATTTTCTATTTTTTTTTTAAATGTGCTATGCACTTTGTGATATTAAATATCTCTAATTAGCTCCATGTTGAACTAAAACATTAAAATGCTCACGTTTTTAGTGATTAAAACAAGTTGTATAGTGTAATAATACTGATAATAACTGTACTTTTGCAACAATTTTACTTTTGTCACATTTTCATTCAGGACTTTTATCTGTTATTGAGTATTTTTGACAATGTTTCTTATACCACCGTCTGTGCCATTTGTTAGATGGCACATGCATTAAATCATACAACAGCTAAATTACTACCAGTTGCCAATTGGGGAGACAATACATAGACCCTTTAAATAGATAGCCCCTATAACGTGGTTTATTTATCTTGACCGAGGTGCATTTCGTTCAGGCAGTTGACCGGTCACCTTCTCGCTGTGACGAGACAGGACCGCGCAGTCAACTATGGCGGCGCGTGATGGGACTTTAAACTGTGAGGACTTTTCAATGTTTCAGGTAATTTACAGCTTTGATTCTAACGGAGGTTTTTATCTATTATTGCAAACGTGTCATTTAACCGCAGCGACCCGAACCGAGGCCGTGGAGTTTATTCCCCGTGTATTGATCTCTGGAGCTCCCACTGTCATCAATGTCTTTCTGTGTCCACTAGTGGGAAGTAACGAAGTAACGTTACAGTTACTGAAGTAACGCTATTGTTTTTATACCTTATATTTTATGTTTTCACTCTATTTCAAAGGGAAATATTGTGATTTCTGCTCCGTTGTTTATCTGACAGTTTTACTTACTTTACAGATGAGATTCAGATAAAACTAGTGGTTTCAAATTTCCTTTTATTTTTCATTTTTGACGTCTTATAAACAGCAATGTGACTCACATGAGTTGTTGACCAAATACAATAAATACAAAATTGTGATTTTTTTTAGTAACTTCTCACATGGTTTAATTGCAAATTGTTCCAGTGATCTAATATTTCACCAAAAAAAAAATTAACACTATGAAGATTTGTTTATCAGAGCTTGCTTTTTTTTTCTTCTTTCCTCTCTCATTAATCATCTAATGACCCCTAACATTTATCTGCTGACACTTTGGCCTTCATGACCGTGGAGCTAATATTGGATCAAATGTTTTGCCAGTTCACCATTTTAAATATGTCAGAAACATGTTGTTACAAAATCACCTCTCGTTTTGTTCATTATTTTTTCATGACCTTCTTAGAGTGTGGGCGCCTAAGCCACAATGTGATGTAATTTTGTTGCTCCCAGTCCTGTCTAAAAGAGCTTCCACTAAACAGGCATGGAAATTACAACAGTTTTAGCCATGCATTATATTCTTGCATTGTGTGCAAATGGAAATTTGTCACTGAAAGCATTTTTTTTTACTCCCAATCATGTGGCGTGGCAAATTCCTACATTCCTTGAAGGCAGCATAATGGGGGCAGGTCTGAAGATGTCTGTCATTATTCAACACCCCTTAAAGCTGATGCTATGCCCCCCCACACTAGATCAGGCTCAGAAGTTATAAGTATTATTAATATATTATATATATATAATATATTTAAACTGTTAAAAATAACATCTACATCTGAAAAGATGCAGCATGCATATCATAGTGTATCATAATTATATTTAACCTGAAAATCAAAAGTATACACTTGTTTTTATTTTGAGTACTTTGATGTATTTCTTAGAATTCAAGATCAAATCTTAAAATTTAAGTTTCAATTTTTTATTTTTTCCACGTACAAACATGACCCCCCCCCACCCCTCCCTCACAGGATTAACATTCTACTCAGTGACGTATCATTGCACCTCCAGATTTGCCAAATTTTTAGGGGTCCACAAGCCACAAAAAGATGAAAATAACTTAAAATGAGGTGAACCATTCGGTGCAAGGGGAAAAAAAGTCGTCAACCATTTTTTCAATCTTTTTGCTGCTTCAGTTCCATATCTACCAATGCTTGTACCAATCTGCCATGTCGTTGGAAGCCTTCATTATCTGTGCTGCTTCTACTTAAACTGCCACTTCTCTCTGAGGGTGAATCTGTGCCGTGTGTTTGTCAGGAGGTGCTGAAGGTGATGCGAACCATAGACGACCGCATCGTCCATTCCCTGAACACCACCGTGCCCACAGTCTCCTTCTCAGGCAAAGTGGACGCTACGCAAACATGCAAACAACTCTATGAATCTGTAAGTGTGTCGCCATTCCTTTTTTTTTTCCAGTATGAGAGCGTGACCTCGTGGCCTTTTCGCAGTAATGACCCTCCTAAGCAGCCGTGTTTCTTACCCCACAGATGATGGAGGCCCACCTGAGTAGAGACAAAGCCATCAAGGCCTGTATAGCCCAGACATCTGAGGTGGTGGGGCAGCTGCGTGAGGAAAGAGCGAAGGACAAAGAAAACCTGGCGCTCATCAAACAGCTCAGAAAGGAGCAGACCAAAGTAATTCCTGTTTCTAACACTAGAGGGCGTCAAATACAAGGATGTGAGCAGGGCATTTATATGGCACTTATACAAGTCAAATGCAAGTAAAATTAAAACAAAGTTACTGGTAAAATGGAAAGAAACCTATTTAATAACACCCACTTTAAAAGAATAAACTGAATAAGACAATCATAAAGAGATAGTTGATGGTAATTAATTAGGCCTCATTTGGACAAAGCAAAGGTTTAAACATATACCCAAATCACAAAAAGGCAGTAGGTAGTTGTAGTTTTTCATTTATGGTGATCAAAGCGCTTAAAACGTGACATTTATAAACTCCAGAGACAATGTGAATTCACACCAACAATGTCCCCGTCACTCATTGACCTCCGATGAAGAAAATGATACTGAGCTGCATTATGGGAAATGTAGTAATCAGGGATTCTGTCATATAAAAGACTGGAAATCAGGATATTTTGACGTGTTGCTCAGATATTAAATATTATTTTTTTAAATCTGTTTCTTGTGAGTCCCACAACTTCACGAAACTTCAACTATCATTTTCCAGCACCTACAACATTTGTTCCTCTTCCCTTTCCTCCAGTTAAAGCTTATGCAATCTGAGCTGAATGTCGAAGAAGTCGTCAACGATAGAAGTCTGAAGGTACGTTCGCTGTAATTTATCCACAGCGTTCTATAATCCTTCATTAATGATCTTTAACTCACTTCTTTTTTTTCCTCTGTTAAGGTTTTTAGTGAAAGGTGCCGAATCCACTACATGCCCCCGAAGGTGAAGTGAAGCTGTTGTGTGACGAGAGAGAGAGATCCGCTTCACACGAGGGTTGAATCCAGACTGGAGGTGAAAACGTGACCTGCTGCTGTGCCGACTGCAGGCCGATCGCCACCCGGACCACTCTGACCTCTTCTCCATCACATCCATATTCCATTGTGTTTGTGGTATCACGTTACCACCGCTGTAAACTGTCATCCCGTGTGCTTCTTTAATGAGAAACGTTGTACAAAAGGTTTTTTTTAAAGATAATGTGAAGCTTGTCGTCTGTTGTTTTCGTTTCATTTGGTATTTATTTACAAAGCAACATTTAAAAATAGATAAATTAAATTTATATACAGTAGTGTTCAAAATCATAGCAGTCCATTGTCCAAACTATTCACCAGCAGCTGCAGTAGATTCTCAGAAAACCGAGACCCTGTATTCGTGATACGCACACTCTTAAGGCTGTGACATTGATCAATTAGTTGAAAGAGTGTGTTCAAAAATAGCTAGTATTATATTATAATAATAAATCTCAAGGGTGATTCCTCTTCAGCATAATTCAACGTGACCTCGTTGAGTATTTTGATATATGCAAACTGATCCATGTGATAAATAGTGACACCATAGTAAGAGAGACAGGCCCATATCACGATGCTTCACTGTCTTCAGACTGAACTGTGGCTTGAATTCAGAGTTCAGGGGTTGTCTCACAAACTGTCTGCAGCCCTTAGACCCCAAAAGAACAATTTTACTCATCAGTCCACAAAACCTTCCTCCGTTTCTCTTTAGGCCGCTTGACGTGTTCTTTGGCATCTTGGAACCTCTTCGGCACGTCTTTTTATTAACAGAGGGGCTTTGCAGGGATTCTTTTAAATAGATTAGCTTCACACAGACGTTAAACTGTCACGGCATTTACAGGGAAATCCAGTCTGATCATCCTGGAGCTGATTATTGGCCATTCTGGTTATTCTTCCATCAATTCTGATGGTCGTCTTCCATTTTAAGGCATTGGGGATCATTTTAGATGAACAGCCTATAATTTTCTACACATCTTTATAAGTTTCCCCTTATGAAAATATATTGTTCTTCTGAACGACCCATTTTCCTCAGGCCCCTTAAATAGGGGCCACCTGATTCACACTGTTCTCTCATAATTGAATACACCCCTTTCAACTAATTGCACAGCCTTAGGAGCGTGCATAGCAATGCTGGATCTTGTTGGTTTTCTGCAAATCTACTGCACCTGCTGGTAAGTAGTTTGCCCTGTAGCAATACAAAATATTATAAAAACCTGGATTAACCTGGTTAGTCCCATTTGGGCTGACATTTTGAACATGCAGCTACATGTGGCCATTTAAGCAGCAGGCAGACTTGGGTTAAGGTCTTTGTTCCAGCTCACACAGAAAAAAGAAGCAGTCGCAAAAGCAGCATTGTATCGTTTCTGATGCTTGCTTTATTCATTTTTTACACCAATATTTGACAGTTACTTTACAGTAAATGAATATTGTTGTGTAGAATGACTCCAGAACCAAGTATCTTGAGAAGCGTTGAGACGGGGGATGTGATCACAGGAAAGGTACGAGGGGGGAGTCTCTGGTTTGATGCTGCTGTACACCCCTCAGACTAACCTGGCCTCCATAAACTGGAAGAGCTTCGAAGACGAGCACATTAATGTAGCTGCTTCCTCCGACATGAACCTGCAGGAATGAAGAAAACAGGACATAAACATATGATTTGATCTGTTGCAATGTCACAATGAAGTTTCTTTGTAGAAATCTCAGGTTTCATCTCTCAAACAACTCAGAAAAGAAAAATATCACATTATTCATCACCTTAATGAGGAAGTTTAATCCAGCCACAAGCTGCTCCTTGTATTCAACGGCTTGAAACTCTTTATAGTTCATCCCTGTTTCCTTCTCTACTTGGCTCTTCACCTGTTAACGAAGGAAATAACCACAAATCCAGAATCAGATGGACACCAGTGTTGGAGATGTGAAGGAGATAGTCTGATAACTCACCTGATCACAAAGCTTCTGAGTTTCCGCAGTGGCTTTTTGCGTCGGACCATAACCTCCAACCAGGACATCGGCTACGATGAGGTTCACCAGAACCACCAAAGTAGTGAACAGAATGGCTTTAAGAGTCATGATGCGAGGCCGGTCGTCAGCTGTCAGGGTTTACGAGTCTGGATGCAAGTGGTCAGTTTGAACATTTCACCTGTATTTATACTGTGCAGCTGCAGCTGGAAGGTTCCCCCCTTCATGTTGGGTGGAGCTATACCACATTATGTGATAAGGTTTTTTCCCCTTAAATTTTGATGTTTGTGTTCTTGCAATGTACAGTCTGAGCTATTTTAATGAGTAAACCAGACCTAAGTTTCAATTATTTCTATTGATTTGATGATGAAGGCATGTGCCCTAAAGTTGTGGTGTAATTCTCCATAAATCCAACAGGAGAGCCAGTGTGGGTGCAGGTCTTTGTTCCAACCAAGCAGTTACACACCTGATTCTACCAATCAACCATTAGGGCCCTTGCTGTGGAGCTTCATTAGTAGAATCAGGTGTGTAACTGCTTCAGGGACAATTATTGTGATCTGACACAGGCTTCAAACTAATAATGACACGTCTTTCCCAACAGCTCAAACAATTATTATTTATTTCCTCTCATCAAAGTTGTTTCTTTATAGTCAACAGAGCATTTTGACCACTTTATAATAGATCAAAAGTCTGTATAAACATGCATTTTATATTAATGGGGTGGGAGGGAGACATGTCCTCTTTTTTTAAATACTGTTTTAGCCCCCTACACACACACTTTCAAACAGAGATTTGGACTTAAATCGCACATGATAACCCCACCTTGACTTTGACTTAAGAACAATCGTTGTAATATTTGTCGGCAGATTAACATCAAGATAATATCTGACGAGACGATGTCGCTGCAACTTCTTATCTGCTCTGTCAGCTCAGCAGTCTGTCAGGGCTGAGCTCCATCCTCTGCACACACACACACACACACACACACACACACACACACACACGCTGTGGGCAACAGCTGTACCTGCATAACTCAATATGTGAAGTTTAGTAAAGTTATTTGTTAAACAATATATATTCATATTCTTATGTTTAGTATTTTAACAGCCTTGAGGCAGAGTAAAACACTAAAATGATCAGACAAGCTGGAAATAATGTGTTTCTCTTGCTTGTTTCTGTTGCACTTTAATATATTTTGTTATATTTTAAATTTTTACCAGTTTATAAAAGCATGATGAAATCCAAACATTTGTTATAAAATAACCAACAATCTCAACACTGTGTGTTCTATTATTCTTCATATATAAAAGAAATAAAAATATATTTTTGCTCTAAATTCTTTGGTTCGCTACTTACATATTGACATCTGCACTATAGTTTTCAGGTCGTTTGCTGGTGGATACTATTCCACATCTTATATGAAACTGCATAACGTTCACATAACTTTCAAAGAAGCAAGAAACGTTACATATGTCAAGCAGAAAATCTTTTAAAGCACATTCTGAACGTATTATAAAAGGAGCAGGGTTAAGAGCCTTAAAATGAAACATCAACTTCAAAATACCCTTATTCCACTGATGCTAAGCTAAGCTAACTCCCATAGATATAAATAGATGAATACTATATTGATTGCAAAGGGGAAATTAAGATCCAAGGAGTGTGATTTTGACTGAATGATGCTTAAAAGAAACAACATAACCCTCTTGACAAATAAAACACAAGCATTGCTGTACATATCTATATTTATATGTGATTTTACCAGATAGTAACCTGGAAAGAACAGTAGAACGATGACAGGCAACAAGTGTAATGTATTTCCCTCGTTTCTGTTGCACTGACATGAGAGTTGAACACCATCAGAAGCTGACTATAAATACATGTGCTAGTTATATAATTAGAATATCATGAAAAAGTTGATTTATTTCAATAATTCCATTCAAAAAGTGAAACGTGTGTAATGTATACATTCATATAACAATGATATTGATGATTGTAACTGACCTAACTAATGATTGTAATGAAAACCCCAAATTGAGTATCTCAGAAAATTAGAATATTGTGGAAAGGTTCAATATTGAAGACGCCTGGTGCCACAATCTATTCAGCTAATTAATTAAAACGCCTGCAAAGGCCTTTAAATGGTCTCAGCCAAGACGATCATGGACACCTTGCACATGGAGAGCAGGACATAAAAGTCATAAATAAGTCATTGATTAAGGGGCTGGCTGTTCACAGAGCTCTGTGTCCAAGCACAGGCGAAGGGAAGGAAAAGATGTGGTAGAAAAAAATTGCACAAGCAATAGGGATAACCACACTTAGTTAAGGTTTGTATGAAATCAAATAAACCACAATGGTCCTTCCTAACCACTCTGCATCAATCTGTAATCTTTCTCACACAGAAAAAGCAGCAGTTGCAAAAATCACAAGAAACTATTTTATCGTTTCTGATGCTTGCTTTATTTGTTTTTACACCAAATATTTGACAGTTACTTTACAGTAAATGAATTCTGTTGTGTAGAATGACTCTTGAGAGGCGTTGAGACAGGGATGTGATCACAGGAAAGGTACGAGGGGGGAGTCTCTGGTTTGATGCTGCTGTACACCCCTCAGACTAACCTGGCCTCCATTAGCTGGAAGAGCCTTGAAGACAAGCAGGTTAATGTAGCTGCTTCCTCCGACATGAACCTGCAGGAATGAAGAAAACAGGACATAAATATATGATCTGATCTGTTTCAATGTCACAATGAATTCGGTTCATATTGTTACATGACTATACACAAGTAAAAATCTCAGGTTTTCATCTCATCATGTTATTCATCACCTTAATGAGGAAGTTTGTTCCAGCCACAAGTTGATCCTTGTATTCAACGGCTTGGAAATCTTTATAGTTCATCCCTGTTTCCTTCTCTACTTGGCTCTTCACCTGTTAACGAAGGAAATAACCACAAATCCAGAATCAGATGGACACCAGTGTCTGTGGAGATGTGAAGGAGATAGTCTGATAACTCACCTCATCACAAAGCTTCTGAGTTTCCCCGGTTGCTTTGTGCGTCTCACTATAACTTCCCATCAGGACTTGATCGGCTACGATGAGGTTCACCAGAACCACCAAAGTAGTGAACAGAATGGCTTTAAGAGTCATGATGCGAGGCCGGTCGTCAGCTGTCGGGGTTTACGAGTCTGGATGCAAGCGCTCAGTTTCAACATTCCACCCGTTTTTATACTGTGTTCTTCCCTTCGTAGTGGGTGGGGCTATACGACGTTATGTAATAAGACGACCATTGACACCTTGCACATGGAGGGCAGGACACAAAAGGTCATTGCTAGAGTTGTCCACAGAGCTGTGTTCCAGCACATTAATAGACAGGCGAAGGGAAGGAAAAGATGTGGTAGAAAATACTGTACAAGCAATAGGGATAACCGCACCTCACAACAGAGTGGTGCTGTTGAATTCCTGGATTTGGTGACATTGTAGTTAAAAATCACACATGATTTAAATTGACTGGTTTAAGTTCAGGTTTGAATCTTCCCAACCGCTCACATTCACACACAGTAGAATTCATTAGAAGCTTTTAGATCACTGCATTAAAGGTTTAAACCTACTGGTGTAAACGCTTCTTTCAGACATGTGCCAGTATTTAGTTTCATTATTTCTATCATTTCTGTTTTTACATATCGTGTGTAGATGATTTTATTGTCGTTTTTTTCTGTGTTGTGAACGTTTGATACGATGAAACTAATTCACTACTTTCATGTTTTCAAACGACCACTGGTTGTCTGTGATGAGCATCTCCTTCCTTTTTCTTCTTCTCCTTTGTTTTTCACCATTTATATGAAATAGTGTAAAGAAACTGAAGCAGCTCTCTACAAATGTCAGAATTCTTCCGCATCGCATGTGGATCAAATCCTCCCTCGCCCGGTTTAAAGCAGTGAACCTGGCCGGTCTGGAACGTGCACTTCATCACTAAAGGTGCGTTTTATTTGTTGACTGGGAGTCTGTCCCAGTCTGGGAGACTGGATCATTTAGGGGTCAAACAGATTGTTATGATAACACACTCTGGATTTTAAAATGTGCATGTTTCGGTGATATAATTTATCTGGCCCTTATCTTCATGTGGGATCCTGTACCAACCTTTTTTTTATTCCAGCAAATATTACAACGTAAGAATCAACATCATGATCACATCACCATCTCGTCCTCCGCGGTAAAACGTGTTTCTTGAATTGACCGATAACTAAAGGTCAGTAAGGTCACAAAATCTGAGGTTTGTGATTTAGTAATCTGTGTTTTTTTTTATTCACAGACCAGGCTGTAACATGCTGGGCAGCTGGTAGCATCTGGAAGCCACCTCATCCTCCACATATGAATCCTCCGCGTTATCCTTTTAGTGCTGTATTCTGCAGTTTCCTTTCTATTTAAATGTATTGTATCCTGTACGCAGGACATTCAACACAAGTCTGCCCTGGAAGAAGGATCCTCCACTGTTACTCTTACTGAGGTTTCTTCTTTTTTTCCCACTATACAAATAATATTGACTTGACTTCTGTTAATGTACTGTTAAATGTTGAGATGTGTTTTTATGCTGTAGTATAGGTAAATCACTCAGTCATTCATTCATCTTCTAAACCCATTTATTCCTCATTAGGGTCACAGGGGTCAGCTGGAGCCGATCCCAGCGCAGCCACACCATTCACTCAGGAACCTGGAGAATCTGGTGAAAACCCACGCAGACACAGGGAGAACATGCAAACTCCACAGAGAAAGGTCCCAGACCAAAGACCAAGGAGGTCTTGACCTGCACTAGTGCAAACAACTCTGTCTGTGAGTGTGTCACCATGACGAAATTAGTGTTTTCGTGTTTGGTGAAACCAGTATGAGAGTATGACCTTGTGGCTTCTTCACAGTAATGACTTTACTACATGTGTTGTATTTTAGATGATGGAGGCCCACCTGAGTAGAGACATAGCCATGAAGGCCTGTGTAACCCAGACATGTGAGGTGGTGGGACACGTGTATGAGGAAAGAGAGAAGGACAAAGAAAACCTGGCGCTCATCAAATATCAAAGTGATTCCTGTTTCTAATACTAGAGGGCGGCAAATACAAAGATGTGAGCAGGGCAGAGATAATCTATCATCCTTCCTTATTTTTCCTCCTTCATTCATTCTTCCTTCCTCCACTCTTCCTTCTTTCCTTTTTTCACTTGTTTTTTCCTCTTTCTCCCTCATTTATTCTCCCTTTCTGTCCTTCTTTGCCTCCTTCCTTCCTGGTTTTCCATTCTGTTTCTTCTTCCTCACTGCCCCTCTTTCTTCCTTCCTTAGTACTTTATTTCCTCTTCCATCCCTTCTTCCCCCTTCCTTCTATTCTCTCTTCCTTCTGCTAAAACCTGAAGTTTTTCTGTTGGAATAACTACAAATTTCTACAAAATGAGGTGTCCGCTTTCCCGACTAGTGATCTAACCTCTAACCTCAATAGTCTAACCTCATATATTTGTGGTATTTTTGTTCTTGCTGTCACATTTTCATATTCACTCATTCATTTATTTACTTGTGCTTTTATTCACACCTGTTTTTGTGTGTGTGTATACATTGAAATAATTTTCATTCCATCTTCTCTTCTACAAACAAACTACCTGAACAAACAACTAAACAAAAGCAAAATAATATGAAAATTGAACAAATACATGCAGATAACTCCTGTAGATGTTGATTAATTTTTCTACAAATCCAAACATTGTCAGTCAGTCAGTCATTTTCTATACCTGCTTATTCCTCATTAGGGTCACATGGTCTGCTGGAGCCTATCCCAGCGCGTTACGGCGAGAGGCAGGGATACACCCCAGATGGTCGCCAGCCAATCGTGGGGCACACACACCATTCACTCACACACTCACACCTACGGGCAATTTAGAGTCTCCAATTAACCTGAGCATGTTTTTGGACTGTGGGAGGAAGCCGGAGTACCCGGTGAAAACCCACACAGACACGGGGAGAACATGCAAACTCCACACAGAAAGGTCCCAGACCCCGGACCAAGGAGGTCTTGAACCTGCGACCTTCTTGCTGTGAGGCAACAGCGCTAACCCCTGCGCCACCGTGTCGCCCTCCAAACATTGTTCTATTAGTTTTATTCTTTAAAGAACATTATTATTCAGTACAAATATCTATCATTACTGGAGTATACACCATTAAAAAGTACAATTAAATCCCTAAAATCACTTAATTAGTTGTAGTCCCATCACTCATCACTCTAAAAAACTACTTCCTAGTTTACACTTTGACAGCCAGGTAGAAATGTCCCCCAATGTTTAGCAATTTTAATCAAATATCAGGATAAAAATTATAGTTAGCCGCATCACGTGTGAAGGGCAGCTAGCTAAAATGCGATTACCTTATCTAAAGTTAGCCTCTCAAGTTGAAGTTACAAGCACCACGTTGCTAAATAGTAAGAGAAAATTGAGTAACTTACCGTTTTTTCCCTGAATAAATGTTTTCTGCAGGCTGTTTAGATTTTTGTCCGTTAAGGGTGTTGTCCTTTAAGAAGTTGTCTGTTGTCAGTTTCTGCTGCTGCTGACGATGTAAAAACATGTGGCGCTAGCTGCTAATGCTAGCTTCAGGAACAGTCAGTGAACTCAACTTACTTTTCTCACTTAAGGACTGCCATGAATTCTCTGTTAACTCACATGTATTATCTTTCATATACTCAACAATCAAGTCCAAATGACAAATATACTGTGTCCATAATAATTGTAATATTTTTTATATTTTTTAATTTTGCATTTTAAGTAAAAGTAAAGTATATTCATACTTTTTTGACAAAAATAAAATAAAGTTAATTACAAGCCATCCTACATGATGGATGTTACACTTTATCTAATAAACGGGGAAGTAAACTCACACCTGTCTCACAACTTTCACAAAAACAGCATTTTAAAAAGTGGGTATTAAAAGTAAAAGTATTAATATGTAATATTCATCTTTTAATAATAAATGAACATTTATACAGACTTTTGGTTAGTTATAAAGTGGTCAAAGTGAACTTTGATGAGAGGAAATAAATAATACTTGCGTCATTAGTTTGAAGCAGGTGTCAGATCCTTGTCCCTCTGTGACTGTTTCAGTTTAGTTTAGTTGAGTTGAGTTTAGTTGTTTAGTTTAGTTGTTTAGATTAATTTAGTTAAGTTGAATTTAGTTTAGTTTAGTTGAGTTGAGTTTAGTTGTTTAGTTGATTAGTTTAATTTAGTTAAGTTGAGTTTAGTTGTTTAGTTTAGTTGATTAATTTAATTTAGTTAAGTTGAGTTTAGTTGAGTTGAGTTTAGTTGTTTAGTTTAGTTTAGTTTTAATGTAGTTTAGTTGTTTAGTTTAATCTAGTTGAGTTGAATTTAGTTGAGTTGAGTTTAGTTGTTTAGTTTAGTTTAATTTAGTTAAGTTGAGTTTAGTTGTTTAGTTTAGTTGATTAGTTTAATCTAGTTGAGTTGAGTTTAGTTGAGTTTAGTTTAATTTAGTTGAGTTTAGTTGAGTTTAGGTTAGTTGTTTAGTTTAGTTCAGTTTAGTTTAATTTAACTGAGTTTAGTTCAGTTCAGTTCAGTTTAGTTTAGTTTAGTTTAGTTTAGTTTAATTTAACTGAGTTTAGTTCAGTTCAGTTTAGTTTAGTTTAGTTTAGTTTAGTTTAGTTTAATTTAGTTTAGTGGATAATCAAACATACCAAAGAGGAGATATTCAGAAATCATGGATTTATGGAGAATTAGGACGTCACAACATCATGGCACATTCATTTAATATCAAATCAATACAAATAATTGAAACTTAGGTCTGGTTTACTCATTGAAATAGCTCAAACTGTACATTGCAAGAGCACAAACATCAAAACATCATCAACTTTGCGTAAAAACCCAAACTGAAATTTGGAGGAAACCCCATAATGTGGTATAGCTCCACCCAACATGAAGGGGGAACCCTTCCAGCTACACAGTATAAATACAGGTGAAAAGTTGAAATTGAGCACTTGCATCCAGACTCTTAAACCCTGACAGCTGAAGACTGGTAACTTTTGCAGACCGGCCTCGCATCATGACTCTTAAAGCCATTCTGTTCACTACTTTGGTGGTTCTGGTGAACCTCATCGTAGCTGATGTCCTGGTTGGAGATCCTGGAGGTTATGGTCCGACGCACAAAGCCACTGTGAAAACTCAGAAGCTTTGTAATGAGGTGAGTTATCAGACTATCTCCTTCACATCTCCACAGACACTGGTGTCCATCTGATTCTGGATTTGTGGTTATTCCCTTCATTAACAGGTGAAGAGCCAAGTAGAGAAGAAAACAGGGTCGAGCTATAGCGAGTTCAAAGCGATAACGTACAGGAAGCAGATTGTGGCTGGAACAAACTTCCTCATTAAGGTGATGAATAATGTGATGTAGTTTAAATATTTATATCTTTTTATTTTTCCTTACTGCATTGTCTTAGACATGAAACCTGAGATTTTTACTTGTGTAATGACATGTAACAAAAAGGAAACTTCATTATGAACTGAATTCATTGCAACAGATCAGATCATATATTTATGTCCTGTTTTCTTTATTCCTGCAGGTTCATGTCGGAGGAAGCAGCTACATTCATCTGACTGTCTTCGAGGATCTTCCAGCTCATGGAGGACAAGTTACTCTGACGGGTGTATTGGAGAATCAAACCAGATACTCCCCCCTCATACCTTTCTAATTGCTTCTAAAATCAATCCACACCACAATATTCCTTTACTGTGAAGTACAGTCAAATATTCGGTGTAATAATCAATAAAACAAGCATCAAAAATAACAGATTTTCTGTGTTTTTTGTGTTTTTTCAACTGTTTTCTGGGTAGAAATCATCACAAATAAAACACGTGAGCTGGAACAATGAAGACTTTAACCTGACAACATACTAATTTGGATTCAGGAGCTTTCACTGAAAACCTTAACAGAGAAAAAAAAAGATAACAGTAACAGAAGAACGTTACGTGGGATTATAAAACACTGTGGGTAAATGTAAGTTGCAAGTAAAATACCAAAATGTAAATCAAAAGACTTATAGAAATGCACAATTAAATAATAACAATAATAAAGATTATTGGTAATAAAATAGGCTCCATATTGTAGTTTAAACATTTACCCAAATCACAAAAATAGTAGGTAGTTGTAGTTTTTCATTTGTGGAGATCAAAGCATTAAAGATGAGATTCATAAAGTCAACAACAATTTGAATATTTTGACCTGTTAATAGATCTGATGGTTATTAGACAAGATAAAAGAGGTTAAAAACAATCCTCCAGGAAATGAATAATGAAAAAAATAATCTAAAATACTGACAATGACCACTCAAATTACAATATTAAGAAAACATCACTAGACAGATAGAAGGTATTTCATCTTACTGTGTGTTTGCTCAGTCAGTGCAGGATTCAGATGGATGATGATCAAAACCTATGTCCAGAGATGGTTCCTGATCCACATGTTTCCTTTAGAAGTACAGTAGCATTCTGTGTTTACATGGCCTCTACCCTCAATTCAAAGATTTCCCCCAGAATATTAATGGTATTCAAGGTTTTTTGCAGTATTTTTTTCCGAAAAACAATAACCTGTTACCCATAATGTATTGTTTTCTACAGTATACTACTGTTTTACTGGGAAACAGTGTGCTACTGCAAACATTTTACTTTTTTACAGCACTTTATGCACCGATAGAGTGTGATTTATCCAATGGGTTAAACAGGTTAATGTCTTTATTATTCTAGCTCACATTTTATGTGTGACCCAGCAAGACAGACTATATGTCTACAATTAATACTTGTATAACAAGTGCGTTTAATTATATTTTAATTGATGATGGATACTTGTCATCAGGTATAACTGGTGTGTTTTGTCTCTGTCTTGCTCACATCTTTGTGTTTAACACTCTCTTGTGTTAGAAACAGGAATTACCTTGGTCTGCTCCTTTCTGAGCTGTTCCTTTGCGCTTTCTGTTCCTATGCAGGCCTTGATAGCACAGCCACAATCCTGTCGTAAATAATAATATATCAGTCAGAGGAACAAACCAATACTGTCACTGCAATCATTTAATTCCATCCTGCTGCTATTGTTTTACTTAAGTAGGATTTTTCATGCTGCAGGTGCATGTGGGAGGGGACGATCATGTTCACCTCTGTCTATAAGAAACTCCAATGTAACGGAGGAGAAATGGAACTGAGTGACATAAACCAAGCAAAACACCCCATTAGGTGCCCAACTCACTGTAATCTATTACTATTCAAATGTTCTGCTTTTTTATCTTTGATCATTATATATATATAAAAAACAAAATCCTTGTCATTCCCATGAAATAGTATGGATGATACATGTTGTGTAAGACAGCTACAACTATAATAGTTATTTATATAAAAGGCATTTTGCATAAGCACAATGATCAGTGAACTATATCCACTCCTCAACATGTCACATGCATGTGTATAAATGTCTCCATTTTGTTTGAAGGACACACATTGAGCACATTCATTCGTTGTTGACTCACTGAATTATACCCACTGCTCAACTGGTGGTGAACCACGACGTTGGTGACTCATGTATGGTTTGTGTGTGTGTGTGTGTGTGTGTGTGTGTGTGTGTGTGTGTGTGTGTGTGTGTGTGTGTGTGTGTGTGTGTGTGTGTGTGTGTGTGTGTGTGTGTGTGTGTGTGTGTGTGCGTGTGCCTTGTCTAAGACAGTGGTTCTCAATCTTTTTCATGTCAATGACCCCTAAACTAACACAAATTAGACGGATATTGATACAATTTTGTCCAAGGATCTGATACAATATTTGCTTTTAGCTTTATTTCTTTGGAATAAGCAGTGAAGCAGCATTTTTTCAGTGTGGCAACATGTAGTCTTCCTTAAGACAGGTAGAGAGGCTCCATTAAGGGTGGAGTTCTGTGATTTTATTGTTTTATACTACTTTTATACTACTGCCAGTCACTGAAATAATAAACAGAATAATAGGACAGGCTACAAAACTATACATCAAACTGTCATTTATGTAAAAGGCTTTTTGCACAAGCACAATGATCAGTGAACTATATCCCATATCACATGCATGTGTATAAATGTCTCCATTTTGTTTGAAGGACACACAATGTGCACATTGAGCACATTCATTCGTTGTTGACTCACTGAATCACACCCACTGCTCAACTGGTGGTGAACCACGACGTTGGTGACTCATCTATGGTTGTGTGTGTGTGTGTGTGTGTGTGTGTGTGTGTGTGTGTGTGTGTGTGTGTGTGTGTGTGTGTGTGTGTGTGTGTGTGTGTGTGTGCGTGTGCCTTGTCTAAGACAGTGGTTCTCAATCTTTTTCATGTCAATGACCCCTAAACTAACACAAATTAGACGGATATTGATACAATTTTGTCCAAGGATCTGATACAATATTTGCTTTTAGCTATATAAAGACAGTGTATGAAACTCTGGCGGCCACCTGGAACCACCTCAAGGACCCCTGGGGGGACCCCGGACCCTACTGTGCCTTTGTCTTCGAAGCTCTTCCGTGTAACGAAGGTCAGGTCATTTCAGAAGGTTGTACAGTGAAATCAAACCAAAGACTCCCCCCATTGAGCCGTGTAAGTGATCACATCAACATCAAATATATGGTGTTAAAGTGAATAAAGCATGATGCGGTCGGTATATTGTGGTGCGTTTTATCTCTGCCCTGCTCACATCTTTGTATTGCCCTCTAGTTGTCACACCATGGTGAGGTTTGCCTTATCTTTTTGTCTTGTCACTTCCTGTTTTATTTTGAAATCCTAACCTTCTCCTTTCAGGTCACTTGCTCTTACTCATGTGTCACCTGTGTGATTGTCTCCCCTGATTACCTGATTGTCTTAACCTGTTCCCCTCCCTCAAACAGCCTGTGTTCACCTTATCTTATGCCAGGTTGTCTTATGTCATGAGCCACAGCCGCCTTTGTTATTTCTCCAGCCTGGATCCTCTTCGGAGTGAGTTTTTGTTTGTAATTTTTTAGTTTAGCCTTAGCTCTTTAGCACTTTTGAGAGTTTTTGACTTCAAAGATAATGTTTTTATATCCCTGTTTCCTCCCTGCGAGTGATTTTTTTTTGTTCATATAAATATTCCAGTATAACTCTACGTTTCATAGCCGTTTTTGTTTGTAGAATCCCCTATTTCCTCCACTCGGAGTGATTTTTCATTAGTCCCTTTTCCCCCTTAGTCTAGCGTCAGGATAACCTTTGTAATTTTTCATAGCCAACTTGGTTTCCACTCTGATTTGAGGTTTTCCTGCGCTGCTGAATAAAAACATTGATTTCCATCTCTGCATCTGAGTCCTGACTTGAGTCCCGGCCTGACACTAGTCTTAAAACAGGAATTATTATAATATGATAAAATAATTAAACTAAATACTATGAAACCACAATACTTGTGTCATTTTCCCACACCAACAACATTTTTTCCTCTTCCACTTTTCCAGTTAAAGCTGATGCAATCTGAATATATATTTTTTTACATTTGTATTATATTTATTTATTTTTATAGTTATTGCCAAATGATTTCAGCTTTATTTTTAGTATACATGTTTAATAAATGCTATTTAAAATGTCTTTTTATGTTATTAATTTGAAATTGAAATTGAAAATTGGAGTATTTGAGATAGATTGATGAAAACTCATACAAAATTTAATGTAGTAAAGTTTATTCACAAGAAATACTTTTATGTTACTTCAAAAAAGTGACGTAAGAGATTACAATGGACCTTTTGAGTTGCGCCAACTTTAAGGCGTATAAGTAAACTCATAAAAATCAAGTTGAGTTAAACTAATACTACTAATAAAGCCTTGTTGGATAAACTTAATTTTATAATTTTACCCAACAAGCCTTTTTAGTAGTATTAATTAATACTATCATATTATCTAAAGTAATCTGATAGTATTCATTCTACTTAAAAGGCCTTAAAGTGCGACTCAATTATTCAATTATTCAGTTTATTTTGTCAGTGGGTGTTACTAAATATGTTCCTTTAAATCCATTATATATTAAATGTACATTTCATGAGTCATCTTGATTTAATTTTGGTATTTTACTTGCATCTTACGTTTGACTTTTTTGACAAATGCTATATAAATATATTTTGATGACTAATATTTAACAGGTTATAACTGTGGTGCGTTTCACATCTTTGTATTTGACGTCCTCTAGTGTTAGAAACAGGAATTACTTTCTCAGCGCCAGGTTTCCTTTGTCCTACGCTCTTTCCTCCAGATGTCATTTAGGTTATTTAGGCCTTGGTATCTTTGTCTCTACTCAGGTGGGCCTCCATCATCTAAAATAAAACATGTGTAGTAAAGTCATTACTGTGAAGAAGCCACGAGGTCATACTCTCATACTGGATTTACCATTTAACATCAAAAACAATAAAAAAGGAAAAAAAGAATAATGAAGAAGATAAAAAAATTAAATCATCTACACACAAAATATAAAAACTAAATATTAGGACATGAAATTGTAATACACATATTTAATTTTCCAGCACCAACATTTTTTCCTCTTCCACTTTCCTCCAGTTAAAGCTCATGCAATCTGAGCTGAAAGTTAAAGTCGTCACTGATAAAAGTCTGAAGGTGCATTCACTAACTAATTATTACATGATAAAAATAATGAAACTAAATACCAGGACATGAAACTGCAATACTTTAAATGTCATTTCCAGCACCAACAACATCCAGTTTATTCAATCTGAGGTGCATGTTAAACTCTTTATGCTAAAAGTCTGACAGTACATTCACTAACATTAATGATTTTTCATTTTCTTATGCTGCTCTATCCTGTTTTCAGTGAAACTTGCTGAATCCACTACATTCCCCGAAGGTGAAGTGAAGCTCACAAGAAAATCCGAATAATTAGCATGTTAATAATTAAAGCAGCAGACAGACTTAGTTAGGTTAATGTCTTTATTTTTCCTGCTCACATTGATTTTACAGAGTCCACAGAGGAAACGCAACACAAAGAAGCAGTTTTACTGTTTTTGATGCTTGCTTTATTCATTTTTACACCAAATATTTGATAAATGGTGAGACCGGTGATGTGATCATAGGAAAGGTTCAAGGGGGGAGTCTTTGGTTTGATTCTCCAATACACCCATCACATTGACCTTTCCTCCATTACATGGAAGAGCTTCGAAGACAGTCAGATGAATGTAGCTGCTTCCTCCGACATGAACCTGCAGGAATGAAGAAAACAGGATATAAATATATGATCTCCATTATGAATTCAGTTCATAATGAAGCTTTTTTATTGTTACGTGTCATTACACAAGTAAAAATCTCAGGTTTTGTGGAATAATATAAATATTTAAACTAAATCACCTTGATGAGGAAGTTTGTTCCAGCCACAATCTGCACCCTGTAGACAACCGCACCGAACTCTTTATAGTTCATCCCTGTTTTCTTCTCTGCTTGGCTCTTCACCTGTTAATGAAGGAAATAACCACGAATCCAGAATCAGATGAACGCCAGTGTTGTCTGTGGAGATGTGAAGGAGATAGTCTGATAACTCACCTCATCACAAAGCTTCTAAGTTTCCTCAGCGGCTTTCAGAGTCTCACCATAACCTCCAACGATTGTATCAGCCATGATGAGGTTGGTTAAAGTTTTATTAAAATCGTCAGCTGTGTGGGTGATAGATCCCGGATGCAAGTGTTCAAACTCAGCTTTTCACTTGTATTTATAGTGGGTAACTACACTCTCTCCACCATATTGGGTGGAGCTGTAAATGATTAATCCTTCTTTTTAAGCCAAGTAGCACCAATAAATATATGTAGAACACCAAAATGTCGACAAGACACTCATCTCCTCTCCTCCACGTTGGGTGGAGCTGTGTTACATAATTTTGGTAAGTTTTCTTTGATTTCCAGTCAAAGTCACAGGTGATCTCCTCCTTGGTGAATTTGATGACCTTTGATGACCTTTTCCCTCCTAGGTCGCAAGAAACTGAGCTACAAGTCTATATCAAACATTATTAGCTTGACAAAACATAATTTCAACCCCAAGCAATAATATGAGGATATAGCCCAAACATGAATTGGTTAATTTCTGCAACGAAATGTGCCAGAATCAGCTCCGCCTGCACATACCTGTACTAAAACATCTCTAAAATTGGTCTGGTTCACCTTGTAAGGCTGACATTTTTTTGCAATTACTTATAAGACTTTATTTTACTGCTCTATAGATGAATTGAGCTACTAACCCATGATTTTCAGGTGGTTTTCAACCTAAATGTTTTTTTAGGATGGAACTATTTTTTTTCCAGTTTTTTGCTTTATTCTTGCTGGACACTGTCAGTTTAAATGCCTTCTGGCACTTATACAACTATCTCACAGATGCTAGATTTATTTTAAACCCAAGATAATTCCAACTTAAATGACCATTCCATTCCATTTTTACACATCAACTGGTTAAAAACCTTCTAATTAAAGCAGATGACTCAAATCAATCTCAGCAATGACAATATCAGTATTATTCGTCCTATGCAGACTTAAGTTGAGAGAACTTTGATTAAATTAGAAAAGCAGAAACAAAGAAGTCAGACACTTTTTGCCACTAACTTCCTCATTTGATAATTTTCCTTTGTTTCATAAGGTTGTGTAAGATCCTGTACATGCCTTTTTTCCTGCTAATATTATTAAGCAAGAATCCTCATCATCTCTTCTACAGTTATACATTTCTGGGATTTATGTTTCTGGAATTGCCCAAAAATTAAAGGGTTAGCAATGACCTTTTGTGCCCTTCCCTCCTTGTGGAAGGTGTCAATGGTCATTTTATGGACAGCTGTCAGGTCAGCAGTCTTGTGTTAACTGGCTGATTACAGTGTCGAATACATTGACCCTTTTCACAATATTCCAATTTTCTGAGCTACTCAATTTGAGGTTATCACTAGTTGTCAGTTACAGTCATCAATAAACAATTAAAATATGTCAGTCTGTGGAAAAATGAATGTATACATTATACAAGTTTCACTTTTTGAATGGAATGACTGAAATTAATCAACGTTTTCTGTGACAACCAGAATTAATCTGAGTAGAAATAAGAAATAATAAACATAATGAAACTTTAGGTTAAAAAAGATTAAGAAAAATACAGAAAAAGATTTACCAACTAAGAATAATATCTCTATCTATCTATCTATCTATCTATCTATCTATCTATCTATCTATCTATCTATATATATATATATATATATATATATATGTATAGATTATAGGCATTGGATGAATTATACAAATACTTCTATTTAATATCTAACTTGTATTATAATCTTTATATATGTATATTTAGATATTTATATAATTAATATAAATTAAAATCATGTGTAATTTATTTCTATTAATTCCATTTGCAATTATCTATTCACCTACCTCATACCATGTGCACTTTACAATAGCAGCAACATGGTGTGTATAGGCATTTACATTGAATTTTTATTGTTATCTATTTATTTTCTCTGTTGGTGTTGGTATTTAGGGTGTTTTTTATTCACATATTTCTCTTGTGAATAAAAAGAGAATTGACCCCCCCCCAAAAAAGGGATCAATAAAGTCCTTAATAATCTAATCTAATCTGCTGCAGGGTCAATATATATCACTATTGACTTTTTTCTTTCTTTTTTTAGGAGCAAAAGTCATAATTTACAAAGAGGAACAACGGTCACACGGTGGAACCAACAAGGCTGTGACTGGGTCTGATGAATCCTGCTAAACTACTAAACACTGTGTTATTTAGTCATTTTAAACCTTTTCAACTTCCTGTCATATCACTGGGCACCGCTCAAAAAGATCCAAAGTTGAAAGAAACACAGAGGCACAAACAACTTGAGACAAAGCTTTTGGAAACTATTTAAATTTGCATAGAATTCTTGTTATTTCCACTGGAAGAACTGGAGCAAATATCAGATCCTTGGACAAAATTGTATCAATATCGGTCTAATTTTTGTTTAGTTTAGGGTCCTTGACATGAAAAAGATTGAGAACCACTGTCTTAGACAAGGCACACGCACACACACACACACACACACACACACACAAACCCTAGATGAGTCACCAACGTCGTGGTTCACCACCAGTTGAGCAGTGGGTGTGATTCAGTGAGTCAACAACGAATGAATGTGCTCAATGTGCACATTGTGTGTCCTTCAAACAAAATGGAGACATTTATACACATGCATGTGACATGTTGAGTGGATATAGTTCACTGATCATTGTGCTTGTGCAAAAAGCCTTTTACATAAATGACAGTTTGATGTATAGTTTTGTAGCCTGTCCTATTATTCTGTTTATTATTTCAGTGACTGGCAGTATAAGTATAAAACAATAAAATCACAGAACTCCACCCTTAATGGAGCCTCTCTACCTGTCTTAAGGAAGACTACATGTTGCCACACTGAAAAAATGCTGCTTCACTGCTTATTCCAAAGAAATAAAGCTTTGGGTGTGGCAGCCGCTGAGTGAGAGACGTGGGTTTAGTTAAATCCAAATTCCAGGCACTAAACATGAGCTCATACTATGGTTGTACTGTGCAGTTTTCAGGTGTGTAAAGTTCAACCCCCCCACCCAGAAATTGAGCTTTTAGCTCTTATCGTTTTACTGGTGTTGAGCTGCAGGTTTTCCAACCTTGTGACAAACAGTATTGATTAAAGAGGCTGAGAAAAAGTGGTTGCATCAAACCTCAAGAAACTTCAAAAAATATATATATTCATTTGTTCACCAGGTTGAAGAGGGGCGACACAGCAAGAAGGTCACAGGTTTAAGACCTCCCTGGGTCCTGGGACCTTTCACCGGGTACTCCGGCTTCCTCCCACAGTCCAAAAACATGCTGATGTTAATTGGAGACTCTAAAATTGCCCGTAGGTGTGAGTGTGTGAGTGAATGGTGTGTGTGCCCCACGATTGGCTGGTGACCATCTGGGGTGTATCCCTGCCTCTCGCCGTAACGCGCTGGGATTGGCTCCAGCAGACCATGTGACCCTAATGAGGAATAAGCAGGTATAGAACATGACTGACTGACCAGGTTGAAGAAGCGTTTGAAGGGACTTTGTCATCTCAAGATCCATAAATCAATCAGGAGCTTTGAGCGATGTCCATTTAGTCACAACAGAATCTTAGAATAGTGAATAGATTTCAGTTGTTCTTCATTTGATGCAAAACTGTCTTTGTCCGACACCTTTTTTTCCATCAAGACAAAACCTCTGGCATGCAAAAAACACAGAAACCACCACAGAAAGAAAAACAACACCTTTAATTAGTTTATGAATTTATCTTGTACAAAATTGTTGTTTTTTGACATCCTCATGATTTACACTACAGTATGTTATTATAAAGGAAAGACAATGGTATGTGACATCGCTTTTTTATATAATGATCAAGATTTGTTTAAAAAAGCAGAACATGTGGATAGTAATAGATTACAGTGAATTAGGCACCTAATGGGATGTTTTGCTTGGTTTATGATGAAATTAAAAGTACTCAATATCGTCTTCATGGGTCTTAGAATGCTGCATGTCACTCAGTTCCATTTCTCCTCCGTAACATGGGAGTTTCTTGTAGACACGGAGGTGGACGTGATCGTCCCCTCCCACATGCACCTGCAGCAAAAAAGAAGTGAAGAGTGAGTTGGAGCCTAATTCAGCAGTTTTACAATTAACTGTGAGTGAGGCCACGCTTTCAAGATCTGCTTCTGAAAAAAATGGATTTCAATGTTTGGGCAAAGATGAAACACCTATACAATCATGACAATAGCTCATTCAGATCCTTTACTTCATACTCAACAATACAATACAATATGTAAAAGTATCCTACTTAATCCTACTTAAGTAAAAGTATTAGCAGTAATATGGAATTAAAGGGTTGCATTAACAGTATTGGTTTGGTCCTATTATTACATATATTATTATGTAGGACCAGTGTTGGGAGTAATGCATAGATTTTTGCTGTAACATTAATATTTTACTCGGTACAAATGTCATGACCTGGATTGAAAAGGTCGTGTTTTTTTTTTGTTTTTCTTCATACAATTTTGCTAAAATCACTGCAGGATCAGCAGCAGCGAAACACCCGAAATACTTCACTTCCTTTTCCTTTTGTCTCATCAGACAGAAGATGAGTGAATCGCCAGCTTTTTTTGAAGACTCAGATCGCTGATGTGAATCACAGCAATAACGACAAAGGCATAAATAGAGCCAAGGAGTTAAGTTGTAAGCAACTGGACTTTTTCTTGGAGATTGAAGACGTTTCACCTTTCATCCAAAAGGCTTCTTCAGTATAGATAGAGCTATATTTAGGTCAAAATCCATATTTCCAGTTATTTTGGTGAGAATAACTTAAAAGTAATGCAATAGTAGTGTAATGCCTTACATTTTAAATGCAGTAATATTCTAATGTAATACTTTGAAATGACAGTAACAGGTAATAAATTACGCATTACAATTCTAATGTAATTTGCCCAACATTGTGTAGGACATCACTGTCATATTGAAGCTGCTGGAGTTATTTTAGTCCAGATCGGAAGATCCATCTAAGATGATTAAAAAACTATGTTTCTGGAAGTGAACTCATATTTTGGATTATTACATTCAAAGCTGCCGATTTGCGTTGGTGGGACGTTTTTACGTCAGCGGGTGTCAGGTTTACGGCTCCGTAGTCAACGGCAACATGAACGATGTATTCACCTTTATGAAGTAGTTGGTGCCGCTCACCACCTGCGTCTTGAAACTCTTGGCGGCGAAGACGTCGTAGGATTTCCCTGCTTTTTTCTCGGCGTGAGGCTTCATCTGGGGTTAAATAAACAGCGAGGGGACATCATCAACATCACGGGAGTGAAACCGACGCCTTTTTACGAACGGGTCTCGCACTTACGCTTTCGCAGATCTTATGGACCTCGTCGTCCGCGGGCTTTGCCGCTCCGATCCCTCCGCACATCATCCTGACGAGTTTGAAAGGTTGGAAATTAGCGCAGGAAGAAAAACGCAGAACGATTGTCTGTGGAGTGATGAGGCGTTCAAGTTGAGTCAGTGAATCATATGACTTTGTGTACTGGACCGTACCATCGGTGTAGGGGGGGGGGTGTTTTATTGCAGTAGGCCAGAAAGCGGCAAACACATCAAGTAAAGTCTCTGAACGAAAATCAAGCTTTTAATACGCTTTTTATTTCTAGCGCGAATCATTTAAAGTATCAGAGAGGGTGAATTTTAAATTATATCTAAATATGTCTCTTTGTTCCCCCCTCTTTAAAGGAGACGATGGTTATTCTGAGGCGTGGCTGTATTTGGATATAAGCAGGTGGCTGTGAAGTTATATACACTAATCTGTGATGGGAAGCATTTCTCATGTCTGGCATTACGCCCTTTGAGGTCATGTGAAATGAACACACTGCACTCAGATTTACAAATGGTCAGTAAACTTGTGTGTTTTCTATAACTCCGACTTGAAATACTGTGTTATTACATTTTTTCATGCTGGAAGTCCTTTTTTTCCTCTCCATTTTCCAAGTCCACTATGTTGCACCATTAGATTAAGTTAAATACTAAGCTTTGTTCACTTTCCTGTGCCTCACTGAATGTGAGGATTTGATTTGAATCCCTCTTGTAACTGTTTAAATCTAAAATAATTTGTTTCATTGGGAAATAAGACACAAAAGACACTCTGTCACTCTAAAGAGTTGTGTTGCGGTCTCCAAACACTGTATGAAAAAAGAGGAATAATGGCTCAAAACAGGAAACCACAACATATAGGAGGGACATCAGAGTACAAGTTTTAATGATTTTATTATTTTTTTCCTTCCCCACAACAGGTAAAGGTGAAATGAAAAATAGAATGTTAAATTATAATGTCAGTCATTTTCTATACCTGCTTATTCCTCATTAGGGTCACATGGTCTGCTGGAGCCAATCCCAGCACGTTACGGCGAGAGGCAGGGATACACCCCAGATGGTCACCAGCCAATCGTGGGACACACACACCATTCACTCACACCTACGGGCAATTTAGAGTCTCCAATTAACCTCAGCATGTTTTTGGACTGTGGGAGGAAGCTGGAGTACCCGGTGAAAACCCACGCAGACACGGGGAGAACATGCAAACTCCACACAGAAAGGTCCCAGACCCAGGACCAAGGAGGTCTTGAACCTGCGGCCATCTCCAGGTTGATCCTCAGTTTCGGGATTAAATCCCCTCATCCCATTCACATTTTTTTACCATGTTTATTTGACAGTGGATGTTCCTTACAAGGTAACTCAGAGGTCTATGCAGCACTGTTTATCTAATTAACATCAAATATATAGTTAATTTATTCAGATAAGACTTGAAATGAAATGTATTCGTCAACAATCTTTTTTACATGACAAAAACGATAAGAAATTGAGAGGAAATCATTGCCTTTAACCACTGACTGTGACAAACTTAACACGCAAAAAAGACAAAACAAAAATTACTTTATAAATGTAATAAAATGTCTTTATTCGGGACAGATTTTTTAAATTACAGTAAAAAAACACTGGATGCATGTCACTTGTATTTCTCCAGGGGTGCGTGTGTACATGTGTGTGTGTGTGAGGAGAATCCACCAGTGCTGTTGGCACTAAATGCGGTGACGTCTGTTACTTCATCACAAGAAGCTACGCTCTGCTACTGTTTTAACCTGCTGGGTTACACACTTTATTATGTAGGGACCACTCAGCTCGGTCCGTGTCACTTCAAAACATGTCCGTGTGTCACACTGAACTAAACAAAGGTTCCTAACAAAAATTATTACTGTTACAGATTAATTTTAATTAACATTACTATTACTAAATAAGTAATACTATTAATACTAAATAACTACTACTGACTAAAACTAGACTAGGGCTTTTCGTCAACTACAGTGTGACTAAACAAATAAGAATACAAGTTTATTAAATATGACTAAAATGAATATGGACTAAGACGCAAACTAAACTGAAATATAGTCAACAAAATGAACACTGCTAAACACAAATTGTAACAAGACACAGTATAACATGACATTTAAATACAATTAAAATAATTATATATAAAATAAACTCAAACAGAATTAAGAATAAACACAATGAGGATGTCGCCTGGACAAATCCAGCGGAGACAGAAGATCTTCATTCATGCATTCAATCAATCTTTATTTATAAAGCACTTTTCATAGATGTAATTTGTAGCAGAACACACACATACACACACAGACAGATACACAGACACATACAGAGGAACCAGATCAGGAATTGGCAGAACGCCACTAAACCACAAGCCGGCAGATGATCCACCCACCTTGATTTACACCTATGAGGATTAATAGATCTGTCAGTGGAAAACATAAAATACTTCTAGTTCTATATTCATCCACCTGACCCAGTTTTACAACACAGAACGACTTCTGTGTGGAATCAGTTCCTGCTGACGCCAATAAAGAGTCCCTGATGGTGTGCAGCAGGATTCTCTAGAGTCAGAATATTGGCCAGTTTTTACTAAACTAGCATGGAAGACATCTTGCAGGGAGCAGATATCAGTAGTTTCTGTTTGAAAGAAGTCATCAAAACCTTTACTTTGCCACCATGGATGTGCCTGAGCCTGCACTGCACTGTGGGAGGGAGACGACACACTAGTATGCAGCTTTGAAGCAGGAAGCTGCAGCGCATTGTGCTGCATAGGAACAGATAGTTTGAGAATCAGGAGAAGAGAACGCTGAGATAATAAAAAAAAGTGATAATGAGGCTATGATGAATGAATTCCCTCACCGGGGCTGAAATGTTCCATCAGACGGGGGAAGCGCTGCTCCACCGGGGAGATGAGTTGAGCTGTTTCCCTCCATCTGGGGGAGGTGGGTGGTGATGGAAGAGCTGATTTCATTGACCAGTATGACTCTGGAGACTGGGAGGCTGATAATTAAAGTGATGAAAGTGTCTAATGATGAATTCACAGGGTGAGCTGTTCACTGATCAGGAAAACAATTCTACTTTTTAATATTGGACAGTCTAAAGTCTAAATTGGGACATTATATTAGAGAATTAGGTGCAGTTTTACGAGCATAAAAATGAAGACAAATCTCACCAGAATAGAGAGAAAAAGTCTTTTTAAGAAACAGTTTGTTTGAATATAGAAGCAAAAAAGTTAAGGTTTAACCTGTTAAAATACAAAGCAGAGTTTTATTCATATATCACATTAATACCATAAGAAAATAGTCTCATAATATCAGTAGTATTTGAGCTGTTTGTGTGATTATTTCTTCATAATCTCCTTTTTAAACATTTTACAGAATATATTCGTCATGTTCTCTAATGATCCTCAGTGTGATTTCTGTGATTGATCTTTGGTTTCTTATCTTATTAACCATTGAACTTTGCATTGCAGATAATTTAGCTAATTTCAATTTTATTTTTTTTTTCCTTAGTCAGTTTGGTCACCTCACATGTTTAGACGTCTTTTGATACCAGGTTTAAGTCCGTAACCTTCATGGTTGTCGAGATATTCCATATTTATTATCTTTTATAGAAGGAAAACTGAAAAAGAGGCCAGGGACTTATATGGTTAAACATTTGGAACTGAGCGGCATTGAAGGCTGGAAAGAGTTAAATCACTCAGAGGATGTTTTTATAAGGACAAGACAAACTCAAACTGAAGCTTTTATTGCTCTGTCGTGCTCATGATTGATATCTGATGCTGTGGTGACTCAAAGTTTCTATAAACATCATCATGGACCCACTTTTTCAAGCAGCGAGCTGCTGCCTGACAGCATATTCTGATGAAAATACAAAATACAGCAGTCATTAAACAGCTGTCAACAGAACTTTATCATCAGTTGTCTAAGTTAGAAATCCCTGAACCAGAGTGTGTGATAGACTATAATTTACAGATGATGCACCTTCAAGTCTTCACAAGATGAGACTACGAATCTACAGTGATTTACAGGCTGGAACACAGAGCTAGAGTACATTTACTCCTCCAGTAAACTAAGATTATACAGTATATAGACCCCATACATTCTATATATACTATATACATTTTATACAATCATAAAGTTTGTATCCTATACCAGGACATTTTTTCAATAAACTTCAATGGATGTATCATTTTATTGCAAAAAGATGATCATATGATTAAATCTCATACATATTACTGATAGGCCAACCAACATCAATAGCATTGTAAATATAGAATAAAAACATAAATATATTATAATATAAACATAATAAATTAATAAACAAAATAAAAAACACGGTAAAAAAAATGCTAAAAATGGTTAAATAAATATTCTCTATATTTAAATGTCTATAGCTGTAAAATCTGCAATATATAAAACTGTCAAAACTATTATTTGAGTCATTTCCATTGCAAGATAATGCATTAAATAAATAAATATGAATAAAATCGTTGTTATTGTTATTGTATATATATATATATATATATATATATATATATATATATATTCACTCACAGCTATAATATAATAGCTATTTAGCTTTTTAGCTAATTATCCTATTTCTGATTCTGGTAACTGCACTTGTGAAAGCAGCTAATGGGTTATTACTCTGATTTATAAGAACTTATGAAGCTTAAAAAAGAGCGTACCAACCTGAGGATGGCAGCAGCTGCAGCGTTTCCTCTGAAACTTGTCTAAAGAAGAAGAAGAGCACTGGTGAGGCTGTCCATTCGTCTCTTCCAGCTGCAGACTATAGTCTATGGGCATAGCACAGCACCTGCTCCTCGCGACCATGTCTTATCTCCTGCTCTCGCGAGGCGTCTGCCGCGTTGTTGTGGAAGTGAATCGCAGGTGTTACCCGAGCCTCGCTTCACTTTTTCGGGATTTCACAACCTCAAGTCCACTATGCGGAAATGCATCCGACAGCGGTAAAACAAACAAACAGAAAAACATTCATATTCAGTTTGTATATTTCCAACTTTGGAAACATAGATGACGTTTAAACCTTATAATTCTCATGCTGGCCCGCTTGGCGTGTTCCTATTAATCTGTGGTAATGTTACTTCCTGTCTGAAATAATGATTATTAGATTATTATAGTGGTGAAGAAGTGATCTTTGAAAGGTTTTCACTTCATAGTTGTGCCTTTTCAGGGTTAATTCGTGGAATTTCTTGCTTTATCAGTCAGAGCAAAGGGTGGTTATTTTGAAGAAACTAGAATATAAAACATTTTTTTCAGTTATTTCACCTTTTTTTGTTAAATACATACCTCCATATGTGTTAATTCATAGTTTTGATGCCTTCAGTGAGAATCTACAATGTAAATAGTCATGAAAATAAAGTAAAAACATTGAATGAGAAGGTGTGTCCATATATATATATATATATATATATATATATATATATATATATATAGCTGCTGGAGGTGGAACTAGTTTCAGCTGTTTTATCAGTTAGTTTAGTCCTGTGTTACCAAGAGGTCAAGAACCTCCAGAGGTTCAAATAAATAAATAAATGTGGCCAGGAGATGATTAATGGGAGAGAAAACAAAAAAAAAAGAAAATCCGATGCATAAATCTTCAAACGTTTCACTTATTGGACTTTTTAAATCTTTGCGTCTTTGTCCTTTTTTCTTTTTTGGTGAATTATTAAGTCATTGGAACATTTATTTGAACTGACTGTTCAGCTGTTTATAAGACGTCAAACGACAAACAGGTGGAAACCACTGGTTTCATCTTTAACAATATTATATAACTAAAAATATATATAGAACTAGAACTACAGCTAAGTAACTAAAGCTGTCAGATAAATGTAGAGGAGTAGAAAATATATTTCTCTCTGAAATGTAATGTAGTGAAGTATAAAGTAGCATCAAATGGAAACGTACCTGAAGTACTTGAGTAAATAAATATCCTCTACTTTCCACCACTGATGAAATGGCAGCATTATGTGCTGTGTTTTAAAACAAAGTGCTGCACGTTAGCATGAAAAGGTGAGATTTGGTTGACTCTGACATTTTTGTTTCAAATGGACAACAATGGTCAGTCAGTCGTCTGTGTTCAGGAAACAGCCTCACAGCAGCAACAGCAGCCCAGATGTTAGATGCAGGACTATCACCAGATATTGTTAAATACATGGATGGTGAGTTAACATTTCAAAGGCGCTCTGATTTGACACATACGTGATTGTAATGACATGTTTTATATTTCCTCCTCAGCCTCAGTAGTCACCTACTCTCAGCTGAAGACCATGTTGTCCAGTGGTGACCTTCAGTTATTCGATGTCCGGAATCCTGACGAATACCAGGCCGGACAGATCCCAGGTGCTGTCAACATCCCATGTAAGTATGAGAACTTTGGAGAAATAGGATTTTTGGTCAATTTAATTTAACATATTCAGATTAAACATCTGGGACCTTTGGATGTCAAGGATAAGCAATCAATTCTGTCTAAAAATCAAGGATGAATGAAGGATTCTGAATTCTTTTACCAGAATTTGGGGCCTATTGAATTAGAGCTACATTTGAATTTGTGTTCATTTTATTTGTGAGCATTGATAGAAGCTCAAAAGAGGAGGTTGTGAACACAGAGGCAGAGGACAGGTGCACAAAAAAAGCTGCAATCTAGAATTCTAGAACATTATCAATCACTAACAAAAGGCTTGACTTTAATGTTATAACTTACTCAGACCTTCATCAGGTGGATAATTAGCCATCGTATTTGTGAACATTGACAAGTCGAGTTAAACTATGAAAAAAAATCAGATAATAATTAACAAAACTAAAAAAAAACACAGAGAGTATTTCATATTGTGACTCCCATCCAACATTGTTGCCCTGAGAGTAGTCAAAGTCCTCCCTTATTATACGTATTCTTTCTGATATTATCTAGTATCAAAGCATGAAGAGTCTTTTAGGTGCAATCAAAGTGTCTCTGATGTAGTGTGCAAAGAAAACAAGTCATGCAGGTGCAAGATATCACCACCAGGTGGCCCCAAACAATGGCGCCTGTTTGAAGGTCTATTTACCGCAATGTTACCAAACAACAACAAATTCAAAGTGATCCTGAAGCCAAGGTTTCTTCAGGATCATTGCCCAAATTTAATCATCCGTTCATGGTACCGTTCCCAACATTTACTGAAAATATAACAAAAATCCAGCCAATACTTTTTGAGATATTTTGCTAACAAACGGACGGACACTAATACATAATGTTCTTGAAAAGTCAGTGGCTTTTAAATTTCAAAATCTAGCAGCCCAGATTTAATTCCCTGTTATTGATTTTTGTTTCTGTGCATTCAGTGGGCAGCCTGGAGGAGTCTCTGAAGCTGCCCCCTCAGCAGTTCCAGCAGAAATATGACGCGAGTTCTCCCGGGAAAGACGACAGCAACGTGGTGTTCCACTGTCAGAGGGGCAACAGGAGCGCCAAAGCGCTGGACATCGCCCGTCAGCTGGGATTTAGCAGGTAAATGAATAGCGAGCGCGCCGCCGTCAAAGGTCGCGCCGAGCTGTCACAGCGAGAGGACGGTTAACATTTGAAGAGCAAACGGATGAAAGTGAATTAAATTCCAGACAAACTGAATTAGATTTCAATCTCGTTAGATAATGTGGGCCGACGTGGAGCGACCCAGAGCAGGAAAATGACTCTTGTTCTGCAGCCGCGGTACAATGTTCTCTGATGCAGCTTTGGCTGCTTCGTTGAACACCGCGTGACCTTTTGAGTAGAAAATCAAACAACCATGATAAAAAACAAAGCTGCTCTCTTATGCTTCTTTTTGTCAGGGCGAGACATTATAAAGGAGGATACAGTGAGTGGGCCAAGCAAGAAGGACAACGATGAATTCCTGCTCCCTTTCTTCTTCGTTGCGATTAAAAATGCTGCTAATTTGAATAATTCTGCTAATTATGCTACAACATCAGAAAGCTGTCATTTTTTTAATTACTGCAATCAACCTTCTGTTCAGGTTTTGAATATATGCTCTCTGTATATTCTATTCTGTGCTTCACTGATGGAAAACCGATTAATATCAAAGTGTTTGATGTTGATTAAATTATTAAAAAAAAATAATAAGTCCACACACACTAATTGCATGTGTCTAATATGCACTGATTAGACTAATCGTTCCTTAATAACAGGAAATTATACAATACGTGTGCCGATGCATCGGACAATTAAGCTTCACAAATAGAAAAATGTCAAATGCTTCCTTGCAATGCATCATGGGAACATTATTTGAACAGTTGAACACACTATTAATACTTAAAACCTGGATGAATGTTGAACTGTATTAAAGTCCAAAGCTGTTAACCCCTGATTTAAGGGGAAATTAATAATTCAATAAAAAATTTAATAAATAAATGTAACTTTAGAATGACACTACTGAATAAACTTTATACATCTTTAATAGTTTGCTTTTGGGTTTTTTTGAGCTGTTTCACAATCATCCACTCAAAGAACACACCCCTCACTCATAACCTCTTTAGAATTTGCACATCCTTTCTGTTTTGGGATGCAGCCTGTTGGAAATAAGCAGTTCAGTTTCTCAGCCAGTAGATGGCGGCAAAATTTCAACCAAAATATGTATTTTTCTATTTTCCCCACCGCTGTCGTTTATCATTACCCCAGCGATGCCCTCTCAGTCTGACCTTCAAACTAGTGTTAGTCTAGACTATAAATCCTGTAGCTGCTCGGCTGAGTCTGACCTACACAGAAAGTTCCATACATCCCTCTGAGAGTGAAAAGATCATCCTGCACTTCTCCATCCTGTACCCTCTCATGTGAGCTATTAGCACAGCATCAACAGTACAGCAAGTGTGTGTGTGTGTGTGTGTGTGTGTAGAAATCAATGCTCTCTCTATGATCTCTAATTGGATGAAAGGATTGCGAGGACTCACGCTGGGTTTAAAAAGATCTGTGAAAAAACACAGTTCTCAGACGCCTCTTTTACCAAACCTTTATTTTTGCTGCATGTTTAACTCTATAATAAATCACCGACTCACCGAGGCAATAGCAATTCCAGGAAAAAAAAACAATGAAACACCTCCAGGAGCTGCCGTTCATGTAGAGACTAAGATTGATTTCCTAAGTGTTGCACTTTATAGACAAACAGCGCAAGGGAGATCAGACTTTATTGAACACATTTTGCCTCGTAACACCATCCAAAATCATGACTTGGCCCCTTTTATCGACGCCACGCCTTCAGTTTTGTCAGAAAATGGGGAAAAAAAAAATCACAGGTTCAAGACGTGAGGGTTCCTGCCAGCTACAGTATGTATTAGTATTCGCTTCAGCTCTGCGCTGCACAGGAGATATTTGCCAAGCTGCTCCCCGGAAGAAGGATGGATCAAATTTCCAATGAGCACCAAGGACATTCACCTACATTTGTTAAAAACACTAAAAGAGCTGCGGTCTGGTGGTGAGAAATGACCGGTTAGGGCCGTTCGTCAGCTGCGGCGGTTACGTTGAGCTCATCGTCCACCTCCTGCTGCTGGAGCTCAAGTTAAGGTCAAACGTATTCATATGAAATATTTTCTCTCGGTCACATGGTGGTGTTACACAGCTACTACAAACGTGACCCTAATTTCATTGCTTTTGTCATGGTTCCCGTCACAGGTCCTCTCCGGTCTGGTGTTTTTTTTTGGGGGGGGGGGTTTCGGTCGTGTGTTTGCTGCGTGTCCCTCCTGTGTTCCTACTTCCCCTCCTCAGGCTTCCTCCTTTCTCTCCACACCTGCCCTACATCAGCCTCCTCAGCCCTGCCTTGTTCCATTTGTTCTCTCAGCCAATCAGCTCTCCGCCTGCTTTCCTGCTCATAGTCACTTGTTCCCTATTCCCTTGTTACTTTTGTCTATATTTAAATCCTTTTTTTTTTTTTGGTTCTTTCCCAAGCTGCAGTTTCTGTGAGATTGGGTGAATTAGCTGAGCTTCAGATCTTTGTTGCCTGTCGTCTCCTGCCGTCAGGGCCACCTGCCTGCACCCTCGGCTTTTAAAATCACACTTTAATGGAGGCTTCCTAATAAAATCTACGGTGTGACTTTGCTTCAGTCCGTTATTCGGCATAAAGGGCAAACACAAACGTCTGTACATGTGAGCTTGCTGGTCTTCATTTGCTTCCCTGCTGGCAGATTCTTGTTGTGATTCCATACACACAGCCTCCTCCCTGCATATAGGTTCCAACTTTAAATTGTCTTTGATGCGGCTCAGCGTCCAGTAAAGACTGAATTATACAAATACAATTCAATATGTAGTGCTATTGCCTGCAAAGTAAGGCAGATGCAATTAAAATATTTAAATTTCTGCAGCTTTTCGAACTAAACTTGGTTGGAGCTGGTTCATATATTAACTGCCTTTGGTATACTAATGCTTCCCATCGTGTTGGCCCATTTAGTGCACTGTAGGGGCTCCAAAAGGAATTATTGCTCTTATCTTAAAACGCCATGTAGAAGATAAGGAAACAAAGCAAGTTGTCTGGGGATGTGATAAGAAACTAGCTCTCGGTACTTTTTCTCTGCACTGAGGCTTTTCTTTTTTTTTTTTTGATGCATTTCTTGTGTGAAAGGGATCCACATCAGTGGCGCCTCAGCCTGTACATTTTTCAAACATAGCACTAATTTAGCCGTGTAGGTAGGTCTTGTTTTCCGCCTCATTTAATTGTGTAATGAGGCGAACATTAGGCTATTTTTAGGTCAATCCCACGACCCTGACTGGTTGAGGGTCAGGACTTTCTGCGTTTTACGCAGACGGCACATTGAAGGAAATATTCCGAAAACAGATCAGGTTTAGGGGTTTCAAGCCCTGGTCACCTTGAGATTAATTTTGGCACTACAGCGGTAGCGCGCTATGGGAGACACCTGACGTCTCCACCACGCAGCCGACACGCGCAGCTCAAAATCAAAGTGTGAGCTCAGCTCAGCGCGTGTTGCCGACAGCCACAGAGCCACAGAGCTGAGGGGGAAATTAGGTAAATCTGCGTTGAGCGCGATTAATCTATATGAGCTTCACGCGTCCATATTCGCCTGCGCGTAATGGCACCGAGCGCAGATTCTCCCTCCCGCTCGCTTGGCTCCGCAGGACGCGGTGACCGGACAACTTTTACCTCTGCGCGGATGATGCTTTCCTCCATGGCATCTGATGAATTCTACACTAGAAAACACTAACAGGTACGTAAGACTGTTTATTTTTGCCTTTCTGGAAGGGGGTGGGGGATGCGCAATTACGCATCATTAGTCGCCTAATTGAAATGTTGTTTTCTGCGTTTTTTTTAATCTTCCCTGTTCTGCTTTAGTGTTTCCTTTTAAAATTGTTATTCGCTGCTTTTTGTTAATTGTTTCACTCCTGTATGTGCTCTGATACGTGATCATATGGAGAAAAAAAATAATTTCTGTATCTCTCTGCTCCGATATTTGACCCCAATCTTCCTCGAAGCGCCTGATAGGTGATCCTATCAGGGGGTATAATTGAATTTTATGATTAAGGTTTGAGGCGCGCGTAAATTGGGATTTCCTGGCGGCTGTAGGCTAATCATTCTCTCCAGATAAGATGCTATCAGATGGGTTTCATTTAGCTGCGTAATATCCAGTTAATTGAGCCGCAAGTAATTGTTGTTTTTGTGTTAATGTAACCAAGTTGTCTCCCTCATCCAACCTGTGTGTGTGTGTGTGTGTGTGTGTGTGGGTGCGCGCGCGCCCACGCACGCACGCTTGTCAGATGTGATTTATTTGCTCGCTGACATTGAGAGATCAGCATCAGGTGCGGGCTAATATGAAAGAGGTCCACTCAGAGCTAAAGAGTGAGGAGGGGAAATCAGATTCAATTAGCACTCGTTCCACAAATAAAAAACCAACTTCAAGGTGATTGGTGTATCAGTGCACTAACATATGATATTCCACTGGCACTGAGTGGAATTATATACTGAGGAAATCTTTAAAAAGCTCCCTGGATGGGGGCCAGGTGTAAACATTACCCTTTATATCAGTGTTTTTCTCCCTATAGCTGTCACAGAGGACAGAGAGAGGGAGCTGGATAAGATGGATCAGTTTGTTTACCATGAGACACGGATCATCACAGCGCTGTTATCTGAACTGGAGCCAGACAGGGAGGTTTGGGACTAAATGAGAGGAAGGATGGAGTCAAGGAGCGGAGACCAGGTGGCAGCAGGGACTTATTATCCCTCTCCTATGAGCTCACCTCGCTGACACTACTCACTGATTTCCAGTTTCTGCGCCTGTCAGATGTCCTAAAAAGCCATTTACAGGAAGGACGGCCATAAATGTGCTGTCGGTGAAGTTTTCTGTTAGGAGCTTGAATTTCTGCGGAGTCTTTATCGGAACGTTTGATACTCTCAGAGCAAATGGATCTATACTATCCCCAGGATCCATCAATCAAATATGTATTTCTAATTTCTCCTTCAGAAGGATTCATCATCATCACCCTGCTGGGATGCGTTTAACCTGTTCCCCTCTCGGTCCCCCGCCAGCAGGGGATTTGGTTTATAAATAATTAATCCTTCTTGTTAAGCCTAGTAGCAAAGAGCCAATATGTACATGTAGAACACCAAAATGTCCACAAGAAAGTCTCTATCAAACATTATTAGCTTAACAAAACATAATATCAGCCCATATAGGAATAATATGAGCATATATTAAAACATGAATTGGTCAATTTCTGCATTTTTGTGATAATATTAACAAAATGTGCCAAAATCAGCTCCACCTGGACATACCTGTACTAAAACATCTCTAAAATTGGTCTGGTTCACATTGTAAGGCTGATATTTTTGAGCAAAAACTGTTTTTTTACTGCTCTATAGATGAATTGGGCTACTAACCCATGATTTTCAGGTGTTTTTTTTGGGGGGTGGAGCAATTCTTTTTCACTTTTTTGCTTTATTCTTGCTGGACACTGTCAATTTAAATGACTTCTGGCACTTATACGACTACCTCACAGATGCTAGATTTATTTTAAACCCAAGATAATTCCAACTTAAATGACCATTCCATTACATTTTGACATATCAACTGGTTCAAAACCTTCTAATTAAAGCAGATGACTCTATATGTAAAGGCTGATATTTTGTGCAATTACTTATAAACCTTTAATTTACCGCTCCATAGATGAATTATGCTACTAACCCATAGTTTTCAGGTGGATTTCAACCTAAATATTTTTTTTTTCACTGTTTTGCTTCATTCTAGCTGGATGTACTTCAACACTGTCCATTTTAAATGGATTCTAGTACTTATACAACTATCTCACAGGTGCTAACTTTATCTTAAACCCAGGATCATTCAGAAAACCCCTGTAGTTGTGGAGATATACTGCATTGAGTATGTGCATCTAATTTTTGAGAGGTAGGCTGATAAATAGACCTATGGGGGAAAATTTGTCAGTTCACCCGACTACTGTTACTAGGTACCACGAGCTGTTTCCCACAGGCCACTGAACGGAATCAATGCTGCCGCCGCCACCACCTAATGGATAATATGCTGCACTTTTATCCGACTACCTCGGTTGTGAGAAATCGTCCTCTGCGGTGTTTGCATGAGACTCCAAAAGCGAGGGAGGGTTATGTAAAGGCCTAATCTATAATATCCCTCTCCTTTCATAGGCCTGCCCAACGTCTCACCCCCCATGTCACCAGGACGTCTCCATGGCGATGTTTAGCAGTGCAGAGAGGCTCTGGAACGAGTCGGATCGCCTCGGATGGGACGAGAGGAACGACAGCACGGAGGCGCCGCGGCAGGAGGAGCGGAACTACTACGCCATGCTGTACTCCCTGCTCATCCTGGCCATCATGTTCGGCAACGTGCTGGTGTGCCTGGCCGTGCTGAGGGAGCGATCGCTCCAGACCACCACCAACTACCTGGTGGTCAGCCTGGCGGTGGCAGACCTGCTGGTGGCCTCCTTGGTTATGCCCTGGGCTGTGTACTTGGAGGTGAGGGGAAGGGAGGGAGGGGGCATTATGTATTTATATAACTGGAGTATTGATCGAAAGCTATAGTACCCAATCTTTGTTATCTGACTTGCCCCATGTAAGCCATACCTTCATATATGTTTCAAAGGCATTTGTTTCAGCTGGTTTTATAGGGAATATAAAAAAAGGATCAATGTTCTATATTTGCCATACACTGTAAAAAAAAAAAACAACAATGAACAACTCAAACTTATGAGTATTGTGTGTTTATCTGCAGCCGGTTGTATTCCTCACTGCTGTAAACCTCTGTTGTTCTCCAAAAACTATTAACCTGTTAAAATCCAAACCCCCTAATACAGGGTCAGCATTGGGTTATATTCATATATCACATGAGAAAACCTCAGCTACAGCACTAAATAAAGTATTTTGTATCTGTATTAAAACACAATGTTACTGTTAAAGTATTAATATATAGCATCAATATCCACATCATCAATACAATAATATACAATTAATATAATGTCAGTAGTAGGGCTGCAACAACCACTATTTTGATATTTAATTTAGATTTGAGCTGTTTGTGTGATGATTTAATTGGGTCCTAATCTCCTTTTTAAACGTCTTATAGAATATATTCCTAATGTTCCGCAATGATCCTCAATGTAATTTCTATGCTTTTATGGACAATTGATCTTTAAACTGTTATCATATTAGTCATTGAACAGATATTTTTTCTGATTTGGGTCAGTTTGGTCTTGTTTCAAGTTATAAATAAAGTATTTTATCTCTTTTAAGACATATTGTTAGATTTTGTTTTAATATTCTAGCTATATTTGCTCTAAACATAAATTGATTCTGACACTTCTGAAGTCACCTCACGTGTTTTAGATTTCTTTTTGATAGCAGTTTGAAGTACATAATCTTTGTGGTTGTAGAGATAATCCATATTTAATATCATTTTAACTGAAAAAATAGGCCGGGGGCTTAGGTGGTTAAGGGGTTAAAGGTATATTGTACACTTTTCCTGGCTTATAGTTGAAGTTGTGATATCTCCTCTCTCTCAAGCTTCTCTCTTGAGCTCTAGAAAGAACATGGAGAAGGAACAAGTCCCCTAATGCAACACTGAATGTCTCATTGTTTCTGGATAACAACAGAGGTCAATTGATCAATGAGAATGATCAATTTATTGGTTGATTTGACCCATCAGACAATTGTTAAGAACAAGAAAATATAGAAAAATATCAGCCTTGTCCTTTAAGTAACATACCATAAATACAGATAATCTCACTATATATATATATTTAGTTGTCAGTGTTTAAGTAGGTTTTATCAAGTTAAGTTAACCCCAGTTTATGCTTCTTATTCTAGCATTAACTACTTTCAGGCCACTGCAAGTTTCCAGTTCTCTAAAAGAAATACTTGAAATGTTTGAAACCCAGAAAGTTTCTGGGATAAAAAAAAGAATCTGAAGATTTGTCCAGAATCTTAGCAACCATCTGAATGAAAAAAACATTCAGACTGATGAAAATAATATTGTGGGCTATGTAACCACCTGCAATCATATTTTGACAGCAACTTTATATATTTTTTAGACATATATATATATTTTACTGTGCAGAGGACAGTATATTTCATTATGAATATACTTAGAAGCAACTCTTGAGACTCTGAAGAGTCTGACCCAACCCACGCTCATCACTAAAAGTTCTAGCTTTTACCTTCTGGCAGAAGTTTCATGGTTCTTGTCCTTTACAAACTATTTCATGTTTATGTGATCGTTGTTTATAACTCGCTTAATGTACATTTCATAATTTATTTATTTTTTTTGTGAAATACTGCCACTTGCTGACTGAACGTTGGGTTTAAGTGGTGTCGGGTTGGTGGGGGATGTGTAATGTGCAGCCAGCTGCTTGTAGTCGTTCGCTTATTAATTAACGTACGTGCATTTACTAAAGCTGAGCTACTACTGTACTTCTGCAGCAGAAAGAACAGAAGCTGGAGTCAGAGAGAAAAAAGATGAGGGTCATTACTGTGTGGGTGATAGGCTGACAGTAATGATGCTATTCATGTAGATTATACACTGCTGAAGGACGTATTGAATATTAACAAAACTACTCTGTGTAAACGGCTGAGAGTCCAATTACGAAGAAAAAACACATTTTTTAAAACATCGTTTCAAACATTTAAGGGAAATGGCGAGCTGTAATTGCTGTTCATTTCTAATTTGCATTTCCATTACTCAACAGTGGCTCTACTTAGTAACTTCTTTAACTGCACTGTCGCAAATGACCCTCAAGCTTTCCCATTTAATTAAAGCAATATACTGCACACGCTCAGTGATCAGAAGCTGACAAATGAAAGACAATTTCAACCTATGAAAGGTGATTTAAAGTACCTCAAGGGGGTTCAATCATGAGTTTAACTTCTTTGTAAGGAGTCATGCTGTAAGAATATGCTTCATTTTTCATTGCATTTTTTATTAAGGCCTCACCGGAAATTCAACGAAAGACTTACGGTCCCATGCGGAATGGTCCATTAAAAGATAGCGTGAAAGAATAAGTGCAATATACATTATTTGGCAGGAATGTGAAGAACAGCGATATCTCAGACGAGGCAAAACGTATTAGTTCAGAGTCGGGAGCTGAAGGCTTTTAATTCCCAGAAGTTGCGCTGTGAATTCTAACCTGACGGATGGAGGGGGATTCGCTTGTTGTGACCAGAACGATCGTCCCCACCGCTCTCAGCAGGTACTAATCACGTGGCCTCGATTGAGCAAAATGATCCCTGTCATGATCCATTGATCTATGGGTTGTTTTTGAAGGCAATGGTCATATTTGCAGCAGTGACTGAACAATCGCTCGCCATAATTCAACCCAAATGATGTTGCGCAGCAGAAAATGAATGACCCGACTGAGGAAATAGCTCCATTTCTAGTGAAGGTGACTTGTCCTCCTTCAGAAAAAGATTTGATCAGCGGTGATTTATTTCAGCGAATACAGTGAAATCTGACAGAAAACATTAGATTAGATAATACAGAGTCTTTAAAGACTTTAAAGTAGTTCTAAGTCTCAAAACTGTCCCTTTACACACTGTGAAGCCATTATTATTAAATCCTTCTTGTATTTTAACGTCATAGGTCTAACAATTTTAAATCCCAACAAAGAACACACAGCCTTCCTCCCTAATTGATGCCCTACCTCCTGCCCTAGTGTCCTTCTATCCCTAATAATACTACTAATAATAGTCATCATAACTTTGTCTTCTGTTTTTTTCAATAAAGATAACTTTAAACTAATCAGAAATACACTCTATACATTGACTATTCTAGCTGTAAATGTCTTGTTTTTGGTGCAATATCTACATAAATGTATAGAGGCCCATTTCCAGCAACTATCAGTCCAGTGTCTAATGGAACAATGTGTTTGCTGATTGCATCAGAAGGATAATGAATGATTAGAAAACCCTTGTGCAACCATTTTAGCATTAGCAATCATCATGGAAAACAATAAAGTGACCCCAAACTGAAGTATGTATAGTATTGTTACAAAGTTCCTTAAACAATAAATGAAAAACTATAATGCAATTACACAATAAAAATGAGCAACACCAACAGTAAAGGGGACAAAGCAAACGCAAGGAATTCAGAAAATAGGTTCACCAAGCTGTTGCTTTAGGGGATGAAGAAGGCTTCTTTATAAAAATGGGTTTTTAAAAGAGATTTAAAAATGGCTACGGAGATAAATACCCTGAGGTCGTCTGGCAGGGTGTTACAGTGTCTAATGTACCTTGATGCCAAAAGCAGCTTGGTCACCAGCCTAGATTCAGGAACAACCAGGAGAACCAAATATATACATATAGTATTGGGTGGCTATTTTGAAGAAAGTAGAATATAAAACATGTTTTTAGTTATTTCACCTTTTTTTGTTAAGTACATAACACCATAAACATGTGTTCATTCATAGTTTTAATGCCTTCAGTGAGAATCTACAATGTAAATAGTCATGAAAATAAAGAAAACACACACATATATATATATATATATATATATATATATATATATATATATATATATATATATATATATATATATATAGTGCTAACAGCACTGGTATAGCTATGTGCCAAACCATGAAGAGCTTTGGCACACTTTACTACTGTGAGAACATTGATCACACGTGATCAAAGTCAATAAAAGGTGTCTGAAGAGCCCCTGAATCATATTCCCACACAGTTTTCAGTATGTAACCACATGTGTGCCTCAGTCTATTTGAGTGTGGGATTGACCAGCGCTGCATACAAACCGTATGTGTTGTGCGTGCGGCGCATGATCGCTGCCCTTAAGAGGACCAAACATCCCGAAAATAAAAAAAAAAGATGATAAATTGGGGAGTTTGGGGTTCAAAATTGTGTTTAAGCTCAAAATTAATAGGGAGGCTGCAGTAATCGGAGCCTGAACACACCTTCCATTTATTATACAGTGTACTGTTGATTAGATCTGTGATTTCATCTCAGATTTTGCAGTTATGAGTGCATTCTCTATTCCAAGGGCGTCAAATTCAATTTCATCCCAGGCCGCATCAGCATTATGGTTTCCCTCAAAGAGCCTGTTTCCATATTACATAATTGCCTTTCCATTCGTAATAGTGTCTGAATGATTATAACTGCTAATTAATTCATTATTGTTTTAATGGAATTTTTAAAAATATGCCAAATTAATATTATATTTCTGTTACGATTTTAGCGTCTAATTATTTAAAATGCTGCAGCAAAACATGAAAAATCATTACAGATATCCTGAAACTCAGAGAAGAACATGCTAATAACCACTATTGACGACATTATTTATTCTTTTTATGGATTTTCAAAGATGAGAATCAAGTAGATTTTAGAGTTAACAAGGTGTGAACGCACCTCAAAGTCGTACAAAGTTTCAGCATTTATTCCCCTTCCTATTTCCCAATAAATCATGGAGGTCTGTTTAGGCTCTTGAGGGGCCACAGAAAATACGACTCACAGACCTTGAGTTTGAAACACCTGCCTCTTTCCCCTTGGTGAACTGATAGTGTACCTCTAGCATACTCAAAAAGTAAAGCATTTTATAAAGTTTATATTAGTTTTCCTGTGTGGAAAAAAAACACTGGAAAAGTAGTAAAACTATCTTATAATAAAGAACTGGGACTCGGTGCTGGCCTGAGATCATTGATTATTCACTAGGACACACACACACACACACACACACACACACACACACACACACACACACACATTTTTCAGATTATTTTTTTGATATTATTGATATTATTCTGGTGTTTTTGGCCTATTTCTGATGTTTTACCTATTGTATGTCTAACAATCTTATAACCCTATAATATTATTATTGTAGCCTAACCCAGGACAGAGATTTTAAATCAGCTTTGGCTAAAAATCATGTGCAACACATCTGTGATATGTTTATTTTTTGTCCCTGACAAATAAACACAAATTAGGCAAATTAGGATTGGACAAGCTTGATCCTACAATTCCCAAAGCTATACTCCCAGCTGGGAGTATAATCACTTTTTTCACAAGCTGAGTAGTACACATGACGGATTCTCATGCCTTAATTGGCGGAATGTCCCTTTTAAAAATGAGAAAATGACTGCATGCGAGTGAGGGTCAAGGTCAGGATCTGTATTCAGGTATTACAAGTTGTGGTTCGTTCGAATCAGGGCGAATATTTAGGGAGGGAAACAGTGGTTGTTTTCACATTAGTATGGATAAGAAGAAAACAAACCATGTATCTGTTGGCTTGTGATATCTGGTCCACACAAGAGAGATTGCTGCCTATTTACATCCCTGTACGTGTGTGCCTGGGCATATTCCCATGTGTCTGCCTGCTGCCGCTATGTGTGGGTAGGCATATAATTCTCATTCAAGTAAGAAATGGAGCTTGGATCCCATTTATCTTTGTCAGACAGTTATTACCAGGCATTACTGAGCTTAAGTGAAAGCCTGTCAGTCTGAGGAGGAGTCTGCCGGAGGGGATGGAGGTGGCGGGGAGGTTGTTTGGGGTGTTGTTGCTGTAGCCGCAGGTTAATGTCCTTTCTAAGAAACCGAGGCTTCCTTGAAGATAATTGGACCCTGTCTTTGACATGTTCCCTCGCTTTCACCTTTCTCCTTGCATGCAAACAACATTATCTGTGTCGTCCATCACGGCAAACTCATCACGGAGAATTCATAATGGATCGGCAGCTTGCAGCTCAGGACAAGTCCCATACGGTGACGTGAAAATATATAACAATTCATGCATGAATTTGCCTAATTAACAGCTGTGTGAGCCCATATTTTTTTTTCACTTTTCTGGGGTTTTATTTGAAGTTTGTAATATCCATAAAAAGATATATTTGTACCAAAAAACATGTTAATGTAGTTTTACATCTCCTCTCTGGAGCTACTCTCTGGAGCTCTATAGAAAGAACGGGTCTTTTTGTGTCTGTCATTAATATTAATTAGCTTCTCCTCCGATTGTCCGATTTTTAATGACTCTGAATGAGCTTCATGGCAGTCCTGATGGCTCGCTTTATTACACAGTTTCTGAATACAGGCTTGAGGCAGGATTGAGGGTATTAAAACTTAGGCCCCAGCTACACTAGCCTAGATTGTTTTTTTTAACGGATATTTAGATTTAGATTATCCGATCGACAAATATCTCAGACTGCACCTTAACATGAATATAATCTGCCTAGAAGTGTGTGATACCATGTCAGGACAATAGTGGCAGATAAGCAAAATTTAAAACACCTGCGTGAAAAAACATTTTGAACATGTGCACAGGTGGATCTATACAGATTATATATGGATCTATTTGCACTTCATGCAGTGATCTTTGTTTTCCCTGTAAAGCCGCAAATGAAACCAAAAGTATCAAGAGAGCAGACAGAATCATCGAGACATGTCCGCCATCATTGCTGTTGTGAACAGAATGCACAAGTGCGACCGACGCTTTGTCTGATGAGGTCATGAATCTGAAAAAAAAAACATTCGGACTGGGGTCACTACACGAATCTATTCCATCTGACACTTTTGAATCTGGGCGACAGGGGTTAGCGCTGTTGCCTCACAAGGTCGCAGGTTCAAGACCTCCTTGGTCCTGGGTCTGGGACCTTTCTGTGTGGAGTTTGCATGTTCTCCCCGTGTCTGCGTGGGTTTTCACCGGGTACTCCAGCTTCCTCCCACAGTCCAAAAACATGCTGAGGTTAATTGGTGACTCTAAATTGCCCGTAGGTGTGAGTGTGTGAGTGAATGGTGTGTGTGCCCCACGATTGGCTGGCGACCATCTGGGGTGTATCCCTGCCTCTCGCCTGTAACGCGCTGGGATAGGCTCCAGCAGACCATGTGACCCTAATGAGGAATAAGCAGGTATAGAAAATGACTGACTGACAATAAAAAGGGGAAAAAAAAGGAAGAATGAAGAAGAAAAGGGGATTAAAAAATCATCTACACACAAAATATAAAAACTAAATACTAGGCCATGAAATTGTAATACTCATATTTCATTTTCCAGCGCCATTTTTTTCCTCTTCCACTTTCCTTTCCTCCAGACTGACTGACTGACATTCGAATCTCTCCACTTGTTAATCCGGTTTGACAAATCCCCGAAGTTTAAGTCTAATAATCTCCGTGTTGATGTGCTTTAGAGGCCGAATTGAATAGAAAAGTGTGTGGATTAAAAAAAAAAAGTCTAGTTGGGGCCTTAGTTTTAAGCAGTATTTAGAGAACACCTACACCAGAGGCGTCAAACTCGTTTTAGTTCATGGTTCCACATACAGACCAATTTGAGTTCATTATGTGGGCTGCACCAGTAAAACGGATCCATAATCATGATAATAACCTCCTGTATAAACGACGCCCTCAAATGTATTTTTTTCTTTTCAAAAGTTAAATTACGATACACTCACACAACCCATCCATTTACAAAATGTCTTCAAAAAATATAATTTCTCTATATATTACGTTCCTAGAGCTCAGGAAGCTGCTGTGTGAATAAAACAAGCATCGTTTTCTTCACATTTCTGTGAAGAAAATAGGAATTGGTTAATTTTGGTTCTTGGTTAATTCTCTCAAAATCTGTGTGCACTCTGCAGTCATCTAAGGGAATTGATGGGGGGCGGTTCTGGCCCTCGGGCCGCATGTTTAACACCCCTGACCTTTTTATATATAACACGGACCTTTAAATTCAATACAGCAGGGCAGTAAAGGCGTCAGCTGAGGTCTGTTTTTTCTCCCATCGCCTTTCTGTCACATGGACGGGTGTGTGCGTTCATGCGTGGACCCCGGTAGGTACTTCACACTTCACGGTGGTGGGAGAAAAAAAAAACAACAAAAAGGGAGGGAGAGGAACATGTGCGTCGTTAATGTGACCCGTCTGTCCTGCGCAGGTGGTCGGCGGTGCCTGGCTTTTCAGCCGGCTCTACTGTAACATCTTTGTCACGCTGGATGTGATGATGTGCACCGCCAGTATCCTCAACCTGTGTGCTATCAGCATTGACAGGTGAGTGCTCTCTCTCTCTCTGTGTGTGTGTGTGCCACATGTTGCGGATATGAAATATCATGGATATTTCAAACCCTTCTGGAGGAAGACATTGTTTTCCCATCTCGCCCACGTCCTCTTGGTGCATGTCTGTGTTTGTGTAGCCTACATGCGACAGTGTGGTTAAGGGGTTTGGTGTTTAGGCTCCGACAATCGCTGTGCATTTGTTTGATATCATTCAGCAGGAAGTGTGCCGTGCACCGGCGCGACTCCCTGAGCGTCTTTTTTTATTATTTAAGGGCGGCTGTGGCTCGGGAGGTGTAATCAGGTCGCTGGTTCAATCCCCTCCTCCCGTGTCCTCGGGCTTCACTTACATAATTTATTTGCTCTCTTTGTTTTCTTCTTTCTTGTGTCACACTTAATATTTATTAGCTCTCAAGGGGCTTTGAAATTACAATCAGGAGGTTTCACAGGTTCAACTAGGATTGAATACGAGTACTTCACAACGGACGGGGGTGTCGGGGGGTTTATAGTCGTATCTCCCTCAAGACTTTTTGATGGGTTCTCTCATAAGGAAGTGAGGTTTTCATGTGTGGGGAAAAAAAAAATTTAAAAAAGATAAATTCACAACCAGGCAAAGTGGGTGAGTGATGTTTTTTAATCATTTGATTAATTACAAATTTGTGATGTAAATTGCGGCACTGAAGTACATTAATTATAATCAGAAATGCAGTCGTTGCTGATTTGTCACACGTGTCACAAAAGCACGAGTCAAAGCAGCGTTTGTGCTCGTGGAAGGAAGCTCCTGCATCTGACTTCAAGGTGAAACGTCTTTGACGCTGGAGGAAGTGTTGGGACTACTTTACTATGACTTAAAGGTACAGTGCGAAAGATTTAGCTGCATTCAGCCTATCAGATAGACATGTTTTGATCTACATGTGGAGTAGGGTCGCCGCAGAATAGACAAACCAAACAATGGCTCTAGAAAGGGACATTTATGTTGTTTGCAACCACCGTATGTTCCTCTATATATTATCTTATCTATATTATCATTATCAAAGAAGCACTTGATGAATGCACCATGTACATTATGTTATTGCACCCACTTTTTTTTTTTAATCTACACTTTTATTCAACCCGACAGCGGCTTGGCAGAAGGGTAAAGACCGAGTGAAGCGGTGAGGGGAGAGTATTTTTAGCATGTGTTTGGCTCCAGGTTCGCCCCGTGTTTTGCCCAGAGAAGAACGAAAGCAATTAGTCTGATGAGGATAAACAATCATGGCAGTTATCTGGCTCTAAACAACATAACAGCACATCCATTTTGGGTCGGGGGGGTGGGGGGTCCAGCATAATTGTTGCTTCCACTGAGCCATTGCTGAACCTAGTTTTCCCAGGCTCAGTATACATTCTGATGTATGGTGATTAACACTTAAACCAAAGCTCAGCAGTATATTTCCAGTTCTATGAACAGTTCTTTTTGATACTAATCAACTTTCAGAAACACTCTTCCTCTCTCTAAATGTTTGTTTTTACTCAACAGTGGTGAATTATTTGCTTTTACTCTTACAGCTCTGGAAAAAAAAATAAAAGACCACTGCATTTTTTTCTGAAATGAGCATATTTATATATATTCCAGCCATTTCATTCCAGCGTCTGTTGAATTCCAACATATGCACACCTCATTCTGCTTAAAAAGGAACCAGGAGTGGAATAAAGTCACCCAAGACAATGGTAAAGACTAGTGGAGAGCATGATAAGACGCATTAAAGCTGTGATTACAAATAAGGGTTATTGCACCTAATATTAATTTCTGAACTTTTCTTAAGTGTAAACATTAGTATTATGTTGTTTTAGAATGAATCTTGTTTCTTTGCATTGTTTGAGGTCTGAAAACATTATATCTTTTTTGTTTTTCTCACAATTTGTCATTTTCCGCAACTAAATGCTCTAAAAAATAAGATTTATTTGAGAATTTAAGGGAAATGTTGTCAGTAGTTTATAGACTCAAACAAAAATGTTCCTTGTTGACGTAACACATACTTATATGTAGTAAAATCAGAAAACTGATAATTCTGCAGTGGTCTTTTATTATTTTTACACAGCTGTATATAATCTTGCACAGAATGCAGCTTTTTTGCACACTAGACCATTGCATTGCACATACTCTGTCCATAATTGTATTATATGTGTGTGTGTGTGTGTGTGTGTGTGTGTGTGTGTGTGTGTGTGTGTGTGTGTGTGTGTGTGTGTGTGTGTGTGTGTGTGTGTGTGTGTGTGTGTGTGTGTGTGTGTGTGTGTGTGTGTGTGTGTGTGTGTGTGTGTGTGTGTGTGTGTGTATGTATACTGTATATGTGTATATATATATACATATATATATATGAAAATGAAATAAATGTCATTCATCATATGAATCTGTGCTGAATGACAGTAAAGGATCCTTAAATCACCTTTCTCTCCATTCTGATGTTGTCACCTTTACATTAAAGCTGTACAGACTCTAGTGTGTGTGTGTGTGTGTGTGTGTGTGTGCAGGTACACAGCAGTGGTGATGCCCGTCTTGTACAACACCACCCACCGCTCCAGAAAGCGAGTTTTCCTAATGATTTCCACTGTGTGGATCCTGGCCTTCGCTGTCTCCTGTCCGCTGTTGTTTGGCTTCAACACCACAGGTCAGGTCAAGTATTATTCAGATGATGGAAATCATGTTCCGATATTCTGTGGCTCAAGTCTCGACCTTCTGTTACAAACCGGACTTCTTGGGTTTTAAGGTTGTCTGTGTTTACCAGGCAGGGGAAATAAAAAAAAAAGTCTGAGATATTGTGAAACTCCCATTTGGGCAAAAGTATTGCACAAGTTTTGAAAAAAACTAGTGGCAAAAAAAAACAGCAAAACTGCAACACAGACAAAATCCAATATCAACAACAGAACAATAATTTCAGCAACTTTTAGTTGAGATATACTGTGTCTGTTTGCATGAAACTCCAACAAAAGAAGCCAATTCAGCTTTTCTATTGGCGAGCAGTCAGAGTAGACATGTTTTAAAACTACTGCTGAAAACATCGCGTTATGCAGCATATGACATTATTCACCAATTATCAAGTCGTTCTTTATGCATTCTTCACTTGTTTCTTAATGAATTAATCATTAAATTCTTTCCAAAAGATTAGAATCTGCTATCCAACTACTGGTTCAGCAGCAGTTTGCTCCTCATTCATTCTCTGGTAATGTTCCTCCCTGATTGTTAAGCGTTACCGTACTTATGTCAAAGCCTCAGCAGCTTTGATTGCTTTTTTCTTCTTCTTCTTTTTTCATTCCGTTTCTTGTCAGTCGCTCCAATAAAACCTCATTATTTGAGTGAAACAGAAGGAGAAACTTTGAGACATCACCAATAGCTATTTTAATTTCAAAAGCCGGCATCACAGATGCATGACTGCACACACACACGCACACAGACACGCACAATTAAGAGCACTACTCAGAGACAATGTAAAACTACTCACAGAGACATTGGGTTGAGCCCACTTGCAATCAATGGAAATGAATAGCTGCCACGTGTCAATACACAGATACACATCGCCGTCGGGAGGAGGGACCAATGGGTTCACGTCGGGTCCGAAGTGGCTAAATAATTGGAATCTAGAAATTGATGTTGGTGTGGACAGATGCTAGAAATAGATTCTATCTGTCCGTTGACGTTTCCATCACTCTGTGAATTGAGGTATGTGTTATTGATTCAGAGGAACATCCGGGGTGAGGCAAATCACTTCAGATTGTTCATGCCACTGACATGCAATATGCATTTCACAGCCCGTGGTCATTGCCTGTGTCATTTTTCCCCCTTTAAAGCATTATGAGCTCACCTGATATATGTTTAGCCTTTGAAAATCGGTCCCCACCCTGTAATTATGATGTTGGTAATGGTCTTTTATCCTGATTTAATGGCGGAATTATTCTCAAATCAATCAGCGACGGTCATATGTGCACCTGAGTCTGAGCCCACTGCTTTTTCCATGTTAATATTTCGCCTTCAATGCAGATGATCCCATGGTGTGCTCTATTTCCAACCCCGACTTTGTGGTCTACTCCTCGGTGGTGTCCTTCTACCTGCCGTTCATCGTCACCTTGCTGGTCTACATCCGCATCTACGTCTTCCTCAGGATGAGGAGGAAGAGGATCACCTTCGGGCAAGCCAGCGGAAAAATCCAGCCGGGTTTGGCTCCTCCGGCCGTGGTAAGAAACTGTGTCCGTATTCTTCTTTGGTGATGTTTTTTTACTTTGTAAAAGCCCTTTATGAAGGATTTATAAGTTGTCACTACTGACTTTATTCATAGTGAACGCAAAGAAATTTTCTATATCTGTGTTTTTATTCTATATATTATTTTTTTTTACAAAATGTAGTATTTAAAAAAAAAAATCCTTATTTGTCAATTCACTTTTTTCACTTTATGCTATGTAAATGCTATGTAAAACACTGTGTGTGTATAGATATTAGTAAACCTATCCGCATTACTTTTACTTTTAATGAAAGTTCATGATTATAATTATTCATAATTGAGAGTATCTAATGTCATAATAACATTAATGATGTTTATAACAAATCAAGTAGTTTGAAAATCAGTTGAAAATGCTGTAAATTATAGTTATTTTAATAGTTTATCCACCGTAGGTCAATGCTTTAAGGGAGCGAGCGGACTGACACAAGATGGCGGCTCATTGGACAGCAGCGTTGGATGAGTCATCTCGTGTTCCATAGAAATGTATTATAGATATTTCTATATATATATCTCAGCCTGTGTCTCTGGAGGCTATGTCACATTTCGCTTGTTTGCTCAAAATATGAACTCCTCTGAAGAAATGTCTGTCCGTCAATCATATTTCTGTTTTCATCCTATTATTAGCGTCTTATATCATTGAAAAGCTTAATCATTTCCTTTCACGGTAATATCCTGTTTCTAAGAATCATGCATTTGTGGGATGAGCAGAACAGCTGATATGCGGGTGGAGTGGAAATGTGTCAGTTTTCACTGTTGTACTTGTAGCAGCTATGAAGTCTGGCTTCTAACACTAACACTGAAAAACCCTGCTGCCCGGAAATGTCATGGGCCGCTCGGGGAAACAGAAATAGAGTAGAAGCACTCTGGAGAGAGGGACGCTACAACATGAGTCATTTCTTTTTTATTACTATTTTTCAGGCCTATTGTCTTTATTGATAGGACAATAGATAGACAGGAAAGGTCAGGCCGGGATTCGAACTGGGGGAACTCGTCGTTCACAGCAAACTACGTGGGTCACCCCAAGAGATGTTTGAGGTTTGAGGTTTCAGCAGCACTTCAGAGGAGGCCAGACCACGACAGAATGAGTGGGTGGTCTTATTTCACAGTTTGTGTATTAGCAGGAACGGCAGAGAGCTAAATATTTACATACAAGCACTGAAAATGTGTTTTTTTTTAGTATACGGTGGCCAATAGGGGCAAATGTGCTGCAAAAACAGAAAGCATGCAAAACCCCAAAAATGAATGATAGCAATGAAAATATCACAGTCACATAAATGAAGCAGAAACAAAGACTTACAAACCACACACACAACACCCGCAAGACAGAAACGCTGCAAATTCACTCACTTTTCTTCACATTTCCTCCCTTTTTTCTTTCGTCGCCATCTCCCTGGCCTGAACTCGGTCTACATTTGGCTTGTTATCTCCCTGACCACCTAACATGAAGTGTCCAATAGGAGTCAAAACTCATTCTCTTTGTGTGTTTTTCGTTATTTGCAGCATTTTTCTTTTGCATTTGGTCTGTGGGTTTGTAATTCTTTGCTCCTGCATGTCGGTCGAGGTAACAACGCCCCTTTAAACTGCACTGGATGTAAAAAAAAATAGCTGCAGAAAACAATCATGACCTTAAATCCTATTTCATAACTTACTAACATTTATAACTGCATAAGTGATCATTTAATATAATTTATTAATGATGTAGTAACAACTTATAACTGCAGACTTGATGGCTTCGATCCAAAAAGGTGAAGTTTTTTACCATAAAGTAGTTAAATGAATGAATGAATAAAGTCATAGTCAGTCATTTTCTATACCTGCTTATTCCTCATTAGGGTCACATGGTCTGCTGGAGCCAATCCCAGTGCATTACAGCGAGAGGCAGGGATACACCCCAGATGGTCGCCAGCCAATCGTGGGGCACACACACCATTCACTCACACCTACAGGCAATTTTAGAGTCGCCAATTAACCTCAGCATGTTTTGGACTGTGGGAGGAAGATGGAGTACCCAGTGAAAACCCACGCAGACACGGGGAGAACATGCAAACTCCACACAGAAAGGTCCCAGACCCAGGACCAAGGAGGTCTTGAACCTGCGACCTTCTTGCTGTGAGACAACAGCGTTAACCCCTGCACCACCGTGTCGCCCTTAAAGTCATAGACAACTTAAAAAAAAGTTAAGGGTGATACATGAACACGTATCTCTACCAGCCAAGGAAAAGGGCATCATGCGCTATTATTTGCACCTTCCCTCATGCCTGATTGGATAAGGTCAAAAATACACTGCAATCAAGTTCAGAATAATGAGGAGGTTTTTATATTTAGCTCCTAAAACTGAAGTCACGGCTTTGTAGAAGCAAGGTTTTGTTCTCGACAGAGCTATGCATTATGCACATTCATAATGGTGTGCAAATTACAATCCACCTTTACATTTGACCTTTCCTGTCGAATGCACTCGCAGTGTGTGTGGACACCTTATTAACAGGTTTCTGCAGATGTGTTTTTAAACCTCCGCCAAAGCCTTACAGATGTGACAAAGTGTATAATGACAGTGATAGAAAACAGCACTGTTGTCAAACACATTAGGTAAAAATGAACCGGTAAAAGCTTTCACATGCGCGAACTTCTATTATTTATTCGGAGGTAAAAGGTTTAGAGGAGACGTCGGTGTTACACAAGAGGAATATTAAAGTAGAGTGATTGCTTCTTTTAAATGTATTATGAGAGTGAACACAAGTCAAAGATTTTAAAACAATAAGGGAGAACACTAACTGCAACCAAATGCTTGAGTTATGTATTTATATTCCATTAAAAAAACAATGTTGTTTTTTATTATTTTTACTATCAATGATTTCATCTGTCATTTTCTATTGCTCGCACCCATCGCTAATATCTGTCCCAATTACATCAATCATGCAAACAATGGCATCGTGTTACACTCTGCATCTTAATGATGTATAAAAAGACACGCTTGCATCATTCAGCCCAGTAACTTGACCGGCCTCGGTGCATCCAGGAGCTTCCTGAATTCCTGAGTGGTTGGATTCATCCCGTTCCGATTTTTCCCTTCGTTGCACTCAAGTTCAGTCAGGTCCTCTATTTTGAAAGCAGGTTACCGATAATTGCTCGCGGCTGAGCCTCGGTTTGGGATCTCATCCATGAGTGGAGACATCCGATGTAAAATCCGAGTCCTGGAGGAATTCCGGCTGAGAGAGTTATAGAGATAATAGGATAATCTTTATTTCTGCATTAAGATTTAATAGAGTTGCACAGTGTTTGGCTCAGGATTGAGTAGTTACTGGAAACATAATAAACGCGCGTTCTAATTCTGCTGTGCTGTGCAATGTTGGTGTGAGGGTGTGGGGATGAGTGAAAATATTATCTCTTCCCTCTTATCCCGTAGGAGACTCGTCTACAAGAAGAGGCTCCTAATGCCAAACAAGACCTGTCACCCATAAGGATTAAAGTGGTAGGTGTTATTTAAAACTACAGATTTAACGCAACCGTGAGATTCTCGAAGTGATTTCATTCACCGCTCTTGTTTTGCTGAACACAGATCTGCCTGACTAACTCTCGTGTTGACTGTGTTGGCGTATTGTGGCGGTTCTGTTTATAGCTTTGCACGTGGGCCTGTCTGTACGTGCGTGCACACTCGTGTTTTTCTGTTCCGGCCGTGTGATCGCAGACCATGGGGTCTGAAAATTGTGCATGTGAACCGTGGCTTGTCGCCTCGCGTCGCCTGGTCAGCTGAGCGATGTCTGCGGCTGACGCACTGCAGCACCTGCAGAAACTAGAGGTTGCTCCAAGGAGGAGAGAAAAACTCATCTCATTTTCCACCTGAATAAAATATGCGATGCTGAAAATGAACATGAGGCAAGAAAAGACTGGAGATTCATGTTTATGGCTATTCTGGAAGTACACATTGCATAATACTTACTAGTTATCTACTCTTCTTATGACTGCAAAGGGAAAGAGCTCTTAAGGACTATAGGTGCATGAGAGAAAATTAAAGTTATTCCAAATTGTCAGCAAATTGTCTTCTTAAGGGGAATTTGAAGAGTTTTTCACAGATACACATTTGCGGATGCAGATCCTCCCAGCAACTAACGTCTTACATTTTGTACTTTCAGTCACGTCGTCACAGAATCATCCCATAAACAGTCAGTCAGTCATTTTCTATACCTGCTTATTCCTCATTAGGGTCACATGGTCTGCTGGAGCCAATCCCAGCACATTACGGTGAGAGGCAGGGATACACCCCAGATGGTCGCCAGCCAATCATGGGGCACACACACCATTCACTCACACACTCACACCTACGGGCAATTTAGAGTTTCCAATTAACCTGAGCATGTTTTTGGACTGTGGGAGGAAGCCGGAGTACCCGGTGAAAACCCACGCAGACACGGGGAGAACATGCAAACTCCACACAGAAAGGTCCCAGACCCAGGACCAAGGAGGTCTTGAACCTGTGACCTTCTTGCTGTGAGGCAACAGCACTAACCCCTGCGCCACCGTGTCGCCCCCGTCCCATAAACAGTTTTATCATATTACATCATGTCTTGTTTTTCATTCATCAGTATATAGAATCTAAGAATCGAAGCCGAATACAAAGCTGCTCTGTCTGTCAGATAAAGACAAGGGAGGGGATTCTCACACCAGGACATTAATACGAGCATATAACATTTAAGATTGCAGCATACGTGCATGAACCTACATGCTTGTAATTTCTGTAGGCGTATTTCTTGATGTGTTTTGAATATTAACAGCTCATGGATTTTAAAAACCTCGCATGAAGGAGGAGGAGGAGGAGATTTTCACTGCTTTAAATCTGAACACCACTTCTGAGATGAATTGACCTCATCATCAAACTCATGTGTTTCCTTTGAATCATTTAATGTTTTATAATATCTGTGTGCTGATTGTAAATCAGAGCTGCAGCAATTAGTCAATCAATTAGTTGATCGACGGACAAATATTTTGATTACCAAATCATTTCTTTAAGGACACACCTTCTCATTCAATGTGTTTTCTTCATTTAGTAGATTCTCACTGAAGACATCAAAACTATGAATGAATGAGCATATTCTAGTTTCCTCAAAATAGCCACCCTTTGCTCTGATTGATAAAGAAAGAAATTCCCTGATAAGGCACAGCTATGAAGTGAAAACCATTTCATGTGACTACCTGAAATGGTAGCTCATCAAGAGAATGCCAAGAGTGTGCAAAGCAGTAATCAGAGCAAATTGTGGCTATTTTGAAGAAACTAGAACATAAAAACGTGTTTTCAGTTATTTCACCTTTTTTTGTCAAGTACATAACATCATAAACATGTGTTCATTCATAGTTCTGATGCCATCAGTGAGAATCTACGATGTAAATAGTCATGAGAATAAAGAAAACACACTGAATGAGAAGGTGTGTCCAAACTTTTGGCCTGTACTGTATATTTAAATATAACCATAATTGTTCACAGATTTCTGACATTTCATTAACCTTAAACTGGTCAATCTAAAAAAATAATAATGGTTAGTTTTAGCCCTAATTGTGAGGCACCTCTTTCATTTTAAATGTCACGGGTGGTCACGTGTTGTTTCCTCACAGCAGAGCATGGAGCCCTCAGGCCCCTCCAAAACCAGCCTGCTGTCTGGATGCCTGTGGCGCAAACCCCCAAAGACGGGACCTGTGGAGAACATGGCGCTGCCCCCGGTGGACATGCAGAACTACTGCAGCATCAGCCCCGCCTCCTGCGGGCCCACCGAGGTGGATCTGGAGCAGGAGCAGGGGGTCGACGAGGACGCGGAGGAGAACGACCGGAACGGGCGGCGGCGCCCCGTCAGGATGAGCTGCGAGGTGAAGGACCTGTCCAACGGAAGAACGCACACGTCACTGCGGCCGATGCCTCACTTGTACACCGGCAACTCAAGATTCAAGAGTATGCACGCCCGGGAGAAAAAGGCCACTCAGATGCTGTCCATTGTGCTTGGTGAGTGGAGGCTATTTTAAGTGGGATGAGATGAATTAAAGTGGAAATGTCATGGTAACACAGCAGGGTCCCATGCTGTAGAAAGTGAAATTCTAATTGCGTTTTAGTTATAATAAGGTCTAGGTGTTGTATTAACACCGCCCCATGTTCTAAAACACACACACACACACATTAAAATCAGAAGGACTTCCATGAAGTTGTGACGTCACATCTATAGAATCACCGCCCATCCTCCGATTCATGGCCATTTTAATCAGCCAATCAGAAACAAGCATAATGAGGCATCCTCAAAAGGAGCTGTTCTTCCTATAGAGCTGCAGAGAGAAAAACTATACAGAGAAGATTTTTTTGCTCATCTCTGGACAAAACTGCTGCATATTTTTTTTAAATCAGCATCTCACCATGTATTACAGCTATTCCATTTCAGCATCTGTTGAATTCCAACACATGATAAAGAGGTGGAGTGGAATAAAGTCACCCAAGAACAATGGTAAAGACTTGTGGAGAGCATGCTAAGACATTGGAAAGCTATATATATATATATATATATATATATATATATATATATATATATATGTGTGTGTGTGTGCTTGTGTGTGCTTGTGTGTGTGTGCTTCTTTGCATTGTTTGAGGTCTGAAAACACAGGATCTTTTTGTCATTTTCTGCAAATAAATCCTCTTTATTATAATATTTTTATTTGGAACTTTGGGTAAATATTGTCCGTCATTTATAGACTCAAACAAAAATGTTCTTTTTGCCCAAACACATACCTATGTGTAGTAAAATCAGAAAAACTGATAATTTTGCAGTGTTCTCCTATTTTTTTTTTTTTCCAGAGCTGTACTTCTTATTAGGGATATCACATCTTCATATAAAACCCAGGAAGAATTTATAATATGGAACCGAGCTTTAGAAGAGGCCAGTTTATAGATGTAATATATTCTGCTTTAGGTTCCCAGTGTGTGTCCAGGGATGTCGTGGCTCCTCACACGGCTTCCACACACTTCAATTACCAGCCAGGTGGCTGTGAGCCCGGTCCAGTTAGCTGTGGCAGAGCATAGATCTCACTGACAAAATTGTAATCAGAGCTGCCTGATTACATTTCACTGATGTCAGGAAAATGGTGGCACACGCACAAAAAATGATCGGACTGCTGCTTTGCTGTGATGATGCAACCCCAGTAAAGGTCACTGAATTTAGCAAGTTTAAATTCAATTGTATCCCGTTGGCTGGCGTTTTTAAGTAACCTTAAAAAGTATATGAATCCCTCACAAGATTAATTTAGACCCGTAGCATTGCTCCGCTCCTGTTTCTGTTACTGCCCGTCTCGCCTTTATTCCACCATGATTTATATGCGGTTTGCAATGTTCATCTCGACTTTTTATTTTCCCTCGAGGAGAAATTCAATTTGCCAGAACTTGGTGAAAAAAAAAACATAAACACAACGAGCAGGACGAGAGGACGTCGGACATCACAGCAGCAAACAAGCAAACGACTGAGAGAATAAATCTGTTCCTGTCCCTGAAAAAAAAAAAGAGTCAAATCAAAGCAGTGGAACAGTTTCAATAGTGAAGTGCTGTTGAGCAGTGCAGTCACGATTTCAGAGCAAACCCAGCACATTTATTGCCCTTGAAACATAGGATAACTTAAACCTTTTGCTCTTCATCCTGGGCAGCCTGAATCCCCGACCAGATGGGAACTAATTCGGCTAAGAGAGGGTAGTCGGAGGTGGCCAAGATCAAGTGTTTAATTCCATGTAAATATCTGCCAAAGGAAACTGCTGCTTGATGCTGTTTTAAAATTGATGAGATATATATATATATATGTCAGATTTACCACTTTTACTCTGAACTCTGATATAGAATCCTAATTCAGCAGCTTATTTATGTGTATGAAAGTAAAAGAGAAAGTCTGACAACATCAGAGTCAAATCACGTCTTTAAAAAACTGGGCTGGATTCCCTGAGAGAAGTTGCATTAAGTAGATCGTAACCTTTATTTTAATGGCATTCGATGACTTTGTTCTACGGCTTTTGTTTCTGATTTTATGTTTTTGGAGAGACAAAACTAAGACACCGTCATTTATGGCAAAAAGTCAGCTGTGATCATGATTAACCTGGAGTCTTTCTCTTTTTTTTTCTTCTCTTCTTTCACGCTTGTCAACTTTTCCCCACCGCCCCATCTCCACTTCAAATCCCTTCTCTCTCCCGTGTTCACATTAACGTCTCCATCTTCTCGCCTCTTTCGCTCTGTCCAACGCTGTGTTGTGCCCTCTCTTCCCTCCTCTCCCTTTATGCCTCCCTGCTCTCCGGCTGCTCCAGGGGTGTTTCTCATCTGCTGGCTGCCTTTCTTTGTGACTCACATCCTGAACACCCACTGCAGGACGTGCTACGTGCCTCCCGCCCTTTACAGCGCGTTCACCTGGCTCGGCTACGTCAACAGCGCCCTCAACCCTATTATATACACCACCTTCAACGTGGAGTTCAGACGGGCCTTCATCAAGGTCCTCAGCTGCTGAGCGAGACGGGGGGGAGGAAAGGGGAGTTGCTATGGAAATGAAGCGCCACGGCGCGAGACCTGGTGCGATTTCATGAACGGTGACCGCGGATCTAGGTCGAGACACAGAAGACACATCCCGAGTCGTTGAAAGCAAGAAGATGAGCCAACGCTACGGTTTGCATTAACTGCAAAAAAAAAAAAAAAAAAAAAAGGCGAGAGAGGATTTTGACTCCATTAAAGACTCATTTTTGCTTCCTCGACAGGGCTGAAACATCAATCGAACAGTATTACTCCTCAAATAACACTTTTCACATGCATATAGTCTTACTGAAAGCACCAGCTGCGGACTTCTTTGCGCATACATACACTGGTACAAGTGTACAGGATGTGGCGCGGCTCCTCAGAACAACACTTTCCAGTCGATGTGAGCTTTTTTGGAGTCGAGATGAATCCGATAAATTGATCGCGGAGCCGCTGCCCACCGCTGTCCTGAGGCTCCCTCGCCGCCTTCATCTTCATCAACATCGCCGGTGCATGCACAAATCAAAATTCAAGGCCCTGTCTCTTGAATTGTGCTGGAAGGATGGTATTATAACCCCTGCCAAGACTCACATCATTTTGACGCTTGTCTTATATATCGATGTGGAGGCTTCGCCCTCAATGTGGATTTATTTGCATTTAAAAAATGTTTAAAAAAGGTTTTGATGTATCACGCAGTGGAAACAATGTCAGTGTTTTTTAAAGGAGCTGCCTGTTTGTTGGCAAGTTCCCCCCCCGTGTGATTTAGAGCTGCCTCCTGGCTGTACTGATACGCTGATGAATGTGGGAGCTTTGAGATCTTTGATCAGGAAGGATTGTGAACCTTTTGGTGGGCGGAGCTGTCACGGACGGAGCATTTACTGCAATGTGTTGTAAATAAAACCGATGGATTAAATTTGTTCTTTTCCAGGCTTGACATCATTTACGCAAACACAGCTCATCACATATGCATGTTTATGTCTCAAAGGGATAGTTCAGCATTTGTTAAATCCATCTACAGTCATAGAAATGGACGCTTTAACTTTTTTTTATGTTGATACAAGGTGTTTCCAGACCTGCGGAGCAGAGCCGCGAGCTGCTCAGCTGCTACTACACGGCTAATGGTATTTTTTGGTTTCCCTTATCAAACTCAGCAAATACACAATCTAGAAACTTCCAAATGCTTTAGTAGACAAATTGTGAGCTGGGCATTCACCACAATACAAGATAATAACAGAGCATTAGGAGACAGAGCTGTTTTCAAGGTAAATGTAAAGACGGACTGGAAATGGAAAGTAGCATTGAAGCATTTGCTTCCGATGTCATAACGTTACAGTTATTGTTTCGTAGCAATGTGAATGTGCAGGTCACAATTCATTTTTATTTGAGTTTGATAAGGGAAACCAATACCATTAAAAATTCCATTAGCTCCATAGTAGTAACTAGAAAAGGCTGTGACTATAGGAATGATGACAATAGGCAATTTATTCAAAAATGTTGAACTATCCCATTATTTAGTGTTGTACCTGAACTATCATTCATATTTTGGGCAAACGTGAACTGATGAACGAACTGTGAGCGCGTTCATTCTGATGTCTATCGTTCAATACAGCGTCAGATTTCTTTAATGTTCCAGGCGTCAAATCCGCTTGTGTTTAGCCTTTAAGATTCTTTATTTTGTAGCGGGAAAAACATTCAATCTGCCAACAGCACTATGGCCACTAGCATTGCATCACTGCATGCGTCACAGAAACAAAGCAAAATATAAAAGCAAAACGGAGGTGATTCATCATGTGAACATTTAAAAGAGCTCTATGACAAAGTCGGTGAGGATGGGACTAACTTAAAACACATAAAACTTAAAGATCCATTCAAGGAAAAGGTGTTTTCATATGATTTTAAGCATCTACTGTAGGGAATTGCTGTTCCCTATGCATTGAATATTTGATATGAAGATGAAATCTAACACATAGTTTCAAAGTTAAAACTGATCAAATAATTGCTGTAAGTGGTTCTATGAGGGCTTTTGGTAATGATAATGAAAAATAATAGCACAACATATTAGTTCATTTTTTGGAATTATGAATGAACATTTTGCTATAAACAATTATAAACTATGAACGGGAGGAAAGTTGATCGTGGGCTTCCTGGGGAGAGCACAAGAGGAGCCCGTCTGAATGAACGGGACGTTTGGAGATTTAGAGATTATTAAAAAAAGGAGAAAAAAAAGGGTTTAAAAGAAAAGCAGACAGAGCAGGACAATCAATTTGGATAGAAAATCACAGGACGACATGAGGGATGATAGAGGAAAGCTGAGTAGGAAGCGGTAAAACCAAAAAGGTAAAAAAAAAAGAACTGAAGGAATAAGCATCAGAAATGACTGAAGAGGGGGAAAAAAAGGTAGATGGATAACTGCAGGAGGAGAGTAGGGGTCTGGTCTTTCTCAGTCTTTGGCTCAAGCTCTCTTTTTTTCTCTGAGAGGCATAAACACCTGCTCCCCTGACACTTTGTGCCATTGCGTCAATTCCGACTTGTTCCACTGAGATTAGACATGATGACACACCAGATGCATGTGAGCATACGTGCCTGTATTTATGGATGTGAGAGCAACCAAGTCCTGATCATCATAATCCATAGCATTAAATTATTTTTTCTATATGATTTACGTAATTGAAATCAATATTTAATACAATGCAGATGTTAAATGAATGTATATTTATGCGGTTAAATTACGACATGAATCATACTGAGATTCCACGCTGAAGGGAAAGGAGGATTTAGCTTTTTTTTCTACTTTAATTGAATTTGAATATGAATCAATTTAATTAAAGGCGTCCTTTAGCGTGTAAATACCATGCAGCTGTGGACATCCAGATTGCATACAGTCATTTAGGGAAATACTTTGTTGTAAATTAACTGAATATGAGCCTAAATCCCCGAAGGCAAACAGCAGCTGCAGTGATAACGGCGACATGGAAATATACTAATATTTGCTGTTCATCGTCACCAGCAGCAAGGCCGAAGATGAAGATAAGCCACGATAAGTTATTCCTCGTGTGTGTTTGGAGGAAAGGTTACAGGTGTGTTTGGAGGAGGGAATTAGCTCATCCAATTTCATGGCGACCTACTTTTTACGTGTGCTGGAGCTGACATTTTGCTCCGAAAGTGGTACGAGCCCATCGATAAGCTCACGGAGTGGAACAGGTTTGTCTTAAAGTGGAATTTTGTCTTCAGTAAAAAAAAAAAAATCCTGAAAACCAGTTTTAAGGTGCAGGCACACGCCGTCGCACAGATCCAGGTTCAGTCTAAGGTTCAAAGTGGTCCGGGTTTGATAGGACCCTCTCCTATTAAAGACCTCAGACCCCCCCTCTGCTCTGAGGATCAGAGGTCTTCAGTGTGAACTTTGAACTACAGCCTCGTGTTGGCACTCTTTGAAGTATTATCTTTCACATCTTTTTTTTTATGTAGTCTCTCTTTTATATCGACTCTCACACTGAGCTACATTTACCCGTAGAGGCAGGAGTGATGCTCTTCCATAAAAAAATGACCCGTTAGAATCGATGTGTTTCTAAGCCGTTTTTGTCATTTTGATTAAGAATAATCATCAGTATTATATAATATATTATACTTATACTACTACTATGTATTATTATGTATTATACTTTATACTTTAATATACAACTTTCACTTTTCGAGTACTTTGAAAACCGTTTTTAAAAAGAAGAAAATCACACAGAAAAATATCAACATCCATTCTTTGTGTGTACAATTTCTTGAAATAGGTAAGTTAAAATTTTTAATTCTATGATATCCAAAACGTGTTTGAGGAATAGTTGTAAAATTAAATGATAGAAACTTGGTTCATCACTGGGTCATTTTTAACCTGCTTATTCATCTAAGGGTTAAAACTATGACCCAGTTTTGTTTTATTAGCTTTTATGTCAGGTGTTTAATATTTTTCCCTCTTTTCAAGCAATTGTGTATAGTGCAGTACTTTTAAATGCATGCCTTTAAGTTGAAGCTTTTCTATTTGAACAAGTGGAAATTCATTTTACCTGATGTTGGTAAGAGGAGGAAATTCAAAACAAGTAATGATAATCAAGTAATTGTCAGTCTGAATCAGTCAGTCATTTTCTATACCTGCTTATTCCTCATTAGGGTCACATGGTCTGCTGGAGCCAATCCCAGTGCATTATGGCATAAGGCAGGGATACACCCCAGATGGTCACCAGCCAATCATGGGGCACACACACCTACGGGCAATTTAGAGTCACCAATTAACCTCAGCATGTTTTTGGACTGTGGGAGGAAGCCGGAGTACCCGGTGAAAACCCACGCAGACACGGGGAAAACATTAAAACTTCAGACCCAGAACCCAACAAGGTTTTCAACCTGTGACCTTCTTGCTGTGAGGCAACAGCGGCAACCCCTGCACCACCATGTCATCCCAGTCTGAATCAATATATTAAAAAACCTGCTTGAATTCATAAAAAACTTGTTTCAGTTCACATACATGTAAAGTCAAGAAGCTGTTTATTGGTGTAAAGGGAGACGTGAAATCCTTTCTGCTACAGTTTCAGATCTGACTGAGAAGGTTCACTTTTATCCTTCTCTGCACCAAAGTTACAGACATGAACATGCATAACTCTCCTGGTACCTGCAGCTAGAGGTGCAAAAAAAGCCCAACAGATATGACCTCTGCGCTTTTAAATCGGTGATGTGCTGACACGCGTGAACAGGACTAAGTGAGTGAAAGGCAGATCGAGGGTCGGCCTTTTGAAGGATGAAAGGAGAGAAGAAGAGCGCAATGAGACTCGTGCATGTTCATCATCGGGTCTCAGAAGGACGAGGATGCTCGCTGAATGATGGCTGCGTAATTTGTAATCACCCAGATGTGGCCACACTCGTCCGTGGAGGCAATTCGCACGGGGCAAAAATTAGTCGAGGACTAAAGTGCCGCGACTCTCCCTCCTCCCGCCTCTTCCCTCTGCCTCAATGGATACGAGCGGCTTTGTGCGTTCCTGTGGGCGGAAGGACGGATGTGATAGACAGTCGCCGCGTTTGGCGGCGGCTAATGATGATGGATAAAGATGCTGATTACAGACAGGGGCGGGTACACGCTATGACTGACATCCAAGTCTGTCCCGCTCTCTTTCCGCCAGTGAACGCCACTTTTATCCTCCCACCAGCCTGTCAGAGCAGCGTGATAATCATCCTCCCCCTCTCTGTCTTTCACACACACGCGGCCTTTACTGTTAATTTGATGCTATTTTGAGGTTAAAGGTTTACGTGCGAAGCGGGAAGCAAATCTTGCAATAAACAGCGATGTCTTGTTTCTGTTTTTTTATTATTTAAACGTGTTGTTTCTAGGAATAGTAAGCCAATATTATTTTTCAATCAGTCATGATTTCAATCCCTAAATAAACGCAGGCTTCTAATAAGGGTCCTGGTGGACATTTTGGAAATGATTGCACAATTAATCAATCAAACCCTATTAAAATAATGGCTTAGGTCATTTTTTTTTTACTAAAAAGTGATTCTTTTTTTGCCTAGATCATCTCTTGATGATGCTGCGGCAGGAAAATGGACATTTTTCTTTGGCCATTTTATATTTATAAGTTTTTGATAAGCTTTCACTATGGCACCTGCATCAAAAAGGAAGAAAAAACACAAGTAGCTCTAAACTTGATTCTTCAATCAATTTCTACTGGTGAGAGATACGGTTTATTATCATAAAACCTATAATGTCTAATAATGATTAAGTCAAAATTTCACAACTTATACTTTAATAATAATTTAATATGAAGTGATGTGCATATCAATGATTTCAATATAATATTCCGATATAAAGAAAGAATAAAAATGTCCTATTAAACATGAATCATCACTTCATTGAAAATTTGCCACATCTCAGGTTTCAAGAAGTTCTCAAACTGGATGTTGGAAATGAGTTACGTTCAATAAAAAACAGGCAAAAAAGACGTGGGAAAGTGATGAAAAGGTAAATTTGATTTACCTGACATTTTACCATTTGTTTAATTTAACTCCAGGTAATGTAAGTTTAGAGTTTGCACTCTGGAATTAAAGGGCAGCTAAACCAGGTTTAGACAGTTAAAAAAAATGGCCTGAATCACTTTATTCTTTAGTTTTACATAAGTGACACAACATTATCAACCTTCCAAGGTCTCAGACACAATTTTAACAAAAAGCTGGTCCCCAGAAGGTTAAAGATGTTGGGAAACACACTTACAGATAGATGCTTGACTGCAAATCTTCATGCATTCACACTTTGGAAATTATTTGTGTAAATGTGTCTCACTAAATCTCATGCACAGCTACAGATCTCCTCACCAGCTTGATCAGATGTTTGTCACACGTTTGAATGTGTTCACGCAGAACGTTTTCACACGTTGGAATATGGTGATACGCAGCTACGATACATTTGACCCTAATTTGAGCTCATAGCCAGAAGGGAAGTTAAAACCCGTTAAACATGTCAATCAATTACAGAGGATGAACATAAGCGATGCAGTTTATCGCACACATTCACACACACACACGAAAACATCTGCATACGTAATGTGACATATGTTCCCCACAGTAAAGCTGGTGTGTTTGGGGATGATTGGATGGTTAATTTAGACACAAACGCTTTATTTCTCTGTATCAAGATCGAACTGTACGATACATAATCGTCTTTCTCGGACAATTCAGCTCGACTGTAGACATGAAGGTCAACCAGATGGTCCAACTACAGTACGTGTGCTGTGGTTTTTCAATGATCTGAAAACTCCGGCTATTCCCAACGTGTCGGTGCCCCGCTTTGTTTCGAGGTCACGTCGTATTGATTGGCCGCTTCAGGTCTGTACATGGATTGTGAAATCCAAACGTGACCGGACTTTGTTGTTGTTGTTTTTGTTGTTTTTTTAGTCTTCAACAGCAGTTTAGGTTTCTCGCTTATCAAATCTTTACATACTCCTACACGAACAATCACTCCTGTTATCCCCCGCCCGCTCCCTCACATCCTCTCCCTGTCTCCCCGGGAGTATTTATCTCACTCTCCTGATAAGGAGTTAACAAGCAACGGAGGCCCGAAGAGGAAAATGTTCTCATGGGATTTCGTGACGAACATTAATAAAAAGCAGACGTTTCTTCGGCATATTTAAAACGGATTACTTTTAGTTTTTTCATTCAAAATGGATAATGCACGGAAAACCTGGAGGAGATGCATTGTTTTACCTTAGAATCTTTTCATGTACAGTACAGGCCAAACGTTCGGGCACACCTTCTCATTCAATGTGTTTTCTTTAGTCTCATGACTATTTACATTGTAGATTCTCACTGATTCTCTCAAAACTATGAATGAACACATGTTTATGGTGTTATTGATGTTTTCACTTCATAGTTGTGCCTTATCAGGGTTAATTCGTGGAATTTCTTGCTTTATCAATCAGAGCAAAGGGTGTATAATATAAAACATGTTTTCAGTTATAAGTACATAAATCCACATGTTCATTCATAGTTTTGATGCCTTCAGTGAGGATCTACAATGTAAATAGTCATGAGAATAAAGAAAACACATTGATTGAGGGGCGACACGGTGGCGCAGGGGTTAGCGCTGCTCACAGCAAGAAGGTCGCAGGTTCATGACCTCCTTGGTCCTGGGTCTGGGACCTTTCTGTGTGGAGTTTGCATGTTCTCCCCGTGTCTGCGTGGGTTTTCACCAGGTACTCCGGCTTCCTCCCACAGTCCAAAAACATGCTGAGGTTAATTGGAGACTCTAAAATTGCCTGTAGGTGTGAGTGTGTGAGTGAATGGTGTGTGTGCCCCACGATTGGCTGGCGACCATCTGGGGTGTATCCCTGCCTCTCGCCGTATCTCGCTGGATTGGCTCCAGCAGACCATGTGACCCTAATGAGGAATAAGCAGGTATAGAAAATGACTGACTGACATTGAATAAGAAGGTGTGTCCAAACCTTTGGCCTGTATACGTAATAGAAATTTTAAAAAAAAGTGCAATAAAAGTAAGGATAAACTAAAAGATCTAGGTATTAGATATACCTTTCTGAACAAGACGAACCTAGTTCTTCTTCATTTGATGTGGACATAGAATATGAACAGAGCCAAATGCTTTGTATTCAAAACAAAATCAAGATGCAGCGTGACGTCTCCAACTTTCATCGAATACGCGGCATGAACAGTCAATTTACGGGCCCCGTGCCGAGGGATCGACTGATAAACCACCGAGAAACCTTCACACGCAGTTTGTGTGATTGCATAAACGCACCGGCACGCCCGCGCAAATGCAAGCGCACACACAGACACTCAGGATGGCATAGTAGGTGCGCACTCCACCTACCTCTTCAGGGTGAGTGCTCGGTCCTTAAGATCTTCTCCTGCGGAAGAGATGAAAGGGCGCGCGCTGCTGCCCCGAGAATTACCATCACAATGTGGCCACGTGATTGTTATCTGCAAGCCACGTAGGTCTCAACCAGGGAGCTTCTCTTTGGAGCTGATGAAGAGGAAGAGAGGAAGCAGGAGACAGAAGCTATCAGGATTATTCTGAGAGGAAAACAAAAAAAAAAAAAACGGGAATGGAGGAACCTCAAGTGCCTGTGTTGTCCCTTAAGAAATGGATCTTTCTGGAGGAAACTGTGTCAGTGAAATTATTATTACACCCAAACTGAAGAACGATTCCTATCTTGCTAATTACATTTGGCAGGGAAGCTTTGTTACCTAAATAGAGGCACAGTCAATAATAAAATATATGAGGAGTTGAGCGTGCACATAGAACACGTTCCATGCATGGCAGCACTCTCACTCTGGGCCCTCTGCATCTAAACTCCTCTATTTCAGTCAATCTGTTGAGCGTTTAAGTACTTTTCTGGGGTTTATATGAAGTTGTGATACCCTAACATGATATATTTGTAATTAAAAGTACAAAACTCCATATAGAGAGTACATGTACAGTGTACAACGGTTGGTGTGCACCAAACGGTCCATTCAAATCTGGTTCATTTTAATTGGTGTGAAAGTATCGATCGCACTCAGGTGCATTAAATGATTGAAAAGAGTCTCTGTTCTCTTGAGGCCGTACAAATTCTGGTGCAGTCCCTTTGGTGAGAACGTGAACCCAGGTCCAAATGAGAGGATACTATTTCATAGGAACATAGTCATCCTATATAACCTCATTCGTGAAAACAATTCAATTTTTATTTGTAGCCCAGCATCACAACACAGTTGCCTCACTGGGCTTCACAAAATTCAGTCCGTGACCCAGACATCCCCCGTCCTTAGACCCTCCTTCACGGCAAAGAAAAACCCAGTGGGAAAAAGGAGAAACCTCAGGGAGAACCACAGTGAAGGAGAGATCCACTCCCATAGACTGACAGACATGCATCTGATGATGATTTATCAGTCTGTGAGATGTAAAAATGGCCTAAAAATGCCCAATACAGAGGATGTAAATCATGAAAGATAAAAGCGAGTAGCAATGTGCCAACCTGCTTCATAATGAGTCAGAACTGGCGCTTATTTCTACTGGAAGATAATCATTAACGAAACATCAATCGGACCAATCTTGGTTCATTTGTGGGTGTGAAAGTGGACCACGCTGTAGTCTATATGCTAATTAGTAAACATTCTATTGCCTGGTGCGGAACAAATAATCGATCTAGTGGTGTGAAGCCGCCTTTACTCCAGGCTGTGTGCGTTTCTCCGTTTTCCTGAGTGTGCCCGGGACAGTTTTTATATAAAACCCTAGACGTCATTTAGAGTAAAAAAGGGGGAAAAAAATACACCAAAGTGGCTATTTGCTTGATATGGTACCTTGAAAGCGAGACCTCTCCGCCACCTCGACTAGGGTGACGGCGAGCGACTCGCTGGATTATGTGAAAGGTGGAAGAAAAAAAAAAAAGCCTGCGCCATGAGGGTGCTCGGGTACACTTCACTGTGAAGCAGGAAAAGAGACAGAAAGAGAACACGGGTACATAAATATAATATATGTGACCGTCTCTTCAATAGAGTTTAAAGTACATGCGGCATCAAATTTTGTATAATTACATGACATTTGGACCCAAATTGCCATAATGGCTCTCTAATTACACACTTTGTCATCATGTCCGTCGTGATTTTAATCAGGCTGCTGATGGTTTGACAAAGAAAAGAGCCGAGAAGGGCAACGACAAATCATTCCTTAGTCGTGCTGTTTTTTTTTTCAGAAAGTTTCCTTTCTAGCTTTTGTTTGTACCACAACTTCACAATCAGTAGATAGACACAAACTCCGTCTTTCCTGCGGACTTCATGCTCTCCACCCTGCCTGCTCTCTGTTTCACTCCTCCTCTCCTCTCTGCTTCCTGTCTCTGTTGATTGAGCTACTTTGCATGTGACTCCAGCGCCGGCTGCGGAGTCTGAGAATCAAACTAAACATACTAAACAGGACCCCACGCGTCTTGTTTCCTCCCCGATTTTCCTGCCTCCTCTTGTGTCGGCGTTCATGAATTGTTCAGTCTCTTGCCCATTCCGCTTTGCAAGCGCATGTTGCTTTGTCCGATTGTGTCAGGCTGTTGCGCATTGATTGTTTTGTGATGATGCATAGCTGGTGGATACCGTGAGGCTGTATCGACTCTAGCTGCATGCTCCTCCTGCAGAGTACATGTGGTGGTTGAAACTTTCTTTGCCGGGAGTTAGAAGATTGATCCTTCTTGTATCTGCAGCTACAAGCGGCCGGTTAGATTAGTTCTGTTTAAAGACTGGAAGCATGAAGCCATAGCTCATAGCAGAGTGTTCTCCAACGGCAACAAAATCAATGCGTTTATCCCGCAAACATCTGGAAATGGTGTTTGTTAAAGGCCCAAAACACAAGGGATGAATTATTAGTTCTTATCAAACCATATGAAACAACACAACATTGTTGACAAAGCTTCTTTTTTATATATACACTACCTACCAAAAGTTTGGGGTCACCCAAACAATTTTGTGTTTTCCATGAAAAGTCACACTTTTATTTACCACCACGAGTTGTAAAATGAATAGAAAATATAATCGAGACATCGACAAAGTTAGAAATAATGTTTTGATTGTGAAATAATGTTTTTTTTCCTTCAAACTTTGCTTTCCTCAAAGGAAGGTCAGTTTTATAGCTTCTCTAACCAGCTGAACTGTTTTCAGCTGTGCTAACATGTTAGCATCAAGGGTTTTCTTATCATCCATTAACCTTCTGATGCAACGAGCAAACACATTGTTCCATTAGAACATTGGACTGATAGTTGCTGGAAATGCACCTCTATACACCTATGTAGATATTACACCAAAAAACAGACATTTGCAGCTAGAATAGTCATTTACCACATTATCAATGTATAGAGTGTATTGATGATTAGTTAAAAGTTATCTTCAATGAAATTCTAAAAATTTCTAAAAAATTTCTAAGTGACCCCAAACTTTTGAATGGTAGCATACAATACATTGGTGAGCGATTTTTAAATGCATTGAAAATTGATTGGTTGATTGATTGATTTTTCAAGACTGACATTTTTTTTTGTAAATACCATAAATATCAATGGGATTTTTAGTGAGATTTGTGTTGACTTTGGCTTTATTGATTAATAAATTGTCAGTCATATACTCCCAGGACCTGTGACCACACAGTTATGACACAATTAGCATTTGGGTGGTAGCACTCATCACCGATTTCCCATCATTGATCATATATAATCAAGAAAGTAGTCTAATAGCTGATCAGTTTACCTTTGCATAAAAGGTTTCTGAGGAATAGCTTCCAAATGTCCGAAGATTCATCAGTCTGATGTGTGCTGCTGAGTTTCTTTCTGCTCAGTTACACACCTCGATCTATAATCTATCACCTTCCTTGTCCTTTCTTCCCTGTTGCCCCAGGCCTCGTCTGTTTCTTTTACCAATTTCCTTTTCACCTTCTCCCACCTTCCCTTCCTTTTCTGCTTTTCCTCACCACCGTTATCCACCATCGCTCTCTCAGCTGCAGGCCCCCACGGCCTAATCCTTGGCCCAGTTGAGAGGGGTTTGTGTATCTGCACTCAAAATACAATTATAAAGAGGCCAACTAAAGCAATCTCAGTCAACCACCACATGCTCACATGTAGTCAGTGGAAAATAAACGGTTTCCTGACTCCCTTTCCTTAGGTATTTTTTTTTTGTCATCTCTGTGCTTCAAATGTTAATTTCTTAACCTTTCCCTCAGGCTCGCTTTTTTTTTTTTTCCTGGCTCTTCTCTCCTCTCCGCTGTTGCTGCTGATATTTCAGCTAAATCAGGAAAGACGGCGCGTCTGCCGGCGACTTAATGAGTACCTGATGTGTAGCGGAGGAGGTTTCCTCTAACCAGCGGCTGTCAGCTCACTCCCAAAAAGCCAGAGCAACGTCACCGCTGATTCACGGGGTACAAGAACAGAGGTTACATGCAAATGAGGTTCAAAATGTGTCTAACCATGTACGAATGAAGACAAAACACCGCACGCACGGAGCGTAGCAATGAGCACATGTGTAAGTGCACTTGGTAGCCAGACCCGGGGATGTGCATGGCCTTTCTTCAAGCTGCAGGCGCCATCCCCCCGTTGTGCCCAGCTGTTCTTTTGCCCCCGCAGCAAACTCGGTGTCTGACCTCCCGACCCAGCTGTCTGCAAGCAGGCACAAACCTCCGCAGCGTCCACGACCGCACGCGGAAAACCGCAAAGTCACACAGAAAACATGCGCCCTGAGTCATCACCAGCACAACGGCCGCTCTCAAAATAGTCGGAATAGTCCTAAAGCGGCACAGGGATGTCGTCACTGACCCACCGTGAGCCGTTACACTTTTATAGGTGAACTTCAGCAGCTGTTTCATAAAAAAAAACACGTTGTATTCTCCTATTCTCAGACAATAACAGCTGCATAAAAACAAAGACGGGTTTATTTTAAATCGGCCCAATCTCGGGGAGAGTGGGATTGGTGTTGCCATGGTGACAATCAGTGACACGTGATGACAAGTGATAATCAGTGTCACCTGCTGAGGAAAAAAAGAGAGAAAATATGGTTCAATTTGTGGTTTTTGGCAAATGTCGCGGAGTAGGAAATGATCAGGGAACGAGTTGTGTTAGTCCATGAAATACGACTTGTTCCTTTCCAGAGATAAAGGCATTTTAAAAAGAATAAAACGTCTTTCTAGTGTTTCTGCATGGAAGAAACAAAGCTGAGCACAATAAAGCTATAGAAAAGCTTAATCATTTATTTCAAGCCTCATTTACGCAGATTTCATAGGAAATTAGTCGTATTATTTGAAGCTGTATTTCCTTAGTAGTTGGAAAAATAGTCATCTTTGATAATCTGATTAACACATTCTGTTAGATTGAAAGTGTATTTTAATGGATTTGTCCCCCAGATCCATTTTTCATTTTCTCAACTATATCGAGATGACTTTTGTTATTTAAAGAGGTTCTATTTACAAAAAAACAACACTTTTTCAGTGCATGTGTGTAAATGTGTAATTCTCTGTAGTTCCTGCTAACACAAACGTGTTATATAAGACCACCCACTCATTCTGTTGTGCTCTGGCCTCCTTTGTAATTTATGCTGAAACCTGGCTGAACACAAGCCTGTACAGATTGACAAGATGTCACAACAGGAGTGGAAATTAATAACCGCCCCGGGATCCATGTTGCCGCCACCTCTTTCTGGAGTCTTTGTACTTTACCTGCTTCCTCCAAACGACCCCAGCTCTCTGAGGGGCGTCACACGTCTGACAGAGCCAGGTCAATCACAGCAAAGGGGGATATTTCAGAGTGAGTGTGTGAGAAGGCAGGCTGTATTGCTGCTGCGGGTTAATCTAGATACTTTTAGACCATACAAATATGAAGGTTTGGGCCCTTTAAAATATATCGACCCAGGAGAAGTGTTCAACATGTGACCTTTCAAGGATTTCTGATTGAAATGTTTCTGAAGATATTTCAGTGTGGACCAACACCGATACCTAGGCTGTGAGCACACATGGATAAATTATACATATATGATAGTGCAATATTAATGATAATAGGATGAAATCTAATATCCTTGGAGCCTGAAAAACCCCCCGTAGTCAAACTCGCAGGAGATACAGTGCACATATATTTTTTTTTGTGGATTATTTCCCAACCGACGCAACTGCTTTGATTAAACTTTGATTACGCTCATATCTCAGCTATCACCACCTCATCATATTAGGGTGTCCTACTCTGTGTTTTTGATTGAAAATATAGTGGATCGGCTCCTGCTTTGGCTGTAAAATGCAAATTCGGGATCTTCTCGTGTACTTTTTCGCGAGGAGATAAAAGATTAAACGCACACTAAGGCCAGGAGTATCCAAAGGGAGTCACGGGCAGAAATTCTGCTGTTAAATTGAACGTGGTACGTTTATTAGCGTATATGGAACTAAATCATTCCATCGCATTTACCGACATCCCTCGTGTCTTAAGTCTGTGTAAACACCATCAACATAACTACCGTACAAATTAGGGTCAGGCAAACCTCAGCCGAAAATAACCCAGATCGTAAACGATTTAACAAACAGCAGTGGAAATGATTTTTGAAGCACCACTCATATGCATGTGTACAGTAAATGTTATAGTGCCACAAAGGTCACCTCTGTGGTGTAATGACACTCGAAGCAGATGGAAACCCGCTGATTAGACGTGGGTTTACTGTTGCCCCATCTCGTTTCGAATGAATGCGGTCGTGCAGATGGATTTGCTGGGAAAAAAAAAACAGATGTAAATAGCAGTTTAAATTCATGCACCGTCTTCTGTGCCGCTACACAAACTGCTGGTGTCTGTTCTCAGCAGAGATTTCAGTCTACGTGTGGCTGCTTCGCAGTCATTTCATTAAATTCATCAAAACGCTGACCCGACGCCAGAGTTTCGCCGCGTGTTTTGGCTCCATCGCTCATAGAAACGCGCGATTCCCTTCAGCCTGGTGCAGCGATGCGAAGGATGTAAGGCGTACAGTGATATAAGGCGGGGAGGTTTAGGGATGTAGTGAAGGCGATAAGATCAGACAAAGGTTCTAAAAGCTGAATACATATGAGCGACCACAATGTCTGTCTCTTGATTAAATCAAGCCACAGGGTAATTGCCTTCAAAGCCAAAGAATGTCAGTGTATCTCTCATGGTGGCAGCATCATATATCACACTGATGGTCTTCATGTACAAACACAGAAATCCTTGAGAAAGCTTCCTCCAGTCAAAAAAAAAAGCCTTTGAATCTCATGTACAGAGCTACATTGAATTGATGCTTCTTAAACGTCTGTTTATCCAAAGTCTGATATATTGAATTTCTCTGTGTCATGTTAAACAAATTAAACTGTTAAATTCCAAAAGAACCTGACACAAGGGCAGCGTTGAGTTTTATGCATATATCACGTGAAAAAACAAAAGTATTTTTATCTGCAACTCATGACTATTTTGATTTTTAATTTAGATTTGAGCTGTTGGTGTGATTATTATTTAATTGGGCCCTTCATAATCTCCCTTTTAAACATCTTATACAATATATTCTTCATGTTCTGTAGTGATCCTCATTGTGATTTCTATGCTTTTATGGACAAATAATTGATCTCTTATCTTATTAATCATTGCTTTGCAAATAATAAGCTTACTTCAAGTTTTTTCCCCCCCTTGATCTGGGTCAGTTTGGTCTTGTTTTAAGTTTTAAATGAAGTATTTTTTTGTCGTTTTTGCAATATTCTAGCTATATTTGCACCTCACATATACATACAAATACATAACCTTTGCGGTTGTGGAGATATTCTGTATTTATTATCATTTCCAGCAGTAAAACTGGAAAAACAAGCCTTGGGCTTAAAGTGATCAAAACACGTCAGTGTAGTTTGTTTAGTTGTTTTTCACCCAGGAAGCTTCCGCCTCCTCCTGAGACAGAAACCGTTCTGGAGTCTAACCTGTGATCTATTGCATCTTGGAGCAACTGCAAGTGCAGTTTAGTGCATAGATTTTATTGCATTAAATCAAGTCTCAAAAGAAATCTTTCTCTGTGCAACTTATTGCCTCGGTGTCTCTGATATTGTTAGCCCGTCGCTAGCAGCTGTTGTTTGCCGGCAGATTAAATCAGACAGTGTGCGGCTACACCGTTCACTGTTATAAACAGATGTTGTCGTGTGATTAAGGTGGAAACATTTTCAGGCTGTCAGCCACAATTTAAAACGTGTTGTTTCTTGACGCCCCGATGAAAGGAGTCACCACCAGACACGTCTTCTCCACCTTAAAGAGGATTTTATTACAAAAAGGACGCTGTCAAAAACCTGCTGGATCACACTGGAGTGATAGTTGCTGGAAATGGGCCTCTATACATCCAACCTGGGTTTAATATTTAACGAAAAGCCAACACGGATCCACATATCACATGTCACAAGACAGGAATGAATAATAAGCTACATGTTCTTCACGTCAGTATGATGGTTCACTCTGTTATGAGTGGAAACAAGAGCTGCACATCTTACTTTTTGATATTTATTTAAATGGGCTTTTTTTTTGCCTTTAAGGGTTAAGGCTCTTTTTTTTAACGAAACATCCATTATAAATAAAATATGATTTCATGTATGTAAAAAAGAACAGCTTGCAAACACCATAATTTACAGCGAGTCTCATCCGTTCAGACCAACATGTGACTAAAAGCTCGACAAGCGAATCTGCTTTTGATGTTCCTTCAAATCAAGATGAACCTTCTTCGCTCATGAAAACGGGAAGAAAAAAAACTCAACTTTTAGAGAAGAAAAAAAAACATCGACGCCTCTTAAAAATTCACTTTTAGAACTTGTTGCCGGCTCCCTCGGAGGCCGCCGTTGATTTATCCGTCTTCCCCTCATTCCCACGTCTCCTCATTCCATTTCATGTCACCACTTTGCCTCCGTATAATTGAGCGAACACAATCCATGCACAAGTTTTCACCGTTAAGAAGTAACGGAGCACAGGCCACACAGAAGCTATCGCTCTGCCTGGGAGGCAAAGAAGTGGAGCTTTGACTCATAATTCATTTCATCTGTACAACTCCAAGCCCTTTCTACACGTCCAGTATGTCGTCAAGGTTCTTCACATGTTGAAGCACGTCAACATGTTGAGTCACCATCATTCCTATTGATTTCAGCCTGATTGTCTGTGATGATGTATGTTGATGAATGTGTGTGATGTTTCACTTTGTACAAACGTACAGCAACAACAACATGTAGCCTGCAGACTCTAAATAATAAGGTGTCAGGAAACGCTTGGTTCTTGTTGCCTAAATATCCGTTTCTCTTCATTTAGCTGCTTTTAACATGGGACAGAGAATTGAGAGTTGTCGCGAATTTCCATCAAACCGCTCACGACGCATTTTTTTGCTTTTGGAAACACCCTTGGGTGGTTTGTGATGAAAATGGCTCAGAGTTGATAGAACATGGATTCTTCCCCCAATGCTGGTTTGTTGAAAGTGAGTTTCAAAAGAACGGAGGTCCAGCTAAGACCGCTCCAACACAGGAGGTGCGTTCAGGTGCCGAGAGTCACCGGTCAGAGGTTGAAAGTGAGCGGCGACGCTGTAAACGCCCAAAATGGACGACTATTCAAAGTGAGACAAAAGTGGACACAGACTGTTTGATGCCCCCGTTGTAGTTGGTCTCTAGATGTAGTTTAGTAGTTACTATATAGTTATAGTTACTTAGTCATAGTGTAAATCATAGCGTAAGAAATTGTAAACAATTTTGTGGCTTTAATAAAAAGTTTACGATTAATGCCTGACGTCACTTATTTGCATCAAACCTGTGTTATGCTATAGACAAATTAACAATCTACTTAATTTGGCATCGGACTGAAAAAAGACATTTTTTATACAATTGCAAATATATTCAGGCATCAAGGGGTTAAGATAATAAACCAACCAGACGTATGTGTGACAGGTCGTTGTTGGATTGATGGCGATCGCATTGATTTCACTGTCGATGCTTCATTTCAGCATGTTGTTCTTTTTCAAGGAAGCTCCACATAAGCAATAAACAACAGATGGAGATCAAATAGAACTGGTTGTTGAAGGTGCATCACAACTTAAGAAACCTCATAAACGATGCTTATATTCCACGTGACACAGCAGTATGAGAAGATGCAGCCATCAGTCACCACTCGTGTATAAATTGTTCTCAAATTACTGCCTACACACACATATAAAGGCATCCTCTGAGATATTTTTAACAGTTTAGTACTGGCCAATTACCCAGATGAAGAAAATGAAGCTACACTAGTGATTGTTTTACCTGCTTTCCTCCTCTTACCTTCCATTTTATGCAAACATCCCAGACCTGAAATTCCCCCCACACACACACACACACTCGCCGATAACGCTCATCAGTAAAGACTGAATCGTACGTGGCCTTTTCATCCCTCCGCTGTTTACTAAACTGAACACGGCTGACCTTTTGTTCCACTTTTTTGTGACCTCTAGGGCAGCAGAGCAACGGCGATGAAAAGCCTGCTTCAGTGGAACGAAAAAAAAACAAAACACAAAAGCAACAGCTTTGGCGGTTGTCGGGTTTATCTAACAGCAGCTCGCCTGACCCATTGTTGGATAAACCCTTAATTAACCAAACATTTTGATCAGCATTTCCAATTCAAGGTAATCCAGATAAACCACGACGGCGGGGCTTCGCCATCGAGATGAATTATAGCCCGTTCTCTCAGGATTCCGCCGCCGCTACTACATCACACGGAACTCATCCCTTCAGGAAATGAATCACTGTACAGACGGACCATCACTCCTAAAATTGTCAAATTGTCAAAAGTGAAAAATGTTACCGTTGCTTCCCTGGCCGTGTTGTTCCTCTATCCAAAAAGCTGCTTTTTAAAAATGTTGAAAAATTCCACCCATTTTTCTCAGAGACGTGGCCGTTGTGGACAATGAGTTGATTAATCAAACTTTCTCTGGTTTCGGGAGATTTGCTGCTTTCGATGTTACTGAACCAAATGTGTTTTTTTTTGTATGAATGTTACTGACTTCACCTGCTTTACATTCATTGTTCAAAGTGAAATTGGATAAATCACCATGACATCTGGTACAGATGTTCGCCCCTCCCCCTCCCTCTGCATGAATCAGTTAAAAATCCCGACTTTTCGTGTCAAACTCGCATTTTTCCCAATACTCTGGTCTACGGCCCGACACGAAATGAACCGTTTTTGAATCCCGTCGTTTCTCATCATCTCTCGAACACATCTGCTGTGGACGCGAGTAAACAAACACACCTGTTGCTGTGAATGTACCGCTGCCAAAAAAAAAAAAAATGGATTACAGTGTCAGTGAACCTCCACCTGCATGAAAATAAAAAGGATTTATAAAGTGCGGGACAGATTGACAAAGCATGATACCCAGAATAGGCTGCACATTAGGCATCCAAGCAGCATGCTACTGTATCAGACATCATGCAAACACGTGAGGCCTCCTGCAGCTCACGCTGAGGGAGCTCCTCTCCTGCAGAGCAACACGGATTTTTTTTTTAAATATTTGTTTCTATGACAAATTGAAGAATGTTAATTATCAGATAAAGCATTAATATTCTACAAATTCAATTTAGTCCATGGGCCAAGAAAGACCAAGAAATTAACACATTATTAACAAATCCTCTCCTGATTTGTATGTGGAGAAATATCTTATAAATATGTATAATATTAATTAACCTTTAATTTACAAAACAGATATGACATAAGAAAATAAATGCAATTTTAAGAATGACAACTCAGGTATTCCATATTGAAATTAATTAAATCTTTTGTACAATTAGTCCAATAACAAGTAGAACTATCATGAAATATCATATTCTATTGGAAGACAATTTTACTAATTTCATTTTTTTTTTTTGAATTGTAAAATAAGAATAATTTGTTCAACTTATTATCCTAATTTGTATTTTTATCTTTATCTCATATTTTGGACTTTGATAAATCTTGAAATAAGGAAAATTATCTGTCAATTCAAGGTAATTCCACTCAATATTGGACTAATTGTATGAAATAAGACATTTTCCCTGATAATATTTCAATTTTTTTGCGGAGCAATGAACGATATTTAGTTGTTTTAAGAAGCAGGCGAGGTTATCTTCTGCCTTACAAACCATTTATAAATCAAAACTGTAAATATTTTATCCCTTGAGCCCTGAAAAATTCTCACTGATTCAAGTTTCTGTGAAAAAACATAAACTGGTGCATTTTTACACAACAAGTGGGCCGGAGTGGACCATTTAGCGGGCCGATTCTGGCCCCTGAGCCGCATGTTTGACACCCCTGCTCTACATTAAATGACCTAATATGTTAGTTTTCAAATGTTGATACCTGAGCATTTACGTATTATACTTCTCCTTTAAAGACCAGGTAAACTATACTCATGTCACGTCCCCATTGAATGTACACATGTATGTAAAGCAATAGGGGTTTACATTAATGTGTTCTGATTAGGGAAAATTATGGTTATTCTGGGAATTTTCAAAGTTGGAAACTTTCCATGGGAATTAATGGGAATATAATGCAATAAACAAGTATAAATAAAAACATTTACAAAATTGAAGGTTAGTCCTTAACAAGGAACTTAAATATAGTTGAGGGGAATATATTGTAGTATAATCTGGGCTAAAACAATCAGATTTAAAGGGATAGTTTGACATTTATTAAATTTCGGCATCATGATTCCCATAGACACAGCACTGGGCTGCTTTACCTCAGCAAATACACAATCCAACAACATTATGAGGGAAACGTTTAACTTGCAAATATCAAATAAAAACGTAAGATGATAAATTAAGTGCTAAATGTTGAATATTTCCAAAATATCCCAGATTAACTCCCCATGGAAACCTTCTGGAAGTTTACCACTCCTTTGCAACCCTAGTTCTGACCATCCCTCGTTCTACTTCAACCGAGAACTTTAACCCACACTTCTACATTATGATGTGTGGAGCTGTGGCCCTCATGAAATATTAACAGAGGGAAAAGGTCCCTGCTGATTTACAGCATTACCAGCTGATGACTAATGCGTATAAATGAATAGTGAACTACAACAGGGAGATAATAAGGTATTTGCGGTGGTCAGGGGTTACCAGGGAGAGAGAAGAGAGGGTCAGAAGCTAACGAGAGATTCATGGCCGTGTGGGTTCTGATTGGCTGAGATGCGGTGGGGGGGGTCTGTAAGGTAAGCTGTCATTTAACAGCGAGCTGTGGCTGCGGTGACACCTTGTCGAATCAATAAGTTAAACCTCCCAACACGTCACGGGCACTTGTCCCCCAAAGTGACAAGTGCTGGCACTTTCTCGCTCATATAAAGACCTCGGTGCTCTGCTCCGACATCACAATCCCCCATTGAAAAAAAAAAAAAAAGAAAGAAAGGAAAAAAAAAATCTCTGGTCATCATTTTCTCCGAGATAACACCAGCTGCAGCTCACACCGCCGGCTTCGTGATGCTCAGTTGTTTTGGGGGGGGAGGAAGCGGCGGAGCTCATTCGTTTTTCATCTGCTGCCTGTCACAACAGCAGATAACAATCTGGCTGCCAGGAGAAGTGCGAGATAAATGCGAGAGGCGCCGCTCACGCTGGAAACCCATCTAGAAGGATGGAGAAACAGGAAAGAAAGGTGCAGTGATCAAGCCTGAATAGCACTCTCCCCATCTGTATAATTGGCTGAAATGAGTTACGAGGGCCCACCTGTTAACGGTGTCATTCAGACCTCTCTAACATAGAAATCGTGGCCAATGTCACTCCGTGCAGCACAAAAAGAGGCTCACAGAGAATGAGTGTGTGCATCAGCTCCAGCCTCCATCTCAGACATATTAAACTCTGCGGTGGAAAATAAGCCCCAACTCCTTGAAGCCACAGGCTCATTTTTCAGTTTTTCTGCTATAAATGATAATAAATATGGAATATCTCTACAACCACAAAAGGTTATGGACTGAAACCAGGTATCAACAGAATTCTACATTCACTTCAGGTGACTACTGAAGTGTAGGAATCAATTTAAGACCAAACTGACCCAAATCTAAATTAAAGCTAAATTATCTGCAATAATACTATGTCCTTCAGTGTTTAATAAGATACAAGTTCAAAGATCAATTATTTGTCCATAACATCATAGAATCACATTGAGGATCATTACAGAACATTAATATTTTTCTGTTTATATGTTTAAAAAGGAGTTCTACAATAACCTAATTAAAAATGTACATAAATATAAATTAAATATCAAAATAGTGGTTGTTGCAGCCGTACTACTGATGTCGTGTTAAGCTACTTTTTTATTGTATTGATGTGATTGACGATATATATTGATATATATACTGTAACATAACACATTAATGACATTGTGTTTTCCTACAGATAAAACATACTTCATTTATTGTTGTAGCTGAGGTTTTCTCATGCAATATATGAATAAAGCTCAATACTGGCCCCTTATCAGGAGGTTTATTTTAACAGGTTTTCACATAAAACAATCTCAAAGTAGGGGTGGTGAGAAAAAGAGGGATTTGTATAAGAATCTGAATTTTTATCATCTACAACACTGAAGTGATTCATAATCCAATGTCCAAAAATCTTTTTTTTTCTGTGAAAAAAGAAATTATCCTTCAGCTGTATGATGCTTTTTAGCTATTTTTTTTTTTGGTGTAATGGCCTTCTACTTAACGGTTTAATTCACCTTCACCACTCTCTTTACAGCTTCTTTCAATCAATCCAGTTTTATTTGTTGTGTAATATTTCAGGTCAAACCACACTGAAAAGTAACCTGTCAGTGACGCGAACAACGAAATTTTGCAGTGAAATAGTATTAAGTGATTGATTGGAGGGGATCTATCATTCGTGTAAAATGCTCCAAAGTTCTGGCCTTGAGCTTTTCCTTGAATGTACTGGGTATTAGCTTAAAGGAACACACGGACCAATTTCTTGTTGTATAAGATCAACGTAGCGTTTCATACATGCTTTTTGTTCGCTACCCCCACATCCCGTCCACCTTCAATTTGCATCTTACAGTGAGCTTATGCCGCTGTATGTCGTCATTACTGCAATCACTTATGTTCCAATTTATCCAACAGTTTTAGGTCACAGGGCTTAATAAATATGTCTGAAGGAATAATTGTCTGGAGTGGTAGTCAGGATTTATTACATACTCAATAGTCATCAACCGCAACTATAAAAGGGTCCAAGTTGTTGCAATAATCAGACTGAAATCTTATTAATTTACAGCATAGATTCACAAAGCTCTTAAAAACCCTGTCAGATATATATAAATACAACAAGGAAGCTTTATTTTTTGTTCACTGCTGAACATCTCCACTGAAACAGCTACTGAGGAAAGGAGGACAATGTTGGATTTTTTTGTGCCCGTTTTTCCAACAGTTAGAATAAAGTTCTGTCTTTTCTAAACCTATATTTCTTCAGGTTATTTTGGGTTTTGACAAACTGTCAATTAAGAATTCTATATTATTTCCGCAAATAGACTGCTTGCAACCGCTAACTAGGTCACATCATTGTATGAAGATTGTTCTTCACAGCCACAAATTTTAGAATATGTGAGATGATTGGCAGGGTTCCTACATTTTCAAGGACCTTATGTTCTTGACTGGAGTTGATTTTCATGAGAATTTGATATAATGCAAGCTGACAGCAGCTGAGTAATTAGTGCATCCATCTATCTGAACATTGTTCTTCCCGTCGTCAAAAAAAACTCGAGCTAGCTCCATGGTGATAAAGGAAGCCACAAGTACAGCACAAGTCCTCATCGCTGTTCCATGAATCCGTCACAGTCTCTCAGTCCATCCCATGTAACCCAGACGTCTGCACAGCCCGGCTGTCAATTACATCCCATCACCTTCAAAAAGCCTCCCGGCGTCACTGTATGGGAGGCAGTAGAAGCCCGTATCTCTGTCTGATCTTTATCCTTTCCCAGCAGCGGGAACGGCGCCGCTGTCAGCTCACACTTTCAGCTAACCTCCAGAAACCCATGAGACAAAAACCCGCCACATCTGCATCATGTGAAGCAGTGTGGACGTGTTTGATGGGAAGCACATCCCTCCTCACGCATTAAGTCAATCTACGGCGTGTGTGAAAAGCTGATCCTATTAGAATAACCCAACCGGAGCATTAAAAATATTCATGAAAAAAATGACAACTGATTGATGAAGAAAGAAAAGACAGATCAATAAAGTAAAGATGACAAAGCCTCACGTAATGGGAGAAAATTTAATCTTATTTAGTTGATTTGTTTCCCGACTGGAGCTGCTGCTCCCTCTGGTCTACTTCGCTATATGAGTGAGTCCAGAGAACATTAGTCATCCACTGACCTGCAATAAGACCACATATTCAAGGTCTTTAGTCCAAGAAACCAACCATCCTCACATCTTTCTTTATGGAAATTCCTATTGACCTGGTCCAGCTCCTTTTTCCTCTTTAGCCACCTAAACCTGACTCCCACCTGACTGCCTACTCAGATCAATATGCCGGCGTCAGGGATTATGAAAACGGGAGAGTTGCCTTTATCTCTTCTGTTTTCATCCTTTGTGCTTATCTGTGCTTAAAGAGACAAGACTGGAGTCTTAAAGTCTCTGACTGGACTCAAAGGAGCAAGATAGCACGTAGAGTGTAGGGAGTAGCCTCCCACCTCCTTCTCTCCCCCCCGGTCCTATCAGTGGTTCATCCATCTTATTCCTTTGTGTTTGCCTGTGCATCGCTCTTCACGAGTACCCGCCTCTTGAGGAGGTCCAGTTTATCGGTGGCCAGAGCTTTCCTCAGGGCGCCGAAGAAGCCGTGATAGTGGGCCGTGTTGTGGAGCATGAGCAGGACTCCGGCCAGCAGCTCATTGGTCACCAGCAGGTGGTGCAGGTAGGCCCTCTGGTGGTTCTTACAGCAGTAGCAGCCACACCCCTCCACCAGGGGCCTGAAGTCATTGTGGTACCTGGAGGGAAGTTCAATAAAAATCCCAAAACGGACACTTTAAATGTAAAGTGAGTGCGCATCAGATAAATGAAAGCAAGAATCGTGCAAGAAGCTTCGCTGCTTGTCAAATATTTGAGGGTTTCGTTACAGCTGCAACAAACCTCTTGTCTCTGAGATTGATCTCAAAGGGTGTCATCTGTGTTTGATCATCCAGATTATGATCTCCATTGTGCTGCATCACCCCTGCTGTGTCCCGCTCGTTGTTCAGCTCCAGCACTGACAAAAAAACAAACAAAACAAAAAAAACATGCATCTTATTATCCCAGATCGCACCAAACTGCAGAAAATATCGAGGTACAACACAGCAAAACGGGTTTATTGGAAGCTGTACAACAGATGAAGCAGCGGAGACCAACAATGGACTCTTCAAATTAATGGGATATAGAATTTCTCTTCAGGTTTCACACTTTGTTGCTCTCACTGGTGCTGAACATTATGCTCCCAGCGCAGAATCTATTAGCTCAATCTGGCATTAGACGCTGCTGGATACCAAACTTATCTCTGTCACGTAAGTTTCGCACAACTTTTTAATGAAGCACAAAGTAGGTGCACGGGCTGACTCGATGCGTTCCCCATTACTCTTCTTAAAGCACTTTGTTCGCTTTTCACTTCACAACAATCAGAATGACTGGGCTGGATTTAATTGTTACCTTACCGGAGAAGAACTACAACATTGATTTTATTTCACCGGCTGAATTTCTTTCTACCCAATTATTTTGACTCATGTGAGACTCCAAAATACACAAACGGACACATACACACACACACACACACGGCTGGCTGTTAGAGCTCTGATTTAAATTCTCTCAGAGATGCACTTTCTGCCTGTTTATTATGTGAAAAGTAGCAGCCAGACTGAACCCAAAAACACTGCAAAGTCACACAGATCTGAATAGACTTTGGTTAAAGATGGGAAATCCCCATGCAGCCTCTCTACTAAGAAATGAATTTGTGTCTGTACTCTACAAGAACCAAGGACATTATTATAACTCAATGCAATGTCAGTTTCATTAGAACATTATATAAGCCAGGCTCATATTAGCATCAGCTAAGCTTTTGCCTCTTCCTCCATTTCTGCTGCTTGACATCTAAAACAAATGCAAATATTTTCCATCTTTTTGAAGAGTAATTTCCTTCATCAAACCCCCATGTGCTTTATTTTGAATTCTAAATGTCCAAAAAGAAATGGTTACATTAAATAAAGCGAGAAGAAGAGAGAGGCGCATGAAATGGTCCGTTTACAATGGGAATCCTTTAGTACCCTGACAGGGCTTGATGTAACTTAATTGTGAAAGTTAGAGCAGCTGAAAATTAATTAGTTTGATCTACATGCAGCTCAGGCTGCAGCACAAGAGAAAGAAAGAAAATACTGAAAATAAAGAATACGCTGTTTAATTATTGGAGTTTGGTGCTAAGGGGCCACATTTAGAAATGAAAAAGTTTAACGCTGTCATTCACCACACCTGCAGGGGGCGCTGTACCTGCACGCTCTGGGTCCGGAGAGATGTCGAAGCTGAAGCAGAGAGCGCAGCCTCGCTCCGTCACCTGAAAGGGGAAGAAACCCTCCAACAGGTCCACGCCGGCCTCCACGCACGCCAGAACCTCATCAGGCCGCCCTACGCCCTGCAGCAGCCTGGCCATGCAAGCATTGAATTAGAAGATTAGAAATGAAATGAATCAACTGAATGCAACACACAGTAATGCAAATATCTGTAATACATTAATGCAAGAGTAGGAGCTGACACACACACACACTCACAGCAATTCTATCAAACAGCATGTACACTCCTGTGTGTTTTGGCTCTTCCTGGGCTTCCAGTTACCTGCCTCCCTCTGACTCCGCACCTGCAGGCGTCAAGGTCAAGCCCAATTTAGCATTCGATAATAACTCGGATCTGCTTCCCAGCAGGAAACTAACAATGTCGCCGTACCACCATATTCAAGATGAATACAAATGGGGCTCTGTTTAGTGTCTTCTTTTAATTATTCTACAAAATGTCGATTAACCAGCTGTAGATTAAAACATGGCTAAACAGATAAAATAAAACAGCAAAATAGATAATGTTGCATCAAAACTATGAATGAACACATGTGGAGTTATGTATTTAACAAGTAAATTTAAATAACTGAAACATGTTTTATATTCTAGTTTCTTCAAAATAGCTCTGATTGATAAAGCAAGAAATTCCACTAATTAACCCTGATAAGGGACAACTATGAAACGAGAACCATTTCAGGAGACTACCTATAGTAAAGGGTGGCTATTTTAAAGGAACTAGAATATAAAACATGTTTTCAGGTATTTCACCTTTTTTTGTTAAGTACATAGCACCATAAACATGTGTTCATTCATAGTTTTGATGCCTTCAGTGAGAACAATGTAAATAGTCATGAAAATAGAGACCAGTAGTAGTTAGGACATTGTGAATATGATGAATTTCAGCAAACACAATGATAACGGGTCATTCAACAGGTACTATTTCTTTTTAAATCAAATGCGATTTGACACAAAATGGTGTAACCTAAAAAAGATCAATTTTAAATATTTAATCCACCTAGAATATAAAACTAGTTTAGTTTAAGGTTACACCACATGACATTTTTTGCATTATCCCATGTATTATGTATTATAAATAAAAATATAATGTCATTAATTGAGACTAAGGAGTACCTCATTCTGGTGACCGCCGTCTCTCAACATCTACGCTACAGACACGAACCCAGGAGGGGAAAACAAATCAACACTGTAGTAAAGTTTATTTAAATTGGTGTGAGGAGCTCATGAAGACGTCTCAGATTCTGAGCATCAATAGAGAGTAAATGGGCAAAAATAAGAGAGGCCTCTTGAATAATAATATTTTGACAGTCAATACCCGAATGACCCGAATAAATCACTCATAACCTGACAGTCATATGTGTTACCATGGTTACCAAATACCATTGCATAATTGCGTAGACCACTTTCTTTATAGTTCCCATGATTGGGGGCTGGATGTGTTTAGCCTCTGAATTCCTGCTAAATTCACCATCACAGAATCCTGCGGTCGGCTGCTTTGATTTCACACCACGAACTGCGGCGGAGCGTGTGCGGTTGATTAGTTCGCACACCAGCGTTTGATTGACAGCTTTCACACCGGCACAATTGAACCGACCCAAACGGGCAAACAGTTTGTTTGAACCGAACAAAACAGGTTGGGTGTGAAAGCACCTTGATGTGACATTAATCATGCTCCCTCTCTGCTGACATTCATCCGACACACGCAGAATAAAAACACTTTTACGGCTAAGACTTTTCACAATTTAGGTTTGGCATTCTAAATTCTCTGGGACTAAAAAGAATCAGATACGGTCAGAAAATCAATGCAAAAAAAACAGCAGCGAATGGTAAAAAAACGACGCTGGTTATATCCTTTAAGGTCCAACTAAGATAACGGCAGCTGACTGTTGAGCTGCTGGGTTACTTCTAATCAATCAAGCAGGGTTAATAATCAAAGCCATTTAATTTAACATTTAATGGACAGACTGCATATGTATTGTGGATATGTCATTCACTTCTTCGTTTCAGATATCTATAATTACATTCTTCCTATCCATAACTGTCATTTCAAGTATCCATGTCGTCATTCTTCCTAGCAGTAATGACATCACGTTGCCATTCATGTATATTGGGCTTTCAGTTTCAGAAATGCAGGATGTTCATTATGCATAATCAAAATTACTTTTTGGATATATATATATATTTTTTTATTTATGACTAGTAACAATTTAATGTTTATTCTGCAACTGATTTCTTATGAGGAAAAACTCACATTTCAGATATCTACAATCCAATTGTTGCTAGTCATAATTTGAATTGATCCAAAATGAAAAAAACTGAATTTTGACTATCCAAAATTGGATTATGAGTAGTAAAAATAATACAGATATCTATAATTTGTATTATGACAAGAAAAATGTAATTTCAGCAGAGGCGATTTCTTTAAGACTGCAAGGGAAGCTGAACTTCCCCTGCCCTGTCAAAAAAAATAAATGGCCAAATTTGTGCAGCTGTATTAACATTTTATTGACTATAAATCTGTTAGAACATGTTCATCTTGAAGACGAGTTCTTTCAGAATCAGCTACTTAACACAAATAAATAATTTACTTGACCGTACATTCCCATACCGCTTCCTGGTCAATGCATTTCCCCATAGACGCTGAAAGTCTCTGGGGCTGCATTTTTTTCCCCATCGCCTCGAAACTCGGTGCCCATTGGTTAAAGCAGAGAATGTGAGCCGCCCGGACGCTGAGCGTCACTGGGAGTGAATGGAGCTGCATGATTTCAGCTGAGGTGAAATTCGATATTTAATGAATATTTGATCATGTACTACTGTACAAAATAATTTTAAATGGTATTGGTGGATATTTCTATAGATTTTATATGGTAAACACTTAATTAAAAGAGTAAATCAACTAATTATAGTGATTTAAAATAATCATTCAGTATGGCTCATCTTTCAGGGCATCTACAGGCTGTTCTTATACAATGCATGTCAATTGTGTTTCATCTGATTGATGCCAGGATAAAGAATAATTGAGTAATACAAATGGTTCTCTTTGTTCCTCCCCACCCACGGTGCTTTCGTTGGGCTGTAGGCGATTGGGAGGAGTGTATGATAAATGGGCCAAAAACAAATCCTCTAACGACTGGAATCAATCTACGCAATTAAGCAAGCAATGCTGACCTGGGTTTGTCCTCAGGCAGCTCTGTGGTCACAGCAGTGATGAGCTGGGTCCTCAGGGCCTGGTCCATGCAGCCCGTCTGGAGGCCGTCCAGGCAGAATCCCGCCACCGGTCTCTTGGCCGTCTCCCTGGCTGAACGCAGCCTCTCCTCCAGGATGTCTCCTCCCTCCACCACCCCGAACACCTCCACTCCCTCCAACTCCTGGCAAGGACAGAAATGGCAATTTCAGAAATGAACAATTGACAGAAAGAAACCACCAAGAGAAAGAAGAAAAATGAGGAGATGCTAAAACCAACACAATATAGATGGCAAACAGATGAAACAGGAAATTAAATATATAATAATTAATGAATCGTGAGTGTTGTGCACCTGCACTGATCTCTGTTTGTCAGATAAACCACGGAAACTATGGAAAAAATCTTTCGCACAATTATTTGGTCAATATTGAAATCAGGTATATTTTTTAGTTACACAATGCATTTATTCAGCATGAGTGACTACGCTTTTGTTTGAGATGTTAAACAGATTTGTTGTGTTGCAACATAGATATCATCTTATAGACAATCTTGCACGTTATTTTGCCAAATATAAATCACGCTCCACTTGCACTCACTCTCTCTCTTTCAGAAATTGTGTAATGAAAAATGCCAAATGTCATTTCAACTCGATAGTTTTGGAGATCGTTTGACATGCAAATCAAAATCACAATTAAAATCCAATTAATTCCACAGCCTTATAGCGTGCACATGGCACAATGGTCATCGTTTTTTGTGGAATCTTCTTGATAGATTTCCAAAACATCATTATTAGCATTACAAGTTAAAAACCCATAGACTTACATATCACAGCGCTATACTGCAACAGCACTTTCGATAAAGTTCCGTTGTCCCGTTTTTTCCTGCACCGATTGTGCAGCCAATGTAACAAAAGTTTACAGGAAGCCGCACGCAGTAAAGGATTTATTGCGCATTTAAGTGCTGATCTCAATCACATAAATTGTAGCCTGGCTCATTCTGTGCGGATGTGGATGCGGAGGCTGGAAGTCACATAAATGTCAGCTGTTTTTCATTTCATTGACCTTTTATTTTTCTGTAACCATACAATAATTTTTGAAGACCATTCCAGTTGTTTAGCTATATTTATGTTCATGCCATTACATTATAGTTTTTACAAGATTTTTTGTTATTTTATTCCACAGGAAAAAGCCTCGTTCACCATCTGATGTGTGGAAGCATTTCTCACAAGCTGATGTTGAAGAAAAGTCTGTGAATATTGTGGAAAAACACATGTGAAGAACGCTACAAAAATGCAGCAGCATATTACCAATGCCAAAAATTTCCTCGGCTCAAAACATTAATTTCCCATGGAAAGTTTATAAAAATCTACCGGAAGTATAATAGACATTTTCCGCCCCTTTGCAACCCTGCTCATCGGTAAGTGGCATTTCTCACGTTTCACCATGCTGCTCTCATCTCTTTTCAAGTGTCAGCACTTCACTTCTGTATTTGTTTAGGAAAGCATCATCTGGGGAGTCCATATCAATATAGAGCACCTTGAAGTGCCACGGTGGTGTAGGGGGTTGCCACATAGACCTTAAACCCACATAGACCCACATAGCGGTCCTGAGGAATACTTCCTAAGGGCACTGCACTAATTTAGGTAATGAAAGACTTCAGCAAAAAGCTCAATGTTCATGTCAAGCAGAGACAATGTGGATTTTTCCCCTCATGTGCAAGAAAATAGAGAGAGGGGGGGTTTTATTCTTGCCAGAGCCCATCTGGGTTTTGATGATTTGACATCAAGTTGACGACACATCTGGGAGGAGAGACACAGTGGGGTGTTGGGAGCGCAGACGATTTGAAGAACACTTTAAAAAGATAAGATGCAGATTGATGCAAATGAAATAAAACAGCTCTGGAAAAAATAAAGAGACAACTGCATTTTTTTTCTGAAATCAGCATCTCTACATGTATTCCAGCCGTTCCATTCCAGCGTCTGTTGAATTCCAACACACCTCATTCTGCTTAAAGAGGAACCAGGAGTGGAATAAAGTCACCTAAGAACAATGGTAAAGACTGTGGAGAGCATGACAAGACGCATGAAAGCTCTGATTAAAAATTATAAATAAAGGTTATTATACCAAATATTGATTTCTGAATTCTTCTTAAGTATAAACATTAGTATTATGTTGTTTTAAAATAATTTTATCTTGTTTCTTTGCATTGTTTGAGGTCTGAAAACTTAAAAACAAATAAATCTTCTAAAAGATCATATTTTTATTTGGAATTTGGGGGAGATGTCAGTAGTTTATAGACTCAAAAAAAAGTTCTTTTTGCCAAAACACACACCGATAAGTAGTAAAATCTGAAAAACTGATATTTTTGCAGTGGTCTCTTATTCTTTTCTAACTCTTTTGAAAATCTTTTGTTTGTCCCGTGGATCATGAAATGAGGTGTCGTTTCACTGCTTTCAAAGGGAAAACAGGTGATTTAATTAGTCCTGCCCTCTGATAGCATGCGCCCCAACTGATAATGTCTTCCTCCTAATCTCAGTGTTTCTCCAGCCGTAGCACAGCGACACGGCGAAAACAAAGCCATCAAACTTATTATGTATGCTCGTGCTGTGCATGACCAACTCACAGAACCAGAGCTTATTAAGTCTACTATGGTGTGTGTGTGTGTGTGTGTGTGCAGCTTGTGTGTCTACCTGTGTCTTTTGGTGCAGCAGCAGACACTCGTCCAAATGAGCAAGAGTTCGATCCACTGACTTTCGAACCCTTTTGCGGGAGGTGCCGGTCTGCCAGGTCTCTCCATCCGCCATGCTCTGGTACCAGTCGGGCTGGATGGTCTTCTGGAGATCCATGAACTTTTCCACCGTCAGCTCCATCCGCCCCCCGCTGCCCCACACCGACACCGTCTACCAACAACCCAGAGTTCATGACTTTCTTCAAATCAAGTTTCAGTGAAGCCTCATTAAAACAATAACTGTTATAACTCTAATGCAAGAATGAAAACGATAGTCAAGAACTGATTTCAAATCCTATTTATTAACAAGAAACAAAATGCTATATAGTCTATAATGAGTGCTTGAGCAACAGCAGTTATTACAACTGAAGAACTAAAAGAGCATCTTTTCTCTTAACTTCACCCTTCAGCCTTTAAGTCTATGAATGTTATTTTATACTTAAAATAGAAAACTGAAATGTTACTCATACAGCTTTTTTTGTCTTTTCTAATGACAGTAGACAACTTCAACTTCCTGCTCCTTCCTCCTGAGAACATGAACAAACCCTCCCAGAAAAGGGGAATTTTATTTAGATTATTATGATTAACACTGAAATGTATATATCTATTTAATCTTTTTTAATAAAAACCAACAGAAAAGAATTGCTTTGATGATGCTACAATGTTAATCAGGGATTCTGTCTAGAAATCTGATGGCGCTCACCTTGTTCGTAGTATGACCTGTCGGACACGTCATGACAGGATCGTGAAGCGAGCAGTACAGCACTGTATCATGAAGACCTGCACGAAGCAAGACAGAAATCAAAGCGCGTATCACTCACATACGACATAACGGGACAGCACGATATCAGCGAGCGAAGGCTGATCGCAGAGCGAAACGAGGGAGAGACGATTCATTACTTCGTGTTGAGGTGTCTGCTCTGAGTCTGGAGGGAAGACTGAGGTGTGGCCTTATCAGCACAAGCAGCTGCAGCAGAAGATCAAAAGGTTGAGAAAACAAGACAACCTGAAAGCCACAGATGCTGGTATTATTTCTAATTGTTAATCATTTTTCTGGGACTTTAGAGACCGCACTGTAGTAATCCCCTGACAGTTTACAACAAGTGACACCACAGTGATTACATTTTTAATTTGGTCGCCTGAGGCGGGGTAAAGCCGAGTACCACAGCTACTGTCGCACAGCAAAGCTGAATGAGGTCTATTCTGGGGCGTTTATATAAATATTACCGCGAACGGAATACTTTTAAGTGAGGCTCATGAAGCTAATCAGCTTTTCTATTGAACTTGACACACCGTATATTTAGAAATATGCATTTTGCACCATTCTTTCCAATTTAGCCGGTGGAACTAACGTTCATTAATACCGAGCTCTGCATCGTAAATGTATGCTTTGTACATGCTTGACATTTAGCATCAATCAAACATTCCCATTAGTAGAGGATTTTGAGGCCAGTAGAGCCTCCTCAGATCTGCTGTTATTTGTGTATTGTTTGATGCAGAAGGTTAAACAAAACTCAAGAGCAGAGGATAAATAAGGTTAATTTAAAAAAGGTAAACCTCCTCTACATCTTTAAAGCCTTCTAATCTTCACACTTCTGTATAAATAACTATAAATGAGGCCTTGTGGTTGAGATGCGCATACATCTGAATAGGTAACATCATTATTTATGTGGAAATCAATGGTGTTCTCTTCTTTTTGAGTGTAGCAACTTATCCTGATTCTGCTCTCGAAGATAAGTGGCAGATAGGGAGGAGCGAGACAGTGATGCAGCTACCTGAGAACTTCTTGAATCCATTCTTAAATTCCTCCAACACCTCCTTGTGCTCTGCTCTGGAAGAGAAAATGATGAAGGTGTAGATTAGGTTTCAGACGTAGTTCTGTGTGAATGGGTGTGAAAGTAATAGGAAAAAAAGGTGTTTCTTTAATAAGTCAAGAGGATAGGGACACTCTGTGTGTGTGTGTGTGTGTGTGTGTGTCTTACATGTTATCTAAGGTGACCTGAGTAACAGAAGGGAGGGTCTTGAGTGTGTGCAGCGTATCCTGGGTGAGGTGGGGGACTGTACCACAGTGTGTGTACAGCAGACACCCCGGTACCTCCAGGGTCTGCTGCCCCGTGCTGCCGAGCCCCGTCAGGACCCCCAGCCGCCCTCTGCCTTGAAGCACGCGGGACAGCTCCAGCTTCATCCTGCCAGCCGTCATAGAAGCAAAAAAAGTGTCCTCTTCCTAAAAAAAACGCGCGACGCCGCTTCAATGAGTCCAGACAGCAGTAAACTCGCCTGTGACGTCGGCTGAGCACACAGGCTATAACGAACAACACGTGAATTAGCCACGCAGCTAACTAGCGTCTCCACTCACGTACTCCCTTTTTTCTGCGACCCTTCGCCGGTTTGAGACGTTCGCTGCTCTTAAATCACGCGTTTTACGGCTGTATTTGTTTTAGTCATTTAGGTTTTTAATTTAAAGGCGTCTTTCTTTTACTCGCCGACCCAAAAGTCAACGCAACGCAGGAACTACAAGTCGCGTTGATGTGACGTCATCAACAGTGGCGACAGTGCTTGAAAAACTACAAATTATTCATTTTGACCAAACTTTGCATTCAACCAAATACTAACCAAGAAAAAAACGGTTAATACTAATAATTAAATGATTTAAGCTTTACAAATTATTTGTTAAATAAACTTCTCTTGTTATTTATTTTCTTTCTTCTTGAACATTCTATCCAATTATTTGTCTTTTGTAATGTTGTATACACCATGGATGTATTATAAAACCTTATAATATATCCATGGTATAAATTTGTATACAGTTATGTTTCCAATATTGTGTATACTAATGTGCTATTAATAAAGTAAAATTCACATTTCAACATTAAATGTACAAATGCTTAAAATTTAAAATATTATTTTCATTTTTGTGTATACATGTTTAAGTTCTTACTGCACTACAGTTTATACATGATTGTGTTAAGATTTATGTAACTCTTGGCTTTTTTTGTTTTTTATTCTTATATTACTGACTTTTGGTGACGTATAAAGAGAAAAACAACACGCAAACAACAAACAAACTACAAATTACTTGTTTGATGAAATAATTTTGGCTACTTATTTGGCGAGGGAGGAAACGGGTTGCTATGGTAACCATAGGGAAGCCCGTATCCGCATGGGAAATGTAGTCTTGAAATCCTTTCTTGTGCGACGGTTAGCCTAAAAAACACGAGATCATACACTAAATTACCCAGAATGCTTAGTTGCCGTATCAATGGCAGTTATGTGTACATGTCTTGGGGTTTTGCGAGTTCTCGTTGTAGTCACTTCTGGACGTATTTTGATAATATAACAATATATAAATGGACTTTTCTGGTTGGTGAACACTGTTGATAGAAGATCAGAAGAGAATACTGAAATGATTTTTGGGATTTACACTGTAATAGTGTAAATTATAATCTGTTATAAACTGATGATGACATTCCCAGGTCATGATCCACACCTGTTCAGGTGGAAGAGGCTCAGCGGGAATAAAACATCTGCAGATAAGGTAAAGAGTCTTTGGATTAAAATGACTACAGCTTATTTAATGACTGCTCCAGACTTCAGTAACGTTAGGGGGGAAGTATATAAACCATGCTGCCTGTTTAGATGATAAATCTAATGGGCTCACTGCAGCATATTCCCCTATCTAGTAGTTCAAATCCCTAGAGAAGTAAAAGGTGACGGTGAAAGTGTCCAAATGGGTTTATAAATAAATGAAAAGGACATCAGTGTTAATACTATGTAGGGACTCAGAGCTCATGTCGGGGAAAGGGTTAGAAATGTCATCCAGATGGGAACATCTGGGAAATGATTCTGAAGTAATCTGCTGATTTAAGCGTTTCCCTGAAATAATCCGCACACATCAGGCTTTGGCTCAATTTGCACACTGTGCCTGCGGCTCAAGGTGCCTGAGCAAATTGTGACCAAGAGCATGAGACCAGCGTTTTAATGGACTTTGCGGTCATTCGTGCAAACAGAACCGGCATAACATGAAACATGAAATTATTTTCTTTCATCAACAGATGCGAGTGAAGAACGGCGATATCGACCAGTGGAGGAAGGTGAGAAGAATTAACTGCAGTTACGTGTGTATTAAGTAGTATTTCTTTCATCCTTCAAATGTGAGGATTTTCTTGCTTTTCTATCTTTTTTTATTTATCAGTTGCAAATTCATACCTTTGGGTTTTCAAATACAAAAAAAGGCTCTTTGAAGATAACACCTTGCTTGGTAGCTTTAGAGTTTTCACTCCTTTCATGAAATTCCTTGACCTCAGCAAGTGGAGATGGCCTCTGAGTTCGCCGTGTCTGAAGTTTTCTCCCACAAGAAACCTCAGTCAGGAAGCAGCAGCCGAGCTGTACCTCTGCAAACCTCTGACCAGTTAAAATCTCATGATGACGCCTACAGTGAAGGTAGCGGCACATAAAAAAAGGTGTCACAAGTGTCTCTAGAGATGTTTTTTTTTCCCTTTATAGTAAAGAATCTGTGCCGCGGCAGGTTGATAAATGATGTCTGTGCTGTTGCATCTTGCAGCTCAGGATCTTTTAAGCGACTGGCTTGGGAATAAGTTACGTCTGGAGTTGGAGATGGAGGAGGAGGAGGAGGACCTGGAGTGCTCCGCTGAGAGGAGAGGGTCTGCTCCACTGGCTATTCCACAACCTGCTGCCTTGAACTTTGATGGTATTGAGCAATGATAAACCCTGCGTTTCCATCACAGGGATCATTTTTAATGCTACTCAATTCATCTGGCCATAATGGGAATTTGTAGGTTTACCTTTAATATTGCGACTCAAACTTGGACTACTGGATTAAAGTTAGGATTTGTACAACATCTTTAAATGATTAGTTTATTCCAAATGGAGTCAGTCGTTATCATGTTAACTTGATTCCAAACACTTTTGCCTTATAGGTTTCACCTACTGACAATAAAGCTTAAGAATGAAACAATTTTAAGCAATTTACTCCAACATGTTAGATGTCGGTGCTTTGAAGAGTTTATAAAATAATCCATAACAGTTAATAATCAACATTATATGCAAAGGCAACACTTACTATAATCTATCTCTGTTCATTTATGTTCATATCAGAGTGAAGCTGAACAGAAAAAGAAATCAATCTAAAACTCTGACATGTATATATCTATTTAATCAAGTCTCGAGAATAATCCCCCCAAATATCATTTTGTACATAGGATGAATACACATTTGTTTATGGGTGTATTTGGGCAAGAAGCAACTATAACAGCCATTAAAATGCTATTTTCGGCAAAGGAAAGGGTACAAATGGAAAAAATAGATACTGACTCAACTGATATTATTATATGCATGAAACCTATGAAAAAAATCTGGGCTTAAATGGGTTAAGTATAAAATGACAGTCATAGACTTAGCGACTCTCAGGCTTAAATGGGTTAAACACTTTCCTCAGTTGTCATACAATATTTCACTCTCACTCCACATAGATCTTTACTGCCAGCTGGCCGAGGAAGAAGAGGAAATCGCTGTTGACGCCATCCTACGAGACTTGATGGAGCAGGAGGTGTTGGACTCTGGGATGATGGAGGAACTGGCGCTAGATGTCGGACAAACTCGGAGGAAGTTCAGGGACCCGGTCATCACCATGGAAGCAAGACACCAGCAGGTGTGTGCCCGGAGTGTTCCTCCGATTCCTCGAGACTCACAGCAGATGTGAACCTTGCAGTGTGGAAAACTGTCACCAAGAGCGGCGCTGAGGGATCCGGTTGAACTGTGGTCACCCGAGCGGATTTCTCAATCACACTATTTGCTGTCGGTTTCCGCTGAAGGTGCGAGAGAACCGGGCCCAGCGGGAGGCCGAGCGGCTGAGGCGTCAGAGGAGCAGGGAGGCTCAGCGGGCTGCCAGAGAGGAGGCCCAGAGGAGGGAGCGGGAGGAGGAGACGAGGAAGAAGCTGGAGACGAGGAGGCAGGAGGAGATGCTGCAGCGGGAGATGGTGAGGCTGCGGCAGCAGGCGGAGCAGAGGAGAGGCCTGGAACAGCTGGTTCGACAGAGGTAGCCTTTCCAAAGCAGCCGCCGAGCTCTACTGTCGCCTGCTTCATCTCCCTATAGCAGACTGATGTTTGATCCCGAACCCACTGACAAAACAGTTTGGCTGCAACTTGAAATGTTAAAAACAAGGAGTTGTAACCATCCAGGAAATGAAATGATACCTATAAATATTCTTTTTAGTAGTATATATTACTGCAACTTTTGCTGACATCTGCAATTCTCCCCCCCCCCCCCTAACAATATATTTATTTCTTTTTTAAACAATTTAATGTTCACGTGCTGCAAGAATATACTGAGCTCAAGGGCATATATTAGATATATAATGAAATATATATATAAATAAATAAAAACAGTGTATAATTAGGGTAAAAAAATAAATAAATACAATTTTATAGACATAAAGTACACATTCACAGTTATTCGTCAATGACTGTATTTAGTTGTTTAATAGGGCTGCTATTAACTATTTTGATAGTCAATTAAAATAGTTTATAATAATAATTTGGTTCATAATATGGTGTAAATGTCAATCAGTGTTTCCCAAAGCTGAAGACCCGACCTAAAATGCTGTTTTTTTGTCCAGACCAACAGTTCACCACCCAAAGATCATCAGTTTACTATTATAGAAGACTAAAGAGACCAGAAAATATTCAGATTGGAGAAGCTGGAACCAGAGAATTTGGACATTTTCTTCCTAAAAATTATTCAAAATTGATCAATTATCAAAATAGTTGGCATTTAACGTAATAGTAGGCAACTAACGGGTTAATCGACTAATCGTCGCAGCTCTAGTTAGTTTTTCTATGATTATATTATATTTTATGATATATTCCATGTCGCAATGACTCTTTTGGTCAACAAATGGCTCATATCTAGAAATATTTTTTGTTTGCTTCTTATATTAGTGGTAGCTCGGTATATACTGAATAGAAGGAGCTTAGGATTTAAAGGTTTTTGTATGTTTAGTATGTCCTCTATAATTCTTATTAGAGAATACTAACTGTATATGTGTCCTTCAGAGAAAAGGAGAAACTGGAAGAGCGGCAGACAGCTCCTCCACTTCCCACAAAACAGCTGCAGCAGCAGGACACAGAGCGAATATACAAAGAACAGAACATTCAGACCATGGTTCACATGCGCAACCTCAAGGTTGGTGGCTGTATTATGTGTGTGTATATGAGTGATTCGTACAGTATATGCACCTACATTCGTTCTTATAATTGTACATATGAGTCAATAACTCCGAGGCCTGCGCGTTTTAATGTGTTTCTGGTGTTTTAGTGTCTCCAGAGGCATTTCTCCACGTGGTATTCAGTGGTGTTGGACCGGAGGTTACGTCTGGGTAAGGCCATGGCCCTCTGTGACTGGAAGACGCAGCTGAGAGCTTGGCGAGCGTGGCGAGGGGCGGTTTGGGCAGAGCAGAAGCAACGCGAGGTCACGAAAACAGAAGAGGAGCTACGAGCTGAAAACAGGCAAGAAAAAAAATAAAAGAGTCCTGTTTAAGGACTGTTAAAGGTATTTAACTAGAGACGATGAAAATATTTATATCCTGTTACCGAGCTAGTTAAAGTTTACAAGTGACCTCCCCCAGACGATCCAAGATGGCCGTGGAAAGTGACCGTCGGCGGTTGCTGCGGCGATGTCTAAACGAGTGGCAGCTGTGGTGTCGCTCTGAGAGGGAACAACGAGACCTTTTGGCCCAGCAGCAGGAAACCAGACGCAAGATGGCCGCCTTAATCGATGCTGCGTCAGCAGGCAGGCTCAAGGCCGCAGAGACCCCGGCTCATCAGCCAATAAGTGATGAGTCGCCCGTGGCAACCGACCAACCAGAGAGCACGGCCAAGGTGGGAGGTGCACTCACTTATTCTGATTTTGTCAGCAACACCTACGAAAGCCAACTTCAGCTCCTGAAGAGCGGCTCAAATACACACCCGGTGAAATCATGACTTAAACATCAGCCCTGTTCTTGGCATGTGGTGCTAAAGGCCTAATTACTGAGGCAATAAATAAATTTAAAGAACAACCGAATAAGAAGTTTGGTTTCTGACACCTCCCCTGACACGACCTCCTGACCTTTTCAGAGCGCATCCACCAGAGAGAAAAATCGATTTCTGGTGAAATATTCACAACTCCGGGAGGGTTGGAGCGCAGGAGCGGAGTGTAAATGTAAAAGACAGGAGGGCATAGAGCAGATGGAGCGAATGCTAAAGAGGAGTAAGATGTGTAGGTTAGTGGAACAGAAGAACTGGAGCAGGTGGTTAAGCCGGACTTGTGGGAGGCCATGCTCACTACAAGCTGTGTCTCTCAGGATTCCTGGGGCTAGAAAATGACTAAATTACCCTGGATTCTGTATCTGTGTAATCCCCTTAAGCTTTCACTAAACCTGGACTTTTGGGCTGCGTTAACTTTGCCTTATGCCTCATCCTCTGTTCTGTTTTATGTTGTGTAGGAAGATCATGACAGGCCATGCACCTTAGCTCCCGCCGGCTCTGCAGGACGTCACGATAAAACCACTGTGGCCGCTGTGGTCCAGCCCACAGAGCCATGGCAGGTGAGCCGGCGCCATGTGGCGCCGACCGCCGCCGAGCTCCAGGAGGCACGGCAGAGAGGCGACGGCGGCGGTTACACACAAAGCGCGGCGCCGCCGGCCAGCAGGTTTGAAAACAGACACGCCGTCCAACAGCAGATCATCACGCAGCAGAGGAAACTGCTGAAGGAGCAGCAGGAGCAGATTACGCGGCTGAAGGAGGAGCAGAGCCTGATCGGCTTGGAGCTGGAGGCGCAGAAAAAAACCCCAACACTCGCCCAGGTTTCTGCTCCGGGAGCTTCAAGGCCAAAGAGCCAAAACTCTGATCCCACACAGCAGAGGTGAGCTCACTGCACCAGAGCAGTTTGCAACAATCACAACTTTTTAAAAAGTAGTTTTTAGGGTTTCTTACAAGGCAACTTTTTTTTCATTAACTTTATAATGTATTTGGACAGGGCGACACAGTGGCGCAGGGGTTAGCGCAAAAAGGTCGCAGGTTCAAGACCTCCTTGGTCCTGGGTCTGGGACCTTTCTGTGTGGAGTTTGCATGTTCTCCCCGTGTCTGCGTGGGTTTTCACCGGGTACTCCGGCTTCCTCCCACAGTCCAAAAACATGCTGAGGTTAATTGGCGACTCTAAATTGCCCGTAGCTGTGAGTGTGTGAGTGAATGGTGTGTGTGCCCCACGATTGGCTGGTGACCATCTGGGGTGTATCCCTGCCTCTCACCGTAACGCGCTGGGATTGGCTCCAGCAGACCATGTGACCCTAATGAGGAATAGGCAGGTATAGAAAATGACTGACTGACTGACTGTATTTGGACACCATTAAGAGCAATTTGGGGTTTGTGAAAACTATCTCTTGGGCCTGTGAGTTCATGTTCATTAGTTTCTAAAAAACGTTAAGGTTATCCATTAAGGAGAATAAAACATCAATTTCAACCCTCGGGTTCATAAAGGTATTAAGCTAAAGGGTGAGGGAGTTTCTTACTTTCTAATAAGTCATCATGAAATATTAGTGAGTCATCAGCAAGTCTTTAATTAGGAGTTTGTACAATACACCCATTTGTCGTAGAGGGGAATAGTCAGTGGGGTTGTATGGCACAAGCACTTCTGTATTTAGCAACACTAATTTCATATGTAGTAGAGGTCAGAAAGTCTATCACCAGTTAGTGATTTACTTAAATCATTTATTAGGTGAGTGTGTCTGGGTCTAAGGTCTGGATGATCTACAGTCATAGTGAGTATTTGGCTGTCTGCTCTATATTTCTCTCTCTGTTTCACTAAATTTATTTTGTATAGGTTCAAGCTATTACAAGTTCAGACAGTAAAACACACAGAACTGATGTAAAAAAAAAAAAGGCTGGTAATGTGAGGGAATACAAATTGACTGGCGAGCTCTTTAGTCTTTAGTGCTGGTGTTCAGGATTTTTCAGTCTACTGAATAAGAACACTACAGATTGTGCAATCTGTACTTCTGAAAACTCTATATAGCTCAGTCTCCTCTTCAGGCTTTTGACATTGAACCCCTCACAAGGCTTTAACACTCAAATCCCTCTTTCTATAATAATGACTTAATGGAAGAACAAGGTCAGGTAGATTGGGGTAAAAGCTGTTATCCTGAATTTCTTTCTTTTTTTTTTTGCAAAAAAAGTGAGAAGTAAATAGTTTCTTCACAGTATTTATGAGCTGGGAGTGTAAATTATGTAAATATAAACAAATAAATACTAGAACTCGTTTAAAAGGTGGGCCCTGAATCTATAATGTAAAGTTTAACCTTTTTTAATGGAATTATGGGAATGAATAAACTTTACCATAATATTCTCATTTTTTGGACTATATATGATCAATGCCCTTTCTATGAAACTATAGAATCTATGCCACTTTATAGAGTTGGAGTTGATGCCAGCTTGAGTTGATAGCTGTCTGAATAAAATTTGCCAGGCAGGTGAGGTTCAATAAAATGTGAATGTGCAGTCAGGGTTTTGACGTACCTCTGTTTCTCTGCGCCTGACATCGTTTGTCTTTAAGGGCACGGAGACTTAGCGGAGAACCTGACAGTCCGTGTGCACCTCCGCGGAAAGCTGTCAGACGCCAGAGCTGTCTGCCATGCCCCCATCCAATCATCACAGGTCAGTCAGCGCCTTGCCGGTGCTCTGAAAGCTACACCACGACACACACACACACACTCACAAACACGGGTAAACACAGTCCTCCTTGTAAACATGAGCTGTAGCTCTTTTGTCAAGGATGCATGACCCTGCATGGACACATGACTCCTGCTGTGCCTCTGGAGGACGTCTGGTGATCATCTCTCCGTCTCTGTCTCTCTGAAGCCATGGAGATGCGCGCGCAGCAGCGAGCGGCGCGAAGGAAGGAAATAGAAGAACTCAAGAGAAAGAAGGAAGAGGAAAAACTGGTGAGAGGTTCTACAAGTGTTGTGGATTAGGAAGGCTACACACTGATTTTACACTGAAAAAGGAAATAGTTGAACCAACTTATTGGAATGGTTTCAACACCTAATTGAATAAAGTTAATTAATTAAATTAATAAGTTGGCGTAAATTTGATTTCATGAATTGGGTTTAATTAATGAAATTAAATTATAAGTTAGAGTAACTATAATTTAATAATTCATTCATTTTAATTAAATAATTAAGTTGGAGTAACTTTAATTTTATGAATTAAGTCCATTTACATTAAATTAATAAGTTAGAGTAACTATAATTTAATAATTAATTTTAATTAAATGAATAAGTTGAAGTAACTATAATTTAATGAATTAAGTTTATTCAAATTAAAAGAATAAGTTGGAGTCATTTAAATCTTTTGGATTAAGTCAATTTAAATTAAAATAATAAGTAGCTTTGATTTAATGAATTAAGTTCACTGGCATTAAAGTAATAGGAACTTATTAATTTAATTTCAATGAACTTAATTCATTTGGGTGTTACCAACTGAAACGATTCAATTTAGTTGTTACTTTTTTCAGTGTAGCGAGCTCTGTTTGTGTGAAACACCTTGTTGCTCTTTGTGTGTTTATGGCATATGACACTGTGTTTAAAAAAAAAAAAAAAAAACTAAAACAAACAACTTTTCAGGCTGAGATGAAAGCCGCTGAGGAGCAAAGGCAGAAGGAGGAGGAGGAGGAGAAACGCAAAGCGGCAGACAAGAGGAGGGAGGAAAAGAGGCAGGAAAGAGAGGTGAGATATCAGCTAATTAATATTTTACGTTAGTTCAAAGAAACGTTGAAAGACATGAGTCGGAATACAGAAAGCGGTCGTCTCCCTGGAGTAAAACCGAGCGACGTAGCAGGACTCTGCTCTCGTGACACATTTCTGTAGTATTTAAATAAAGTCACCTTCTGTGTGCGGGTGTGCAGAGGGAAGAGGAGAAACAGAGGCAGCTGCAAAGGCAACAGGAGCTCCTGAAACTCGCCCGTCAACATTACAACAGAAGTTTGTTGCTACGGCGAGGCCTGGCGCCATGGAAACGCCTCATCCAGCTCAGGCGAGCCAACGCACAGGTACATCATGTGTCCGACCACCTGTCCCAAATTCATCCTGCCCTCGTTCCCGCCTAACTCGACACAATGAGAAGCCCGGAGGTGGTCTTGATCCTGGCCTCACTAAAAATCATAATTTGAGGAGGAAATTGTGCACTTAAGGCGTTCCATTATCACAAGTGCATTTGGGAGAGAAATAAAAAAAAAAACACAAAAAGGGTAAATGTGGTGGAAAAAAAAAATCCATGAATCCATTTGAATAATAGAAACATTGCCTGGTAAGATTTGCTGAATATTATATATATATATATAAAAAAGATCATATACATGATAGGCATCAATAAAAAAGGCAATGTGTGCACAGCCTATTAAAAGGCTTTTTATAATTCAAATTGTGAAAAGTGGGTTTGGGGTTTTGTTTTTTTTTGTTATTTTGTTCAAAGGGCCATTGATTGAAATAACGCTCCCTAATGTGGTTTGTTAAAATCTTGTTTCTGCCACATCTGAGGAAGATTATTTTTACGAATCTGTCAAAACATTGCTGATACCAAAAGGATTATTCATGCTTTATTCATGTTGCCTTAACTAGTGCAATGTCGTCGGATTAATTAAAGAGGTAGAACCGAACAGACACGTTCGTAACACCGGAAAACCAATAATGAGCATCATTTAATTCACTCCTTAAAGCTTATTTCTTCCTTTTTTCTTGGCTTTGGCATCCAATTATCTATCTATGCATTTTTTATTTATTATTCCTGCTGGAATAATTTTTACTTGGCCATCGTCCATTTAGTTAATACGCTCTTATTGTTATTACAAATATAGAAATACAACACCGATTTCACGAGTTGAAATAAAAGATCTAAAACTATGCACAAAATTATTCATTTCTCAATTGTCAATTGTGTTCAAGAATTAGTTTAAATCTGCATTATAGTGCAGTCCCTTGCCAAGATGCCTCTTGGCATCGATGAGTCCTCCTGACAGATGTGGCATATCGACATGCTGATTAAAAAGAATGAATACTGTGAGCAGCCAATCTGGCTCGGGCCAGTCTGAAATGTGCATTTTCAGAATATTACAGATGCCGAAAGATTTGAGGGAGCATGCGGTAATCATGCTGACTGCACGAATGAGCTGTTGTTTGTGAATCGAACGTTCATTTCACTATCATAAGCCATCTCCAGCATCATTTCCAAGAAGTTGGAGTACATCCAAGTGCCTCACAGCCGCCTCGTGGGACCTGCTGATTTCAACAAGTTTATGAAGAAAATGTGAGATTTAAGGATTTTGTGTGCATAGGAAAAAAAAATAGATCTTTTATTTCAACTTGTGAAAAATGAGAGTACTGAAAAAGTGAAAATGCATTTGTATTTTTGTTGAGAGTATATTTTCCCTCCTTGCTTTGGAACCTTAAAAGTGCTATATAAAGGTAATTATTAATAGAAAGTACATGCTGTGTATCCACTGGCAACCCACTCTATCACGTTTAATGGACTGATAATTGTGAGCAATAGTAAAACTGGTAAAAAAAATAAACAAAGACACGCATATACTGTACCCACCATCCCACAACAGGCTCATACTCTTGAACTTGAGTTAGAAAACCACTCAAAAACAGACGGAAGCGTAGAAACAAAAGCGTGTGGGATGATGCCGCACCACGTTCTGGCCAAATTCCACTTGACAGCGTCATTCATCTTCAAAATCTTGACAAATAAACACGGGTATTGTTGTGCGTGCGCACGTTCCACAGCCAGATACATGTCATGTACGTCTTTGTTAGACGTGGGGACTCGCCCGGGGACGGAGCGCCATTGTTTCTGCCTAGCACATGAGTTTGGATGCATTTATCATGGCTGCATCTGCGCCTTTCTTTTCAATCCCTGCCAGCTGGCTGAGAGTCATCACAATCTTATCCTACTGAGGCGCTGCACACTAAGCTGGAAGCAATCAGCAAGAGAGTCCCTGTCGGAGAAAGAAGCTGCTGCTGACCAATTGCACCGGCACTTTTTGCTTCAGAGGGGTTTAAGCTGTTGGAAAAGAGTGTGTATAAACCTGCACAAAAAACACACACGCACACACACACACACACACACACACACACACACAATCAGGATTGCAGTCATCCCTTCTTCTGACAGTGACTTATTAGAGCAAGACCTTTTCCTATTTTCCTCTGCATTCAATTATGTTTTCAGATGACCTGTTTTGAAATGAGGGAACTTAAAACGCGTTTTCGACTTATTTCGTAGAAGGCTCCAAACAGTGCCATCCTCATCACTTTACATAATGAAAAACTTTAAGCTGCTGTATTGCGGCTAATTTTCAACTGCAGTCCTTTGGCAAAATGTTTAGCGAACCAGTTGTTACAAAGGTCAAGTTAAAAAAAAAAAAAAAACTGCAACTGCAGCAAAATCCTGTTTTGAAAATGTACATCTTTTTAGGATGGAAAACTGTGCTGCTTCTAATTAAAACTAATTTAAGCCATTTATTAGACGTAACAGCATTTAGATCTGGGTTTAATTACTTTTAACATTCATAGCCTCTGGCTATCACTGGCACATTTACAGAAATGTTGATTAATGTGTGTTGTGCTTTTAATTAAATAAATGAAAAGCCAGTGTTACAGTGTTCCTCCGTGGTCTGTCTCAGCTGAAGGACTGGCGGATGATTCAGGAGGAGCGAGCCCAGCGTTTTTATCGCACCCGCACTCTGAGGAGGTTTCTGCTCGCGCTGCTGGACCACGTGACCCAGGAGAGGCTGGTGGACTGGGACTGTCAGGAGCTGGCTCGGGAGCACAATAACAGGTGTGTTACACATGACTTCCTATGTTTACACAGCACGGACCATATGGTATTGACACTGAAATGTGTCCCACTACCCATATTATCATTATTAACCAACAGGGTAACAAATTAGAAATGTACCATCCTGTGACACCATAAATCGCCAGTTTAAATGTAATGTGTGACCTTTTTTTTTTTTTCTAACATCTAATCATAAGACCTTGAATTCCTGTAAGCGTTTAAGCTTAGACCTAGACCTTCTTCTAATCAAAAAAGCAATTCAAATCTTACTTTCTATGATAAGGGGCCTGTCCTATAGACACTTTTTTGGAAGTTCTCAACTTGAATTTGGACATTTTAATGATCAGTACGGGCACTGAATGTAAAGTACAGCTGAAGCTGATGGGAATGCAGTTATTTTTTTTGCAGATAAAAGTAATTGCTGCGACACATTTCAATGCCACAGAACGTGAATTTTTTTATAATCTTCAGCTTCCCAGGTGAAGCGAGTGAAAGGCCACAGTCTGCAGGTGAATTCCGACCTGGTGCCCGACTGTTAGAGTTCATGGGCTCCCAGGAACATCACGTGAAAACTCATTAGATGTTAATTCTGTTTCTTATTGGTCACATGCTCTGTTCCCATCTGTCCCTCCATCTGCTTCCACACTTCAGACGGGTATTGCGGCGATGTTTCCTGACCTGGAGGCAGCTTCCATTCCTGCGGCGCGAGGAAAGGAAGCGGCAGGAGCGGCGGGAGAAGCTGGGACGGAAAGTGCTGGAGGTTCTGCCTGATTTCTGCTCCCGTCCGCGGTGAAGCCGCCGGGAACAAACAAACAAGAGACAAGTGCGCACCCACGCAGAACATCTCAATAAGTAATAACGGGGACATGCACGTGTATGTTTCTCACATTCATTTAGTAAAAAAATAAAAATCAATTTCTATTCCATTCAAAGGCTCTCTCGACCTGTACGAGTTTTAGGACAGAAAACAACGCTTTCAATCTATTTGACAGCCACTAATAGCAGCTATAGTGGAACGCAGTGAAGAGTAGATTTTAATTTCTATGCCTGACATGATTTATTTGTCTCTTTTTCCATATTTCCACAGCTGTTTCATGCAGGAGTCAGTTACAATCAGCCTAAAAGATTTAAAGTAACTACTTGTATATTCATAAATATATGATTCGCTGTGTTTAACGTGTGCTGGGATGTTTCATTTATCTGTGATAAGTAGTAGCAAAGTTTTGTCCTTTGTGAACACTGCAGATTAGTTCGTGGCGAGTCTTTGAGATGACGTCCAGCCTGGTTTGATTCAGAGGCGTCATCTCGTTGCTGCTGCTGTGATCAGAGATAATGTCCCAGCGAGTGTCGACAGATTGATATTATTCTTGCAGGGAGTTCACTCTCTCACATTTTTCCTTTTTTTTTTCCTGGCTCCCAGCAAGGCACAAGAATGAAGAGAAGACATAAAGACAATGTTCTAGTCCCCAGCCAGTGTGAGGGGGAAAAAAAGTGATATTTGTTTGGCAGGGAGTCGGATGAAAAGAGGAATGAGGTAGCAATGGAAGGAGACTGAAGGTCAATATGAGTTGATACGGCGGCATTGATGAAATGCCGGTTGTCAGTGAGATGAAAAGGCAGTGAGCGTATCTTATTAGGGTTATTGCTGTGCGTCAAAGTCAGGTGGCGACTCCAAAGCTGCAGTACGCATGTTAACAGTCCCCGCAGCGCTTCGGTTTGCTGCCAGCAAAGTGAAATCGGGGTGAGAGGAGCCATGCTGCCACCCAGTGGATATGAGCAAAACGGCAGCTACAAGCCACTAAGTCATATTCTTTGCCATCGGGCTGTGTAAACGTCTTCCTACACAAAGTCTGTCGGGGTGGAAGCGGGAGGATTTGTCTTGTCCGTCATGTTGATGAACTCTGTCCAGTTGGCACGGAAACCCCGGGAGTAGAAGCCGGTGTCCACGACCAGTCCCCAGTAGGCGCTGCGGGCTTTTTTCTCCCGCAGGGCGATGCGCGCCTCGCGCTCCGTCACGTTGTAGCTGATGTTGATGACCTGCACCACCAGCAGGTGGAGCAGTCCGCCAGTCACGATGCTGCTGTACCAGGCACAGGTGAAGCACAGGGCAGTGCTGCAACAGACACGAGATAGAAAATGCTGCTGAAGATCCAGACAAAATGAGTGTCTGCAGGGATTTTACTGTGTGTGTGTGTATATATATGTACATATATATATATAGATACACAGTACAGGCCAAAAGTTTGGACACACCTTCTCATTCAATGTGAGAAGATGTGTTCAATATCAAAATTCAAGACAATTCATTGGTTTTAGGACTTTTTAAGACCTTGTAGGATCCCTGTATATAACAAAAAAAATGTCATGGTATTTGGCATTATACATGTAGTTATGACTAATATAAACTACATGCTCAGCACTTATTTTTATCCACTAAATTCTGGTGTGGTATTGAAAGAAAAGGGACAGTAAAATGTAATATAGATGCTTTCGTAGAATATAATTTTCTTCCAAAAATATCGAGGTTTTATTTGAAAGATCTGAACGACAACCAAAAAAAACCCCTGAACAGTATATTTAAACACATCAAGGACATTTAGGAGAGTCTCTGTTTCCACTTGTGCAACACCTACAGCAAAACTAGCAAGTCAATTTGTAAGAGAAAGTGCCTGAGTAAATAATTTATTATCTTACATCCACTCTCATCGCTCTAAGCCAAAACTTCCAATCTTTCTCCAACAGCTCGACTGGCAGCGCTCCAAGTCATTCTGTGAAACTAAGTCAACGCTACAGTGAAAGAAGCCTGCTGTCCAATTTGCAGGCTTCACTTTATGGGTAAATCTGGGAAAAATGTCAAAATGCCCCGCTGTGCCTTAGTTAAAGATAGTTTCCTTGAGTTGTTAAAAGATAAAAATCTGCCATTTTCCGTTTCCGTGGGTTCCGTCTGAACTGTGGATGCACATATGAATAAATATGAATGAAGTTCATGTAATGTTAATTATTCAATTTGTCTTTGTGCTGTTAAGCAGATGTTGATTGTGGATGATCATAACAAATTCACACATTTCTTCCTTAACTACTGCGCAAAATAAGGACCCAACAAATCCAGCCTGGGGACAGTTAGAATAAAAAGCTGAAAGCAAAACAGACACATCAGTGTTCAACAAGACTTTCTTAATCTATGTGCAAACAAAAACATAATTACACAGGAGCTTTGCAGATTCCTTCATTCCTTAAAAAAAATCCAGTAATTGTTACTAACGTAAGCGGAATATTTGGTTTGTTTGTCTCTACAAAGCTGTGTCTGTATTATTTTTATTTTAATTGTATTTATCGGGTTTCTAGAATTAAGATGACACATTAAGGAAGGAAGTTGTGACAGAAAACAAAAGAAAAACAATAGATAAATGAAAAAAAAAATGATGAATAACAATATAATTATAACCCTGCTTATTTCTATGTAGCTGCTGTTTGAATGTTACATTCTCTTTATGCACTTCATTGTCATTTTCAAGAAAAAAGTATTTTCCCCTTCTTGGCATAAGTTAACATCCCGGGAAAGACTGTTCCCGGGAATTGAACCCTATTGAACCCTATGAGCCTTTAATTCTATGACTGTCATATTTAGTTTCCAAGTTCTTCCAGTCATATGACGTCATCAACTTCCTGCATTTTATTTAGATTATTATGAATTTCAACCCTGACATGTACATATTTATTTAATCATTCAAGTCCTTAGAATAATACCCCAAAAAATAATTATGTATGGGATAATTAGGTTTTCGTATATGGGCATATTTGTGCAAGCAGCAACTATAAGAGCCATTAAAATGCTATTTTCTGCAAAGAAAGAGTAGAAAATGGAAAAAAATAATGTATAACGTGATTGTTAATGACTCAACTGATATAATTATATGCATGTAATCTAGAATAAATACCTGAGGGTAGACAGATATAGTTTGTATGACCTTTTCCCAGAATTTTTAATTTGGGGGGCAATTCCATAGGAAGTGTAATAATGACCCTTCTTCTTGGTTGTATATAATACAGAAATCAGGATTACTGTTAACAAACCGATGCCATAGTGTCTGTATTCTTGGTACCTGTACTGGTCGTAGACCCCCGGGCAGTAGAGCAGGGCTGTGAGGAGGTTCTGTCTCGGACAAATACTCCGCAGCACCAGGCTGATTCCGTACAGCGACGTCAACAGGAAAAGGATGAGCGTGAGCAGAAAGCTGCGGTGATTAGCCTGCCCCACGCAGCTGTTTATCCTGCCCTGGGCAACAACGGAGGGGACGCACACACACAAACACACACAGGCACGAAAAAACATCATACTGATGAGACCCCAGGGTTACACTACGCCCCCCACATCCACACACATGCAGGAAGCAGAGAAGAAAGATTCACTTCTAGCTGTGATTTATGCGAGTGTGTGACTTCGATTTGTACGAGACGTGAACGGAACAACACAAACATCTCATTGTGTATCGGGAAAAGAAACACAATCACTTAAACGTAGGGTGGATGATGTTTTCCTAGAGCATTTTTATAATATTGCATAAAATCCCATCACATCCAGATTGCAATCAATAAATTGAATTCTCGGACACTTACAGAAAAAAAAATATTAACTTGTGGGATAATAATAAATATTATTGGATGGCGACTTGTCAATCAAACTAAGTATAAAGTATAAAACTTGTTATAGCATGCTTTTTAAAAAAAAAAAAAAATTAAAACCTTTTTAAGAGAGTTAAACTATCTGGTACCAAGTTTTTAGGGTTGCATCACATAACAGTTTTGTCACTGCCATGAATTCTGTCAATACGGGGGATTTGCTTTGAAAATTTAAAGGATGTTTGCAGTTTTATCAGCTTTTTTTGGAAAAAAAAAAACAGGCAGACGACAAGCAAGATAAGTTCAGGCTTTAAGATGTGAGATGAGATGAAAAAGCACAGGGAGGAAACATTGATAACAGACGTTTGAATGGAACCCACCAGACACAGTGGTGGTCGAGACGCAGCACGCAGACACCACAGATCCGACAATGTCCCGCCCTCGGGGGACGCAGCACCCTGCACACCGGGCACCAGTTCCTGTGGCTGCTCTCCTTCGGCTCCGCCCCCTCCGGCTCCGACAACACCGCCCGGTTGGCCGTCGCCGTGGTCACGTCCTGCCTCCCCCCGGCGACGGCGCTATCTCTGTCTGCCAGGGGGCTGTAATAAGTCACCGTGCTGTGGGCGTCCTCTTTGTTCGGCCGCACCACGCCGGGTTCCCTCTTGGTGTGGACGAAGGCCGCCAAGGTGACGACGACCCCCACCGTCACCGCCGCCAGCTGGACCGGGCCGACGTCGCCGCGGGGATACACCTCGGTGATGAACAGGTAGTACATGTACGCCAGCGAGAAGAGGGCCAGGCTGAGGAAGAACAGCGTGCGTCCCTTCTTGCGGTGGGTGAAGTAGTAGTACCACAGCACCAGGCCCGGCAGGGCCACCAGAACCACCAGGCCCAGCAGGAAGTGGAAAGCGGCGAGGTGCAGCAGGACGGGGAGCAGGACGAGAGGAGGGACGATGGATACGTCGACTTTCTGAGCCCCGCCCCACAGCCAAGGCACGCGGATCCGGTCTGCGACGACCTCAGCCACCTGTGACAGGGATTCAGGTTTCTGAGCCTGCCTCTTAAAAAACCTGACGGAGCAAGACACAGCAATGTTTTCCTTTCAATAATTTCCTCATGACCCGGACAAAGGTCGCTGTGTGCGACACAAACCACTTCTCTTTAAAGAGCCCATATAAATCTGATTGGACACACAAGTGAAAAAACAGGTTTACAAGTCAGTTTTTAGAACAACTCAAGTTCCTCATGGTTCTTGTTTGTTGCCAACAGCAGCTGCTCTAATATGTGGCTCAGAGGCCTGTTTTCGTGAGATTATTATAAAGCAAGAAATCTCTGTCTTTCAGTCTATATGTCCTGCATTTTCCTCACATATGTTAAGAACCACCAGTTTGCCAATAGGTGGCGCAGTAGCAGCAACATCTAACTATAAAGAAAGGCATCTATCTGCAGGAAGTATGTATTAGATAAGACACGGACATGTATTTAGATAAGAAGAAACATGCAAATAAAGTTATTGTAAGAAAAAGGCTACAATTTAAGTTCATAGTGCAGATCTCAATTTACAAATCAGTTTAGAAATTTGTGTTGATCGGCCAAGTAAAAAAAGTAACAACCTGGGCATGTTACGGCTAAATGAGGCCCAGGTTCTGTCCTGTTAGGTGTTAGCGCTGGGAATTCCTGAAGGTCTGTGAATGTCCCTTGGAGTAAGATGTCTACAGTCCACAGTAGTCTGTGTTGGTGTGAGGAATAAAGTAGCAGTCAATTAACTCATTTTTTGAGTTTGTTTTGAATTAATATACTTCTTATTTCAATTCTACCCAAGTCATTTCACAGCTATAGTCATAGTATTCAGTAAAAAGATAAAGTACAACTTGTCAGTTATCAGTTATTTATCCAACAGAAATTCCAATTCCAGCTACTCAAATATGAGAATTTCTTGTTTTTCTATGCTTTACATTAATGTAAAAATGTTATGGACTGTTTGTCAAACAAAATGAGAAGCCTGAAGTAGCGATGCACCAATCCGATGTGAACGCTCCACATTTCCATGTCAGCGCCGTTATAAAACTCACTCAGTCACAGCGGCCGACTCAGTTTTGATGCCACAGAAATCCCCGGCCTCGTGCCACCTTGCATAAAAAGGATTTTGACGAGCTCTGACTCGCTCGGTGTCAGCAGAGAAATTTCAGAGATCAGGATCAGCACGAGGAGACGGTTGGTGCAGCTCTTATTTGAAGACGTTACTTTGAGCCGTGTGAAAAGGAGACGGACGTTTCTCCCACCGTTTCTGACATTTTACAGACGAGCGGATGCAGAGCTGTTATTAGCCCGCCGCCCCTCACCTGTCACAGGCGTCATCCAGATCCTCGCAGTCGCAGCAGCAGGCCGCTACATGGCTGCGATCCCCATGTCGGTTCACGTATTCACAGCAGCACAAAGTCCCCTCCTCCTCCAGCGCCGCATGTCTCCGCTTCTTCATCATAGAAAACCTCGCAGGCTGTTGGAGGATGAAGGAATTTGTTAGGAACATCATTAACCACTTCATCTTCAGGCTTGTTTTTCAGTTCTCCTGTCCTAAATGATAATAAATATTGAATATCTCTATAACCACAAAGGTTATTGTAATTAAACCTGGTATCAAAAGAGATCTACAACATGTGAGGTGAGGTTAAAACAAGACAAACTGACCCAAACACTTGAAATAAGCTAAATTATCTGCAATGATGAACAAAATAAGAGTTTAAAGATCAATTATTTGTCCATAAAATCATTGAAATCACACTGGATCATTATAGAACATGAAGAATGTATTCTGTAAGACGTTTAAAAAGGAGATTATAAAGGACCCAATTAAATAATCACACAGACAGCTCAAAATTAAATATCAAAATAGTGGATAGTTGCAGCCCTACCACTGATATTATATTAGGCTACGCTGCTCATAATAAGTTAGGGATACTGTTATTTACATGAGCGCTTGTCCTATTTAGTCTGAATTTTAATGAAATAAGTAAAAGTTACCATTGATATTACTAATATTGAATGAGAAAAATAACACCATTTTTATTAGTTTAATATTTATTACCCCAAAATGTATGAAATCTAATTTATTGTGAGTAGTGTAGTTTCTTATTGTGCTGATGATGTAGATATTGATCGATATATAATCAATGCTGCCGCTGTATCAGGGCTTTTTAGATTTTAACAGGTTAACTGCACTTCTTTGAGTATTTGGCCAAGAAAAGAGGCAAATTGTGACACAGAAGACCCCGCCTTTGATCCTACACATCTGTCATGTTCAATGATTTGCAGCAGGCGGACGGTCCCGCTACACAGACCGGATAGAACTGGGTTGAGTTGAGGCAGCTTCAGTATCTCCTCGAATACAGAAGGCCAGAGTGGCAATTCCCCCCCTCGGGTATCGATCCTTTCGGTCAGTTTAACCTCTCTCTCTGGGGGGCCTGAGCAAGCCTCTGATTAGCAATAAATCAAAAGGACGACATGTCAGCAAGGGATCAAACTAACAAGGTTCAGAAAGGTCAACAACATCAAACTGTAGAGTCATTCCAGGTAGCCACGGAGCAAAGTCTGGAAGGGCAGAAAGAGGAGAGACCGCTGGGGCTCCATGTACTGATTAATGACTGCTGGTGCTTGTGGTTCATGGAACTTTTTGACTTCAAAAAAAGTGAAACTGGAAACAGGTTATGAGAGTTAGATTTTGGCAGCACCTTCAAAATCCAGTGTTATTATTCTTTATCTGATATACATATACAATAAAGCACATGATAGACCCTCATCTGTTCATTAATCAGGAAGATGGCAGCCTATAATTAGCCTTATGGATTTGTGTAATGAAAAGCACTGTATAATAGGCCTAAAACATCTATACTTGATTTATTTTAGTTCTTTACATGTAATAAATGCCCACACACTCGATGTAGCCTATGTATAGCATGTTTCTACTTAATAAAAAGAATATTGAAAATCACTTCTTGCATTTAAGTTATGGCCATTTATTGTTTTCAATGGTGTGATGTAAGTTTCTATGATTCTTGTAAATGTTTGATTCGATCATGAATGAAAACAATATATATTCCAGAAAAATCACAACTCATTTTTCTTTTTTTTTTTAATCTTTTAGCTCTACTATATAATATATATAGTTTATTGTAGCTGCAGTAACCTTGAATTGTTAGAATACAGTGGTTTCTGATAAATGCGTTTATATGTCCTATTACAACACAATAAAAAGAAAACTGAAACGTAGCTCCACCCCCTTCCCTGAGTTAATGCGCGCTCCCGCCGCCAGAGACACGTCCTATCTGGGGTTAAAACCTCGACGTGACACCGGTCCAGAAACAGCCCCCCTGTTTAAAGCTGTGTAGAACTCAGATAATGCATCTTTAACAGCTTAGTTGACAACTTTTCCTAATAAACAACAACAAACCGCTTCAACCAGCCACCGAGTAAACACACTATGTTGTTATATCAAAAACACATGTAGCGGAGGATAAACCGTTCTCATATTTAATCTTAATTTGACGTCTCAGTGAAAATAAAACGTCTTGGTATCATAAGTCGCGTTTTTAACGTAATTTCCCGCCCGTTGTTGTTTATCGCTGCCTGACGTCAAACAACATCACAATAGACAAACAACTCGCGCTGATAATTGTGATTAAAACAAACAGTTGGAACGTACCTGCACGCTGAGCGGTTACATGATGACGCTTTCGATTTCCCAACGGAAGTCTGTCTCCTAACGGCCGTCGTATCCGGTGCGGACGTCACCGCGGTAACGGCGGCTGGGGACGAACCGGTCAGCTTCAGGTGGTCCAGAAGTTACGGCTTCACGTGTTTCCGCAGGCGGGGAGACGCGGGTTGAGGTTCTGGTTCGGGGTTTCAGGGAGGAACAACGTCCCGAGGCTCCGCCGCCTCCGAACCAGCAGACGGTTTCCCGCCTGACGTCATCAACCGATGTAGACTTTCCCCGCCCTGAACGAGCCCACCTTGTATATGCTGCAGGACTGACAGCTCTAACACTGGTTACCAGTGGAATTAAATATATAGTAATGTTCACCCTTTATTTTTCTGTTTTATCCCAGTAGGAGAAAGTTTTGAAAAACACCTAAATATATCCCATTCATATGCATATTCATTTTTTTTTCTCATGTGAATAGAATAAAACTTTTAACATTTAGAGATCACCATGAAATTTACAAGTTGATTACTTACATTAATATAAACCTATTGTAGGTTGTTTGAAATATTGTGCTAACATGGTAAAATAATGCATAATCTCATTATGTAATGGCTAATATACATACACACACTGCCGGATCTAAACATTAGTATAGCAGTAAAAGAAATCCTTCATTTTAAGGTCTGAATGGAACAGATTTAGGGTTCCTATTAGCATATAGGAAGGGAGGAAGAAGGAACTTTAAACCAGTCTTTATTGCTGTAATTACTAATGCAGAAATGGTCTAAGGAAAACAGGAGATTATGGGTCAGGAGAATGCAAAAGTTTGTTAAAAAATGGCTGGATCAAACATAAATGGTGCACTATCAATTGGAACCAGTGCTGTCAATTTAAACCAGTCTAAAGTGCTGTATTTTAACAAATGAACTGTTAAAAAGCTGCTGTTTTCAGTCAAGTCTGACTTTTAAAAGTAGAAGTTTTGTTTGCTCAATTTATTTTAAAGCATTATTCTACCTCAAATGTCCCATATCATACAGATAGCTTTGTTAATTTAAACTGGATCAAGTCTAGGCATTCTATAAATAAATTATATATATCACATGTATCAAATACTCACTCCACTGTCCAGTATTTTTCCAATCTCAGCACCTGCATTGACTTAATGAAATCAGAGCCACATATTATGCAAAATGTAAATATCATAAATAGCCATATAAACAGGGAGCAGGGTTGTAATTAAAAAAAAAAAAAAAAAGTACACAAAGCAGGCAGGGCAGAAAACTTTTATTAAAACAGAGCATTGCAATATAACTAAACAAAATTTACAAAACAGAAATCATTTTTAGCTAGTAATGGTTTGCAGTAATGATTTTAAGTGAGAAAAATCCAACTGAACAATATGATCTAAATACATGGGTGAAGGCAACACTGTAAACATCGAATAAGGCTCAAGGCGATTCAAGATGGTGTCGCCAGCTGATTAAAGAGAAATCTGCTGCTGGGAAAATGAATATAGTGTTTGTCAATTGGGGAAAAAACAAAAAAAACACAGAATAAAGTTGCATCCGTGAAGTGCACAGTACTGAGGTAACCTGAGAAAGTCTTACTGACCCTACACCTTCAGTGAGAGAACATAGTAAATATTAGAATTAGAGTAAATCAAACATTTTTAAAACTTGGCTCAAGTGCAGTAAAGGGAAAAAAAAAGACAATCACCTGTTTGGGTTGTTTAATTTTTACAATACCCGTTTAAATAAACCGGACAGGTAGAAGTTAATGCAACAAATATGTATTCAGAATATGGTCAGCAGACTATTAATTGGTCCTTTCTGTTCACAAGAGTTTGCTCATGAAAACTCAGAATATTCATTCATTGAAAAAGTTTGTCCTTTTGTGTAATGGTGATACTTTTCATGTGTAAACTGCAGGAATGGCTGCAACCATTCCTATATAGTAGTATCACAATTACAAAAAAAGGACAAACTTTTTCAATTTGAGAAACAGGTTCCTAACCCTAACCCTTTTAAATTAGAGAAATTCCAAAAAAAAAAAATAAGATATCTAAAAACGGAGCCTAATCTACAAGGCACCTGTGCAAAAAAAAAATTTAAATGTGCAAAAATGTTAAAAGCAAATTCTTTTAAATAGTATTGATTCAATTTCTCAGAATAAAACAATACATTTACAATAGTGGCAACGAGGCTCGTCAGAACATAAGAAGGCACACACGGAGGAACGAGTTTTCTGAAATCCGACGCCGCCATTGAAGAAAAAAGACTGAAAAAGAAGCCGAGTGAGCGACAATAGCATCCGGCAGAAATCGAAACCCACTGCAGCGGACTGATGTAACCTTGTCCTCAGTCACGTCGCGGTTTTAAAAAACATCCTGACAGCTGATGCTCCATGAAAGGCTCTGGGACACGTTACCCCCGGCAACGCATGGCATGTCAGGAGTCTGGGGACGTCGCCTACATGGCGATGTCACTGGATACTAGAGGTTTTCCTCTGAGGCACGGCTGCAATTTTGTTTTCCACAGGAGGAGGAGGAGGTGGAGGGAGGGAAGTGAGTTGTAGTCGCCAGGTGTAGCTGGAGCATCACTGCGGCGCCGCCGTCCGATTGGCCAGAGCGAAGTTCTGCTGCAGCACCATCAGAGAACTGCGGAGCTGTGAGGAGAAGAACTCCCTCAGCAACTACAACAGTGATTCTCAAACTTTTTCCAACTTTTCAACATCAAGGACCATTAAATTCACCAAAACTTGACCGCAGACCTCCATCTCACAGGATTTCTGCTTTAAAATGACTTATAAAAGTGTCAGAAACCCAAGACTGAAATTATGGAGGACTGAAACTGCCATAATCAAGAAAAAATAAATCAGGACCTGTAAATGTCCATATTTATTTAATTACTTTATAAAATGTGTGCACTAATTTCACATTTGATTTTCCAATATTTATTAATTTAAATGTTATTTACCCATTCATTGCCACCTCAATATATAAGATGGAAAATAAAATTTTAAATTATATAAATGCATGTACAAAAGGAAAGTTACTAAATTAAATCAAATTATGGTAGTCCTCTATACTATACTCCTTTTTCCTGGTGCCAGGGGTCCCCGAACTTTTGAGAACCAACAAAGACTATTGTTTTTTTAATGCATTTACATGATGAACTCAAAACAGCTGTATGAGGAAAGAGGAAAAGTGCAAGTTCTAGACTTTCAGCCTTTTTCAGACCAAGTCAAAATGCAATATATTCAAATCTTTCAGCTTTTAATGTGCATGGAAAACCTCATTCCTAATTCTGATTGTAGTTATCCTTAAAGAAATGTTTTAAATAAATTCCTTATTGTTATCAAATAATCCTGCCCTATGATACAAATATAATAGTCTAGTTCCTCATTTATCCTTCTCAGCCTTTTTTTGTTCCATTTAGGAATCCACCCTACTTGTATTGAAGCTCATATTGTCCTACAGTTTGCAGTGTGTGCATTCTCTAAGTCAGACATTCTCTACAGGAGAAAAAAAACAAAACCTGAGCTACTTAAGCTGCGAACACACAAAAAATACTAACCTTGACTGACCCTAAAAAGATACAGCATTGCACATTCAGCAGCTGACCTTTGAATATTTCATTTGTATGCTAAATTATTTCAACTACAGCCCAGATTCCACTCTGAAAAATGATATTTTTGATGCAATTGCAACAATTGATCATAAGGTAAAAGCATTAAATCGATACACTAAAGATAATGTGTACCAAGTGCACGATAATCATCACTGTTTTGCACAAAGCAGTGCACAATCTCTACAATCGTGGACAAACTGGTGCTACAGATAAAAGTCAGGATTGTGTCCTACCTGTTCTAAAAGGCTGATGGAGTCCTGCAGCACAGCTTTCAGCAGGTGCAGCTCCTCTTTGGTCCTGTAGCCTGGACCCAGCCTGGGACCGTACTCGGGCACCATGCTGTCAAACAGAAAAACAATTATTCTTATGTGCAAAATAATGACTTTGCTGCATACACGACAGATGGCACAGAGGAAAGAGGCAGGAACAAAGTTAAGGAAATGCAAGAAGAGCGGAGAGACGCTAATGCAAGATGTCACTTACATAACCGCTTTTACTGAGGCAGTTTCAACATCGTGAGTCATGAAATCAAGAGCTCTGTTGTATGTGGGTTGCTAAAACGCCGCCGACAAAATAAAAATGACTGGTAGAAGACTAACCTCTTCTCTCTCTCCACCCACACTAAGACTTCTGCTTTCTGAGTTATAAAAACTGCTGATTCATGTTTGTTTAAAAAAAAAAAAAATGCACAGAAATATGCATGAGGAGTCATCCAACCTGGCCTCGGTCCTCTCCCTCAGACGATGCTTGGTGCTCAGGTACATGCGGTGGGCGACGTCCTCCATGGCCCACAGCTTGAAAAACAGGCCCATATTCATCACCGTCAGAATCAGCAAACTTGGGAAGAGACAGAAGGTTTTGGGTTCAGACCTTTGAAAGAGTTTAATACAGTTTCAATATCCATGCAGGCACGACACAAACAGTCTCGCGTGTTTCCGGGTTGTTGACTTACATCAAACTCATCCCAGCCACGATTGTAGTGATGCTCAATCTGTACGGGCCCTTAATTTCCGTGGGGCCTGAAATACAAATGCAAAAAACGGCCAGTTTGATGACAACACAGATCAATAATCAATACGTTTGTTCTCTTTAAATCGTGCAGACTTGCAGTCAATACAAAAATGCCTTGCAGAGATATTTCCAGCCATGTAAACGTGTGTTTTTTGGTGTACCAACGGTGCAGACAGATAAGTCTGATGAGCTCAGCGTTTTTCCAACAGTAACTGGAGCAGAAGTTTGCACCATAAACCCCCATTTTCAACGTATTATCTATGCTTTTTTTCTCCTCCACAGACTCTGAGTAACTGGATATCCAGTGCACCAAGATAGCTTTTGTACCCATGTTGTTGTCTCGGTGCTGTTCCGGTTCCTGCCCGTACTGCTTGCTGGGCTTCATGTGCTCCGGCATGGTCCGGCTGTAGGTCCGCCTCCTCCTCCGCAGGCCGCCGATCTTCCCAGAGTCTCCCCCTCCTCGGTTCATCTCCGCTTCCTCCTCCAGCAGCTCTGCTTCTGTACCACGACATCACAAGTGCACCAAAACCGTCAAAAACGAATACATGACGGGCATTAAATGTATTTAACGGCTAAATAAGATCATGAAAATGTACATAATTGAAGTTTTTCCTGCATCGGATCAGAACGCAGTGCACTTACAACACCTGATAGCTCCCTTCTCCTTCCTTGAAAAAAAAAGCAGCTGTGATTCACTGCTGCAGAAAACGTGTCGGAGGAAACCGCTCATATCAGAGACAAAATAAGCCACGGGGCTGAGGAAAGAACGCGGGGAAGTGCTCTCGGCCTCCTCCGCAGAGCGAGGACGAGGCTTTCCACTCACCCAGCTGTCGGAAATAATCTTCGATGGCGCTCCACGAGTTTTTGGTGATGAAGGATTTGACCAGGGCCCACGGCTGCTTCTTGTATTTCACATCAGTATAGACCCTAAGCAGCACGACAGAGGTTTTTTAAAACGGCGCTTCTTCGAAAAAAAGACAAGCCGAGAAAACGAGTAATAAATCATCCCACCTTAGCCGACACTTCCGCTTGGAGACACTTATGATGTAGTATCGATTTTGAGTGTAAAAGTAGTCGTGATAAGGAACGTCATGAGCGTACACCTCAGAGTCCAGGACATAATACTGCCCTTCCCTGGATTCTTTGTACAATATCTGAAAGATAAATGGAGTAAAACAACTTAGCAGCGAGCTATTATCCACACAGAAAACACCCCATCCATTCAAGCACAGACACACACACCATTCACACTGATGTTAACACACCTGGTTCTCTGTTGCAGCAGAGAATTTGCCGACCAGAGGGTTGGTGATGGTTATCGTGTAGTTCAGATTCCTCTTCCTGTTTCCTGAGGCGTCTTTTTGCCAGGGGGTGAAGGTGACATCTGACGACACAAGAAGGACAACGCTGAATAATCACGGAACGGCCGGCGTGTAAATTTAGTCGAGAGAAGGGAGGGAGGGGGGGAGAAAACAGGGACTTGCCGATCATCTCTCTCATGCTCATGAACCTGCGGATGAAGCTGGAGTCGGTGAAGAGCAGCTCGAACATTTTGCTGGCGCTGATGTGGAAGACGCGGTTCAGAAAGAGGCGGCCATGCACCTGGGTCAGACCCACGCGGTCCTCCACTGATGAAGGGAGAGAAATAATAATCACAAAAATAAAATCATTTTAAAAAACACACACACGACCAGACTGGGTCGGATCCTCTCACCGTCCTCGATGCTTTCGGAGCCGCTCTGATCGGACACGCCGTTCTCGTTGGCGTTGAGGTCAAGGGAGAGCGAGGAGCGCTTGGACGCTTGTTCCGGGTTGATGCGGTCCAGCGAGGGAGCGGGACTGCGCCCTCGAGACGGGGTGTTACGAGAGTCATCCTGGTGGAAAACAGCACACACACATACATGTACACTTCTCCCAATAAGTTGGGGATATGGTGAGAGACTCATAGGATTACATACATTTTTGGGGTAGTAAATATTAAACTAATGAAAACAGTGTTTCTTCTTGTTCATTAGTAATATTATTGTTTCGTATTGAAATTTGCACAGTTTAATTTCTCATCTGGCAGTTGATGGCAGCCCAGAGGTGAATTATCTTGCTTTGAATGTGAATGGGGATGTGGTCATAATGAAACATAGGACAGTATTTATACACTCTCCTCTCATATACACAGTCAAATATCAATATGGGTCTAATGAATTCTATAAAAAAGGTATTCATTCACTTAAATTTCAATACAAAAAGAAGTGTTTGGAAGTGTGTGTTTATGTACATACACACACAAGTTTGGGGTCACCCAGACATTTTAGTAGTTTCCATGAAAAGTCACTTACATTTACCACCATGAGTTGTAAAATGAATAGAAAATTGTATTCCATTAGCCTTCTGATGCAATGAGCAAATGCATTGTACCACTGGAGTGATAGCTGCTAGAAATGGGCCTCTCACCTATGTAGAGAGAATAGTCATTTACCTAATTAGCAATGTATAGAGTGTATTTCCGATCAGTTTAAAGTTAAAAATGCTTCACTTTTGAAAATAAGGAAATTTCTATGTGACCCCAAACTTTCACACACTTCACATTGGTCAAGTCATACATATTTTGAACAATAATAGTTTCTGATACCAGGTTAGTGGAGTTCAGTGAGCTGAGAAGGGAAGGAAAATCCTCCCCTTGAGGCGTGGAGGTCTCTAGTGGTCCCTGCTCGGCGTTGTGGAGGCGGAGGGAAGGGCCCCGCTCCAACCGGCCCAGGCCGTCGTCACCGCCGGGCCTCGCCGGCACGCTGTAGGCAGGGGACATCCACTTAGATTTACATGCGTGACACTAGCGTGGGAGGCTGCGTGTGCAGGCGGGAGCGTGCGTTACCTGGTCTGCATGTTGGATTCCATCGCTAAGCTCTCCATCTCTTCATGGCTCAGGCCCAGTTCATTCCCATAGTGGTGTTTAACCATCTGCAACAACTCCGAGCTGCTCAGATGCTGAAAGCAGGAAAAAAGTTTTATACAGGACAGTCAAGATGTCTTCCTGTGATAGGCAGATCCAAACAATAGAGTGAACAAAAGAAACGTTCATTATTTCCTCATCAGATAAATAATCCGCAACTTTTTCCCAGGATTCATCTTTATAAAAGACATGACAGTAAAATGGATGCAGTTAAGTTGAGGTTTGCACCTTGATACTTTGGGGGGATCATTAATCAACATTCATTTAATTATTTTTTTTGCCGTTTTAGAGACCAAACGGAGAAAAACCTGCCCTAAATGGTAAGTTATTTTAGCTGCCTCTGAATGGGAAGCAGCTGCTGCTGTAACCTGGAAACATGCAGCCTTGACACACAATATAATTTACAGTCTCATCTCCACTGGTGACCAGCCACTTTTGCGTTAACCCTTGAATGCTGGGAGAAGTATCACCAAAAACCTAGAATTATATAAGAAATAAGATGGAAATGATAAAAACGGAGTGTATTATTTCAGGCCTGTTTATTCCGACGGGAAATTAAACAGTTCCTACCGCTCACCTGCCGCACTTTAACTGGTTTGTTGAGCTGTGAACTAAATATTAAGGCTACTGTGGTGAAAAAAGACTTCTGTTGGTGTCAATGTCTCTAAGTTTATGGAAAAAATCGGCATTTTGGGGGGGTTGAATACGTCTCAACTGGCCATCTGCTGTTGTTTCACCATATGGCGCCGCTTTTCCGTGTTCTAACGTGTTTAATATCAGAGTAAAAAAAAAACGACAAAAAGCTTTAAATCTGTTTACTTACTCGTCAGTGGACATTTCCCGCAGCTGTGCGCGTCAACAGGCTGTCAGACTGATCTGTAACCAGGGCGCAGCGCGCACTCACATTCAGGAAGTCTCCTCTGGATCTGACGCGCCGCCCAGATTCACATATAGTTTTTTTTTTCTCTTTTTAAAAAAAAAAGCTAAATAAAAGCTGGATCTTCCAGAAAAGTCCGGTTCACCGACGGCTCGGTTAAAGCTAATTTGTTTGGATTTCGGTCCCGTAAACAAGCAGCGAGTCAAGTGCTCCCGTCCGGAGGCGGCTCGACACTGTAAGTCAGCCCTCGTGGCCACACCTGTTGGAGGTCAATGAACTCTGTTTACAGGTGTTTGCGCTCCAGATCCCAGCAGGGGCGCGCACGCGCGTGCGCTCGCACACATACGCACGGCAGGCTGCTAAAGCGCCCGTCTACAGGAATAGAAGTGTAGGTTGCTGTAGAGATTCAGCATTGTTTTGGGAATAAATTCATTGCCATTCACTATTAATTACGATTATCTGTCATTTATTAGCCTATAATAAACGATCTATTTACAAAGAGGTGGATGAAGTGCTCGGATTCTAAAGTAAAAGTAGAACTACTGTCATAGACATGTCATGACTGTCAAACTCCACAGGTACTTTTATTTTAAGGGCTTTTCATATGCGAGTTGAAGGTAAAATCTTAATCTGCCACTGACTATTTCCCCATTAAGATGTAGTGGAGAAGTAGCATTAATAGTCATCAATTCACCAGCTCATAGTTCTTACTCTGCAGCTCATTTCAATGTCCACACACTAACAATTTAACCGTCTATAGACACTTCAAAACCTTTAGGATTTTCACCTCCACACACAGCATCTCTCATGCAAAACATGCAACATTTTTAGACATATATACCCATTTAAACCGTTTGCAAATGCAATGGTCAGCAATGGAAATTGTGCAAAAGGCGTCTAAGCGGAGCTGCTGGGTTTATCTTTAATTACATCTGACATGACATATGTATATTATTCCTAAATATAACACAGTAGCTCAGCATGTGAACCGTTCTGTGTGCAAATCTTTACCCTACATGCAAAAGCACTGATAACCTCAAACAGACACAGCCTGTGGCCGGGGCAGCACGCTTTGCACTCTGGACCGATTAGATAAGTGATGTGAAACAGGATAAAGTCACAGACCTGCTGGTGCTCTGAGGGGGTTTTGTCACAGCAGTCATGGTATTGGACAACAGTGTTGTCTTTTAATCACATTGCGAGATTAGCGCCGCACGTAAAGTGATGTCAAAACGGCGGCGTGGACGAGGTTGAACCCGGAGCCGGGGGCCTTTACCTTGTCCAACAGCGTGTTCTGCCACATGCGGAAAACACTCTGGTAGCTCTTCTCTCTCGCCGAGAAGGAGGTGAAGAAGAACTGTTGGGAGACGACGACATGTGGAAAGGTTATCCACGGGGCCGTTTCCATCGAGAGCGCCACGGGTCGCGGGTTCACGCGACAGAACTCACCTTCTCTGTGGTGGTGCAGATCTGAATGGCGTTGGGAATCAGCCGAGCCGTTTTCTCTCTGCTCATAGACATGATGTCTTTAAGAGTCATTGTAATCTATAAAAAATAAGGGGAAAAAAAAAGGTTAAAGGTCACAGGAGTTAGTACACGCACGCTTATTGAGGGAAAATCCACCCTTAGATATGACAAATCCCACTCCTGCACACTCCAGAGTTATTTTCTGACGACATGTGAGCAACTCCCAGAGGTGGTGGCGTGAGTTGAGGCTCGAGGCACGACTGAGGCTGCTGCGAGTGGAGCAATTAGCGCGTCTTCCTGGTTGTTGTTCCCCCCCCCCCTTCTCGCATGTCGGCTGTCTTTTGCTGTAATTGTTGCACATGATTGCAAACTGTTACATCAAGAAGTTTTGTTTTTGTGAGACGGACACAAACAGTATATTCTGCATAGATGGGGGAAAAAAATCATGCTTCCTTTCTTTTAGGGTGGATTTTCCCTTTAAAGTACTGCACAGTTAGTATTAGACCATCATATTTTTCCCTGTGAACTGTGTCTTTCCTTTGCTAAACACTAGTAGTTAACACAGTATTCAAATTCAGTTATATGGTAAAAGATATATAGATATAACCTCTGCTATATATCTATATTATATGTCTCAGTACCTTTGTACCCCGAAACACATTACTGTAGAAACAGAGCCAGTTCTCGGAAAGATAGAGGCGTCCCTGAAGGAGGATGTCTCGCTGGAGGGCACATGGGTAGTCTGAGGAAAAAACATGCAGCAAATCATCCACCGACACGCTATTTACGTGGCAGCAAGAAGGTAATCATGATATCTGTATAGGGAGGTTACCTTCTTTCAGTTTACTGTAGGCACAGAAGTCATATAAACACTTATAACCCAACTTGAACAAGAGACGATCTGATGTGGAAAGTGTGTTTGTTTTAAAATTCTAGGTAAGATAAGTTACAGGGACATGTGTATAAAATAAAAGATGAAATGTAAAATTAAAAAAAAAAAAAGATTCTTCAACGAAACAAACAAAATCTTGTCAGTGTTGCTGCTGACGTAATTGGAAATTCCTGAAATGCCTCCAACTGTCTATGAAATGATGTTTCCTTCTCTTTGCACATGTAGAAACAAAGTTTCTATCTAGAGTTAAACAAGAAAGTCTAGATTCTGATTCATTCCCACCCCGATAAGCCCAAAATTAATGGAATATTGGTAAGTACATGCCTTAAAAATGGAAGATTGAAACAGTGAACGTTATAAATTCTGGGGCAACGCTATCGTGCAACACAGCTTAGAAACTCACCCACTATGAGTCTCTCTGAGTCTGACAGCTCTTCGAACAACTTCTTAAACTCGTCACACCTCTGTGTGTAGATGGTGTTAAGGCTTTGATGTGCAACAAGACTGTGTACCTGATGACGAGAACATTATTTATATTAAAACACAAGTGCAGTATTTGCTGGTTTATTTAGTCATTGAGATTTGTGCAAGAATCCGGAGCTGTAGAATCATTAAACAGTCCGTCCAGAGGTTAAAAGTGACAGAAGGGATGGTTTGAAACGGCTGCAGTGGGATTGAGCGCATGACAAACATCATTAATAGCCTTTGGGGTTTTGCATCAGTGGCAACAACAATCCCACTTGTATGAGGTGAGATGCTGTGAATCTGAACCACTAGAGGGCAGCTACTTTCATTACATGTAGCTCCATCCAAAAAGTATAAAAGCCAAACCACTGGAGTGAATGATGTTAGGAGGTTTTTACTGTTAAAAGGGTTCAGTGGAATCTTTCTGTTAAAGGTTGGATTACCTCCTCTTCGTCAGTGCTCCACTTGACGGATGCTGACTCATCCGTAATGTCATCAATGCCCACAGTCATGGGATTGGATACCTGTTCCATCTGTTCTGCTGCACTGGATGGATGGAAAGAAAGGATCATTTCAACTCGTTATTCTGCCTTCCATAAAGGTTCGACGTGTACGTGCGCCTTTGCAGTGGCATAAACACAGATCAATACACACGTGTGCGCATTTAGACAGTTTGGTTTTAGCTTAAGGTCTTAGTGAAACTCGGCGGGGAATGTGATCAAACAGGGAAATCCAGCAGCGCCACAGCGGAAGTCAACACTATCACAGCAACAGAACTGGTTTGACTTGAAGGGCCGTGCTGAAGTCAGGGCAATTAATACACCTGACAGCATGTTCACAACAAAAGGTATCGTTAACATGTCTTTTTTTTTTAAAGTTAAATCACGTATATACAAATAAAACAATGCGTCACAGAATTAAAGTAACGCCAGTATACGTCCCTTCTCTTTCTGTGCGCTGTCAGATTGTGTTGAATGATAAGAACCATCAGTCAATCATGGTCAAGTCAAACAAGCTTATTGGATGATAAAAAAGTTCATATCAGATCTGTAAGATCAAAGATCCGTTGTCTAACATGTGCGTAACGTTAAATACTTCTTTTTACGCACGGTGCCAAAAGCGCACGGCCCTGCATGAGACTAGCGTAATCTCTAGGTTACCTCTGAGAAGAAACAGAACTTGTACAGTCTCATGTGAGAAAACCATTCACCTACCTGACACGGTGTGGACCCTGGATTTCTGTGTGTGAAGCTGAAAACGTTAATAAACCGCAGTTCGTGCGCTCCGGTCTCCCTCCTTCAAACAAGCCGCGTTCATGTGTGAAGCGCTGCTCGTCCGCTTTGTCATCCTGGAACACACCTTGAAGGGAGTTGTCGCCTCATTACCCTCACTGCTCTTCACATAACTAGTTAAGTTGCTTTATTTGCGGCTCAACTCCTCCAGAGAACAAATTGATTCCAATTAGCGCTCAGGTGCGCACAATGTGATGTTTTCACTGATCCACGTGCGGGTAAACACTTCACTGCTATACTTTTAGTAATTAGTGACACTAAAAATAAGTTCTGACCTTTGAAATATAGTAATTAAAGTAGTTAAACAGAGTGTGAGTGGTTTGCAGAGAGACCAGTTCTGCCACATTATGTTGAGATCAAACAAGTAGATACACAAAGTTGTTTTTTTTTGTTTTTTTTCCCCCCACATTTTAATTCTTTGGGAGTAACATGATGAAAGTATTTGACAGCTTGAGCGTCGGACTCTTACACATTCACACAGCAAAGTACACAACACTGCACGGCATGAAACACAACCATAAAAACAAAAAAAAGAGAGAGCAACGAAGCCTTCACGTCAAAATTGCTGGCAATAAATAGACTGATCTTATTAAATTTATATTCAATACTCTTCTGTACAGATGGTCTTTGAATTACAATACATCAATCCTCTTCAGGAGGAGCAACACGGCTACAGACAGAAATCATGTAAACAGAGAAAGGAAGAACCAGGGCGAAGAGATCCCTCTTTCATACGCGCATTAACACACACACACAATCAATGACCATGCAGAGGATCCAGAGTCCGCCTTTATGAGGCAACAAATAATAATGAATACAGTACATCTTTCTCTTTTCCCTCCACATGAAATTGCGCACACACACACTCACACACTCACACAGTCACTCACAAAAGGAGCACAGGGGAGCAACACAGGTTTTTGGGGGAATACGAGGAGGTGGAATGTGATTCTGCAGTGGAGGGGTCAGAGATGAGGACTGGAAAGGTGTGAGAGGCGCGGGGCCTATTCCTCCAATGTGCGGAAGGCGTTCTGCATGTCCTCCACCAGCTGCGCGTAATCGGCCTTGATCTTAGCCTCGCCGTCCTTCACCGGGTCCTGTGCAGACACAGAAATGCGGTTAACTTTTCTATTCGGTCTTCTCTGGTTCGATCGTCGTGACATTTAACGCAAAGAATTAACGGTTTGGAGCTGCAACGATTAGTTAATTGATTGACAAGTATTTTCTGTTTGGCTATTTTTTTTTCTTTTTTTGCCTTTCAATTTTATTTTATAGCCAAAAATCACAACATCCCCTGTCCTGAAACCTCATGTAGAATAACAGAGGATCACTTCCATTACTTGAATCAGCCAAACATTGAGATGGACAAATGCATTGCGGCTTTTAGACTTTTCATGAGTTCTGTTGACATCAACAAAAACATAGACAACTACTTTATTAGAACACACGCATGCACCTACCTTGAATTTCATGGAGCTGAGTCTGTAGAGGATTTCTCCCATGTGCTCCTTGATCATGCCCCAGGTGATCTTGTTGTCGCTCTGAGCCGTGGTCTCCACCGCGTGCCGTGCCATATCGTAGAAAGTGATGGTGTTGGACAGAATGCCCACTGTCTTATAGAATGGACAGAACCTGCAAAGATAACCACCACCAAACACATGTATAAAAGTATATATAAAAAAATACTGCCTTTTAGAAATAACCAGATTCACGACAAAAGAAATGTCCAACATGAAGTGTGTGGGTGAACGTCACCTGTCGTAGGGAGTGTAACCGTTCTGCTGCAGGAAATCGTCTTTAATCAGTTTGGCCACTTCCAAGGTGATCTTATCTGTTTCTGCCAGTGATGCCTGTCAGCCGTGATAGAATAGTATGTAATTATTATAGCAATAGCAATGAGGTGACGTCTAATTTTGAAACGACGTGAAGGGAAAAATAAGTCGAAAACCAGATTCTAATTAATCTAAAGTCTAAAAATCAGTGCCACCAGCTTTCTGCGTTACCTTTCCCACGAGCTGCACGATCTCAGCCAGGTCCTCCTCCTCCTGCAGGATCTCCTTGGCCTTGGTGCGCAGCGGCACAAACTCGGGGTAGTGCTTGTCGTAGTATTCATCAAGGGCACGAGTGTACTTGCTGTAGCTGATGAGCCAGTTCACCGAGGGGAAGTGTTTCCTCTGAGCCAGTTTCTTATCCAGACCCCAGAACACCTGAGAGAAGATTTAACGGACACGTCGTAAAAATCACGGACTGAGCAGCTTCGATCAAACAGGAGGATACGCTTGTTGGTTTTGATTTACCTGAACAATACCGAGTGTGGCTGAAGTAACGGGGTCAGAGAAGTCACCACCAGGAGGTGATACTCTAAAGAAACAAAAAAAATAAACATTTCATCATTTGTAAGTATTTTCAGTCGGTTTATCATAGACAGCTCTGAAAAAAAAAGGGGCCACTGCATTTTTTTCTGAAATAAGCATCTTGTCTTGTTTCTTTGCATCGTTTGAGGTCTGAAAACATCTTTTGTTTTTTTGACTATTTGTCATTTTTTGCAAATAAATGCTCGTAAACAATAATATTTTTATTTGGAATTTGGGGGATATGTTGTCAGTAGTTTATAGACTCAAACAAAGATGTTGCTTTTGCCCAAACACATACCTATATGTAGTCAAATCAGGAAAAACTAATCATTTTGCAGTGGTCTCTTATTTTTGTCCAGAGCTGGATGTGCAGTGTAAGGACTCCCTCTAGTGAACCAAAGCTGTACTCACGCTCCGACAATACTGACGCTGCCCTCTCTCTCAGGGTTGCCCAGGCACTTCACCCTTCCAGCACGTTCATAGAAGGAGGCGAGACGGGCGCCCAGGTAGGCAGGATAACCGCTGTCTGGTTACATACACAGGAAATATGGTCGTTAAATATGGTGTGTAAAGAAAATCAGCTCCGAATAAATCATTACCATTATTTTGCTTTGTGAAAAATCACTACAGCCTTTTATAAAGATCGCTCAAAAACAATGTTTTATACAATATGATTTTCTGATTTCTTTTTTGATGTAATGGGAGGAAAGGGTTTGGGGTTCCGTTACCCAATGAACAAAATACAGAATTAATGAAGCTTGAATCTGCATTTAGCAAAGTCTCCAGGAGACTCCAAACTTACCGGCAGGCATCTCGGCCAAACGGCCAGAAATCTCCCTGAGGGCCTCGGCCCAACGGGAGGTGGAGTCGGCCATCATGCTCACATTGTATCCCATGTCTCTGAAGTACTCGGACAGCGTGATTCCTGCCAAAGGAAACGTAGTTATCATGCACTACTCATGCTGTAGAATTCTATTATGAAAATCTGGTGATTGGTTGTAACATGTATTTAATAGAAACTACACTACACAGAACGTGTGGTATGTGAACAGAGTATTTCTGACACCTGTGTAGATGGAGGCTTCTCTGGCAGCTACAGGCATGTTGGAGGTGTTGGCCACCAGCGCCGTTCTCTTCATGATGCTCTCCGTCTTCCCGTCCACCTCCATCGTCAGCTGTGGACCAGACAACACCGTCAGTCACAATAAACACCCGTCAAAATCACTCCAAAATATGTTTCGGATTTTTCAAAAGGTAGAGGAATAAAAAATAAAAAGGGCATAGGAAAGAAAAATACAACATACAGAACATAGCACATCTAAAAATAAGGCAAACGACAGAGGGAAAATGTCTATTAATAAATATATAAATAAGATAAAGGTTATACATCTGTGCACAGTAAAGCATTAGGTTTATAGGTCTTGCCCCTTAAAGTATCTCAGTACAGGGTCCCATGTCTTAGAAATATCTCTCCTCTCTCTTTATTAGAAAGCATCAATCTCTCAAGATGTAGGTGTTGGACATTTATCTCAGCCACAAATCAAATGGGCACAAAGACCTTTTTTCACATACGTAAAATATGTTGTTTTTTTTGCAATCATTATCATGAACGGAAGAAAACATTTTTTGTAAATATTTTACTATATCTTTTCATGGGACAACACTGATAGTTATAACTCAAAGCCATTTCTATCTAAAATGCTGCCAACAAAAGCGCGTATACCCCTATGTACAAATGTCCAAACTGTGGCCTAAAAATGGTACAAATTGGCTTTTAAATGACATGAAATCAACAAAAATTTACATTTTTAGAGATCCAAGTGAAAATTATTTATTTATTTTAAATCTGCTAAATGTTTAGATGACATCCTGTACACGCTAAAGCTGAAATTTATCTCAAACGAGCCTAACACCACCACTATCGCTACCCACCTCTGGGAAGTCTCGCAGCACTTCGGACATCTCGTTACCACGCTCCCCACAGCCTACGTAGATGATGACGTCGCTGTTGGAGTACTTGGACAGGGACTGGGAGATCACCGTCTTTCCACAGCCGAAAGCTCCCGGGATGGCCGTGGTTCCTCCCTGCACGCACCTTATCGGAGGAAGGAAAGAGCGGGAGAAAATGCACAGAAAAAGACACAAAGATTTAAATGAAAGATCAATAATCATGAGTGAGGGAGGGGAGGGGGGGTAGAGAACATTATTGAAATGTCCTGAGTGAAAAGGTTAAAGGAGGGTGATGGACTAACGGAAAAAGGGCGTCCAGCACTCTCTGGCCGGTCAGCAGCGGGTGATTGGCGGGTAGCTTCTCTGTGACGGGCCGCACTTGTCTGACAGGCCACACTTGCACCATGGTGAACTTCTCCTTCACACCTTCGAACTCCAGCTCCATCACCACATCCTGACACACACACACACACACACACACGCCGTCAACACTAAGTAATATCTAACAGTCTTGTTTAAACACAGCTGGAGGCGCTTCAAACTCACGTTGATGTTGTAGTTTCCTGGAGGAGCCACGTAGGTGACGGTGCCTCTGTTCTTGGGAGGCAGCATGATTTTGTGTTTGATGAGAGAGTTCTCGTGCACCATGCCGTAGATGTCTCCTCCTGTGATGTGGCTGCCGACCTAACGGAAGGGGAGGGGGGAAAAAAAAGAAGAAAATAAATATAATTCATAAAACGTGCCGCGGGGAGACTTGGAAGTCTGAACACGCATACACACCCGCAGGCTCTTGACTGGAGAAAACTCCCACGTGAGGTCTCGGTTGAGGGCGCCGATGTTCACACCTCTCGGGATGTAGATGCTTTGTGTGAGGTCGTTGATGTCCTTCAGGGGTCGCTGGATACCGTCAAAGATGGAGCCCATGATTCCTGGGCCCAGCTCCACGGAGAGAGGCTTCCCTGTTCGCAGCACGGGATCCCCAACGGATACACCGGCTGTGTTCAGGCTCAGGAAAAACCAACAAGATGCAAACATACTGTACTGTGTATGGAATAGTGTCAAAAATGTCATGTGGTGTAGCCCTAAAAACTTGGTGCCAGATAGTTCAACTCTCTTAAAACTAAAAAAAAAACATGCCATTGTGAGGAAAACATACCACTGTGATGCGATGCACTGGAATGAGAATACAGAACTGTATATCCAGTATAAAGTCTTTTTATCACTTAGTTTACAGCAGTGGTTTCCAAAGTGGGGCCCAGGGACCCCCAGGGGTCCTTGAAGGAATGTCGAGTGTTATAATAATAATTAAAAATAATTTGTCACTATAATTTCATCCATCAGTAACAAAATGACAGGATGTAGAACCATTTGTATGAAGGGGAACCATTATAAAAAAGTAGTAGGAGTATTTTTTTCCTATTATTTGTGTTGTTTACATCATTTAAAATGTTATTTCCCATATTGATATATTGATTATATTCAATACTGATGTCAAAATGAATGGGGGGAACCAATACATAAATAGATAAATACATTTTTAAAAGAATAAATAAATAAATAACATGGAATGTCAAATAGATGGGAAAATCCTATAGAAATACATTTGTTTTATGAATTAATAGAATGGAAAATTAAGTAAATATGGACATTTATTAGTATATTAATTTATGTACTGAGTAATTAATTAATTTATTTTGATTATGGCAGTTTCAGTCCTCCATATTTTGGCCTTAGGTTTCCTACACTTTCTCTTCTAAAACAACTTTAAGCACAAAACTCATGTGATGGGGTCTGGGGTCTAGTTTTTGTGAATTTAAGGGTCCTTGTTGTGAAAACGATCCTCTGGCTTACATGAAAGAACGCCTGATAGCGTCAGTAAAAAAGGACGGACGCGGCTAAATGAGGATACAGGTTTCCTCGTAGACCTGGATGGTCGCCATGTCTCCCTCTAACCGGATAATTTCCCCCACCAGCTCACTGTGGCCCACACGAACCAGTTCATACATGGCTGCTCCCGCCATAGCTGTAGCCGTCACCACTAGAAAACAACGCAGGTCAACAAGAGTCAGAAAAGCAGCAGGTTTTCTATTATCGCTGGTCTGATACACACTACTGTTCAAACGTTTGGACAGACAATTTAGTGTTTTCCATGAAAAGTCACACTTTTATCTACCAGCATGAGTTATAAAATGAATAGAAAAGACATTAACAATGAAACAATGATTTGTATTTTAAATGATCTGTTTTCTAGCTTCTCTAAGCAGATGAACTGTTTTCAGCTGTGCTAACATGATTGCACAAGGGTTTTCCAATCATCTGATAACCTTCTGATACAATGAGCAAACACATTGTAGCATTAGAACACTGGTTGTTGGAAATGAGTATATTTCTGATTGAGTTTTTTATTTCTCACAGATTTAAACAAAGACTAATGTTTGCTTAATGTAAATATCATAAAAAAAAGATGACTTTATGTGAATGTGTGGTGGCAACCTGGTCCAGAGACTCCATGGACGTATCCAAACTCGCTCTCTCTCTCCCCATCCCGAACCTTGGGCAGCTTGGATATGTCCATCTTCACAGGATTATGAGTCTGACTGAGAGAAGAGAGGAGATCACAAAGTGAAGGAGACAATAAGCAGCAGAAAACTAAGCGATATTTAATCAGGAGAAGGAGAGAGGCCTCTGTTTCCCCTGCAGTGGTCCTTAACAACTAAATCTCAGTATCTACAAATTAATTATTGAGGATTTCATCAGCAGCTGCAGATTAAAGCTTTGATTACCGGTGTTATGGTTCAGTTCATTCAACACAACCCTGAGCTTGAGTAGAAATAATGTAACCTCAAACAGGGTTTGATTTATAAGCAGCAAGATCAGGACAGTGAGGATATGACACATGATTATAGCTGTAACTATAATCTGTTTATTCTTTTTAAACTAATCTATCAAATGACAAACAATAACAGTACAGTATTGACAGAATTGGTCCAAATATTCGGCACGACAGTCGCGGCACCTCCTGTTGTAACCATGGAAACGTCTAGGAAAATACAGCAGCATCAGTAGTCACGACTCAAAAAATCCCCCCCCCACCCCATCTGCTGCACTCACTACAGGTTCAGTATCACTGTGAGTTATTATGACGCATCAGGCTCACATTAGAGGGGAATCCCTCATGGGGGCATGTTCCTCTGTTTTCTCTTTACAAACATATACACGCACATATACATATATATGTGCGTGTATATATATTTTACTCTAAATTCTTCATATTTTCACATATCTGCTACATAACGCAGCTGGATGCAGGAGTAACAAACACAAGGCCGCCCCCACAGAGAAATCACTGCAGACATGTAAGAGCAGCTTCATCTGCAGTGTTCTCTATGAGCCACAGATCACACACCGATCCAGTCTGTGAACGTGGTATCCCTCCGTGCTTCTACTCCGTTTAACACACGCGTATTACGTCCATGCCCTTTTCTTGTCCTTCCCACTGATGCTCAGATCTTCCTGTTTACGCCTCAGCTGCCTTACATCCCATCTGTGCAGGAAGAAAGCAGCTCCGCCAAGGGGCCAGAAGAAGAACTGCATGAATGTCACCTCAAAAATAATTTAAATAATTTAAAAAAAAAAGGGGAAATGCATACAAAATTGCTTTGCTTTCAGTTTGTTTGTGTATTTTATCTCAAATGGCACATTTTGCAATCACATGCAGCAGCTGGGGTATCGGAGAGTATCTGATGTTTGAAGTAGTATACAGTGGGAAGATAAGATCTACTGTTCTGGTGATTCATTCATTCAAAATCACAGACAACTATCAGACCGTTTGATTAATGCTGATTCTACAAGTTCTGAAATGACATTTAAAATAAATAAACTTGCTTGCAGTAGTATTACAACATTAGAGACTACATTAAAATAATTTTAAAGGCATATAATCCTAACAACATTTATTGTTATAATGTGTTACAGATTAAATAGTTCTGGACGAGGAAATCACAGACATGACACTTGATCATATGATCGTGGCACATGACTGGCCTCCGCTCTATGGGACTCTTTAAGGAAGTGGAAAACCAGCATGTTGTAAAACTGGGAAGTACAAATTATGAGTTCGATGACTACAATGCTCCGCAGTAAATTGGCATGGGGGGGGCACACTATATATAAACCCCCCTCTGCATTATCCTGACTGACCTTTGCGGTTACGTTGGTAAATACTGTGATGGATAATAAAGATTTTCTATTGTCAGCAAATCAAAAAATCAAAGAGGAACGCATTAACAGAACAGAGGCAACGCAACACCTGTGTATATGTAGTAATTTAAGGCTTAATAGTTAAATAGGTGAGCTAAGAGACTGCAGTGGGGTTAACAACACTGAGAAAAACCAAACACATGTATGTTGCATGGTCAAAAATAGGCTGAAATGTAACATGTAAGTGAGATGACCACGCAAAACATCCTCACACACTCATGTTAATTGCAAACTCCTTGAAGAGAGAGTTTTAATACTATAAAAGTTAGCTACTTTGCGATATTCTTTATTATTTATTTTACAAAAATCCAAGCCAAAATGAGAGATTTAGTGACCTGCTAGCTTATAAACATGGTATAGTTTCAGTGTTCTGTTGCCATTACACTGATGTCAATGCAGTAGATTTTGTTTGACAGCTTTCCTCGAAACTTAGCTGTATTAGCACCGCGTAAAGTGTCTAAAATCCAGCCGGTAAACAATTAAAAAGCCTGTCTGTTATCCCCACTTTTGTTTAACAGCGAGAATAACGCACAGCTAGCTCCGTTTGTCATTGTATAATGAAAACGAGACCAAACACTGGTGTCTCGGCCTGGTAGAAAACTGCTGGCGCGAAGGTTTTTGGTGCAACGTTGAGCTGAATAGTTTCCGTTAAAGCCGTTTATAACGTCGCTACTAGGGGGAGAAATAAAACGAGTTAAACAAGGTTAAAATACGCACCGTCTGGATGTGAAGTGGTGGTTTACTGTCTTGCCGAGAGAGAGAGAGAGAAACGACGGGAGCTGCGATGCGTGACAGCAGAGAGCAGATCAGCTGACTCCAGTCACTCGCTGCTCGGCTGCTTTTTACTGCGGGGCCGCTGCGACCGCCGCCATTTTGGATCCGCCCCGGCCGCGTCACCGCAAAGTTGTTATAAAGCGGCGGAGCTCGGTGACTCCGGAGAGAAGTTACAGGAGTTCAGGCACGAATATTCAAGCTCATACTTCAGTTTGTACGTTTGATGCCGCGTGTCACACTTTTCAGATGTTTATGAATTATTAACAACTCCAGAAAATAGTGATTTTTATCCTTAAACGTCTCAAATGGTTTCAATTCAATAAAGGTTCAAATGATCCAATATTATCACTTAAAACAAAAAATAAAAATAAAATAAATAATAAGAAATCAAATACATTTTCAAAAATTCTGTTTTGGAAAATTATTTAATATATATATATATATATATATATATATATATATATATATATATAAATTATATTATATATTTATATAATATTTATATATATTTATATAATTATATTATAATTATATATTATACTTTATACAGACTAGAAAGACATGTAAAATGAATACTACGTGTATTATTATTAACAGGTATTTGTGATTATGAATAATGCTGATTTAGGCTGCTATTACTGTACATGCTCAGACTCAGCTCTTAAACAAAGGACTCATTGTTCTTAGCTGGGATCCTGATCAAATTATTGTAAACCTACAGTCTTAAATTAAAACCAGACAGGGTGAAGAGACACTTACACCACTGGCTTGTGACCTTATAATAAAAAAACACCAGTTTCTCCCTGACCCCCCTGAAAAAATTAAACTAATGTTTAATCTGCCTTTGTGGTTACACCATGAGAGGACTATCTCTCATGTAGTTGAATACCTTTGCAGCAATGTTTGAGCCAAAATGGAGTCACTATCACCGGAGATTTTAATTATTAATTGTTTACTCCATATTAAATGTCAATTAAACGTGTAAAATAAGGAAATCTATGAAATATTAGTACCTGTCTAAACCACTTCTAAGTTATATTCATGAGTTTTATGTTCTTGTTTTTAATTTAATTTTGATTTTATAACTACATGAAAATATACTCATTGAAATCTATTTACAGTGAAGTCAGTTTCCTCTCAGGTTGCCAACTATGTAGTAACCACTAAAGTAAAGCTTTAATGTCCTAGAGGGGCAATTTGAGATACATAAAGTAGTCTTTAATAAATAAAACAATACAACAACATAGACGATACAAGTTACAGCACATACAGTACCCAATATCACACACTGTCAAGTGTAAATCATGGACCTTAAGTGTCAAAACTTGTTAAAATGTGCAATATTAGATGGGACAAAGATTAACTGTATAACTCTGTGCTGTATTTAGGTAGTAAAAGTACCAACACAGCAATGTAAAATACTCCATTACAACATATAAAAGAAATGATAGAGATTGTTACCTGCAAAACAAATAAAACAATTGCAAATAAATTGCCATTATATTAATTTATTCATTGAGCATTATATTGTAATGCCAGATTTCGCAAGTTTCTTTCTCTTTCATGTTTTCATTGTTTCTGTATTGCAATAAAGCATGAAAAAAATGAGCCTGATATTCGTCCTGAGAGACTAAACTCGGGTCACAATAGTCTCTTGATATGCAGCACAGCGGCGCTTCTGCGCATGCGCGGGGTCAGGGTTGACAGTCGTGGAGGAGTGCGGCGGCGGCGGCGGCTAAGCTAACAGCAACCATCGCAACTAGCTACATGTGGAGGGTAAAACGGGAGCCATCCCCGACCCTTACTCTGTCAAAATCCCTCCTTTTTTTACCCTAAACAACTGTAAAGTTCAGCCTCATCGAGAATAAGGGATACTATCTGTTTACAATGAAAGGGTGAGTGTACGCTTTTGAGTCACGAATAAGTAGCTTAGCACGAGTAAAGTTTTTTCTTTTTTTTTTTTTTTTTTTACAAGGGGAGGCTAAGCTAGCTGGCTAAGCTATTTTTATTCCGGTGTAGGGTAAAAAAAAAACAGCGAACGACAGCACTGGAACCGGAACCGACTAGACGCGGATTGTCCGGTCGATTTAAGGCGATTGTGGGTTAAATTGCGTAGAAGTGATGCTAACTAGCGAGCTACCGCCGGGAAGCTGAGTCAGTAAAGGCACTTGAGCTAAAAGCTAAACATGCAGACACTGGATCTCTCTTAAAGTAGCCCAGCACGTCAACTTCTTCTACACACCAGCCTGTCAGTAAACGCAGCTCAGCTCGGTGACTCTGCCTGCTTGGTGAAACTCGATCTGTCAAAGTAAAAACACTAGCTGTGTCAGATGACATGAGGGGCGATTAACACATAAAGTGTGTGTGTGTGCTCAGATAGTAAAGTGTGTGTCACGCTGGTGCTGTGCATCCCGGTGAACCCAGCAGCTGTTTTTATGTTTTTTTGGGAGGAGGGGGGTGTTGAGAATCCTATAAATATCACATTGAACTCAACCAGTCAAACTGTTGCGTTTGGGGTCACTTATTTAAAGACGTGTTTTTTAAAGATGTCTATAAAATATTCCATTTGGAAGAGTTGTTTTAATTTTCTAAAGTTTAACTCCTGGAGACAAGATGTCTCCTATTTCACTGTAAAGTCAGTGTTTGTGTACTGAAGGCTGCAAAGTTCCACATCTCATGATTGGCTTCCAAATTACCTGTGATCAAATCATGCTTGTGGGCCCACCTCTTAAAATCCGATTTTACAACGAGCACAGAGAAAGCGTTTCCATTTTCAGCAGATGAATGTGAAAACAGCCTTTGAGTGCCAAACTTTGCACATGCATTATTCCGCAAACATTTAACTGTAGGAACAAGAAGAAAAATGTGTGTTATTATTTTTAATTACGAAAATGCAAGACAGAAATCATGTTTTGTTGAAATGTAATTCAGTACCAGGAAAATTGCTGGTGGTTTAATTATTGATTAGTCGCCACATTGGTCTGTAAAATGGTGTCATTCAAGGTGATATCACATCCTTACATAGCTTGATTAGTACAACCAATAATTGGAAAAACTAAATATTTGTGGTTAACAAGGCAAAGAACAGCAGCAAATGTATACTGAAGAAAACTGAAGCTGCAACAGTTGGACAATTGGGCTGAACAATTTAAAACTAATTTTGATGATTAAATAAAAGAAGTACTTTATTCATCATCCTAGGGAAATTGATCCTCTGCATTTGCACATTGGGCAGCTGCAGTGCTTTTGTCATTAACCCTAATAGTATTTAATGATGAGAGGAAACCGAACCACCCGGTGGAAACTCCCAGAAACCTCAAACTCCACACAGAAAAGATCTGGAATGGCCAGGGTTCAGACCCAGAGGCCACAGTGCTAACTATTGAGCTGCCTGTGTGTTTGAGGATTTACTTTTCAGACAATCAGATCAACCAATTGAGTAATCATCTAATTGTTTCGGCTTCAGGAAAGGCAGCCTTTTTCGAAATAAAGTTTCTCAGCAGTTCCAAATCCATTAAATATCAACGCGAAAGCCTCAATATTTTTTACAGCTTCTTCTGTTGTTCTTGCTCCTGCACAGCAGATATTTAACAGCGTAACCGTTGTCAGCTATTTGACCGTTTTGCTCTTGTTCCAGTAGCCGGATCGAGCTGGGGGACGTTACGCCCCACAACATTAAGCAGTTGAAACGCCTGAACCAGGTCATCTTCCCTGTCAGCTACAACGACAAGTTTTACAAAGATGTGCTGGAAGTCGGAGAGCTTGCAAAGCTAGGTAAGAGACATGTAACTCTCACACATATTATCTCTAAGTGAATCCTTTTTTTTTAAATCATGTTCCAAGTTTTTTCTGTTTAATAGTGATAGTGGGATGTAAAAATCAATGGCAGGATCTAGGCCAGTAAGTGAAATGCAGAGAACCACATTAATAAAAGAATTCTTTTAACTGCTCCATTTGTTAAAGTTTTTGTGGGGAAGAAAATTCATGTTTGACAATATATATTTTTTTTTTACATTTTTTCCTATACTGCGGTCAGTTATTGCACTGTCGAAACCTCAAATTTCCCTGCCATCTGCTCTCTTGGCAGCCATTGCATCTGTGATTATAATGGAGGAAGGACCCCCCTGTGTGTCGCTGTAATTTCAGCATTACCTGTTTTTTTTTCTGTTTTGCAGCGTACTTCAATGACATTGCAGTGGGAGCTGTGTGCTGCAGAGTGGACCACTCTCAGAACCAGAAGAGACTGTACATCATGACGCTCGGCTGTCTAGCACCCTACCGTAGACTTGGAATTGGTAAGAAACTCTGCATCTCAAGGGGATTAAGGGAAAAAATACACTGTAAATGCATTGTAGTGATTAGTTTCCACTAACTTCCATTTTGTCGTTTGTTTCTCAAGGTACAAAGATGCTGAATCATGTGCTAAACATCTGTGAGAAGGATGGCACTTTTGACAACATTTACCTGTAAGTGTCTGCGGTTAGTAGTTATTTTCATTGACAATGAATCAAATCTATTCGGATCGTGAACAAAGCTACAGTCACTTGACGTTCTCTTCCCTCCGCAGTCACGTGCAGATCAGCAACGAGTCGGCCATCGACTTTTACCAGAAGTTTGGCTTCGAGATCATCGAAACAAAAAAGAATTACTACAAGAGGATAGAGCCTGCAGACGCCCATGTGTTGCAGAAGAGTCTGCGCAGCCCATGTGCACCGCCCACCGGAGAGCTTCAGAAGGCAGAGTAGGGGGGCACAGCTTTCGGAAAGAGCACAGATGTGCCCACCTCCACAGAAACAGAACTGTGACAAATGCCCCAGGGTCGACACATTCAACACTTTCTTCAAAAGGACGCTAAAAAGAGAAAACAAATTTAAGTACAAAAAATTGCTGCGTTTATTTTGCAAAGGGGGTCCCCTTTGATTTTTTTTTTTTTTTTTTTTTGCATATTTTTAATGCTCCCCTTTCCTCGTTGCGGAAAATTGAAAATGACAAAAAAAAAAAAAGTCCAGTATCAAAAAGTGCTCCGATTGACACAGTTGCCAACTTCAGACAGTTTTAGACTTGATGGGAAGGGGAGGGTGTGGTGTTTGCGAATCATACTGTTTGCGTTTGAGTTGTTTTTATGCGGTTATAAAGCTAACGGGGACATATCTATACTTTTTTGAGCAAAAGGAAAAAAAAACAGTTGGTTTGAAGCGGTTAAAGTGTTTGAAAGACCATCACTGACACACACACATACACACACGGTTCCAGCTGGTCAGATTGAAGTGACGCTTCGGGTTGTTTCATGGAGCAGTCACAACGCTATTCCCTTACCACCTGAAGCCTGGGATTTACGGGGGAACGAGTCTGACCAGTTTGTTGATATTGTCGTGTCCGGAGAGGCCAGGTCCCACCCCCCTCGGTACGGGCGTTTAGGAAAGGCTGAGCGGTTTTGAGGTGGTGGTGGTGGGGGGGTGTGGTCACCACTCATCATCCGGTTAATTTTATTTTCCAGCCTGTTAATTTAATTCCCCTACAACTGTTTCTGTTATTTTTATTTTTTACATCGAGCTGGCAAACGGTTCAGAGATTCTCCTGGGTTCACTGCTTAAGAGCGAAAACATTGAGACGTTAAGTTTCTCAGAAGAAGTTTCTCCACAACGTCATGTGAGGGAAGTCCAAATATCACGTTCAAGATTGGATTTGGGCATTATTTTACAATAGTAAAATGAAGGTGTGTGAGGACGTGTGTCTTTAAACACTCAAACGTGTTTAGAGACGTCTTCCCTTTAACACCTTTTGGCACTTTATGTAGCCACTTTGCAGTAATGGTCTTCTCAAACTGCCTGCCTCAGTCAGCTTCTGCTGTTCACCTTCATTTGAAGCTCAGCTGATAGTTTGGGAGTTTTTTTTTTCGTTATGTTCTCTCAAACAGTGTATCACCCAGAGGAAGCTCTGACCCCTCTGCATGCAAGGAGAGTTGTGTCCTCTCCACTGTAGTATAAGCATGTTTTTCCTTTCTTTTGAAGAATTTTATCTTTTCTGGAGCTCTATATTGTAAGACTTTTTAACGTCTAAATAAAGGAATTACTATTTGCAGTAAATGTGTTACTAATTATTCTTGTTCTGTTTTGCATCCGCGGCCACTTAAGAGCTGATCATCACCAAATTCTAGTTAATAATTCACTTTAAAACACTTCCTATAAGGAAAAGATGCTCAACATAAACGTGTATTCTGCGTAAACCTCATCCCTGGATGCTGATTGGCTCAGAAGTCCCGTATCTGAAATGCTATTGGCTACCAGCTCCCACAGAGCCCGCCCCTTTCTGTACCAAGTTAGATCGACAAAGATTGTTTTGAGAGATGAGTTGAATTGAATGCCTTGCTAGCTAACAGTTAGCCTCCATTCTCTTTAACTTCCCAGAAGGACAGAAGTCTCTGAAATGCCGAGACTACAGGTTAGTACAAGCTACCCTCCGTTAGTAGCGTTTAACGTCGGAGCCGCGGAATAAACCCGCTTCTGCTCTGCTTGATACTCTTCTAGCGGAGCTAAGCTAGCTGTTAGCGAGCTAGGTTAGCTGGATAGCTCAGGCTGCTTGTTTCTGGCTGGATCAATGACGGGATATAAGTATCTACACATCGCCTTGTGTCGACACGTAAAGCAGGACTCTTGCCTGTATGTGTGAGTGTTTAATCCTGCTTTAATAAAACTGTAATGTGCAGGTAGATGAGTTTATGCAGCTGTAAAGCTAGTAAATCTACACCAGCTAGTTGTTGTAGAGGCTCAATATGTCTTAAGGCTGCTGATCTTTATTACTGTGACAATATGTATTTGTTTATTTGCCTATTTAAGGATTCCTATTAGTTCTCACACAAGTAAAGACTATTCTACCTGAGGTCCAGGCAAAATAAATGAAAAATACTTGCAAAATAACTTTAACACACTATGCTTAAAAACAGAAAGAAACGTGAATAAAAAAGGAAAAAAGCAACAAAAATGGTTCTATTGCATATTTTTGTCAGGAAATAAACAGGATCATCACATTCTACAAGACAAACAGAGAAACATTACCACAGATGTGTTGTGCTTACATTTTCTATGGTGTTTTTGTGATAATAAAGATGTCCAGTTTCATCATGCTTTCTAATAATCTATATTTCACGGTGTTTAATTGCAGGACGGGCACAGCAGGGATGTGAGGTCCAGCTGGTGAAAGTGTTGACTGGTCTGGTACCTTATCACACAGACCACTGTTAGGACAGGATGCCAGAGATGACTGAAACTCAGACACCTGGTCGTAAACCTAAGTAAGAATGTTTGTCATCTGCTGGTTTATTGCCATCTTTAACTAAATTATCAGGAAATATGTTTGTTTTTCTTTCCTCAACAGAAACCTGCGAACAATAAACATTTATAAGACAAGCACACAACCAGAAACTATACAAACACCAAAGGATTAATAAAAAAGAACACCAGATAATAAAGCTTTAAAATCGCCAAGAGGAATGAAAGACTAGTTTGAGGGCGGTTTGCAGTTCATCTCATTGAAAGGTGCATGAAACCGTTCTGCCTTAGTGTGTACATGAAGTATATTTATGCTTAAGTAGTCACTGGATCAGGCACTATAGGTACTATATACTATATAGTATAGCTTCAGCAGCAGAGCTTTGTAGATGAATGTCATGGGATATTCAAGATTACATCCAACCCTGTGATACTGAGGGCAATGAATATGAATATGAAATTCGTCCTTAGTGATAAAACGTAATGCACTTTGATGGGCATTACGTTTTATCACTACTGAAGTGATGACAGTATAGAATAGCTCAAGGACAGATATTAAAAGGCATTAAAGTTGACTGCACGATAGGTTTTGCGGAGAAAAGGACAGACAGCATCTATGTTGATCATGTTCATATTAAGATACAGTATTCTTATGGATATTACTACTTGTGTAATTTTCCTGATTTGATCTCTGATTGTAGTAGCCAAGTTTATTTTAAGTTAATATGAATCTTGAATGATAGTGCGTAGTTGCAATACAAAGACATGTAAACACTTTTTTTTCCTTTTACAGAAAGAAGAAAAACAAAGAATCCCACAATGCAGGTGAAATAATATCTCCTTTTATATCTCCTTACTGATGAGTGAACACAGGTTTACTGTGGAGCATCATCATAACAATACAACTGGGCATTAACTTTTTTGTGTTGTCTTCGTTTAGTCGAGAGACACAGGAAAGAGAAGATAAATGCTGGAATTAACCGCATTGGTAATCTTCTGCCCTGTTCCCAGGCACTTAAACAGGTGAGACATAAGTTGCCATTACTGTTTTTCCTCATCAGCAGCCCATTATGGTCAATTGTCTATTATAGTTGCTATTTGTATATCTTTAACATAAACATCTATATAAGCCACAAGTTTCTTTTTACGTAGTATCTTTTAATATCAAACCTTTATCCTATTTAGAGTAAGAACATGATCTTGGACCAGGCTTTTCGCTACATCACTGAATTGAAGAAACAAAATGACACAATGCTTCTGGAAGGAGGAGATAAAGTCCAAGGTGAGGTTGCACATTTGCAGTCATGCACACCAGAATTTCCCATAATTCAACATTTATACATTCCGTCATTGCATGATTTTTTCATCGTTATGTTATATGTGTGCTTGGTCTCGGTGCAGCTGAGGAGATCCGTCGACTGCGGCGTCAGTTGGAGGAGATAAGGAAGGAGAGTGCTCACTACATCGAGCTCCTCAAAGCCCACGACATCAACCTTCTGGAAGACCCAACTATCCACTGGAAAGGCAAACAGCGCTGTGCCAAGGTGGCGAAAGTGACTCCTACTCATCAACTCCCAAAGGGAATCATCGTCTACTCCAATGGCAACGTGATGTGCCCGGCAGGGAAGGAGACGAGTCCGGGGAAACAGCCTTCCGAAACATTAATCCTCCAGCCTGCTTCGGAGGTCAGTGCCAGGTTAAGAGTCAACGGAGCCCTGCTGCAAGTTAATACCTCCTCCTCCTCAGCTCCCGCTCTTCTCCCCGGATCAACTGTCACACCCAGCCAGTCCACGCCAGGCCTGAGAGTGGTGGAGCAGTGTGTCATCGAGAAACCAGCTGCAGCCCCGGCCACTCTGCCACCTTCTGTGTCTTACATAACCCTCCAGCTCCCGACTGTCACCGCCGCCCTGCCCCAGCAACCAGCTCAGCCCGCAGTCCCAGCTCAGACCCTGAACAAAGCGGCTGTTTCAGCCTTACAGCTCCCCACAGAAAGCCCTGCTCCACCTGCATCCACACAGACTGTAAACACCTCTAGAGCGGCAGCCTCTGAGGTCTCCTCTTGGGTCACACAGGACACCGCTATCAGGAATGTGAGCTACACTGCTATTCCTAACAACCAGGCCCTTCTTAGAGCCGGGGCAGCAGGCAGCACACAGACGACGTGGACAACGCTGCAGATGGCGGGGAACACGGTGCAGCCAGTGTGCCAGAGTCTCCCCACCCCTGAGGTGAGCCACACCCAGGCAATCCAACAAGTGACTGTGTGTCCCATGGGCAACAAACCATCTGTTCAGCCCATTCAAATACAGGTGCAACCTCACGCTTCTGTACAACAAGCGCCCATCACAGCCCACATCCAAGCGCAGCCCTTTCAGAGACCTCCACAGCTACACCCGGCGATCCTGAATCAGGCACAGTCAGTCCTCGCTCCCCAAACGCAGTGCGCCGTTCTTCCGAAGCCGGCTGTAGTGGCTCACCCCTCCATCATGTCGCAACCGCAGTCTGCTGTACTTCAACCCGCGTCTTTGGTTCCCCATCCTCCCACAGCCCTCATTTCTCAGCCTCAGCCCCAGCTCCCTCAGCCAGCACTGGTGCCTCAGCCGCAGGCCGCCGTGCTGCCCCTTCTCCAGACCATGCAGGTGCTGCAGGTCAACTCGACCGGAGGAACGGCCCCTGGGATAACAGCGCCGCAGAACACTAACAACAACAACCCGAGTGTGGTCATACTTCAGCAGGCCAACGCCTGTCCTGCACAGTCGGTTATAAGGGAGGAGGTAGCCAGTCAGACGCCCTGTCAACATATCGTAATCATCCAGGCACCCAATCAGGCTGCACCTGCACCCCAGACTCCCCAGGTGGGCATGGTGCCCGCTGCCGTGCCGACTGCAGTACCCGCCGTGTCCACTCAAATACCCACAAGCAGCAGTTCAGCGCCTGCCTTGCAGAGCGTTGGAGGAAAGCAGCTGGTGCATATTCTCCCACGCCCTGTTCAACCTCAGATGAATCATCCTCTGCAGGTCACCCAGGCCTCCGCTTCCCCAACGGTGCCTCCGACCCCGCAGACCATCACTGTGAATGGCCAAGTGTTTGCCTTGCAGCCCATGAAGACCTCCGAAAAAGGCAACGCCCAGAGCGGCCAGAACACACTACAGCTGGTCCAGCCCACCACCACTGAGGAACCGACTACTAATGTAGCCCTCAACAGCTTAGGGGCCCTCAGCAGTCTCAACCAGAGCATCTCTCAGGGCCTTCCACTTAACATTTCTAGCCAGAACAACGGTCATCCTCCAACTGCTCCGTCATCCGTTGTCCAGCAGAAGCAGCAGCAGCAACCTCCTGCTCCAGCACCCGTCCCCGGAACCACGCTCGCTCTACCTGTGCGGCAATTACAGGTCCCTTGTGTGAGCCCAGTCAAATCAGGGCAGGTGGTTAATGCCTCTAAGCCGTCGGGAAAGAGGCTTCGCACAGCAGTCAACACAAAGAGGCCAACAGCTAAACGGGCCAGACCCGCCAAGAAGAAAGAGCTCGGTCAGGTGCAGCCTGCTGTTGCTGTTTCTGTCAAATCTGCGGTGGCTGTAGGAGAGAATCAGACAGTCACAGTATCTCAGTGCTCACCTGTAAAAGTCACAGATGTTCCCCCTGTTTGTACCACAGCAGTCACAGCTACAGAATGCATTGACGCCATTGTCACTTCTGCACAAACAACACTGAAAATGATTGTCTGCAGTTCATCTAGTGGGCCGACTGGATTTAACCAATCCCACATACAGAGCAAAAGCCCTGTCAGTGTGACTCAGAGTGATGTCCTACTTAGCCCTACGAACACTAGCGTTATGACAACTGCAGTTACGACTGTCAGTGCCACTTCAGTCAAGCCATTGGTTAGTACAGCTGCGGCCGTTGAGAATAAATCTGCTGTAGTTTCTGGCAACAGCTCAGCTGTGACCAAGCTCTCTGTGTCAGAGGTGAAACAGCCGACTACCAGCACAGCAACTAACACAATGCAAAGCAAGTCAGCAGCAACCTCTGCTGTTTCTAGACAGAGCAGATCTGTCGTCAGTTCTGTGGGTGTCGCCGAGGCTAAGCACACATCCACCACTGTTTCTGCTGCCTGTCTAACTCCAGTCTGCACCAAAGCCCCCGCAGCGGTAACTTTAAACCAGACTACCCAACCAACATCAGTATGTCGCCCCCAGGGATCTAATATCCCAGATCCCTCTCCATGTAATAAACCTGAGTCTCAGCCCAGTACTTCAGCCTCTGTATCCACAACCGTGGCGCTATCTGCTGTCCCGCCTTTTTCTGCAGCCCACAGCTCCACCCCGTCGACAAGTTCAGAGTTCAGGAAAAGGGTCACGACCACTAGAGCGCCGACACAGCAGAGCGTTGTGAACATGCCTGTTCTCCCCCCTTGCCATCCCACTGAAGTCAAACCACCACAGCCTCCTGGAAGGAGCAGGGAGGCTCAGGATGGGAGACACTCAGCAGCAGCAGCAGCAGCAGAGAAAGAAGCCTTGGTAGCCGTCATGCCTGATACTCCTTCTAGGAAGGACTTTGTCCCATCTCAACAGGTCTACACTAACCTAGATGATCAAACTATAGAGCACCCTATGACATCCAGCAGACAGACAGATTCTCCCATGTCTACAGGGGCTGGGGGAGGCAGAGGCTTCTCCGTGGCATCCATGCTGCCTCAGGGTCACAGTATCAGTGCGTCTTCTGGCTCCTTTGGAACATTCACGTTCACATCCGAGCAGGCGGAGATGCTGGCTTTGGCTATGTTGGAACAGGACAGTCCTGGGAGGAGGACTGGAGGGTGCTCCGGGGACAACGCTGTGTCGACGAACCCCACCACTGCCTCATGGGAGCCCTCGAAACCATCCACGGTGTCTAGCAGTAAAGAAAGAGGCTCCACTGGGCAACAGCAAGCTAAAGCGACTAAACCCATGGACCCGGCGACTGTTAAACCCACAGTCCAGGTGTCTGTGAGGGGTCAGGTTGGGGAGGGGTCTGTCAGTGGGCCCAGCGGAAGCAGACATCCTCAAAACTCATCTCATCTCATCTCATACTCCCAGTCTCAGTCGCTCAGCTCGTCCCAGAGCGGCACCGTAGCTAGCCTCAGTGTCAACAACCTGATCAGACCCAGCTCCAATCAGCAGCCCTACCCAGGTTCTCCCAGCCTGGCGGGCCAACAGGCCTCAGTTCCCTCCCCCGTAGGGACCTCGGCCCACATATCCCAGCCTGCAAACAATGCACTCTCGCCCTGCTCAGGTGCCGCTCAGCTGAACGAGTACACGCCTATAAAATCTGCATTGATGAGGGCTCAGGCTGGAGTTGGCGTGGGCGAGAGACAAGCGAAGATCATCTCCAAGCGGCAGGCCCAGGAGGAAGCAATGCTAAATTCCGGGAAACGACCCAAGCCGTGCCCTCCCTCAGCGCCCGCTGTCAGCCACATGGACGTGAAGGCACCGGATCACGGCCAGATGATGGCAGGACAGCTGCCCCCCGCCTCCTCCGCCATAATGACAAGGATCAACTCTGAAGGCGGAGGTCCCCTCTTCTCAGCAAATGCCTTCATGAGCCCCGTAGTCCGGCCCACGGACGGCCACTGCCCTCCGCAAGGACCCCCCGAGCAGAACCAGCCGGGGGTGCTCCACCTGCCCCAGGGTCACCCGCAGCATGCCGCACCCCAGCCCGGCCAGCATCTCGGAGGGAACCTTTACATGAAGCAGCAGCAGCAAGAGCAGCAGCAAAGACACCATCTATATCATTTGCAGCACCACCTGACGCAGTCCGATCCAGCGCAGCGGCACTCGCTGCAACGCGCGCTGCAGCAGCAACAGCAGCAGCAGGAGCAGCAGCAGCATGTGCAGAAGAAGCGAGGACTCGTCAGAGGCAGTCAGACCGGTTCCCCTGCCGGTCTGCAGCAGAAGCAGCATCACCTGGAAAAGTCTGGAGTTCAACAGCAGCAGCAGCAGCATTCACATCAACAACAGACTCAGCATCAACAGCACACACAGCAGCAGCAGACACAGCAGCAGCATCCGCAGCAATCGCACCAACAATCACAGCAGCATCCACAACCAACGCAACACCAACAGTCTCAGCACCAACAGCACCAACAGCAGTCACATCAACAACAGCAGCCGCAGCATCAGCAACATCAGCAGCAGCAGCAGCTACAGCAGCAGCAGAGCTCCCACTCCAGACACCAGCAGCACCTTCAGCAGCAGATCCAGCAGCAACAGCAGCACTTTAGGCACCAGGAGAAAAGCTGTGAAGCCCAGGCAGCAGGACCCCGCGCCCACCACAGCAGCCACCTGGCCCAGCAGGACCACCTGAAGGTTTGTAGTGTCACAACCTGTGCAGTGTTTCTTCTGTTTAACCAGATTTTACTAAGTGACATAGAATATAATAAACTATATGTAGGCAGATTATCTATAGATATTTACAAGAAATGTGCTTGCATGTGGAATGAGCAGTATGAATAGTGCAAAAGTCATGAATAAGGAGCATGATCTTGGCCCAGTCACAGCTGTATGAGGTAGTTAAGTGGTTATAGATTGAAGTTCTAGTTGTTGCAGGCTCCTGTCAACTGTTGATGAGTCTGATTGCAGAGGGGAAGGAAAAGAGTTTGAGTGTGTGGTTCTTCATCTCACACTCCTGTACCTGTAGGAGAGTGAACAGTCAGGTTGGGGATGGGTTCAGCTCTCCTGTGGATTCTACGCTGATATATTGAGTAGAATGATCTTTTCAGTCAGTCAGTCATTTTCTATACCTGCTTATTCCTCATTAGGGTTGTAGGGGTTCGTGCTGGAGCCAATCCCAGCGCGTTACGGCGAGAGGCAGGAATCGCCCCAGATGGTCGCCAGCCAATCGTGGGGCACACACACCATTCACTCACACACTCACACCTAAGGGCAATTTAGAGTCTCCAATTAACCTCAGCATGTTTTTGGACCCACGCAGACACGGGGAGAACATGTAAACTCCACACAGAAAGGTCCCAGACCCAGGACCAAGGAGGTCTTGAACCTGCGACCTTCTTGCTGTGAGGCAACAGCGCTAACCCCTGCTCCACCTTGTCGCCCATTATCTTTTCAACTAGAAGATAATTTAGCTTATTTCAAGTTTTTTTTCTCATTTTAATATTTTTAAAGCAAATGTTTAAAAAATATTGACCAAATTCACCCAAATATTGGACTAATTTTACCAAAAACAAGATATTTTCACCTGTTAGGATTTCACTTTTTGCAGTGTGTAAGCTATATTTGATAAACTTAAGTTTAATATGTGTTGAACCAACTTTAATGCAGCAAATAATTCATAGTTATTAAACTATAAGCATAGTCTGTTCACTATTGGATCTGTCCAGACAAGTCGCTAAAGTTCGTGACGTTTATTCCGTCGGAACCAACGGGAAAAGAAAAAACTCACCAAAGAATGTTGTTGCTGCAGATTTAAAAGGTTAATATTCAGCAGCGTTGTGACTAATTAGCACCATTAGGACTTAATAGCTTCGCTCGCATCTTTTTCCGCCGTCGTTACTGAACTGCGACCATTAGTGAACCTAGCGACCTGACGTCATCGTTCTTAACCACGCCCCCTGCTCGCTGATTGGACGGGTAAATATTTTGGCTGGAAAACCCACAGAGTAATGAAGGGAAATTAAAATTAAGTGGAAGTTTGTAGGAGCGTCAGCACGTGCGTGAAGTTGTGATGTCACAACTATATAGTCACCGCCCTCAAAACAGAAAGGATGCTCATTAATATTAATTCGAGAGAGAGAGCGGTTTCAAATTTATTGTATGATCTGGTCAGCTGTTATATTTAATTTGTGCTATTTTCTTTCGATACTGTCTGTACTAGCACTCGCTCATTCAAGGTCAAATGGCTTTTTGTACTATGGAAGTTAATTTTATATTATTGCAGGGTTCCTGTGGGGTCTTAAAAAGGCTTAAAAGCATTGAATTTATGAATTTTGACATTTTACCTTTAAAAGACTCGAAAAAGTCTTGAATTTTGATATCTGGGTCTGTAGTAATGTAACTTCAATGGAATGTATCGCATTCTCCTCAGAAGTTTCATTTATCAACCACTATTATTATAATAACATAGTCTAAATAAAAAGTGGTGGAATTGTCATGGCTCAAAAGTTCCGGCTTCCCAGAAGTTGTGTTCTAGAATCTTAGTGTCGTTGTCAGGGTGGTTGCTATGTTATTTGAGGTTTTGGTGAAAAAATATTTTACATGGACGTAGTATGCATTTAATACCTGAAAATATTCACTAAGAAATGTGGAACCTCAGTTTGATTCATTGTTGTTGATTTTCATGTCATATTCAGGATTGTGTGAGAAGTAAATGTAACATTCAATGCAATCTGACATTTAAAAAATATCTATTTTTTCTTTCTATAAAGTAGGCTGTGATATAGGTATTACGCTTTATATAAATGGTCTTAAAAAGACTTCAATTTAACTTGAAAAAACCTGTAGGAACCGTGTAAAAGGCAGTGCGTTGTGGATGGTTTTCAGTTCTGAATCAGGCTTGTGTTTCTCCTCCTCAGTCTGGTCAGGACCACAACGCTATGCAGAGGATGATGAGCTCCAGGACTCTGGAGCAGCAGCTCATCTCTCCTTCCAGCAACCCCGTGTCCCGGTCGTCTGACCTGGCCTGTGCGCCGTCTCGCCAGGAACGCCACCGTGTTTCCAACTACTCGGCGGAGGCTCTCATCGGTAAAAGCTCCACGAGTGGCGAGCAGCAGCAGCAACAGCAGCGAATGGGTCTCCACCTGCAGCCGGGCCGCGGCGCTGCACAGGACCAACCGGACCTCCGCGGTTACCTGGACACGTCACGCGGGAAGGCCAACATCGCTCACAACCCACAGAACCGGCTGCCCTCAGACCACCCCGGGCCCGCCGACGTTCAGCGGGTGTCCGAGTGCCCGCCCTTCAAGGCCATGGGCGGCGGCGGAGGAGCAGGGGCGCATCAGCTCGGCGGTTTCGAAGTGCAGGTGTCCCGCGGGAGTGACATGGCCCCGAAGTCTGTGCCCCCGTCCCAGAGGGGACCTCAGGGGCAGCAGCAGGGCGGGTTCAGGATGGGCGTCGGCCCCCCGGCGGACGGCAGGAACCGCGGCGGCTACGCTGGGGTTCACCTCGGGCCGCAGGGGGTGCAGGTCGGACCGGCTCTGCCCCGCGAGCAGGACGGGTGCCACCAGAGCTTCATGCAGAGCCTCCTCTCGCCGCACCTGCCAGAGCAGAGCAACCACCAACGGGCGGTGCAGTGCTGCCCCGCCGTCAGCATGGAGTACAGCTGCGTGCCGGGCAGCGCCGCGGCCGACATCCAGGCCAAAGCCTCCAGCCCCAGCGTCCCCCAGACCCAGAAGGCCCCGGCCATGCGGCTTGGCGATGGCAACAAGGGCCACAACATCTCTCAGGTGAACAGCAACATGCACGGCGTGCGGGCGGGTCTCCCCCACCCGCCGACGCCGCACAGCAGCTCCGAGCCGGGCCGCTCCTCCGCCCCGTCCAGGCCTCCCCCCACCGCCGTCAGCCAGCACTCCCGCCACATCGCCCGCGACACCCAGTCGGCAAAGTTAAGACCTGGCGACCGGCCTCGGTCGGGCACCCTGAGATCCACAAACCCCTTCGAGCCCGACGGCCACCTGCCCCTTCCCTCAGGGGGAGGGGTGCTGCTGGGCCGGCCTCAGTCCGGAGGGGAGGCGCGGCGCAGCACCATCGTCCGCTTCATGGCAGACAGCGCTCAGGTTCCCAGCGACAACAACCTGGTTCCCGACCAACACCTGACGCAGAATTTCGGTTTCCCCTTCATTCCCGAGGGAGGCATGAATCCTCCGCCTCCTCTAAACGCCAACTCCACCTTCATCCCGCCGGTCAGCCAGCCCAACGCCTCCCGGACGCCGTCCCTCCTCCCCGTGGAGCCTCAGAACACGTTGCCCTCCTTCTACCCTTCCTATTCCCCGGCCGCCCACCCCAGCCTCTCCAGCGACGTCACCCTCCAGTATTTCCCCAACCAGATGTTCACCAGCCCAAGCGCCGACAAGGGCAGCGCCCCCCAGCTCAACAACCGCTTCGGCTCCATCCTCTCACCGCCACGCCCCGTGGGTTTCGGCCAAGCCAGCTTCCCCCTGCTGCCCGACATCCCGCCCATGCCCATCGCCAACTCGTCCGGGATCACGCCGCACATCTCCAACTTCAGCCTCACCTCGCTGTTTCCCGAGATCGCCACGGGGATGCCCACCGACGGCTCGGCCATGCCCATGTCGCCCCTGCTGTCGCTCTCCAACGCCTCGGCCGCAGACTCCGGAAAGCAGCCCAACCGCCCCGCCCACAACATCAGCCACATCCTGGGCCACGACGGCAGTTCAGCCGTGTGAGGGGAGCACCCTGCTGCTCCGGTTTAAACGCGGTGGGATGCTGTTTAATTTAATTTTTTTTTTTTTTTCAATGTTCAACAAGTTCTGAATTGGTGGTGAAGCACCCGATGAACGGTTTCCATGTTAAAAATGACACGCTGGCTTAAGTCTGGTGGTGATTTATGTTGTTTACATGTTCACACAATTTCAATCTGAAATTTAGTTCCTTTTGGATTTCGTATGACGTCGGTTATAATTTGTAATAATTCAAAGCTCATTGCCTTTAAAGAGGACATGGAAATGTGGTTCTTTTTAAGCTTGGACATGTTGGTTAAACCAGCTTTGGTAGTAAAACAAAATTTAGGTTTATATCATGAATTCGATGTATTTTCTGATTTAAGAACCCCTCCACTGCACAGTTACCTACCAATGTAATTTACTAACTTATATCAGGTTGTTCTGTACAGAATGTTCTTTTTTTCCCAAGAGATATTTTGTAAATACCAATGTTTCATATCAGAATTGTTAGATTATGTATGTATTTGTAAATAGAAAAATTGATTAATAAAGTTTATAAGGAGAACTTTGTATTTGTTGCCACCTGGAGTTTTTGTATATAATCAACCACTAGGTGGTGCTTGAATTCAATAACCAACATTTGTTTTTTTGTTGTTTTCTAACAGAATGTTGTTGCCAGATCAGACAATGGGTGGAACAATGTCAATTAAAACAACCACATTGTTAGCAACACATTACACAGTAAATTGTCTGTTTTGTCTGAAAAACAAAACAGACAATAACAGGAGTTGCCACACATAACTCAAAAATGGAAAAGAGGCACCGGGGAGGCCAATCGATTTCATAAGCTTTTATTTACATGCAATAGTGCTCCAGCATGTGCAGCCACAGAAGGGCTACACTTCAAAAAAGGGGGGAGTGTAGATTCAGGATCTCCTTCATTTTGATTGCAGATGTCTCTGGCAAAGACTTAATACTTTATGCACCAACCTGTGAGGGAGGAATAATACTGACACACCTGTCACAGCGCCCTCACCTGGCTGTCATTTGGTAACCAGCACATGAGTAAACACAGAAGTAGTTGCAGTCTAGTATATAAAAAGATCAGCTTATCAATGACTGAGTTAAAGATATTTTCCAGAATCTCTCCCATTCAGTGATTTAAAAAAAAATAAATAACTATACAATATATATAAAATCTCTTGTTCACTACTGAAACAGAATGATTTATGTTGCATACACTTGTTAATAGTTTGTTAATGATGAACAATGCATAATACGTTTGTGTTATCGCTATACAAAATGACAGACGGACAGTTTGAAAAGGTGATAAAATAACTAAAACACGGATGAAGCACCTCACAATGACAGCATCTGACTTTTTGTTGTTGTTGTGAATGGTCCCTTTGTTTCTGTCATACATAAAGCTAAGTACCTATGGTCCAAACATTGAGGATGGAGGTCTACGAGGAATGAGGAAGGTATGGAGTGCTGAACTGAGAGGAAGCCCCCGACTGGTCATCTTCACATCTTCCCTCCTCAGGGAACGCAGAGTTCAGCGTGGTCTACTCCCTTTGTCGGTGATGAAGTGAAGTGAGGGGCGGGAGGTTCGTGATTTAAGTCTTTTTCAATATGAAAATAACCTTATATACAGTATAATCAAACACATATGTACAAAAGCATAAATATATAAATATTTGTGATACAAAAATAAATATTTTCTCTCGTTTTCTTCTGTTTAACAGTCTCTTATGCATCGGTTGCGTTGTGTGTCCCCTCGTCCTCGTGGGACGCCTCGTTGGGGAGGATGTTCACTCCCTGCATCGATATATTTTGGGATTGTGGTGTTGTGGCCGTTGACGATGATGTGGTGAAGATCCCTTCGTCTTCTAGGGAGAGAAGAGGAAAGGACCCCGGCTCTGCACAAAAGGAGGGAAAGAACTGGTCAGAAAACATAAGGCTGCTTTTTTTTGCAGAATTCTAAGGGTTTGAATAAAGGTTAGAATCTTAACTCGAAGCCGAACTTTTAAAATTCATTATAACAATAGCCTCTCACCCCAGTCTTTTGAGCAGTTTGAGCATCTGCATCGCAAGATTATATATAAAAAGCTACATTTTCAATGACTCAATTAAGGAAAAGGTCTATTTGCCAAATTAAATTAAAATACTCCAGCCAGTAGTGGCTTCAGGGTTCTTACTTTGAATGACGTCATCCCCCGTTCCGTCTCCACCACAGAAGCTTCCGTCTCCTCCCAGTTCCTGTGAACCGACGAGTTGATGGGAAGAGTCGAGGAGCTGAAGAGTGGAATCGTCATGAGGGCAGCAAGTCCGCTCACGATGCTCCGGACCACTAATGAGAGGAGGAGAAAGAAAAAATCTATTTATTTTCACTTAAAGTCAACAAAATGTCAGACGGAAAGTTTCCTTTTGAAAAAGTCCAAAACTCAATTATATGTTTATGATGATATGAAACTTTTTTTTTTAAATCAATCTAGTTTATTACATTTGAGTAATCAGTTAATGGAAGGTTAAAATTATGCCTATTAAATGGAACGAATATTGTAAAAAATACATTTAAACAAACCCTGTTTTGTTTAATTGAACATTTGTTTTTTTGTGACAGCGGAAGTTCAAAGTTCAAAGGTTTGGGGTCACCCAGACAATTTAGCGTTTTTCATGAAAGGTCACACTTTTATTTACCGCCATTGAGTTTTAAAGTGAATATAACTTTTTATTCCATTAGCCTTCTGATGTAATGAGCAAACACATTGTTCCATTAGAACACTGGACTGAGTTGCTGGAAATGCGCCTCTATACACCTATGTAGATATTGCACCAAAAACCAGACATTTTCAGCTAGAATAGTCATTTACCACATTAGCAATGTATAGAATGTATTTCTGATTAGTTTAAAGTTATCTTCTATTTCTAAGTGACCCCAAACTTTTGAATGGTACTGTATACACACAGTAGATATGTTATAAATGTACCCGTTAGAGTAGTGGTAGACAGGCAGATGTCCATTTGAAACTGTCTGTGGCAACAAGGTGTCACACTCCATATCACAGTCCACTTCCTCCTGCGAACACAAGAGCGTACCCGTTAGAAATTCTACAAAACACAAAAGCGCTTTTCATAATAATTAGAGCTTTTTAAACAAAGATCAGCCTGTGCTCTACCTGCTGCAGCCCTGGCAGGCAGTGTGTGGGGTGGTGAGGTTTGCCGTTGGGTATGTATTCCCCGTTGGGGGGGTAGACGCCGTGTGGAGCGGTCATGTGGGCGTCCAGCGGGCAGTGGCCAACCAGGGCAAGTCCCTGGAGGGGGACCATGGTGTACTGGCAGGACGACACCGGGGCGGCCACAGCAGGGAAACACAAGTCGGACATTTGCTCTGGAATAAGCACAAAAAATAAAGAAAAGCCATTACACACATGTGGAGGACTAGTCTTAAAGATGTTATCAATAACAAAGTTAGTTCTGAATAGTCGGATTTAGCCTTTAAATGTTAAAATGTCTCACTCTAAAGTGACTGGAGACTTACTCTGCTTAGCCCAAGCCCTCCAGAGGCAGAAGGGGATGAAGGCGACAATGATGAAGACGAAGGCTCCCAGGACGATTCCGACGATGAGGTAGGGGATGTCACCGGGCCGGGGCACCAGCCCGCCGAGGTGTGGAGTCCCGTTGTCCGGGGTTTCTGACGGGATCGGCCGCGGCTGATTAGAACGTGCTGAAGAGAACAGAGGCAAAGATTTGGGTTGAAATGGCCGTTCCGCTTCACTTTGGCGCCCGCAGATCCATCCGAAAAGCGCGTTCGTGCCTCACCTTTGGTCTCGAGGATCACCACGTTGCCGAACTCGCTCTCCCCCTTCTCGTTGAAGCTCTGCATTTTGATGTCGTAGGCGGTCTCGGGCTGCAGATCGGTGATTGAATGCCAGTATCGGTCTCCCTCCACCACATCCTTCTTGTAGTCACTGTCATTATCGCTGTCGGTCGGCCGGTAATAGATGTAGAAACCGTAGATGGGCGTGTTGTTTACGGGAGTGTACTGGAGAGAGGAGTGAGATGTTAAAATCACAGTTTAAAAAAAAAAAAAAACGGAGAGAAATGACTTTTTCTTCCAGTCACTCACTTTCCACTTGAGAATGATGGTGGTCTCATTGATGGCTTCGTTGTAGGTGATGTAGGGTCCGTCCACGGGGCGTTCGTGGGTCCTCCCGCCCACCACGGTGTACGCCTTAGAAGGGGCGCTGGGAGGACTGGAACCGATGACGTTCACCGCCACCACGCGGAACTTATAGGACGTACCTACACGGAGAGAGAGAATCATCACCGATCTGTCTCTGAGAATGAAGCTCTGTATTGTGTTTGGACTAATGATGTTTGTTTCCACATTGTGTTTTCAGAGCATTTCGTGCCGTTGATTGCGATCTGGTTATGGCTTCGACTGATGGCAGTAATTACTGTAACAGCGCTCATTATGCTGATGAATTTACGGGCCGTGGGAATGTGCTTATGCAGGACGTCGTCGGTGTAATTATATGGTACTACGGGCTATTTCTTGCCAAGTGGGAATAATAATAACAACAGTGCTGGCGTGCGTGCAAAGGCGGCGGACCTTTCTCCAGGCCGGTGATCTCCACCGACAGCCGCGACGGCGGGATGTTTTCCACCGCCGTCACCCAGTCCTCCCCCGTCCTCTTCACCTTCTTGTATTCCACCCGAAACGACTGGATGGGGAAGCCGCGGTTTCCGCGAGGGATCCAAGTCACATACGCTGATGTTTCTGTCGCCGTGGAGACCGTGGGCTTGTCCGGGGCCTCCGGAGCTGCGGGAGGAGGAGCGGCGGCGTCAGATAGAGGACAAGAACAGACTAAACCCTCCCCTAGATATCACTGTACTGTCTAAAGAAAAACAAATGGCTTTAATTATGACAGTGGAGACACACAAACTTACTGAGAGCTCATCCTTCAGTGACAGAAGTGAAAGAGAAATTGAGAAATGTTAGTCAAAAGGAGAACGGTTAAAAAGGTTTTACAGCACAGTAGCATCTAGTTATAGTTAGTATAGATTTTCGGAGGTGGAGGTGAAGGGATACTCACGGGAGAGGCTTGGGGAAGGAACTGCAGGGGTTTTCGGTGGATCGTTTTGTCCTCCGGGACCTTTGCGTCCTGAAGATGTGAAAACAAAAAGTTAGATCGGACTCACAAATAAGGAATTGCATTCAGAGTCATGATTAAAGCACAAAGCTGGTGATATTTTATTATTTTGTCATTGATAAATCTCACGAGAAAACCAAAACCAACAAGTCCTGTTCTATCTGTAGCTCTCAGCCTCAAGCTGACTACTCCTATTGAACAGCTCATGTATATGCATTTTGAACCTTTAAGTCTATGATGGTCATTTTATACTTAAAATAAAAAATCTAATGTTACTCATACAGCTTTTTTCCCTAATAACATGATTGTAGACGACTTGGACAAAAGGTCAAAAGTCTGTAATAATGCCTGGAAAAAGAATTTTAGAATAGGTTTTTGTTTATGGGTATATATTTGTGCAATCGACAACTATAATATCCATTAAAATGCTATTTTCTGCCTAGAAAAGCCTGCAAAATGGAAAAAATAGATACATAAAATGATTCTTAGCGTTCCAACTGATATGCATGAAAACATGAAAAAAATCCAGGCTTAAATGGGTTAAATCCACACTCTATTTGGAAATAGCGACATGAATATCAAACCGCAGACAATCAACATGAACAGCATTTCCAAACACTGTAGGTGTGACTCAATCGTACCTTTCCCAGTTCTGAAGGTCATCATAGCAGGTTGCCCCAAACCTGCACAGTTCTTGGCCGTCATCTCTACTTCATACAGGCTGTCGGGCTGCAGCTTGGCCAGGGTCAGTTTATGGAGGGAGCCTGAGAGGCTGCTGGAGGTCCACTCTGCTAGAGGGTCTCCCACCTGAAGGTGAGGCAGAGGGCTGAGTTACTGATTACTGTTACTGGATAAGTCGACTAAATGATTAGGTCTGGGTGAAAGCTCTCTGCAGTACCTTTCTGTATTTCACCATGTACTCCAGCACGGGGGCTCCACGCTCATGCCGCGGCCTCCAGGTGAGCTCGTAGTAGTCGGCCTTTCCAGTGCGAGGCTGGCTGAGGATGATCGGAGCTTCTGCGGGCAGGATCTGTCCCGGCAGCTCGGAGCAGTCCAGAGGCAGCGTAGCACCCGAGGAGCCGGGCCTCACCGGCGGCTGCTCTCGCAGCACCTTATCTGGGCTGAGCGGCCGGTAGATGGAAGGCAGCTTCCCTCTGGATGTAATCCCTAGATATATATATATATAAAAAAAACCACTCGTCAGGAAATTTCAGGTCTGTGAGAGGGAGAGAAAAGAGTTAACCTTCTAAGACACATGTCAAACTCCAGTCCTGGAGGGCCTGTGTGGGTGCAGGCTTTTGTTCCAACCAAGCAGGAACACACCTGATTCTACTAATCAACCACTAGGGCCCTTGCTGTGGAGCTTCATTAGTAGAATCAGGTGTGTTACTGCTTGGTTGGAACAAAAACCTGCACCCACATCGGCCCTCCATGACTGGAGTCTGACACCCTGCAATGTTGCCAGATGGCAATAATTACTTTGGAATTAATATCACTAAAAAGCAGTATCAAAATATATAAAAAAATCAATGTTTTACTGTTAAGTTGCAAAAAAAAAACTTTTACTTTAAAAAGGACAAAAATAATCACGTTATATGACCAGGAAATACTATTTTCACTCTTTTTTGGGCTTCTTTTGAACCTACTGTTGCAGCAAACCCGAAACCGCAGTGCATTCTGGGCCAAAATTAGAAAAAGCCCTTTACGGCATAATCTGCATGTGCCGCCATATAGCAGAGCTATGCAATCAAGGGTCAAAGCTGCGATAAATTACCAAACCCGCCCGGCTTACCGGTTGATATGGTGATGAGGCGGGCAGAGGCCTGGGAGCTGCCCACGCCGTTCTCAGCCATGCACTGGTACAGCCCGTCGTCCTGCGGGCCCACGTTGGAGACACGGAGAACGCGCGTGGTCAGGCGGTGGCGGGGGGACGGGGACAGCGGCTGGGCGTTGTGGAGCCACATCACCGAGGGCCAGGGCTTACCGCGGACATGGCAGACGAAGCGCACCGTCTCGCCGTACACCACCTCCTGCTGCTGCAGCTCCACCTTCACCTGAGGAGGCTCTGCAGAGGGGAGGGGCGGGACAGGAATAACCGATTTACAAAATTGTTGGCCATTAACTTTCTGTCAGCTAATCACTCCAGCTCTAACAAAGCCACATGTGTATGGCTGAGCGTGTGCGTGTATGTATAGAGGCTGTATGACGGGGGGTGGAGAGCCAGGCAGGCGAGGCCCGGCCAGCCAGTTGATGGTTGGCTGCTTGTGAATCCGGGAAAAAACAGAGCTCATTACAGCTACAGCAGCTCTCTGGCTTTAATTACAGCCAGCTGCAGGGAGACAAGCCCACAACACACACACAAACACGCATGCACACACACACAGAAAATCACTGTAAAAACAGTCATCCATAACCTAGACATACTCAATCAAGTCCTGCTACAGAACAGAGCGGTCTGTCTCCACCAAGGATTTCTCGCATAGCACGCCCAGTTTTTCACGATCCCTCACACACACACACACACTCACTCAATTCTTCTTTCCGCCAAACAGGAGTCAGTCTAATTGTTAAATCCATGACAGACAGAATTCTATTCAGAAAAAAATAACAAACCAACACAATACGTTTCCTCCTCTCCGCCGTTGTACTTACCGAACACCTGCACGTCATAGAGCACCGTGGCGGCGCTGCCCGGGCCGATGCCGTTGTCGGCCCGGCACACGTAGGTGCCCGAATCGCTCTCGCCCACCGCGTCGATCAGCAGGTTGCTTAGCAGGAAGCGCGTGTTGTTATGGGAACGCAGGTCCTGCCCGTCCTTCGCCCAGGTGACCTGCGGGGTCGGGATGCCGCTGGCCACGCACTCCAGCACCAGCCGCTGGCCTTTGGTCACCATGATGGAGCGAGCCGCCGGCGGGTAGATGATGCGGGCAACTTCTGACGTGGCGCCTGGAAAAAGACGACGAGTCACTGTGACGACGTGCATATGTCTGCGGCCATTTATAAACATATAATGCAGACTGAAGGTCTTTAATTGCTTGTGGCGGCTGGATTAGATCCAGAATAGAAGGGATTTAACTCATAATGTGATGTCTAAGCACTTTCATCCCAGACTTTTGTGATTTCAAAGTGTTCGATCTGAGTAACGAGCGCCGACACCTGTGACTAAATGCATCTCGGCGAGATTGAATGAAAAAAAAAAAAGCCACTCTGAACTGGCAGGTGTGAGCCACATGTGCAACACATGTGGCCGCGGTAACAGTCACAAACTCTACGGCTTTCAGTTTTCCTCATGTGAGCGTCTTATTCTTTTGAAATGTGTTGTGATTGAAATTAGTCATAAAAAAAACTGTGTAGTTTAGCTGGTGTTTCTGTGTTAAACACCGGGGTGTCGGAGGCGGTGACTCACGGCGTATCCGCAGGCGGTCGGCGGAGATGGAGGTTTTGATCTCCTGAGTGACGGGGTTGTAGGCAGCGCACTTGTACGGGCCCTCGTCGTCCTGCGTGGCGTTGGCTATCTGCAGGTTTCCTGACGGCATGATGAGGTAGTTCCCTGCAGGACATTTATCAAAAGAAAAAAGCTGTCAGACAAACCCATGAAAGCAAATCAAGAGTACACACCAAAAAAAAAAAAAAAAAACCCTAACAGCAACTGCAAGGGGCGGTTAAATCCTTTTTGAGTGGCTGAAAACAAGCAAAGCAGTGGCATAAGATCAGGCGATATATGCAGGGAGATTGAATTAAAACACACAAGAATTTACAGGACCAAGACGAACCGCAGAAAAATCAAGTCCACATTGTATAACGTAAGCAGAGTGTACCATTCTATTCCAGCACATGTGTGCACGGTCAAAATGCACCACAGGGTGGCGCCCTAGAGTCTGCCTGCCAGCAGGCAGGGAACTCTCTTCAATGTGGTATTCATTTCCTCACAGATAAGCTGCAGATATCAGTACCTACAGCTCCCAGGCATCATCAGCATACCAGCCACAAACCACTGGAGCTTTTCTTCTCTTCCAGGCAACTTAGACATAAATAGTTTGATAAATAAACAACCGCATTCCCGTGTTTCAACATTCTCGAGATAATGCCCTTATCACTGGTTTTATGATGGCCAGATAGCGGAATTATAGCATTCTGGTAAATAATGCAGATAGTATGGGAATAAAGAGGCAGCGACGTGAGATCCCAGTACCTTTGGACGTCTCCAGCCATTCCTGTTTGACGCTGTAGCGGACCTGGGCCTTGGGCTGGCTCTCCGGGAGGTGACATTCAATAACAGCCGTGTTGCCTTCGTCGACCTCGATCTCCTGCTGGTCGTCGGGCTCGAAGTCCCGCAGCTCTGAGAAACACACAAGCGGAGGGGGGAAAAAAAAGTCAGCGCCATCGCATAGCTGCAACACTATTCTTTCATCATCCTAATACACTGTGTAAACAACAGGGATACAGTCAGTCTTCAGTCTTTGCAAGGAGAAAACCGCAACATTCGGAGCAATAAATAAACGCTGTAATAACGGTGCTGTTTCCACACTGGGTCCCTCTCGCATCAGCCAGGCCCCATGATGTATTGTACCTGCAAATTCTCCAATGTGTGTCCTCTCCTTTGAAAGAAATTAATCATTTTATGAAAGCACTCTGGCTCAAAACATTGAGCCAATTTGTCTTTTTTTTCCCCCAAAACTCATTTCATGTCTCTTTAAATAATGACGAAGCCTAAAAGCAGTGTATGTAACATTCAAGTAGGTGTCATTAATCCTGTCAAACATTATACTGGCGCTGATACCGGTTCAGACCCTGTGAGAAACGGGGAGTGGGATTACTGGGGCCATGTGCTGTGACTGTGCCCCGCAGACACACAGTCTGCACACCACAGACACTCATCTGACCTCTGACCTCCTAAATCCCCCCCCCTACCCCTCCCGAGCGGCCCGGAGGCCTGGCCACAGGGGTCAAAGGTGAGAGGTGTCCGTCCTATAGGGTTTCAGAGAAAGATTGTTTGGGATTGGGTTTGGGAAAGAAACAGCAAAACTCTGTTCTTGAGAAGCCGTAAAAAACAAAGAAAAAAGGAAAACCTACAAAATGCTTAGCAGGGGGGATGCTGCCATTTTATAGATGTGAAGCAGGAGGAAACTAAAATGAGAGGAAATGAGAGAAGGGAATCGCTCAGGAGTGGAAAAAGAACAATTTGTCATGCAGGAGTCCAACAGTGCAACGAGAAGATAAATAAAACCTCTCCAAGAACGTAATTAAACGTCTACGAGTCTTTGTTGATTTATTCTTTACAAACACGGCCCTCTCTTCATTCTTTCCAGAGGTGCTAAAACTGGTGTGTTTTTCTTGGACAAGTAGCTCTCTTTGGCAAAAAGACCACGCTGCCGGTATATACAGTCAGCTGACTGACGACGCTTTGTATACAGTTCTAATTCAATGAGCAAAGTTTAGTTAAGGCCAGGGTATCTACTGATATGGACATCGCAGTGATTTACTCAAAGCCCTGAGCAAACAGCCTCACCGCGGGCCGCTCTGATTTATTCAACATGCGCGTTGGATCAGTCCCTCCGTCTGTGTCTGGGGGAGCTTTAACGGGAGAAATGGGGGAGATCAGTGGTCCACACACACACACACACACACACATACAGACACACACACCCCTTTATCGCCAACTCTGTTTCAGCTCTTATTCTGAAAGATGAGAATCCCAGCCAGGACATGTCAAACTGTGTGTATGTGTGTGTGTTTTTGAGGAAAAAAGCCTTAAAGAGAGACTCTGTGGCGCTCCATTTGCTAAATCAATCAGGTGCTGTTTTTACAACCCTCCCCCCCCATATCAGTACACCTTCATCCTCCTGCCTTCTTCCCCCCCAAATTCCTACAGTTACACCTTTTTAACCCCCTCACACACACACACCCATTACCACCCCGCATTCTTCATAGGGGCAACCCCGCATGGGTGCCTCTCAGGTGTGTGTGCGTACATGTGAGCGTGCATGTGTGTGTGTATGTGTGTGTTTATCCTGCAGGCCCCGGGTGAGAGGCAGAACAGAGGATTGATGGTATTCATAAAGTGAAGCAGACCTCCCGCACCAGGGCTACTTGGCAGGCCTGAGTTAAATAATTCTAGAGAGACAGTGTATTCATCATCTTTATGTGAAGCAGCAGGAGGCCTGTGTGTGTGTAACGGAATTATAACATGTTTGTGCAACGTGTTGTGAGTTCACGTTGTGCAGATACATGTCTCTTTTTTCTCTGCAGCAGAGGAGGGGGGGGGGATGATTGTCTGCACAAGAATTTCAAGCAAGGAGCTTTTAACTTGTGCCAAAAAAGCGCTGATTCTTCAGAGTCGGATAGCGAGGAGGGTCTGGAATCAACCTATCCTGATCACAAAAAACATGTGCGTACAGCTAAGAGGGCTCACATGGAAAGAAGACAGGCACGTACACACTCCCTGTGGAGCGATTCCTTAGGCGGTTCGAGGGTGGCCGAGGAAAGACCGTTATTAAATTAAGAGACTTTTTTTTTTTTTTTGCAGGGGCAAAAAGTCTGGCTTCACATGTGGCCGTCCCAACACGATTCATCCACTTTCAGAGCTATCAATAACTTTTAATGCCTTCGTAGAGGCGCCGCGTAGTTTCTCATAATAACAGCTTGACAAACTATCACAGGAGAACACGAGAGGGTAACAAAGGAGGAGGAATGGGGGGGGGGTGCAGGATAATGAAAGGTAGGAAAGGGGAGTGAAAGTGACAGGGTGAAGAGTGAAAAAAATGCACGAAGGGAGAGAGAAATGCGAGCGTGAGGTTATGGAGGGCTTCGAGGAGACAGAATGTGACATCACGTCTCATCTTGTGCGGAGGATCTTGTCTGAACTGGCCTGAAACCCTTCAGACTCCGGCTCTGGCAGCCGCATGCATCACATCACCACATGTGAAACAATGAGTACAGTTAAAAGTTGGTTTTCTCCTAATAGCGCGCTGAAGTGAGGCATACACCCATATCTTCTGTCCACCCACACACACACACAGCCTTATCCCCCCCCAGGTTTTCACAAAACAGCCCCAATTACGGGGCCATAATTTCTGGTGAGCCCTGCTGTCGGGCCCTGTGGAGAGGAATGTGGTGTTGTGGGGAGCAGAGGGGCCAAAGAGAGGCAGGGGGCCCCCCAGGCCGAGTCCTGGTCCCCTCTCCCCGCTCTGACCGGCCCCTGGGTCCCCTCCATTCCTCTGGCTCAGGTTACACAGCTCCGGGCCCTCTCTCGGTCCCATGACGCATATCAAATGTAACACCACGCACTCAGACCGGCGCTGCACTAAAAACGTCAGCACAGAGAATAATTCACTGTAACTCCATTAGATCAATGTGACACGAAAAGCAGCTGTTTTTTGTCTGAGAGCTCAGGATAAATACCGCCCGACTGCCCGGGGCTTTTATCACTAATCAATGACGTGCATCAGTTTCTCACCAAAAGCACCAACACTGTAGCTGAACCTTAATAAGGACCAGACTCAAGACAAGCCACAAGCAGTGGAAAAATACAAGGTTTACAGTGTATTGGTGAAAATTTTAAGCAAACAAATACCACCCCCTTCTCTGTTTTTGTTCTACTAGAAGGAAATTGAGTCAAAAGCGTTCTTTGGATACTCTGACAAACCAAGAAAAAAAAAAAAAAAAAGAGGGGGGGCTTGTGTGTTTGTGTTTATGCGTCTCAGCTTCGTGTGGGGGCGGCTACTCACTGGCGGCGGTGACGTTAGCGGGCACGCTGGCCAGGGACCCGGCACCGGTGCTGACCACGCACTGGTACCTGCCCAGGGTCAGGTTGGAGAGCACAGGGATGAGCAGGCCGCTGGGCCCCAGCACCACTCCGGGGTCCCCGTCCGCCACCCGACGGCCGTTGAGGCGCCAGCTGATGTTGGCGGAGGCGGGCTGGGCGCTGCAGCGCAGGCTGACGCTGCCTCCCAGCTTCTGCACCACCGACGCCGGCTCCTCAGTGAACACTGGAACCTCGTCTGATTGGGAGGAGAAAGACGGAGCGGTTCAGCGGCAGCGTTAACTTCATACAAGTCACAGGTGTTTCCCTGCGACACCTTTTTTTTTTTTGGGACCCCCCTTTTTCCCCCCCATTTTCTGTTGACATACAATACTTCTTTTCAGCTCAGTCCTGGTGGTTAGTACAGCTCATCCAAGCTACCCACTTCTTCATAAATGTATGTCAAACAAACTGCTGTTGCAGCTGCCAGACACGTAAAACACCTCCCTCCCTGTGAGCCAGAATATTTTGTCCTTGGCAGGACTTATCGTGCACCAGGTGTTTGGAAAAGGCATTCACAAACTGAGCATACATTAGGTCCATAAGAGGCTCTATGAAACGGTAACAGCATGCACTGCTTTTTCTTTATCTTAAAATCATGCAATTCTTTTTACTTAAAGAACCTTTTTGGCACGGTTTGATGTTGTCTACTCACCGGAGAGCGATGCGCCGCCCTGCAGGCAGCACAGCAGCACTGCACCCAGAGCGCACAACACTGAAGCCCTTCTCTTTTTCATCCACGGAGTCCAGTCTCGCTTTCCAGACATCTTCCATACACTACCCCCTGTAACACACACACACAGACAGACAGACAGAAGAAGGTTAGAGGGTCATTTACGGAGCTGGTTCGCTCAAAACAAACAGCGTAAGCCGCGACCTTCTGACAGAAACAAACACAGACAACAAAACCACAAAGATTCAACTTGGAATCATCCATCCAAACAACCAATCAAGCGTTTATACGTGTGCTGCTTCCCTCTACTTCTGACTTACTTGTATACACACACACAGAGACAGGCAGCCATTAACGACACACAACCCGGGGCTCGGTGATACCCTCAGCAGCCCGAGCTCCAGACACAAATAAAGCCTTTCTTTTCTGTCAGCCCCCATCCCGCCGCTGACCCCGTCTCGTCCGCCTGTGCCCGCACCCATCGAGCCCCGCGCTCATCAAAGGGACGCCCTCATTCTGCAGGCCGTAACCCGAACCCTCCGCCTTCCCGCTCAGGTGAAACTGATACAGGTAGAGGATCCAGGAGGAGGAAGGAAAACACACAGGCTGCATTCAGCCGCCGGGACAAAGAACAACTAATGAGAGGCAGGAGGGGAAGGGGATGAGGAGAGAGAGAGAGAAGGGGATATATATCACAGCATTGCAGGATTGTGTGCACGTGTGTGAGATGGAGGTTCTTTTATATTTCAGTGCAGGACATATCGGGAGGAAAATGGAGGAGGTCGATGGTAATGGTCAGTCTATTAACAGTTAATATAAAGAAGGGGAGCTTTTCTCTCTCCCTTGTCGCTCGCTGCCAAGTTTCCCGAATTCTTTCCTGTCAGGTTAAACTAACAACTTCCCGTCAGGATGAGGAGGGTGGTCCTGCAAAACTGAATCTCTCTTTTTCTCTCTCCTTCCCTCTCATATACATACATGTCGACGAACATGCACTCACGCACACACTCAAGGGCATAAACCGTCCCGTGTCGATACAGTAAAAAAAAAAAAAAAATGGAAGTGCACAACTTTCTCATACATTTTTGTCCTGATCTTATTATGGCAAGGAGATGATTGATGAAACTCAGAGACTAGGGACTACACACACACACACACACACACACACACACACACACGCATCCACAGAAGGGGCCAATGCAGGACAGTAAGAGAATGGAAACTCTTACGGCGCACCTTCATCATCTAATGGCCCCAGTGAAAATGTTTAGCTGCCTGGCACAGGCTGAAAATGAGCAAAGCAGCAGGCTGATGGAAAAACAGCTGTTAACTAAGCCCTGAGACCACACATTACCGCGCTACATTCTAATTGCACACTATGAATGCGTGTAAACAATTTTCGATGGTTAATGCTCACGACATGTAGAGCAACAGAAGAACTACCCACAAAAACAATGTGAAGCTCTGAGGATTAGCTGATTAACCGCTTCAAACGTCGCAAGTAGCGGTGGAAACAGGAGTATTGCAACGACTGATGACAGACTTGCAAAAATATTGTGAAATTGTTAGAAAAGTGTTGCTTGCATGCAGAAGCAGAGCAACGTTAGCTGTAGCACTCCAGCTCTGTTTATGGTCTACATCAGCTTCTGAGTAAAAGATCTGTTCGGCTAATAAATGCTCCACTGTGTTCACTACGCTGACATTTGGGGCCGCTCGTAGGTGTGCTTATCATAGTTTTCCCGCCTGAAAACGGCCGCTCGGTGCGTCTGAACATGATGCCGATGAGAACATCATGAGTGACGCAAAACAGGAAAAGTTCCCGGCTGTTAAACCTAAACTAAAAAAGACACTAAACACCTCAAGGCTGAAGGAAACAGCAAAGTGTGGTGATTTGTGGGGTTGGTTACAATGAGTGACCCCTTTCACGTGCTTTTAGTCATGTGATCCATTGTTAAAAAGGTCCCATATTGATGACTTTTCCTGTGTTTTTCCATTTTATTGATGCAATGTCCCTTGTTATGTGTATATGTGGTTTCAAATACCAAATACTTTCTAATGTAGTTTTACATCTCCTCTGTCTGTTTATTATTGAGCCTGATTGGCTGATTTGATCACAACTACAAGGAAATTCTGAAGGCATGTTTTAAGTTTATGAATATGGGCTGTGAGCATTTTTGAGAAACATGGTATATACAGCACCTAGACTTTCTTATAATCAAAAAGATTGAAAGCTCACTTTCTACAGAATGCAGCTGTTTTGCACACATGGTGATAGCATTGTACATATCATATTTGATTGTGTCTATTTCATATTTTCCTTTTTTTTTTTATTACTGAACATTGTGCTGTCCCAGGACCAGGGAATCAAATTTCATTCATCATAAGTACATGTGCTAAATGACCATAAAGAATCCTTGAATTCTTGAATCACATGATATGGGACCTTTAAGCAGGCACATTTGCTGCTAGACCAGGGGAACTAACCCTTACATGCAAATAACCCTTAGCTGCTGCCCCACATACATGCACGCTTTCTTCTGCTCACCACTCGGAGCGGCTCATCATCAGCAGTGGGCTCACTCGGTAAACAAACAGCGAGCTACTGTGGAAGCCCGGGCCGAGCGTAGCCGAAGGCCTGTGGCTTCTGTGGCTGGTCGCTGTATGGACACAACCCGGGACAGCTGCCCATAAAAGACACATACATCTGTATCGAGCACCTGTCCCGGCCGGAGGAGTCGCTAACCGTAAACCACACGGGTCAATCTGCCAACTGGACGCACAGCGGGACATGCCGCCTCCACCGCCGAGGCCTCTTACCTGACTGACGTGTTGTCGCCACATTCTGAGAGGCGGCGGGAGGGGTTGGAGTCAGGTCGTGTTGGAGAAGGCCCCTCGTACATCATCGCTCCCTAAAAAACAGCCTCGCTCCTTTGAGCCGGCCTGTCTGTCTGATTCATTAGTCAGCTGGGTCCTGTGTTTGCTTAGCGGATACCCTGCCTCAAGATGAAAAGTTGACCTGACATCTATGTCCAACTTTTTCCATCCATCCTTCCCGGAGAAATCGCAGACAGAAAGGGAGAAGAGCCCCCTACGCATCAGCGAGACTGATACAAACCAGAGCACACCCACAAGACAGCTCCCCTAAATTAAAGAAGCCAGAGAATGTGTTAGTGCGTATATGCGCCTGCGACTGGTTTATTGCAGCCCTTGCCAGTTACGAACATGGCAAACGCTTTGCGGGAGCAGCTCTGTGGCATCACAAAATACTTGAGTGACAGTGGCGGGTTAGGGAACTGTGTGAACTCCTCGAATCTGCCAGCTCCACTGCAGAAGTATGATTACAGAGGAGTGGAGTTATTTCTGTAATCATGTTGAGGAATTGAGACTTGACTACTGAGAGACTTGACTTGCATGCGATGAAGTAAGCAAGAATAATAAAAGCAAAAAATAAATAAATAAGACAGCAACAAAGAGCTGTGGAAGGGATCTCAGTGAGATTTTGGTTGGTACCAATCAACAAGTGTCTGTTGCTGATGAAAGTTGGCATCACATGCCTGGTCCAAGTTACGGTCTTGTTCGCTCGCTCTTTAATCAGAAGGCAGCAGAAAGATGTATTCTAAATCTCGACAGTATTACAATTTTTTTAAAGGCAAAGTTTGTCTACAGCTTCTTCTGGAAAACATTTAACATTTAAGTTTGGCTTCTTCTGAAGAAATACTTCTATTCCTCCAAGGAAGGTATCAAATAGAATAATTTGGCGTTGGTAAAGAAACTTATGAATCCTATCAATCATAAATCAAACAATACCCAGCCATGCATCTTACATATATTTGTTAATTCATTGCATGCCCTGAAAGATAGCATAGTGCATGAGGAGGACAGGTCACAAGTCCAATCAGCATATGCTGGTCATCAATTTCTAAAACGGCTTCAGTGGGTCTAGAAAGTGGAATCTGGGGTTTTAAACAAAGAAAAATGTGAATGCAATCGCAATATCTGCCAGAAAAATCACAATTAAAATTGTTTCTTAAAATCCTTCAGCCCTACTGCAGATCAGGTATCAGCATTGATGTCAAAAATCCGCATATTGGATCGATACTCTGCATTGATTTTTGAGCTTTTCTTTTAATTGACCCGACTTCTGAACACTCGTGACCTGATTTGGACCTCGGGACTCGGGACTGGAATCGATCGTCCGCAGACAGCTAGCGTGTAGGTATGCGAGTGCCTTATATGTCATTGTGGGAGAGTCACTTGACAGAAGTGTATTGTGAGCGTGCTAAGTAAAGACACCGGGGCCCCTGTTCTCCCGGGCCACTGCCGGTCCCATTGTCCCCCTGCCTCCGTGGATAAATTCATTTTGACAACCCTGCTAATTGGATAAAACCAGACTGGAGCCTCCTCCCTGAGCTCTCACATTCCATCTGCTTTCTGGCATGGAGAGGACACATAGGAGGGGTGGTGGTGGTGGTGGAGGGGTAGCAGGGTAGTAACTCCTCCTGAGGAGCTGAGCTGTTGAATATTTATCACCTCCCCAAACTTCCCTCTTGCCCTCCCTTCTCCCTCGGTTTTACGTCTTTTTACACCCCGTACCCCCCCTTCCTCCCTCCCTCGAGGTTCTCCAAACACCACAAAGCCCCCCCTTTAGATAAACACATGCGGTGTCAAGTGTGAGGAGTGCCGGGGGTTCAACTGCCCCGCTCGGGCCCGCGGCCCACAATGCCATGCTGCATAGCTGCCATGCGGGAGGCCGGTTGCCCCTGGCGACGCTAACAGGCAGAACGCACCTTAATAGAGTGGAGAGTCATTGTAAAGCAGTGAGCCGGTGCACGGACAAAGACCCCGCGGACCCCTGGAGAAAGGGGAGACGCTACTCTGAAGAGCCCGGGGAAGAGCTGATGGGCCCTGCTCAATGACCAAAGAGAAGGAGGGGGGTCTCAATGACCAAGAGGGCTGAGAGTAGTGTGTGGAGAGTTTGGGGAGGAGGAGAGGGGGACTCGAATGCCTTTATGGATTGATGTGAGATGGGTGAAGGGGGTTTATGGGAGGGTGGGGGGGGGGGGGGGGGGGTGCTGGTGGAGAGGTTGACTGAGAAAGCAGAACGGTGACTCAAATTAATAGAGGATGTCAACTGGCAGGCGAGCAGGAGCAGAGAGCAGGGCCTCGTCAATGAGAGGGTGTGTTTGAGGGAGAGCGTGTGTGAGAGCGTTGCTGAATGTCCCAACATATTTTCCCCTCACTCTGTCAATCTGTTCGCTGGCCTCTCGCTCTGGCCCCGCTCTCCACCGAGCGGAGGAGGACGAGGAGGGTCCGGAGAATGCTTCACCACGCCAACGACACACCCAGGTTAACGTCGGGACCGTCACGCAGGGAGAGAGCATCCACAACCCAGAGAAGGAAAAGGTCACCAGACATTCATCATAGAAACATGTATACTACCATTCAGAAGTTTGGGGTCACCCAGACAATTTTAGTGTTTTCCATGAAAAGTCACTTTTATTTACCACCATGTAAAATGAATAGATAATTCTATTCCATTATTCTTCTGATGAGCAAACACACTGTACCATTAGAACACTGGACTGATAGTTGCTGGAAATGGGTCTCTATACACCTATGTAGGTATTGGATTAAAAAAACAGACATCTGCGGCTAGAATAGTCATTTACCACATTAACAATGTGTAGAGTGTATTTCTGATTAGTTTAAAGTTATCTTTGTTGAAAAAAAACGTGATTTTCCTTCAAAAGTAAGGAAATTATAAGTGACCCCAAACTTTGCTGAACCCATCAAAAGTTTGGCATCAATTAATTGTTTCGGCACTAATGGCTGACAAGGAAGGTTTATTCCTAATTGTGCCACCAAAAGTCAAACAATAATGCATGCATGCCCTAGCCTGACATGTATTTGATTGGAAACTGTTGCTTTAATGAGATGAACTGAAGGTGAAAAGTTTAAGCTGATGTCTGGTATCACGTATTGTGTTTTATGAATGAATCTACCATCGAGTATCTGCCACGTATCGTCATGGTGCCATGTATGACGCAGACAGAAGCGGACATACTTCTCCACTGTACTTCACACAAGCAAAAACTTGGCAAAGAACAAATCCTAAATATATTCCCATGTCCTCTATCTCGAGAACATTCGAGGGTCTTATCTTGGCATGGAAACTCTGCCCAACAGGTGGAGAGGGGGGCCAGTCTAAATCCTCCACTCGAGACATCACTCTTTCTCATGCCATAAAATTACACATCAAAAGCATCTCTAACGAGGTTGAGAACCCCCCCCCCCCCCCCTTTATAATACACACACACACAGGCTTCACAAAGTATTAACGAGCTATATGTTCGTCCAAACCCTCCTTCATCCCCCGAACCGACACTAACGAGCTACAGAGCGTCTCGAGGATTAACGAGGGGGATCTGGACAGATCCGCAATGGAAAGAAGGGGGGCGTTCTAATCAATTAGGCAGCGCCGTATTTGCATAATTTAGATAACGAAGCTGAATTAACCACGGAGAGCTAATTACGGTGCCATGGTGAACACACCCACTCACATTCCTCTGCCAGGCACGAGATGCCAGCGTACCCAGCCGGGCCATGGGAACAGGACCATCAGGCCTTTTTGTCGGGTTTGAGCCCTGATAGGCTGAGCAAACAGAAACAACATTAGGAGGAAGGAAGGAAGGAAATAGGTGCTTGTAGGAGGAAAGAGGGAAATGGCTAGATGGATGGATGAGAGGAAAATTAATGCACTGGTCTGGATGGACAAATGGACACTAAGAAATCGATTAGTAGTCAATCAAGAGGAAGTTATTAGGCAACGGTTTGATTATCATATAGTTTTATTGTCACAGAGGATAGAGAACCACATGTTGGTATTTTGGACTTGATCGCTATGGGCTCCAAGAAATTATAACAGTCATTTTTCACTATTTTCTGACATTTTATAGACAAAACAGTCTTGAGGATTTGAGAAAGTATCACTGGTAAAACCATCACCCATAAGGTGGACGGAGGGAAGGAAATCAGGAAAAATAGATGGGTGGACAGATGGAAGGATAAATAGTCGTCTGTAATAGTTAACTGAGGATCTTTTAGTTGTGGGCTGCTGCTGGGGACAAGTGACATTTAAGACTTGAACTTTGGGAATCAATGATCTTTATTATCTTTCTTACTGTTTCCTGGCATTTTATTGTCCAAACGACTACTCCAAGAAAACCATCATCAGTATAAACGCGTCTCGTGACTCCTTGGTAAAAGTTGGACTTTTCTCTTCTCTGACACGCTTTAACCAAGCAACTCACACACTTCTAATCATTCCCACACTGAACTGGGAAAACTAACTAATGCCCAGGATTTCACAGTGCTGATCATGCACATGCGCGCGCATGCAATTACATATTTCACTTGCCCACAACCATTCTTTCTTTTGCCTGTGTTTTCTCTCCCTGCACACACACACACTCTTGATGACACATAAGCAAGCAATCACATAAACTCCTATTACATGGTAAAAGTATACTCACAGAGGCACATAAATATGCAAACCTCAGGAAGTTTTTCCAACACCAAACGTCAACAGGCGAAAAAAACAGGCTACCACTTATCCTGAGAGATAAACTCCACGCGCGTCACGCCATTCACACATGCTAATATAGACTTCCATAGCTGTACATATATGCAGGCCTACTCCTTGTGTGTTCCTGCATCGTAGGGAGGGAAGGAGCGAGGGAGGAGGGATGTGAGGGGGTGAAGGGGGCCCCCCAACTCCTTTGGCAGCTCATGCATCAGAGTGAATGGAACCAATTATAAATCAAGAGCAATTTCTCCCCATTATTCAGCAGGAACCAGGAGAGAGAGAGAGAAAGAGGCTGCCTGGCTCTGGTAGTCTCAGTGGGAGATGAAGGGAGGAAGAGAAAAAGCAGAGAGAGTGAAATATTATATGAAAAACAGATATGAGACGGCATTAGAAAATCGAGATAAGAAGGGGGGGGGGTGGATGAGGGAATGGAGAAAGGCCGTTAAGTCATACGAAACAACTGAAGGGGGAAAGACTTATAGGAAAAACAGATATGAAAAAGGAATTGGAAAACCGAGAAGAGGCAGGAAATTGAACGGAGAGACCAGGGTGCTCGGAGCGTCGATGGAGACGGAGCAAACGGGTCAGAGTCGGCTGCGAAGTGAAAGCTCGGCTTGTAGGAAGTTTGTTGAGAGGAGAAACAGCTGGAGGAGGCTCGTTTCAAAGAGGGCTCTCGGTTTCAGAAGCTGGATTAGTGTGTGTGTGTGTGTGTGTGTGTGAGAGAGACATGGTAAAGCAGAGCTACCATTTGTCCTGTCACTCAGAGCTACGGATGTGCTCCGAAATACAAAATAAAACCTCACGCACACACATAAGGTTGAACAGAACAGAGGCGCCCTGTCGATGGAAAATTCCAGTTCTGATAACCTCGGGGGCCCCACTAACGAACTAATCTGGTGCCCAGTGATTTATTCTGTTGAATCATGTCTTCTCCTGCCAGTTTGACATTCTTCAATGATGAGTTTGTTCTCTCTGGGGCAACACTTTTAAAATCTGATTAATGGTTAAAGCCGTGGAACACAACCCAGATTCCATGACTTTTTTTTTTCTCCCCCTCCTCCTCCTGGTGCTTTTATTGTTCTGTTCACACGTGCTTGATGAAGAAATACAGATCCAGCACACAAAAACAAAAAGTCTCATCCATGAACATAAAGAAGCTACAACAGAATGTACGGAATAGAGACAAAAAGGGAAAAAGAGAAACAATCTGAGGCTTCAATTGAACGGTCAGATTGCAATCGTGTGCCTGTGTGAATGATCTATTAGAGCGTCTGGGTTGCTTTTGGCTCGTAATAACACCCCCTAATCTTTGTCCAAATATCTGCTTTGCACACAGGGCTATTTGTCTACACACACACACACACACACACACACACACACACACACACACACTTCTTACCCAGGTCTGGAGTTGATCAATGAGCGAACAGCACTCACACCACACTCACAAAGTGTGTGTTTGTGTTTGCATGCGCGTGTGAGAGAGAAAGTTAGAGAATGGCTCTGGTGACTTCATTATCCAATCAAGAGCTCCTTAACTTTTGCTTCAAGTAGTGGAACAAATTGACTCAAATGGCTTAAAAAAGGCTTTTGATAATCCCCGTTAAGGCTGTTAAGACAATGACTGAAAGCCTAAATATATTTATGAGAGTCGTCGACTGAAGACGGGGCGTCCTGATATGATTTCTGGATGCTTTGCATTGTAAAAGTTGCACAATTATCTCTGACAAAGTACATTTCCTTCACAGCACATTTTTCCATCTAAGGCATTTCATGTTTTTTCCTTGCAACAAATTTTTATCTCCATTCCTCCCTCAATAATCTCACTGTTTGATCGCAGTCTGTTTAATTAGCCTCTCCAAGTCTCTGTCAGAACTTTCTCCTTCTCCGTTTCCCCATTTTTTTTTATTTTTTTTTTACTTCACATTCCTCTCTCTCTTTCTCTCTCTGTGGTCCTGGCTGACAGGGAGGATCAGGAGGAGAGAGGTATGCAGCCCCAGGGGAGGGGTCTGGACCCCGGCCACCTGCCGGTCCAGGTGTCCCTCTCTGGTTATCCGGGTCTGACTGGACACAGAAACCCTCCTGGGGGCAAAAGACCCGAGCCCCGAGCCTCCAATCTGTCAGCGCTGAAAGGACTAATGCACCGTATGTCAACAGGCCAATAATGTTCGGCTCTGGGAAATCAGGCGGCCTTATTTGGCGATGTGTGTTCACGGTTGGTTTATGAAAAGCAAATTAACCCATTAAAAACTCTTTATGAAACTATAACATAAAAAACTACACCCTTTTTTCTCTTAAACACACAATAAAACGACCGTATAGGTGAGGCCGGCTGAGGACCAAGGGACAAGCAATACATTCCAGTGTGAAGAGATGATCCTGATTGGACAGGAACTATCACACACTCACACACACACAGGAAAAAAAAAGACTCACATGTGCACCAAGGCCTTCAGATTCTCCCTGCAGGCTGTTATGACTGCGTGAGTGTACCCGCTGTCATAGAGATGAAAGCATGCCCTCAGGAATGATTTTTTTCCCCTCTTTTGTCAATTAACGCCAATGTTACACCCTCTACAATAACAATGCTGCTTTCCAGCACTGCAGTCAAACCTCAGGAACTTTGGCGAACACACACACACACACACACAAGATCTGAGCGGTAACAGAGCAGTCCTTATAGAAGCAACTGGCTGTTTGTAATCCTGAAACGCATCTTGAAAATTCATCTCCATCTGAGGACTTTGATTTACCTCCAGATGTAAATGTTTTAAAAAGAACAGAACAGACCAGGCTGTAAAGGGACAAACAAGTTAAATCCTATGCTTCCTCTTATATATCTTACATCAGACTTTAAAAAAAAAGGGGGAGAATAAATTTCAAAACCAAACTAAGATAAAAATGCAGGCATTGGCTGCATACCTAAATCCACACAGTAACTTTGTTTTTTAACAAGCTATGATATCGTATGAAAGCTCAGCTCCTATAGGCCTGATGAAAAAAAAAAAAAAGAAGAACCAGCATACGGGCCAATGAGTGGAAAACTGGCAGCTTCGTTGCTGCTACAAGTCCTTCTGGCAGGTAACCAAGATCAATCAAATGTAATTTCAAACTCCCTTTTAATGAAAAATGTCTTTCTGGCAACGCGAACCTGGACACACCAGACTCCATAACGAAAAGACAATAAAAGCGAGTTTCCTGCCGTGACCTATAGGCACGCACGTTTTCTGTCCCGACTTGTAGGATTTTAGGGACTCTCCTGCACCGTTTGCAGTCAGTTTTCTTGCACTTCCAGTTAATGGCTGTTGTTTTGCCATGGGAACCGCAGCCTGAAAATCTTTCAGTCATCAGCATATCCTGCATAAGCAAAAACATGCTATTACAGTGCTCCTATAGGGACTTGAAGTGTGCCTGTGGTATTAAGTAATAATGAATAATGTCTACTTTACTGTACTACAGCCCTGATGGTTATCCCATTCATCTTTTTGAAATATCCAAAAAGAAGAGTTATTTTTGCTTTGTTCCTCATTTAGATTTCATAGGACAAAGAAAAGCAGAACATCCTGATACGTGAGAAGCAATGACTCAGGGTCAGGATGTACGTTTAGGTTTGTGTTGATTGGCTAATCAATGACTCAAAGGTTGAATTTTAGAGGACGACTGGCAGCAGACGCTGTGTACTTTCAGGTAGCCGGCATTGTTTTTACCTGAGAGTTTCTTATTCATCATCATGTCCTGAATAAAAAAACAAATCATGACCCATAGAGAAACAAAGCAGAACTGTGACTTTCAATAATGAACGGGGTGTAATAGTGTCATCTATGTTATTTAATTCCCTATTGTTGGAGTTTAAGTCTTTTTTTCCTTCAACAGCAGCTGCATGACTGATATGCTGTGATATTCTTGTGTGATTGATAATGAACTCCTATAATTATGTTTTTCAGGCTCCGTATACGTAATCAAAGGGGTCAAAGCAGTGTGAGAAACAGGCAGATAATCAGCCTGGAATCAATTAGTTCAACTTTGATCCACCCGGCTGCCAGAGCTGATCAAGAGAAACAACAAACCAATGCTACTAAACAACAAGAGGCTCCTCTTTTTTTTTTTTACTGAGACCAATTAATTCCCTTATAAGCCGCCGTGCGCCTAATTGGAGGAGGCCGGGGCCCATTCGTTTCGACTTTTAATCCAAGTGACATTGATTCAGCAGAAACAATCGGGCCCTCTTGTCTGATGCCATGTCCGCGAGGTTCCTCCAAGTGCGAGGCAGCGGAGGCGAAATGTAATCCAAACAACAAAACGACACCTGGGGTTTGGAAACTTGAGCCCCTGCGGCTGTTCCTGCAAGGCCCCTCTTCTCTCCCTGCCTCGTCCTGCCCGGCCCCCGCCGGTGACTGACACCGGCCAAGACTCATTAGCAGCCAGGGGGGGGATTAAGGCAAACACTTTCTCATTAAAATCAGACCCCGAACCAGAGGATGATATCAGGGGAGAGAGATCCTGACAGCCAGGCTGGATGCTGCATTCAGCTGTCAGTTTATCCCAAGGCTTAATTAGGTTATTCTGACACGATGCAGGACTTTGGTGAAGGGGACTGGACAAATACACTCCAGAGTTGCTCATTTAGTGCAGAAGCAATACATAAAGTTGTGTGTCTTATTTGGAATTAAACCCTGCGGTATTTTTAATGCAACACTGCAACAAATCTTCATATATGCATATGATCCATAAGAGCATCATCATGACACTGATGGGTGAACATACCGATGCATTTTGGTGCGTTTTGCCATTCATGGACACAGTTTCGTCTCACTTTACATCCACTATACATGGCTGCTGCTCTCCCCCGATGATAATATGGGGGTAAATCTGGCAGAGCTCACCATGTCTGTTTTCTGTTACCCTATGGGAGCGACTATAGGCTGCGGCCTGCAAAACGTAGACGCATTTTCCTACCAAAAAAACGCACGTATCCCTAAAAAAAAACACCCCGCGACGTGTCACACGAAGACGATTCCCCCTCACGTACATGTATGTGTCAGATGTGGACAGAAACCAGAGGAAAACGTTGGAAAAGAAAGGACTCGCAGCTCATCCAATCAACAACAGGCTAAGTCCCGACGTAAAAAAAACTCAAAAAAAAGAACAAAATAAAGTTGATCCAAAAAAAAGCGCAAAGACGGCGCGTTTCCATTCAAATAAAACGGGAGATTCGCGGCGGAGACGTTTTTGTTGGTAAAGTTAAGAGCATCAATAACAAGGAGGAAACAAAACAAACGTCGCTTAAAAAAAAAGTATGAACGAGCACGAACGAGTAGTTTCGGACACGGACCCGAATCGCAACTTTGTTTCTGTCTCCAAAGTAACAATGTGGATGTTTGCGTAAAGTTGCAGGAACGCGTCGCAGCCGATACGTTTATTTAGAAGTTTGTAACATGTTGAACGCCGCAAAAACATGGACCGCATGAAGGAGCAGAACTCACCCAAACTGCTGGATTCGGTGCTCACACCTCGTTTTCAGGCAGCCGAGCTTCACTTCGCCTCCGCCGCGGTGCGTTTTAGTCCCAAAAAAAACCAACGTTTTCGCGTCTCTTTTTCCCTCTAAAGCCTCGCTGCTTTAGTAATTTACTGCGATGCCACCGACATTTTCTTCGGCTCCCCAAGTTCTCACATTGAAAGGCCGTTTTTGGATGACTGAGCTCTCAAACAATTCTCCCTTTTGCGACGCCTTTTCGGGTCCTCCCACTTCCCAAGCAGGAGGAGGGATCTGAACAATAGGGACTGGCTCCCAAAATCCCAGAGCTGGGTCCTGCGCCGCCGTTTCCTCAAGACTACAAACCCCCCCCTCCTCCTTTTCCCCTTCCCGCAGCCCTCGAGGACTTTCCACAGGGGTTGTGTGTAAAAAAAAAAAAAACTACAACTCGGAACCGTGTTTATACCAACAAAAAAACAGGTGAATGTGTGCTGGGAAAAGTCTTAAAAACTCAGATTTGTCAAGACTACGGAGTCCTGGAGGAGAAAAGCGTGCCCCCTCCCCCTCCTCCTGCTCTGTTCCCCCTGATTTGGTATGCGTTGGTCCCCACAGAGTCTGTATTGACCCTGGTCCATTGAGGCCTGCAGGCCCTCCACTGCAGCTGTGCCGTGCGGTGTGTTGTGTTGTTGTGGACTGGACCGGCCCGGTCAGGACCGTGCAAGACTCACACACACACACTACAGTGATCACAGCTCGAACACCCCCCCCCCCTTTTCTGGAATTCTCTTCTCCACTTCAATCAGCAGCACACTTTGAAACGAGAGGAGCCGTTCCTGTCCAGTTCATTAATAACTGACTATTCCGAGATCACAGGGTTTGATGGGGGGGGGGGGGTCTGCTGGTGGGACGCGGGAACTCCCACCACGATGTACCTGAGGGGGTCACCGCGGCCCGGCGACCGACGAGCCGTGGCGTTTCATTGACACCTGTTGCTCTTGTTCAGATGAGTGTGTTTGTGCGCGATGCTTTTTTTTTTCAGATCTCCCCAAAAAAAAACGCCCCCCCCCCCCAAACACACACACACACGCTCTCTCATTCTGCGTTACACGTTACACAAAACCCAGCAGGATGTTCCAGCCTCAAGATGTTTTCAAGGAGTCATTAATCGCGGGTGTTTTCCAGTGTTGTGCTGCAGGTTGCCAGCGCTTTTACGAGCCCTGCCAATGTTTTGGTGTTGTTGCTACCGCGCGGGGCTCTGTTTGCATGTGGCTCCCGCACACTGGCTCCACCAGACAGGGAGCGGAGGGGAGAAAACGTGGGGGACTCCCAACCCCAAAAACCCTCCATGGTGCCCCTCCCCCTCACACCACCACCACCACCACTCTCCATCTCTCCATGCTGGGCAGGATGAATTAGCCCGGGACAAAAGGCTTTGTGGGCCGGCCATGAAAGGCCTATTAACCATACTGCATCCCCCAGAGGCCCTGCCCGTAGGACACCGCCTCCCAGAATGCCCCTCTCTCAGCAGGCCGCAATCCCAGCATGCACCGCTTCCCTTCACAGCTAACCCCCCCCCCCGTCACCCCCCCGAGCCTCGCTATAGAGCCCCACACAGATTGTCATGTAGATGATTATAAATGCTGTTATGAAAGTAATGGAGAGTGAGATGGAGGGAAGGAGGGTGTCAGCAGTGTGTGTGTGTGTGTGTGTGTGTGTGTGTGTGAGATTTGTGTATTTCATCAACAAAAAGGGCCGAGGTAGATTCTATGCCGGCTGTCAGGTGAGAATCTGTCCAGTGTGTCTGTAATTGTCCGATCCGTCCTCTTGGGTCTCATCCTCTCCTCTCGGACCTCCTCGCTCCATTGTTTAGTTGGGCACCATGACAACGACCCGCACTCTCCCTCGCTCTCTGTATCCCGCTGACCTTAGCAGCTGTGTCACTTCCTCGGCGTGACAAAACCCTGAATGAATCACACGCACACACACACTTGTGCTTCGGGCATAGGTGTGCTGCTAAAACCAGCACAGGCTCGTTCTCACATTCATGAAAGCAAAGAAGGAAGAAGAGTTCTCCATCCTCTGCTCCGCTCTTTTACTATTTGATTTGCTTTGTTGATCTGAAAGTGTGCAAGGACCACGGCGAGTTATTACACAGGCAGATACAATCAGGGGCGTAGCAGCAAATTCTGGACCCTCAACAATCTTGGGCCCCAAATACACAAATCCGGATTGTTTTTTTTATTTTTTATTTTCGGCCTTTGGTTAAAAAAAATCTCCTTCCCCATGCTGATCCAATCCACAAATATGTCAGACCACACCGATACCTCTACATAATTATGATCTGCCTAAAAGCCTGCGATACCACGCCAGGCCATTAGTGGTCGATAAACAAATCTTACAATACCTGCACTTTGACGTCATGAATGACATCATGAATCCCAAAAATATCCAGATTTGAGTCGCTACATGAAGCTACTCGATCCAATATTTTCAAATTTCTCTGCGTGGTCGTCCGGTTTGGTTGTTGGTGTGGTTCAAAGGCCAAACTGGATAGAAAAATGGATTAAAAAAAATCCAGATTTGTGTAGTTGGGGCTTGTTCGTGGGCTCCTATCCATGCTAGTGCACAAGACATGTGAACAAAAAACATCTATAAAAACAAGCATTAATAGAGTTACAATACAATCAGATCGGATTATATTGATGACTGGTTCAATCATTCATTAATCATTACACTTGTCTGTTGGTGGACTAAATTGTGCACCTCCAAGAGGGGCCCTGTTAGAATGTCCCAATATAATAATGGGGCACAAAGTACATTCTCTCATGTTATCAATATAATGGACGTTGTATAAAATTAGGGCACCAATTAATTGGAGCGTTCAATTCATTCATTCATTAAAAAATATTTTTTTCTTCCTGGCTTTCAGTTTTATAGTTTCTCTAACCAGTTAAACTGCACAATGATTTTGTAATCATCCATTAGCCTTGTTACCATTAGAACTGAACTGATAGTTGCTGGAAATGGGCCTCTATACACATATGTAGATATTGAACCATAAACCAGACATTTGCAGCTACAATAGTCACATTAGCAATGCATAGAGTGTATTTCTGATTAGTTTAAAGTTATCTTCATGGAAAAAAAGTGCATTTCTTTAAAAAATAAGGACATTTCTAAGTGACTCCAACCTTTTGAACGGTAGTGTACGATATAATGCAACTCAAATGGAAGATGGGCAAACTGGGGACACACTCCACAGTCATTATTCGATGCTGTTTCAGTCAAAGCTTTTGTGAGTCAGAGTTGAGCCTAGTGGGAAACTTCCTGTTGTTACAGTCTTTGTATTGTTGTTTTGTTTCCCCACCACGATGCTTCATCATATTGTCAACTGCCCCATATGAGCTAAAGCTGAGTTGGTGAGAATCAGACCCTTGATGATCGAGAGTCCACGAAACGAGTCAGTTTGCTGCACCTGAACAAAGTCTTATCCAGACTGAAGGAGACCATGTTTGACCAATGGTAGAGATGAGGAGACCATAGGGAGAGAAGCAATGAATCGATCAAATGCAGATAACGATACACTTTTGAGCGATTTCTCTTCAAAGGCTTCTGTGATGTTCGTGAGAGCTCTGAGGTGTGTTCACACAGAGCAAAGCGAATTTTTCCCCTTCGTCTCATTCACACCTCTTTGACCGCTGGACCGTTTGTGTTTATTCGCCCCAAACAGCCAAAATACCAGCTGTGGGAGTGTGTCTGCAAGTCTGTGATCAGCTCGGCCTCCAACTGAACTCAGAAACTTTCTTTTCTTTCTGTTATTTCTCCCCAGCTTCTCTCATTGAATACATTGGCCCGTTCAACCAATGCAAGCGCCGTTTTTTTTTTTTTTTTAACAAAGGGAAGAAAAAACAGTTAGGAAAATAGTTCCAGTGCTTTCATTTGAAAAAAAAAAAAAACTCTCCGAGTGCATCCATGCCTATGGCTGTTGTTTTGCTGCATTTTCAAAACATTGCAGCTATACAAACGGATGATGCGGGTGGATGATGTGTCTCTACTTGCATATTTTTGCATCATAGTGCACAGATTCACCAGGCTTCACTCAGGAGCTGACATCGAACAGTCGGACGCACATCGCGACTAAATTCGGATTAAACCAGTATATTTGGGACTTCAGAATGAGGATTGTCAAATAATGAGTATTTTGAGGATGAGGAACAATCACTGTATCTATCTCAGTGCATTTTTCAATGAGAACAACAACACGAAGCTCTATGAGAGTTTCACTCTGACAGGAGAGATGTGCTGCTGGTCGCTGCACTAACACCCTCAGTCATGGTTCACAGCTTTACAATAACCAACACATTCAAACAACAGGTGTCTATAGCAGCCCATAAGGCCTTACTATCCTTGACGCATATTATCTGAATGAGCGATTAATGAAGCATGATGGGAGGTAGAGTCAACAGTACAGTGGCTGGAGATCTACTTCCTGAAGTTTTCGTAGCATATATGTCTAAAAATAAACCCCAATGCGAGCTGAAAAACTGCAGAGCACATGTCAAAGCTGTCTAAGCTTTTTTTTTTTTTTCCTTCCACAGCTTCTTCTTCTAACTAAAGAAAATACAGAAAGACCTCATGGGAAAATGTCTTCATAGAGAACGGGATGATGGTGTTTTATGACCTCTGAACTGCTTTCAAGTATACGATGAATGTAAAATCCAGTGAAGAAGAAAGTGCACAATCTTTTTTCTTTAGGTACATACCGAAGTTGAGCTGCTCAAAACATAAAAAAGAATTAATTTATGCAAAGAGATATTACTTTTCAATACTTTTATCATCACTTATTAATTTAAATTGACCAGAATTTTAAATAAAATGGGTTAACACTTTATTAATCCCTGCAAAGAAAGAGTGTGAATGCATATACATTGAATACGACTAAAAACTAAATAAAAAAGTAGAATAGAACAAAAATATAATGAAAAATTAAATGTGTTTCTGCAAGAATGAAGTGCAGATTGTGTTGGTTAAGCAGCTGAAATCTCAGCAATAGATGTTTTACAGTCCTCACTAAGTGATCCTGCACAGCTGAATGATGCCATGGGAAAATGTCTCTTTGTGATTTAGATGAACTGCTCCTTTAAGACTTTCTTCTGCTTCCAGCTAATGCACCAAAATTTGGTTCCCAAAAGGTTTATTTTTGGTTCTAGGAACATTTTTTTTTTAAATGCTGAATACTGCATAACTTTCCCTTAGCCTCTGACGTAAAACTAACCTTATTGTTACGCTCCCAAAACGTTTTGGGACATTCTTAGAACAGTGTGGGTGAGTTACTCAAAATCCAGGGCACCTCAGGGGAACATTCTAAAAACTGCCCTACAAAAAACTTCCCTTCATGTGGTTATTAGAAAGATTTGTTGGAATAAAACAATAGCCCGTAATTCTAAAAACATTATGGGAGCATAATCAAATAAAACTCTGGAAAGAACATTCCAGGAAGGCTATGGGAACATTATGTGCCAGTGTCCTGATTCCATACTCCATATTAATTGTATATAAATTCGTACTGTACATTTATAATCATAGGACGCTGCTTTTGCAGTTAAATATACCACAAAGTTTGCCATTTCTTTATTTAAAGTAAGCACTTTTTTATTTAAAGTAAGCACTGCACTTTTTTTTCAAGATTTAATTCTTTAAAGAACTTTTTATGTCATTTATTGTAATTTTGCAGGTGTGAGTGGCTCCATTATCTCTGTGCAACACATTGAGGGACCATAGCACGCAAGTTCTACATTTATCCAATGCAAGTTACCTTTTTTTTACTCTGCATACACACATTTTGAAGGAGTTTTGCTGAGACACTTGGACTTTTGGAGGCGTTTCAGATATGGATGATCCTCTCTGCCGCCTGACCTAATAATGTACTAAGTGCAACGGTCCATCAGAAAGTAGTGGAGTTAAAATATAAAGTCACAGATGGAAAAGCTGTATTTCAACACTGAACTATAATAAACGTGCTATCTGCCAGCTCTGCTTGAGTCTTACAATGGTGCGGCACATGTTGAACTGTGCCTTGGGCTTCACAACCCGACACACAATCAAAGTTCTCAGTACAACTCAGGGAGACGAGATTTATGGCGTCTTTTCCTTTCAGATGTCTAAAGTGCCCACGCACACACACACACACATGCACACACACACACACATGAACTGTAACTCGGTGCCTCAGGAGCTTTTCATATCCGGAGATTTTATTGTTCTTTTTCATTCTTAGTGATGTAAAGCTGACTTTGTGTGGCTGTTATTGGTTCTCATTCCAGTGTGATTGTGCTGTTGAGACACAGATCCAGGCTCAGGTGGGACCTCAGGGTGAGTTACTGTGTGTGTGTGTGTGTGTGTCATGATGTGGAATGTGTGTAAGTGCTCTGATTAGACGTTGTTTTTCTACAGAGAGGTGCCTGGTATCACTACTCAGACCACGCAATGCCATTTTCTGCAACTGTTTTTTATTGCCGGGGGTCGGGTCCTGTACCAAGTCTGTGATGGCATTTGTTTGTTGAGATTCATTTGGTTTATTATATTTACTGTGTTTAGCCATTTGTTCCAGAGATTTCGAAACTTGATGTTGGTCCACTATGTCAAAGTCACTGGTTTAAGATGAAATCTGTAACTTTCCATTTCTTTGAATCCTTTTTCCATCCTTTAAAGCTGTTCCCATAGTGCAAAAGCTTCTGAACCAAAATTAAAGCTCATCTTTGAACAATTTCAATTTGGCTTCTTGCTTGCCTCTGCTTCTTCTCCTTCTTTCTTTTTTGTTTTTTTACAAAGACAAATCATTATAGAAAAAAAAGTCCCTGCACCATTTAGATAATAAAATGGATCAAATTGTTGCATAAAAGTGAAAAAAGGCATATGAGAGTAGTATATGAAGCAATATAAAGTTAGCACATGCAGGGGTTTTGCTGTTGCAGCTTTAGTTTAGTCATTTTCCATATAACTCTCTGGCTGCTGTTCACAGTTACATACAAAATAAAAAACAATTCAATTTAATTTAGGGTTTGGATCAATAAAACATCAACGCAACGCTGGAGAAATGATCCTCTGAAGCTATACTCGGTAGTTTTGACCAACTTTTATTGTTCATTTTTACTTTACAAAAGATAGTTATAATCTTATTTTTTAGTCATGCATGCCACGGTTTGTCATATGCACAACATTAGCTAAAGTTTGCTGTGTATAACACTGGGTAAAAATAACATTTCATGACTGGGGGAAGTTGAACTAATGTTGTATTAATGTTATTTTGACTAAAACTGGACAAAATTTTAACTCAGTGATTTTTTCTTTCAGTGTATAGACTCACTTTAGGCTCAAAGGTAGCTGAATCAGTTGAAATAATGCTAAAAATACTGATTTTTAAGTATCCATTTTTTGCTAAATCTTTTTTTCCTGCAAAATAAAAAACATGTCTTTGCAACTTTCCTGCTAGATAACAGAGGTTTCTTGTTTCCTGGCCTGTACACTTAATGGACACTTAAAGGCCAAGTTGTTAGTGTTGAGATCCTGATCTTCCAATTTTTCCCAATAATTGTTTGCCCGCAGCAAATCCTCAAACATAACTATGTTGCAACATGGAAAAAATCCTTTTATTGACATAATCTGACAGCAGCAGGCCAGCCTCACTCCGTCTCGAGTGTTCGTCTCCTCTTTCACGTTTTTATCAGAGTATCCGTGTTATGACTGGTACCGAGGTTGTAAATATCGCTCCACTCGTTGTGGTACAAAAGCCTAACTGGCCCGCAGTTCGAAAACTTGTGATTTTATATCCCTATTGGAGCGAAGTGTGAGTTTTGACTCTAACTTTAACTGTGTCCAGATGCAGCAGACAGTCGTAATTGGACCTGGAGCCAGTTAAATCCCAAACCCGCTCTGCTCAGCATCAGCTCATATAGCTGCTTGGCCCGGGCCTGGACTGTCCTTAAAATGCTTTGTTTTTTTTCAAACAACAAACACTGATATTTGAATATAGAGTCTGGAGCGTTGCGACATCTACCTAGCCTTGTTTTTCGCTCTTTCCGTTTGCTCTTAGGGGAGTCGGATGAAGAATGGGGCCCATCAGCGGAGTCGGATGGTACAAAAGGCCGGATAGTAAAGTTAAGTTATAGGCACAAGCCGGTGTTGCTGAGAGGGTCAAAAGGTTGAACGAAAGACGAGGTCAGGGAGTGTAAGTTGTATATCAGAAGCCGGGGAGTGACTGCCAGAAGACAGAGTGGTGGAGGGAGGAGAAAACAACCAAAAACCCTGACATGGCTGAAAACAGCTGACATTCCACCTTTTATCACGCACCTGGTTTTATCATCCAAACCTCCCTGCATATGGTTTTATTTGGATATGTCTCTCTATCACTCCCTCGTCCTTTCCTGGGCTCCCCGCTCAGACTTTTCCCTCTTTCCCCCCATCATCCATCTTGGCTTTTACTTCTCCTCCCTTATTTTTACTCACTTTCTCACCCCCCCCTCCTTTTCTCTCCCTCCTATCATCTATCTACCATCCCTCCCTCTTTCCAACTCTCCCTCTCTGACTTCCTGCTTTCCAGCCTGCCAGACAGTCATAATTAACGGGGAAAACGATAGTCCCCCTGGCCCTCGGGAGCCCTCTACACTCACTGCCCTGAGAGAGAAGGAGTGTGTGTGTGTGTGTGTGTGTGTCTGAGCATGTGTGTGTGTGTGCATACACAGATCCCTGTTTCCCCCGTACCTCCAGACTTGGCCTATGGTCCCACTTCACTCAATGCGTCTTTATGTTCAGTGTCAGCGGCGAAGCATGATCTCACCCCCTCCAAAAAACACACCAAATGACTTACAGAGACTCCCAAACACAGGCCGCAAACACAGAGTGGCCCACTATCCAAGAGAAATAACACACACCCACACACACACACACATTCGTCCACTGGCAGCAATCTCGTTATGACTAAATTCAAAGAGAAAGCAGGAGAAAGCAGAGAGAATTAACCCTTAAAATGAGGTTGCCAGTATTTATATTGGTTTCAGAAACAATACTTTGTTTTTCTGCTTCTTTTTTTGTTCTACGTTTTTGTCGGTTTATTGTTCTCATGTGTCTGACACATATATGAGGTAACATAAAAATCATGAAAGCAATAAGTGCAAAACAGGATAGGTTTTTCTTTCCACCCCGTGTATGTACCTGTCCATATATGTGCATAACAGTGTGTGTTTGTGTGTTTTCTGTGCCCTCTCGCCTTGGCATCACCCGCCCCTCCCTCCCTCCCTCCCTCATCGCAGCGCTGGGAGGCAGATCCCGGATCAGAGGGCTGGGAGTCGGAGCTGATAAGGAGCTGCACTGATGCTATCTGTCAGTCACAGTCCGAGGGCGGGGCTCAGAGCCAGGAGGTCAGGACTCTCATGGTCCCTCGGCTCACCCCTCCTTCCTTATCTAAACAAACAAAGCTCCTCGAGATGCTCTCACATACACGGGAGGGTGGACACAATAACATGAACACCTAATAATACAGTGTAAGATAACCTGGTCAGCCGTCTGGTCAAGCTCAACAACAAATACATTGTGGCAGACAGTATATCAATTTTAGAGTGAACTTTTAGTTTACCTACAAACCGTGTGCATTCTACATTTATTTTTTCTCCTTCCTTCTAAAAAGGAATTAACTGGATCCTTGATTTGCTTGACGTGTGTAATCCATCACAGCGAGCGCCATATCTGGATTAATTTTTTGGCAGCGTAAACGCAGTCGTGGTGCGGTAATAAAGCCCAGATGATTGATTTGAAAAATACTGCAACGCATTACTTTGTAAAAGAAATAATCGTGATAATAACAGTGATAAAAATAATCGCAGACGTGACGTTCAGTGTGATGGATTACATCTCTTATTCGAGTTTCAAGAGTCTGTTAACAGATTTGGATGGAAATGAATAGAAACGAATGGCTAGAATGCAGGAAAAATATATTCCAACATCCAAAACACAGCAGAATACAGTATGTTTGTAGTAAATGGGATAGCATTTGCAAAATAAGCGTATTGTGAAGAAAGCAAAAGTTGCTTTCTTCACAATTATGAGCTCGCTAAACGTGGAGCAAATGTCCCTCAGGGAGCAGAATCTGGATCTAATTTCACCTCTCAGTTCAAACTAATCAGTGAGGTACAGTATTACTTTAAAGAACAATGAATATATCTTAGTTTAGTAGTTAATTTACACACGTGTGCACTTTCTCATGCAAAATAATAACCTCGAACTCGTGTCCACAGACAAACAAAAAAACTACAATCACCAGAACCTCTGTTGTTTGCACAGCTAAATTATGTTATTCAAATAGTGTTTCCTAGCACCTGTTTCCCCTCTGTGCTTGTGTATATGTACACATGTCTGAGTGTTTGTCCACCCCTGCCGTACATGTGTGCAGGTATATGTGCTGGTGCAGTGTGTCTTTGTGAATGTGTGTCTCCGTCCAGCAGTGTAAATATTGTGTTGTGCTCTAGTAACAGCTCTTCCTCTGCCTCTGCAGTAGCAGCACGCTCGACTGTTTATTTTCCTTTCTGACGGACGAATTCTTATCAAATAAGCAGACGCTGCCTCCGAGCCTGCTGTCCAACCACGTGCTCCCAGAGGATATCCCGCCCACTTTCCTCCGGGGGCTGGAGCACCGAGCGCTCGTGACTGACGGCTCTGTGAGCCACTCACATCGATGTCCTCAGCAGCAGCATCCAGGACGTCCACGGCAGGGATCTCTGCCCCAACGTCTTCAATCAACAAGGATTTATGTCCGGAAAGATGCTGGTGAACAAACGCAGCAAAACACACAGAGCAGATGCGACAGTGTTTTCTCTCTGTCGCCATGGCAGCCACCCTCAGTTATGATGGAGAGAGATGAAGGCCGACGGTGGCTGCCACTCATGGAGAGTCACAGCAGATGAATCTCTGTCACCTTTTCAACGCAATTCTTTCACTCAGTGTTCCCACATCTCCAGGGTGAATGGATGGATTTTTCCTTCAAGTGAACTATCCAACCCCGTGAACTATCTTTTCTATTGAGATCCAAAGATCAGCCATGACCTCGGAGACAGCGGTTGACAAAATAATCTGACCACAAGCTCCATTTAGTTGCTCTTCCAGAGCTTTCAATCATATCACATGATATTTGTTAGCCGTGAAGTTTGCCCAGTTGTCACGGATCGTATAGATGCTCACATTTTAAGCCAACATCTGCGAGACGGGAACATCTGCAGTTCCATGACAACTGCGCAAAAACTTCATCTGCTGATGAAGATGATGTAATATGATCGAAAGCTCCACAACTGCTTAGGGTTAGGGTACTTTTTTTTTTTGTTAAATGATGAATGCTGTGAATTTGCAATGATGGTCATGCTAGGAGACTTTGTGGAGGGCTTGTCTCATTTTCCCGGTGATCAGGTTTCAACGCTTTAACTCATGCTGTGTTTTTTAGTGCAGTTTTTTAAACTGCTTCTTTTTTGGCTGTGTAGAGAGAGAGCTATGACATGCTTTAAAACATCCAAGACCTGAATTGAAGCACAGATGTTGCAGTTATGTGGCATAGGTCGCAACCAACAGGCTACCATGGCGCTCCAAAACATTTTTTGACATTTTTTTTCCTAAGCATCTAAAATACTCCTGTTACACAGAAAGGTGCAGCTATAAAAAAAAAAAAACATGAAGTCTTGTGTTTTAATATTTCAGTATCCGTCATGTAACTCTTCTATCATCACAGTCATGTTGATTTAGTCTTAAAGGACTTTAATTAGAAAGCAATATTCATGCAGTTGTAATATATATCATGCGATATTCTTGGTTTGTCTGTTTATGGTGCATTTCTGTGTCTAATGCTGCATGTAGTGGAGGTAAAGGATCCTTTACTTCACCAATACAGCATGTAAAAAGCAAGAAGTATTTCTACTCTAAAACGTTGCCTTACTGCTTCTTTTTTCAATTCAAACATATGTAACATACTGTAACATATGTCACATATGTGAACCGCCCAAGTAGAATTTCCTGGAAACTTACCTGGCCAAAGAAGACTAAGTCATTCTGTCTTTTTTTTTTTTTTTTCGCCTTTCATATGCTCTCAGGTAGAATGCATCCTAATTGAAACCAGCTGGCCATTATGACCCCCCACTCCATCACGCCATCCTCCCATCTGTAGAAGAGTGAGAAATTGTGAGCCACGCATGGTTGTGATTACATGTTTATGTCCATATTTGTAAGTCTGCTGGAAGGCGTTCGTGTGTGTATGTGTGTGTGTGTGTGTGTCTGCCGTGCTGACAACAGAGTGTGTAACTGCGTGTGTACGTGTGTGTGTGTGTGAGAGCGAAAGTGTGTACACTGCGAGTTGTGAGAGTAAATAAACGCTGTGCAGAGGGGACTCACGTGGCGTTATTATCAGAGCTCAGAGAAAAGACAAACTGTTTTTTCTCTCTGGTTTGATTCATACCACCCCTCTGCTGCCTCCTCCCTTTCTCTACGACCCACCGCAGCACACACACACACACACATGCATACATACACACAGACACACACCACCTTACCCCCCCCCCCCCCACCTCCCCAAATTCAACACATGGCTCTAATCAGGGGATTATTTTTAGCACTCTGGGCTTTCAAGGAGGAATTCTAATCAGTTGTAGTATTGTGATTGTTTCAGCTTGTACACTCGCAGCCGGAGTAGAGCTTCATGTGAATGAAGTTAGAGGGTCCGGCTCTACGGATTGACCCCAGAACAGTGTCACAGGGGCGAGGTCGCAAGCTTTTCGGTCATTTGTTTTTTTTTTTTGTTTTTTTTGCAGACGCCTGCCGCTTGATTGCAATCGTATCCCGGCAGAGCCTCGTGATTGGGGAATTCTTTGAAACGGCCCAGATGCAACGCGAGACCCAGCCTTCTGTGGAATCGCTTACTTTGATGATCGTTGAAAAAAGTCCACAAAATAAAGTTTGGTTTGGAAACCACAGATCAAACCCACACACACACACACACACACACATACACACACACAGACACACACATACACACATAGGCTTGTACAGTATGCAAACTCACACTCACAATTTGTGGTACACTGAGGCATTCTTTCTCCCTCCTTCTCTCTCTCTCTGTCTCTCTCTCTCTTTCTCTCACACACACACACACACACACACACACACACGTACACACTAACTTACACTCATTAATCTGGGCAGACTCAGGAAACCGCTCCAGTGAGCTGGCTGGAGGCCCTGGGAGGGGTGGAGGGGGGAGAGAGGGGATCAAAGCGAGGACGAGAGCAGCAGACTCGTTGAAAAGAAACAGCAGAAGAGGGAAGAAAAGAGAAAAGAAAGTTTTGAGATGGAAGAATAAAGAAAGGAAAATTTCCTTTGCTCTCGAGTTCTGAGAATACAGGAAGGAGACAGGATCTGAATCGTTTAATGAACTGAGTGTTCAATGTATGTGTGTGTGATTGTTTGTATGTGTCCATCCACAACATCAGGATGTGAATCAAGAGTTGACCTCTGTAGAGAAAAGGGAGATTTTCTGCAAAGTTTCTGCACAAAAAGGAAAAACCGCAGAATGAAAACATGCTTGAACACACACACACATACACACACACTGGAGTGTACGCACATGCACAGGCTGAAAACCACACACTCATGCACGCAATCACACACATTCCCCCCCCAAAAAAAGCTCCGCAGGGAGGGTCGACAGTCCTTAAGAAAATATTCCCCAAAGCACTAATTAGAAAAACGATGGTGCTCGTTAATAGCCAGCCGCCCCCCACACACACGCTCCCTCCACCTTAACCCCCCCCCCCCCCCCCGCTCCTCTTCCCCCCCACAAGTCTTACAGAAGAAAAAAAAAAAAAACACAAAAACAAAACAAAAAAGATTCTGGCAGAGGGAGAAGAGAGCGTTCCACTGGCAGGACTGGGTCAGGGCCCTATTTACCTACCGCAGCACTGCTACACCGAGAACCTCCCCTCAGTGCCGAAACCTGACCCTCTGTCTCTCTCTGACACACACGCACATGAACATACATAACCCTCAAACCAGTCCAGAAGTGGCACATGGTCTTGGTTAAAAGGTTCTGGGCTCGGAACGAAACCCAATCTCTCGTAGAGTTATTCCCCTTCATTTCTAAAACTTCATTTCACAAAATGTGAAAGAGGAGGAGTTAGATTTTTTTTTTTCCCCCTCCAGTCTCCCTCAATCATTCCTTTTCCCCCCCCTCCTTTTTCTCTCATCCTGATTAAGTTGCACAGTAAAAAAAAAAAAAATGAAGAAAAAAAAAAGGAGGGAGAATAAAACAGCCGGAGGATTTCTGGAGGCTTTGTGAGCCTTTATTATCCATCACTGGAACCAGTTCAGGAAAACTGAGACCAACGGAGAGGAATAGATCAGACTTTCTCACACAGATAGTAATGTGGTTTGAATGAGTGCACACACACACACACACACACACGCGCACACACACATATACGTACTGTACATGTAAACACGGTTGCAAATTTCCTTCACACGAGTCTCAATCAGGACAGATGAGGTGGCAATTTCAGGGAATCAATTTGTTTTCTCTCCGCTCTCTTAGCTCTCTATCTGCTGCTGACATTTCCTCCCTGTACCATAGCCGAGCCCAACCGCCCATTACTGCACCACACAGGCCCTTATTAAATGTATATATAGTCACGCTTCAGGCCGGGAGACACTCAACGCACTTTCTCACACAAAAGCCAGAAAGGCGAGCGAACACGGGGTCGCACAACAAACTACTCTTTTGAAAGAACACAGCGTACGGGGAGGGAAAAGGGAAAAGCTTGACCAGGATCCAAAACGGTCTCAGCCTGTGTGGGCGGACGAGTACGAGTCAAATCCAACATGCCTGCGTCTTGTTTCATGGTGCGTGTGTGTATGTGTGTGTGTGTGTGTGTCCCGCTGCAAAATGTGTGTCTCTGTCACACTCCTCTCCAGCCCTCATTACAAACATCTCACTTAGGGTAACAGTGTTATTTCAGTGTTTGTAGCTCGTTATGGGAGTGTTTTTCCTGCGGCGTGGCCCTGGCCATGGGTGTGAGTGAGTGTGTGTGTGTGTGTGTGTGTGTGTGTGTGTGTGTGTAGAGAGGGAAAGGGAGGGAGGTGGGGTGGGGGGGGGCTTCTTAAACACGGGGTGAGAGCGTAGAACGTAGAGTGTGATTCCAGATGTGTTTTTTACTGCTCTGGCGGGGATGACAGGGCTGTAAAGAACCTCTCTGGAGTAGCCTGGAGGGCTAGGGGGGGCTGGGGGGGGGGGGGGGTGGAGTTTAAAATGCGCGGCGGCTCAGGGCCCTCGGGGATGAAGCCAGAGAGGAGTTGGCAAGGGGAACAGGAGAAGGATTGGGGTTGGGGGGGTTGGGGGGGGATATGGTGGTGTTCAGGGGTTTGGGAGAAGTTAAGTGCGGGGCAGTTTTAGGGCCTTAGGGAATGAAATGGAGGGAGTTTGGGGCGGGGGGGGGGGTGTTTAGAGGGGGGGGGAGGAGAGAGACAGAATGAAATAGCTTTTCCTGGCAAAAACGCTCCACTTTATTGGCTCAGGTGTGTCGGGCGGAGAGTCTGGAGCTGTGAAATGGTGACTGTGGGACGTCGGTGTATGTCGAGGCTGTAAACTGTGCTGTGTTTGTTTGCGTTTATAATATTTGAGGAAAACGTTTTCATGAAATGATCTTGTTGAAAGTTCCATGAGAAGATTAATACGACTTGAGTATCTTTCCATTAAAAAATGAAGCTGCAGCCATTTCGTTTCGGTTAGTTTAACCTCTTAAGATGCAACCCCTTTTTCAGTCTCCTTTGCGAAAATAGTATGCCTCAGTTGGAAGTAGCACAGTTGTAGATATGCATGAGAAAGACTAGAATTACGGCACAGACTCGAACGTCCTCGCCCGGCGGCCATCTTGCTACAGGTAAACAGTTGCTGAAAACTTGACACACAGTTTGGTTTCTTAAAAATGTTATATTTTTTTAAGTATATTTATTATATAGCTATATAATTATAGCCATGTTGATAAGTTTGCAGTGTCATAACTACATCTCTGACATTTAAAAGAAGCCAAACCATTTGAAAAGTGAGCAAGTTTTGGTCATTTAAAAAAAACACGCACCATTAAAATACATTGTTATGGGTGAGTGCGCTACCTGTGGCAAGATGGCCGCCAGTGTGGATGTTTGACATCTAGCCTTTCTAACGTATATCTATGAACACAGTTCCCACATGTGATAGATGCTAGCCTTTTTAGCAGCATGTTCTTCTGATGAGTGATTGGCTATGAGATTTGTATGGTCTCATCAGGGGAAAGTCCACTGCTGTCCATCAAACCAAAGGTGGTCAAACTTTCGAAGCCAGTCTTCATTGTAGCTGGCTATCTTCTGACCCCATGCTTCAATTGGCTCGTACATGGTGTCAATCGATGCAAAACAACTTTGAGACCATAAATGATGCATTATTTGTGCATACAAGCCAACATTTACATATAGTCCAAAAGGCTGAAACCACTTTCTAATTCAAATGAAATCAGAACTTGGAACCTACCGTATAAAGATGAATGTGGCAAAGTGTGACGTCACCCATTGGTTTGCATTGGAGGCAGTTTGAAGCCCAAAGTTGTTTCTTATGATTCGCCGCCAGTTCTTTTCATTTGGAGCCAGGACCTTCCAAATAAGGAATTTGGGGTGTTGCCTTTCTACCGCAGATGCTATTGCTAAGACACAGTTTTGCTAACAGCTCATGAAGTAAGGCTAAACCTACCAAGATATTGCGAGCGTAGGCTTTTTCACGGCAGCCGTATTGACATGAAACAGTAGGAGAACACAGGTGCTACCAATGATACTAATTATGGTTCCTTTCCATTTAGTGAATCAGAGTCTTTCCAGTGAGCCAACGTGCACAATAGCAGCAGCCCGACTGTGTTTGGACCTGAATGGAACATTAATTAGTGTCATCGGTAGCACCTGTGTTTGCCTACTATTTCCATATGACTGCCATGAAAAAGGTTTATGAAGTAACATTAAACTCACTGAAATATTGCAACAACAGTTGGAGCCCAGGAGAGCAGCAGGTGAGCCAAGTGTCAATCACAGCTGTCTATCAACGCCCAAGCTGCAGCTACCATGAGTTTTCAGATCTCATTAACCAAGTTTACAATTATAATGGATTGGGCTTTTTTTAGAGCTAGCATGAATGTTATATATATTGCACTTACGCTCACTTCTTCACTGGCTTCAGTTTCAAACTGCGTTAGCCGCCATTTAGTTTCCACCCTGTTTGTTTTTCCTCTTAAATCTATGCTAAGCTATGAGCTAAACAGCTGCTGGCTGTAGATTCATATTTAACGTACTGACATCAGAGTGCTATCAATCACACTAGCCAAACTGTCAAATTTATTCCTTTAAGTCACAAGCCAAGTCACTTGAAGTGGACTCGCTGTCAACATAAAGATTTGTTTTGACAGACTTTAGACTTCAAGGAGAATTAAAAACATATCTGGGGTACATCATGCATTTAGACGTGGAAAATGGAGAAAGCTGCAACCGAGACACCAAAAAAGGCATGAAGGGAAAGAAAAAGGACTAAAAGATGCAGGAGTCGTGATGTAGGAGTGTGTGTGTGTGTGTGTGTGTGTGTGTGTGTGTGTGTGTGTGTGTGTGTGTGTAGAGTGCACAGTGTGATCCAGCTCTGCAGCTTGTTAGTCGTGCTTGTTAATATGCGCCTGCTTTACGGGCTCTGTTCAAAGACCGATGTGGTGTTTCATCTCAACCTTACCTTCATGCAGACTGAGACACAGGAGAGGAGGAAGAGGAGGAAGAGGAGAAGTGGAGCCGGAGAAGAATGACGAGAGAAAAGGAGAATACTTTTGTGAGGTTGTGGATTAAATAAAGATTAAACAGGCAAAAAAAGCAAAAGATAATAAAACTAAATATATGAATATATTGAAAGGTGAGAAAGAGTCAAGAAGCTAAGCTGCTGTCATGGGAAGAGGAAGTCAGGAGAGACAAATGAGAAAGAATTTTTTTGCACGATACAACAGCATACTTCAATTTTATGGAATGGTGCAGCCATTAAAATATGGAGCCTTGGATTTATTATTTTCCAAAGAGTAAACATCGTTCAACTTTGAGTAAAAGCAGAGTAATAGAAAATAAACAGATACTGCCAGACCGTGTGTAATAGGGTCATTTTTAACCGCTTAAAAGGCAAATAAAATGGCTATACTATATGCTGGGGGGGTTCATTTTTCACCAGTAAACAAGAAAACACATTATAAAGAAATAGTTTGACATTTTGGAAAATAGGTTTATTTGCTTATTTGATTGATACCACTCATTACTACCCGTTTAATATGAAGCTGCAGCCAGGAGACTGTAACCTTAGCATAAATAGTGAAATAGGGGTAAAAAGCTAGTCTGGCTCTGCCCTGTTGGAACAAAATCCACCTGCCAGCATCTCCAAAGCTCACTATATATTGTTTATTTAATCAGTACAAAAAAAAAACAAAGAGTATAAAGTCACTGGGAGGCTGCCAGACGACCAGCAGAGACTCCTGCAAGTGACTGTGTCCGGACAAGAAATAGTTTGGCACGTAAACCACTATAAAACCACAACTTTGTCATCTTTACACTTGGGTATTTTGTACAGATTAAAGAAACAAGATATAAAATGTTTATTATTGAGCTTTAGAGATGCTGGTAGGTAAATGTTGTTACCTCCGACCTTTATTCTAAGCTGAAACTTCCTATTTATTGTACAGATGAACCATACGAAACACTCGCTCAGTCCCTCAAAACAATTTTTTAAGACATGAAATGCATTATTTTAGGCCACGGAAGAGCCGTTTGTAGCCGTTTCAATAATAATATATCATGTGTTTAACTTTTCCCGTACTTGCATACATCCTGAAAATGTAGATGTGAGGAAGGCAGGAGGAGAAGGAAGCGGAGGAGGAGGAGGTGGCGGTAAAACACGCCACATCGTACCCCGACACATACTGCGTGCGTGTGACTCCTCACTCGCCCTCTTTCTTCCTGGGGGATCAGAAACAGATGTGCCTCCTGCCCCTCTTTTCTTAAATCGCACAAAACACACACACACACACACACGCCGTCCTGTACACAACGCGCTGGCGGCGATTCAGAACCGGCACCGGGACCCAGGCGGAGTGACGGCCCAGCGTGACCCCGGGTTTGACCCCGGCCAGCAGCACCTCAGACAGGAAAGGGACGCAATTGGGTTCAGCTGTGACCCTCCGCCCCCTCTCCTCCGCCTGCACCCCCCCTTTCTCATTAAGACAAACTGTTTTTAAAGGCAAAGCAGCTTTCACTACCACTAAAGCCAACACCCTGGAGCATGGAGGGGCAGCGGCGTGGGGGTGGGGGGGCGGAGGGATGGAGGGAATAGAATGAGAAACGAGTAGAAGTGGAGCAATGGGGGTACAAAGGAGGTTTTTTAAAAAAAGAACAAAAGATCAAGGTGAAAGAAAAAAGTTAGAGAGAAAAAAAAAAGGGCAGAGTGTAAGAAAATCCAGACTGAGGGGAGAGGGGAAAGGGAGGCATATCACTTGCAGCTGTTGCAGGCTTGCGTTCCCAGAATCCATTGCAACTTGGCACAGTTTCTCTAATAAGAAAAGGGTGGTGTCATGGTTACAGTCGTATCAAAGCATCCAAAACAACAGTTTTCAGCTAGAGAGAGAGAGAGAGAGAGAGAGACAAAAAGAAAGAGTGATGAAGTCACTCATTAATAGTGACATTTAAATCAGTGTAATTATAAACAGCCGTAAAAAGAGCGTTTGTCTTGGAGACAGACGGCCGGGTGTACAAACAACATATTTGTTTGTTTAGGGATGTACAGCACCGGCATATGGAAAGAACGTTTTCGCTTCCATGGAAAAAGAAAAAAAAAAACACTTTTCATTCGAGTTGCCTGCACTTTTGTCGTCCTCTCCAAATCCATCAATCCCTCCAAACCCCCCTAAACGGCTGCATTTCTCTGCCAATCCCTTCATAAAAGCAAGTGTCCGCACTCAGCGGAAAGTGTCTGTTTCCAGGTTGTCTGTCTGCAAAACCGCAGAAAACATTTACATATTTCATGTTTTTAGGCGACCTGCAACAGCTAGAGAAAACAAACTATACTATACAGATCTGTGTGTTCGTGTGTGTGTGTGTGTGTGTGTAAGTGAGAGTGGCAGGGCATGCTGAGGTAGATTAATACCGCCACTCAGAGGGGGGGCGCCTCCATTCAGGGCTGACTGATGTGCGTCCCAAATTGATTTATGAAAACGGCCCTTAATCAATTATGTGTGGAGAAAGAGGGGGAGAGAGAAAAGGAGAGAAGAAGAAAGAGAGGATCCAGGGGGGTAGAGTGGGAAATAAAGAGGATGGAAGCTGTGGAGGGAAAAAAGAGCGTGAATGATGCTGCTCTGCTGTGGAATGTGTCTAATGGGCGTCAGTTGATGCCACAGGTGTCCAACGCCGTGGATGTGATGGCGTGTCAGAGAAAACACAAAAGCCTCATGGCCGATACTGATGTATGCTTTAGGCGACACACTGGGCCCGCTGCATCCGTAACATTCACCCACGGCATTCATAACACGTGGGAAATGGAGTTATGTTGATAGATGGGTCTTATTTGTTTGGGGGAGGAACAAAATGCGGTCTCAGTGTGAATGAGAATGCGTGGACGGACACTAGCGGTAGGTTGAGCGGAGCAGCAGCAGCAGCAGGAGCAGCGGCGTAATGTGGTTTTGTAGTAATAATGGCCCAGTTTTCAGGGGTGTAGTGGGGGTGGGAGGGTGGTGGTGGTTGGGGGGGGGCAGCAGCGGAGTAGAGTAGAGCGAAGCTGGAGTTGTTTAAAAAGCCCTTCCCTTACTTTGCCCATTGTGCCTGAGACAGGGGTGTGTGGGAGAAGCGGGGGGTCACGCTGAGAGCTCGTTTCTCCTGCCTGTCAGAACTCTATCTGGGATCCAGCCGGAACTAATCAACTCCAATAGGCCTCCCCATTACCCAGGGTGCAATGGGCCACGGGCCGGGGGCTGGCCGGTGGGAAACAGAGAGGAGGAGAAGGGCAAAAGGAGAGGGGAAAGGGGAGAGACCCCCCCCCCCCTTACCACTACCACCACTAGCCCTTCACACACACACACATACACACACACTCGAACATGGACACACAAACACTCCACACTCCACCAGCCCGTGCAGCACACACAACACTCCCACTGTTTCACACTGAAGCAATAATAAACACTTGCAATAATATTTTCACAGCAAGCAATAGCCTGCTTCAGATCAGAACCTCGCACAGCTGTGGAGTCCACTCCTACACACATGGGCACCCACTCACATGCATGTAGCACAAACACACACACACACACAAAGGTTTCTCCATACAGACACACACACACGTGCATGCAACACCATGCCCATTCTAAATTTTGAGACATTTCAGGAGATGCTTTTGGTTTAGAAAGCAGCAAATATCAGTTCACAAAATGGCTTCTGCACATGACAACTAATATTTAGCGCCGCGTCAGAACAAACTCACCAACAGGCTGAAAAAGTTTGTTCAACAACGCATCAGTGGCTGATGCAGTAAGTGAATATATAAAAGTACCAGGAAGTCACTGTAATGATGTGATTCATTTTATCGCTGCCTTTGTTTGTCGTACCTGATAAGAAAATTAGGGAAACAGTTTTACATAAACTCCTGAAGAACTCAAACTGGGCTGTTGCAGCACATTAATATCGCCCTCTAGTGGTGCCAGTACCACCCTGTAACACTAGAGGGACCAGATTTCATGACATAGGGGAACTTACATGTGGTGGAAGCTTAGTTTAGTAGCTTGAGTACAATTTTGAGCTTCTTTGAGTATTACAACTTCTTTTCCAGCACATTTCTTAAAGGGGAAAAAACTTCAACTGTAACTTGAAGGCAAATTTTCCACAAAGATCCATTGATTAATTGATTATACTAAAATCAGATAAAAATCAAATATGCATTTTTGAAGATTAAACTACTCAAAAGTATAGGAAGTGGTTAAAATGAGTTCAATCATCATAACTGCAACATTAAAGCACAGTTTATGGGTTACATGTTCAAGAAATGATGACTGACAGGGGCAATTCTGCATAATAAGTGCTTACTGATAATATTTCTGTACTTTTCTAAAGTAAAAGTCTTACTTGCATTTGAGAATTGAAGTTTTAGAGTGTGGTTTTGTTGCTTTTGGTTGAATAAATGAACTAAATTCTGAACACTTCCTCCATAACTGCTTTTAAAAGTCTAGACAACATGGGATATGCGGCATCACAGATTCTCCCAAAAATAAGAAACCACTTCATAAGGATTTCTACCGACACCTTCGAATAAATCAGTTCCATTGTAGCTTAGGGAAAAGACGGTTTAAAAAGCCAAAAGAGAAGGAATGCAAATGGCTAAAAATTACAGTTAGCAGCAGTAGTTTGGACTCTATCACAGGCAACAGTATCAACCAGCATGCGAGTGTGTGCACAAGCTTTAGTGTGTGTGTTTTTCTGAGTGACTTCAACCTCCTTCACAGAGGTGAAGTGGGGGCAGATTTAAATGAGTAAAGAAAACTACACCCCCCTCCTCCATGCCCCCACGTCATTGTATGTGTGTGTGTGTGTGTGACTTAATGCTCCAGGCTCAGTGTGTGCACATTAGTTTTTCCTCACACACAAACTGAAAAAAACATCTGATTAATATCAATTGAGTTCTCTTCCTCCACTATATGTTGCATGATGCATGTGTGAACATGTGTGTGTAGAGAGGTGTGTTTGGGCTGCTGAGAGGCCCAGATAATGGCGGCAGAGTTGGGGCGCGGTCACATGGGAACCGTCCCCGGGTCCTGTGCTGGAGGGGGGGCATTGAGAGGCACTGGGGTGGGGTTAATCCCCATTCACCCCGTCCTTCACTCGGCCGGGCCGGCCACAATAAGCCCCGCCCGCCCCCCCCTGCTTCTCCACGGCGACCCTTGACCCCACATTTATGGCTGCAGCCCCTGGCCCCTTTATACCTCCATCCTGTTATTATCTGCAATATTTACTCCTTTTGATTTCCCTGCTGGCCATTAACGGCGCCCACGCAGCACTCCGAGCCGACTGGAAAACTCAAGAGCTCCCCTTCGTGCTCCAGCATCGCCCCCGAAAACCTCAAAGCCAACAGCAAACACCACCTGAAGTGGAGATAAGTCAACTTACAACCACTCATATATGACTTTTTGATTGAGGTGACAAATAACTGCACAGAAGAGCAGTCGCTGAATGAATAGACCGAGTCAGAGGAATCCTGGTATGTTAATACAGTTAATACAAAACAAATAGCCAGATTATTTTGGGGTCACTTAGAAATTTCCTTATGTTTTTTTTCAATGAAGATAACTTTCTCATCAGAAATACTCTCTATACGTTGCTAAGATGGTAAATGACTATTCTAGCTACAAATGTCTGTTGTATAGAGGCCCATTTCCAGCAACTATCAGTCCAGTGTTCTAATGATATGTGTTCACTCATTGCATCAGAAGACTACTGTAATAACATTTCCTATTCATTTTACAACTCATGGTAAATAAAAGTGTGACTTTTCATGGAAAACACTAAATTGGCTGGTTGACCCCAAACTTGTATGTATAGAACAAATGCAAATAAGCATAAATGGGAAATTGCGATGATAGCAAAAGCATTTTAATTCTGCAAATAATCAATGTTGAATGCAATGTTGAATAATTATTTGAAATATAATTTTAAATGCTGTGTATACTACACAATACACTGAAATATAATACTAATAAACCATAGTTAAATAAATCAAACTAGTTACTCTGCTACTGCTAGCAATAGAATAATAATGTTATAGAATTAAAAAAAATAACTTTGATTTACATTAATTTCCTATAGACATGGAGCTCCACACTTAATAAACTATACTTGTCTGGCCCTAACGATACTGTTACCATACAATTCAATGATTGACATTATAGTGACTTGCTTTTTGAGGCGAGTCCCTAAAATGTGATTTATGTCTGTCTGACATTCTTTTTCTTTCTTGCTGGAGCGATGTTCATATCGAATCACCTTCCCACAGCAGGCAGCACTTTAACTTGTCATGGCAGGACCAGCACAGGTGTAGCTAATAACATTAATCACGGCTCAGCCTCATTAAGCTTCCCACCCGTTTCCAGTCAGCCGCTACGTACAGCAGGCCTTCATCACAGCAGATGGGTCTATTTTGACTTGTCGTGGAAGGAAAGGCACAGGTGTTACTAATACCAGCATGTACGATACCAGGGCCCTGAAACCAAAGCAGCTAAATGGAATTTAGCCATCATTCATTTTATTATCCACACCTGTGTTTTTCCTACACGACAAAATGTCTGCTGTGAAAAGGGTTTCAGGTGTGCGATTTTCTTTGATATCACAACAGTCCCCATCTGTACAGCAGGTCTCCATTTCAGTTCAGTTAGACCCTTTTTTTTTACAGAAGCCACTTCATATGAAATAGTAGGTAAACACAGGTGTTACTAATGATACTTTTGGTTCTGTTCCATTTAGAGTAGAAGCAGTAATATAGAATCTTTCCAATAAGACGACATATAGCAGCGTCCTGACTGTTTGACCTGAACAGAACATTAATTATTATCTTTAATAACACCTTTGGTCACCTGAGGGCACTTTAACACATTTTGGTTCCTAGAGGGCACCTAATCACATTTTTATCTCCCAGGAGGGCATTTTAGCATACATGTTGGCTGCCCTGAGAGCACTTTAGCATATACTTTGGCTCCTAGAGGGCACTTTGGCACATATTTGGGCTTCCAAGAGGACACTTTAGCATATATTTTGGCTCCTAGATGGCATTATAGTCACAATTTGGCTCCTAGAGGGCACTTTAGCATATAATTTGGCTCCTAGAGGGCACTTTAGCACATATTTGGGCTCCTAGGTGGCATTATAGTACACAATTTGGCTCCTAGAGGGCACTTTAGCACATATTTTGGCTTCCAAGAGGGCACTTAACATATATTTTGGCTCCTAGATTGCATTATAGTACACAACTTGGTTCCTAGAGGGCACTTTAACACGTTTTTCAACCCCCTCCCTTCATGTGCTCATGTCAGACCTCACTATGCTGTTGGTCAGTCTGGGTAGAAAGAAGAGTAATGTGTAAGAAATTCAACACTTTTTAAATCACATTTCTTAAATGTATTACTAAGAAAACAAATGGACAGCATTTGTTCAGAGATATAATGTGTAGAGTAGTTTTGAAAGTAGCTTTGTGTAGGGGACAATGTCTCCAGGTTGCCATCTGCTGACTTTACAGTGCAATGCATCGTTTTCCCACTTTTATGAATGTGAAAATGTTCTTGGATGCAAAGTATAAGTGGGGATTTGTTTGTACAAAGCAAGACATGAATGATGAGCAGCTTATAGCTAATATACTGATAAAGACAATTAATTCATGTTCCTATTACTGAGTGATGCAGCTGTTAATCACATCTGCTCAGGCCAGTGAATCAGTTCCATGATAAAACAAACCAAAAAAAAGAGCATCAAAGTTAAAAAAGAAAAAGGAATTGAAGTAGCCAAAAAAAGACAAAGGGACCAAGATAAAGAGAGACTTCAGCCCTGACAAAAGAAGAAAAACAAATTTTCTGTGTCCCATGAATAGTCAGTAGAGGCAACGCTTTAGTCAAAGCCATATTGGAGCAGACCTGCTGGGTTGGAGCGACGGTTTTAATGTCTCTTCCTCTCTCATTGGCTTTTTCCTTCATGGTTTGAAGACAACTTATTCCTTCCTTTGAGAAACACAAACACAAACACACTGAAACTAAATATTAAACGGGCTTCAAAGACATGGAAACAGACCATAACTAAACGGAACCACAGCTTTACAAACAGAGACGACAGACGGACAGACAGTCTGACCACGCTCAGTTTGGACCTTGATGCGGGATTTGATGGATTTGATGCATCTGAAGTTGAAAGATTGCAGACAGCCTCACTGGCTTCTGGGCCTCTGGAGTCTGGAGAACCCCCCCCGACCCCCGCTGACACACACACACACACACACACACACACAGACAGACGCAAAGGCTGCTGAGCAGGGAATTACGAATCATTAAATCTCTATTAGGTTGAATGAAAACAGGCGCTCTGGATATTATATCTGCACATATCAATCCGGTACATCTGTTTTTTTACTATTGTACTATACTATCTGTTAAATGGTAAATACATTCCAGAAATAAAGGTTGTTTCTAGAGGAAAAAAAAACATCTTTCTCACAGACAACAATCACTACTGATTAAGTGATCATGGTGAAAATTCAGCCTGTAAATGAATAGTAGTATTGGTTAAAGCACACAGTAAACAAATACTTTTGTAATAATTTACATGTGTGCACTTTAACAGAGTAATCCTTCTTCATTCACTAAGTCGGGTACCTTCTTCTAAGGCTGCATGTTTATACGTTTTGCATATTCCAACCCACAATCAAAACAAATTTCAATTTCAAAATTCAACATGTTTAATTTGGTAATTTAAAAACACATGGATAAAATTGTAAAAAATGATTTTAATAAAATGTCTTCGGCTTCAGATGGAACCATTGTTCCTCTTCTCGTCATCTGACATGAGCGGACAAGGAAAACCACCCTTCTTGTTGTCTCTGCTTGTCCACCTGTGGCGGGAAAAGAAACGATTTTTTTAATAGATCCAAATAATAAACAATTCATCCATGTTTACTTTTTTCTGTGCATCTGTACCCGTGTGCTTCCATCCCTGGCTTCTCCTCTAAAACTTGGGGAAACGGACGCTTCAGAACCAGCTGATCTGCAGCATAGAAATGAAATAATAAACGTATAATAGCCAATGTTTGACATTTACAAATACATGTGAAGGTAGCGGGATCGATTTCTTTATTGACTACTAAAAGAACATTTGAACCCAACAGTCTTCATCAGGAAAGGAATATAAATACAACAATAATACAAATAGATGTCAAATTACAACTCCAACCTGCAACATTTCTGCACAAAGCAGGAAATAACCGTCTACCACACAACATATAAAATATATTCCAGGAAAGTGAGGGAGAGAATATAATTTAAATGGAAAATTAAACTTTAAAACTCCAAAAACTCAAAATTCATCAGTTGCAGGGGTTTGTCCGAACATGATTCCGTTAAAAATCTCTTATACAGGGAGAAGGAGCCAAACTATTCACCAATTTCTCATGTTACATCATCTGAATAAATGTGCACAACTGCATTAATTAATTGTTTTGTTCTGGTAGATATTGGTGGAATTGTGATTATTATATCTTGACTATTATTGATACTATCAATATGAATAAGAATTACATTAATATTATTGAAATTATGACAATTATTAATAATAATTTCATTATTATTAAATAAGCGTACAGTTCTTTCTACTCCTTTTTGAACATGTAAATTGATGTTAAATAATTGTATTGTTTTCTTTTTTTAACCTTTTATCTATTCATTTTTGTTGTTTTTTTGGTTTTATATGTTGAAAACAAAACTAAAAACTATATATAGTTTAGTTTATGAGTGATGTGTACATGATATGAAAAATATAATAGAAGTTTTTTTAAACTGTTTTCATTGTGACTGTATCAGCAATAGAAAAAATACCTGCCAATGCCTCATCATAACCGCTGTGGTACTCACCGTCTCTCAGCCTGGAACAGGGGCTGCTGTGAAGGCATCAGCAAAGACACCTCTGGGCTTCCTTCTCCAGCTGAGGACGATATGATACGAGGATTTGTAAGCGACAGGTACTCAAACACGCAGACAGAAACATTCCAGGTGGATCTAAAGTACCTGCTGTGTGTTGCCCGAGGGCAGAGGGCGGAATGGGGGAGACAGAGGGGGAAACTTTGGCTGCGACACTTTGCTTCTGCTGCTCAATGAGCTCCAGCAGTCGACCTCTGGCTGCTGCACTTTGCCTGTTCAGCAGGAGGAGGCGCTGTTCCACGCTGTTCACACTGAGGGTGTCATGAGACGTGGCCTAACAAAGACGGACACGAACGCTGTGTGAATGTGGTTTATCATCGCTTAAAACTCTGTTACTGGGGCTTCCTGGTGACCTGGGGTACTGAGAAAATGCCCTTGTTTTTGAAAGAAAAGCACTGTCCATTAATGAAGATAACTTTAAACTAATCAGAAATACACTATACATTGCTAATGTGGTGCTGTTTTTGGTGCAATATCTACATAGGTGTATAGAGGCCCGCTTCCAGCAACTATCAATCCAGTGTTCTAATGGTAAAATGTGTTTGGTCATTGCATCAGAAGGCTAATGGATGATTAGAAAACCATTGTGCAATCATGTTAGCACAGCTGAAAAGAGTTTAGCTGCTTAGAGAAGCTAGAAAATGGACCTTCCTTTGACGAAAGCAAAGTTTGAAGGAATAAAATTACTATTTCAAATACATTATCATTATTTCTATCCTTGTCAATGTCTTGACTATATTTTCTATTCATTTCACAACTCATGGTGGTAAATAAAACTGACTTTACATGGAAAACACTAAATTGTCTGGGTGATCCAAACTTTTGAATGGTATTGTAGTTTTGAGGAAAAATTATATTAATTACAAAAGATATTATCACAAAGATTAATTTAGCTTTTTGGTGTCTTTCTCCTTAAAATATCCTCTAATCCTCTGTTTCTTATATGAACTTGAAACATAAAATCTGATGTTGGCTGCCACCATGACAGACTCAGACTCACCTGATTAGTCAGGTGCTCTCCCTCCGCAGACTGGACACGGGGGCTCTGTCGACCTGAGCTCCTGGACGCTGATATCCTCCTGTCGCTGATATTTTGAGGCGTGACTCTTCCTGAGCCGCTGCTGGAGCTCGACCGTCTCTTTTCCTCACGGCTGTCGGCCGATCCTCCGGTGCCTGACCCCAGGCTCTTGGCCTGGCTGAGCTGTGCCTTAATTAGTTCGTTCTGCCTGTTCAGCTCGGCGATCTCAGCGAGCATGACCTCCGGGGAGAACTGTGAGCCGAGGGGGTCGGAGGTCAGCGATAGCGAAGAGGCGGAAGGCAGACTGGTGAGAGGCAGGCTGGTGAGACTGGAGGCTGAGCCGTGGATCTTTGGGTCCTCACGGGAACGCAGGACATCTACTACTGAAGAAGAAGGGCAAATATATAGTGTTTAGAGGAAATTAATGATGATAATACAAGCACATGGCTGGAATCAGATCATATTTAAAGAGGTTACCAGGAATTTGCTGCCAGTGGTCTCTCTGTTGAGGTGGAGAGAGCAGGACCGCAGGAGAAACTGAAGCTGGTGTTCGCTCAGGAACAGGAGCAGACTGACAAGCTGCATAGACGGGAAAACATTTATTCACCATCTCACTATTTACATGCACAGACATACACACATACACTGTATGAACCTTTGACATCAGATTCTTGGGGTGGATAAATGTGTCCCAGATGCCCAAGTCCCCCCATCGCCAACACCACCGTGTCCAACGTCTGCTCCAGCTCTGCGGTCCGCTGCTGCAGCTCTGCCTGAAGAAAAAACAAGACATGAAAAAGGAAACAGTCAACTTCTTCCTTGAAACATGATCCATCAACACAGTTGAATCCTTTTTTTTTTAAAATAAGATTTTAAGGTGCCATCGATCTCACCTGCAGGGCAGCAGCCTCCTCCCTCAGAGTCAATGTCTCAGCAGTGAGAGCATCGATCAGCCCCCGCTGTTCTCTCAGCTCCTCCTCCAGGCGTCTCCTCTCCTGAGTCTCATTCTGGACTTCCTCTTCTCTCTAGCAATAACGCAATAAGAGAAGTTTAATATGTTTAATGAAATTAAAAATGTGCATGCTCAAAGTCAGACACCAAGTCAATAAAGGGTAATAGCTTTACTCTGAAATTATTTAATATTCTAATCTTTAAAAAAAAAAAAGAACCAAAAAGCTGATTTTGTCGAGCCTCGTCTGTGTGTGTTGTATGTTGAGAGTTTAGTAAAAAGACTGAATCACATCTTTTTCCGTACCCGTTTGATGAGGTGCACTAAGCGCCCTAAAGTGGAGACCAAAGCGACAGAGAATCCAGTGAGGCCTTGCGTTCTTTGCGGTTTTGGACTCTGAGCTGATGCTCGTGCTGTTTCGGGACTCAAAGAGTCCAAGTCGGCCTCCACCTGACCCAGCATGGACTGCAGCAGCCCCAGACTGGACTGGTCCCCGCTGAGAGAGGCCACAGAGGAGCCATCCAGCTCTGAGCTCTTTGAAACACACCTCCTGTTCCTGGTGGTGCAATTACTGATCCTGTCTGAAAAATATATACAGAGGAAAAAAAACAAACATTTACTACTATGATATAGCGTTTCATTTTTGAGAAAACCTTCCTGATGTTACCTGAGTGGTTTAGAGACAGCTCGGGGTTCAGAACTTGAGAAACCATGACTGAAGGTTCCTCCTTGGCTTCCTGGGATTGGCTCTGTCTGGACCCAACACGCTGAACGGCCACTGTAGCATTTAGAGCTGCAACGAGATCACACGTGATAAAACATATTTTAACTGGTGAATTGTTATGATAGCTGTGTGAAATAAATTATTTTGGAACAGTTTTCCCTTTGATTAAACCTGTTATACCCGTTTGCCCTGGTTCTCTGCCTGATGTGCAGGGAGTGACAGGAACATCATCTGCATGTGGATGATTGACTTTCTGCTGCTGCACTTTTCTGTTTTGAGTCTTTTTCTTCATTTTCCGTACATTGGCCCTAGAAAGAACAGCATCATCAGCAGGGTGTGACACTTCAGCAGTAATCAATTATTAAGATATTTCCCCCCTTATGAGGAGAACTCTTCAGTTTGCTTATCTTAGATTGTGATGGAGGACGATAGGGTCAATATGGAATTAGTACCTCCGGATGACATTATAGTCTGAACTGCCAGGAGCACAAGTATCTTCATCACTGTGGTCTTCCTCTGAAGCTTCTAGTTCATTGAGAGCCTGAAATGAGTCATATTACATGTGCAAACATGTAAGCAATATTGTAGAAAGATGACACATGGACAAAGATCACAACATATACTGATCATAGTTGGTAGTAAGGTACTGTATGCATGATATAATGTTGACACAATCGTGCCTGTTGGTCCATCATAGACTGGCTGAGGAGCGACAGCTGAGTTGGAGGATCTGGTCTCTGGAGAACAGGCAACGCAGAGTAGGACTCGCAGTTTGGAGCCATGGTCACACTGGGATGCCCTGTGGAAATAAATATCATCATCATCATGATCATAAAGAATAAAGAGAAATACTGGCATCAACAACTAATTTTATTGGAAAGTCAAACTATTTGGTTCAAAAAGGGGGACAATTGTGAAGGTGAGAAAGTCAAAAACTTACAGTTTTAAAAGCATTTATCAGGTCTCTAAAAACCTACATATTGTGTTTATGTTGTTATGATGTTTTTTAACCAAAAATCACATGGAATGTACAAATTTTTGACACAAATTGTCAAATGGTGTAACCGAAAAAGAGTGATAAACTTTAAATATATTTAATCAACCTAGAATATAAAACTAGTTGATAGAATGTGTTTTTGAAAAGTTAAAATATCTGGTACCAAGTTACACCACATGACATTTTTACATTATGCCATAAATGACTATAAGTAGCGATTATAAAGAATCCTGTGAGGTTTATCATTATGTTCTTAACATTGCAGCTGTGCATCTACAGAATAAAGTAAATAACTGCTACCGGTCTGCCTGCGAGGAGCATCTCCAAACAAGTCTTTGACCACAGCCATGGCTCTGTCAGACCGGGCCAGCACGTCCTGCAGCAGCAGCTGGTCAGAGAAAACCTGCAATGATACGAAACACCACCATCACCAGCAGCTCAAAACTCCACCAGCATCATCAAATCAGCAAACCAGCACAATTTTTTTTTAAATCGTTATCACACTCGCACCTCCCTGATGATGCTGAGGCTGGCCTGGTCCAGAGGTGCTGGACTCCCAGAGTGTCTGAGACGGGATTTCAGGGCTTTCTCTCTCAACTCCCACTGAGCCGCCACCTTGTTGCGGGACTTGTGAATCTCATGTCGATGGGACTGAAGTGACAGAAAACAGCTATCACAATGAAGCAACGTGTATCCGTTAATGCAATTACATACTGAAGTAGTTCAGGAGTATTTTATCATTTCAGCTCACCATCTCTGCAGCTGTCAGCTTGTGTACAGACAGGTCATTGACGGTGCTCTGAAACAAACACAAAACTATTAAATAATACAAGGATTTTACCTCATTTAATGGAAATTCAACCAATTACATAAGGCAGTGCTGGGAAAATATGGCAATATCAGTGAAAGTGTGGCTTCAAGAATAGGAAACAGCCAATAACTACTTTTCTGCTTGAAATCCCTGATTCATATCTTTACTTTTTTTATTCTCTATTCACTCCACGGAAGAAAAGACCTTTAAATCTGACTATTAATCTGGGGATTAATAGTGGGAAAAATGTGATCACTATAATGTGGATGTTGTGCAGGTAGCGACAAGAAAAAATGGTTTCACATGAGGTCTCTTACATATGACATTTGTCAAAATCTGATGAATATCCATACAAAAACTAGTTATTTTTTCCTGATTTGGGTCAGTTTTGTCTTTTTGATTTTACCTTTTAACCGATTGAAGCCTATGAGCCTTTAAGTCTATTACTTTCATTTTTTCCTTAACATAAAAAATCAAAATGTTACTTATACAGATTTTTCTAATGACATGATGGTAGACAACTCAGACAAAAGCTTTTAAGCAAATAATTTAAGTCTCCAACTGCTTCCTGTCACACAACGTCATCAACTTCCTCCTGAGAAGATGGAGAAGATAAACCCACCCAGAAAGAGTCATTTTATTTAGATTATTATGACTTTCAACCCTGACATGTATATATTTATTTAATCATTCTAGTCTCTAGAATAATCCCCCCAAAAAGAAATTTGCACGTGGGATAAATAGGGTTTTATTTATGGGCAGATTTATGCAAACGGCAACTATAACAGCCATTAAAATGCTATTTTCTGCAAAGAAAAGAGTACAAATGGGGAAAAATATATATAACATGATTGTTAGTGACTCAACTGATATAATTACATGCATGAAACCTTTGAAGAACATCTGGGCTTAAATGACAGTCATACACTTAGCAGCTATTAGGTTTAAATGGGTTAAATGAAGTATTTTTATCTGTATTAAATCACTTTTTTGCAATATTCTAGCTATATTTGCTCTGTAACAGCAGCATAAATTGATTCTGACACTTCTGTAGTCACCTCACATGTTACACACATAACCTTTGTGGTTGTAGAGATATCCGATATTGTCATTTCAAGCAGGAAACCTGATAAATGAGCCTTGAGTGGTTAAGGTTCCCTATAAAGGGAGAAGAACAAACTGTGCTTGTTTCCGACAGGTGTAAATCCCAGCTGTCCTGCAGCGTTACTCACCACCCACTCTTTCTGCGGAGCAGCTGTCTTCTTAGGACGGACAGGCCTTTTTCCTTTGGTGTGTTGTTGACGCCCAAATCTCACAAATGACATCTGTTTACATAGAATACGAAGCTATCAGTTCTGTGGTCTTAGCTTTTTGTAAGTTGAACTAGCTTACACGTAACTAAAGGTGAAGCATCCTTCCCAGTTGCTTCACAGTTAGTTCGCTGAAATTGTGAAATGAAGAAAGCCAAAAAAGTGAAAACGAACTTACGTTTTCCGCTGTAGAGACACAGTTTGCTGTAAAAAGAGAAGCCGCAATCCGTTTATGAGCCGGACAGCTTCACTTTAAACCTGAAGAAGCTTCACAGAGAGATGAAATGACCCAAATAGTTTCTTCGGTTTGTTTCTTGACAGTTTTTCAACAGTTTCGCGCCACTTCCTGTGCGGTTGCCACGGACAACGCCTGCATTGCAGTGGCGCATGACGGGAAATGGAGTTCTGGTGAGCAAGAACTACTTTGGTTTACGAAAGGCCAATAATCAAAGTTGCATCCGGTGGGATAATTACATAATACGGACTTATATTTGAGTAAAAGTACCAATGCAGCAAAATAAAAATACTTCATTAAGAGTAAAACTACTACTTCAGTAAAAGTGCATGAATAGACTGTTAGCAGCAAACATAGCCTATTTTAAAAGTATTGCAGTAAAAGTATTTGATCCTTTGACTGATATATTATTGTATATGAGATAATTAGATTATTAATATGAAGCATGGTTATACACAGAAAATTGTATTTGCCTCTGAAATGAAGTGTAGTAGAAGTATAAAACAGCCTATTTATAATATATATTAATTATTTTGTTTATTATAGGCCTACTTTAGTGAATATGGGTCTTCTAACTAACTTAGTTCTTAGTTTTTCTTAGTCACATTCCACCACTTATAATAATAATAATAATAATGTCTAGAAAAAAATGTGAATGTCAGGTAGATAACCAGGGCGTTATGGTCTGCATAATTTAAATCAATCACTGGATAACAATATATAACAGTTTATATATACGTTTTTTTCTTAGAGATTAAACCTTGAAAAATACACAGACTCTTCATAACATGATGAACGTATCACGCAGCCATTCGTTCAGTCTTGCATCCAGAGATGACAGCCAGATGTGTGCTCCTTTGCAAACATCTGGCAACACCACTAGATGGCAATGTCGCCATGCAAAATCCCCTGTGGGCGCGTGGAGCGGATGAATGGTTCCAGACGCAGAACCAAACTGCGCCTCACGGGAACAAAACTGCATTCAGCACAAGGCTCAGAACTGGACAGTTTAACTGAACTTTGTGGCAATAACTTAAAGCAAATCCCTGATATGAAAGGATAAGGGACAGTGACAAAATGTTGCAGGAAAGAGAGCGAGTTGCCTTTAATATAAAAGCATCAAACTTTAATTAACTTACACGTGGTTCAGTTGTAGTTTAAATACAATTTGCAAATAGGTGGTGGTTTCACCTGCTGGACTGATTCCCCATAAAACATATGCTCCCTATTCTGTCCTTAAAACACATCCCCAGGCTGCCTGAGTGAGGACCGGCCTGTCCAGGTCCCTAAATCAAACGCACCTACACTTTACTGTGTCAGTTCAGCTGAAAGATCCAAGGTTGTGATCATTCTCTAAGAGTAGTTAAGATGTTTAAATACTTTTCACTGTGAAATTAACAGTAGTTTGGTAAATTAATGTATTTCCCCCAAACTGTAGATGATCAGGAGGAAGCTTCTGCTGACAGTGATTGAGAGGAAATGCAATCAAAACTAGTTCAAATAGAGATTTGTGACACACAAAAAAATGCAAATCCTCTAGACCTCACATTGTAAAATGGAGATTAAGATGAAAATATATGGTTTGGAGAAAAAATATAATTATTATGTTTAAATTTTTATCTTAATAAAATATCATTGTGCGTTTCTGGGTTGTATTTAAAGGAGCCGGAAGTTGTGTTATAGCCTTTCTTTGTGTCTTGACACTGATAAATCTGGTTAATTACTGTATAATGTAGTTGGTGAGAAGCCTATTTGCGCCTGACTTTTTTTTTTTTAACACGCCCTCCCCCTGTGACGCAGCGACGGATACACTCTGCGCGCTTTAGTTCAATCGGGCTAGACTGGCCCAGACCTGGTTCGTTGGCTATAGACGCTCAACAATGCGGACCGCGCCGCAAACGTCTGAAAAGTGTTCTTTGCGCACGGGGCAGGAGGTCGGTGGACTCGGGAGAGACTGCGGCTGTGCGCCCATGGATCAGGCTACAAGCGTTGGTTTCTCTGCGTCCCCGTGGAAAGTCATTTGAAGAGAGGAGAGGAGACATGAACAGCCAGGGGAGATCATTTCAAGTCTTTCCATACTGGATTTAACCCGCAGCTCTGACGTTTTACCAGCTGGAATCTATATAGTACTTTATAGAATTCGTGTGCGCATTTTACCTTCGATAGAATAAGTGAGTGCAATTAGAGGATAATCACCTAAACGGAGGGGTCGTTTTTATTGTTTTTTTTTTTTATTTTTGGAGACTTGGATCTGAATTACGCACGGGATTCCTCTAACAAATGACAGCTTCCACGCGGTTTCTCGCCCTCTCGCTTCACCCCCTCGGCTCCCTTTATCGCAGCCTTCCGCCGTGTCCACCCTCTCGCCGGGCCAGACGCGGCCAGTGAAAGCCGCCCTCTCTGTCTCTCTTCGAGCGCCGCGCGGGCACCTGGCCGAGGATGTGGGGAGGAGGTTTCCCTATGTCCGTCACCGTGATCGTGACTCTGCTCCTGGTCATCATCGACGTGAAAGCCAGCGGGGAGTACTGCCACGGCTGGCAGGACGCGCAGGGCGCGTGGAAAGAGGGTTTCCAGTGCCCGGAGAAGCTGGACGAGGAGAACGCGATCCTCTGCTGCGGCCAGTGCGAGCTGCGCTTCTGCTGCTCCACCGCGAGGTCGCGGCTGGATCAGGGCGTCTGCGACAACGACCGACAGGCTCAGGAGCCCGGGACAGCGAGCAAGGAGAACAAGGACTCCGATGCAGGTATGAGCATATCACTCCTGCATAAAATCCGTCTTAAATAACGTCTTAAAATAAAAGCGATGCAGCGACCCTGCTGTTCTGAATGTGCTGAGAGGTTGTTTTAGAGTGCGGGGGACTGCCCATAATCCCCTTTATAGTCCTCATTGTTATTTATGTGGACGGCTGTGAAACCCCGTCAGAGACAATGTAATTGAGTTGTCGCTCCAGTATCTCTCTTCACTTCAGATTGCAAAGTAATTTAATCGAAAGCGACCACAATAGAAACCGCAGCGTTTGACGCCGTGCCCGGAGCGCATACGCAGGAGGTCTTAAAATTTGATAATGCGAAGTGCAGACCTATTACAGGGTTCGGTTTCCCCCCTCGTAAACCCAACAGTTAGTCAATCTCATCATCTGCCGTCTGTCCCCGGCTGGCAGCGGCAACAGCTGCGCAGGAGACAGCGGACTCCTTCCAGAAAACCAGTTAACCAGCGCGCACAAATGGCGCAAACTGCGCCGCGCTGCACTTTATAAATAGCCGTGTTTGTTCTAAGCCCGTTACAGTGCGGAGAGGTGGGGTGGTGGGGGGGAAATCAGATCACGCTGTCCCCACGGGGATCAAGTTTGGACTTGACCGGATCTTGGACAGTGTCTCACCAAAAAGGCGTTGACAGCTCTGTTCATTAAAAAAAAAAACGCACGCGCACACAAATCAGGTTATGTATCATTTCCTTCCTGCCCCCCCCACCCCCACCCCCCCTACATTGCAACCTCTTCTGGGGTCTGTGAACTTACTAGGGGACTGACACCATAACATCATCATTACCAAAACCACACAGCAAAACTCTAAATCAGTTTATCATAAGGCCCCTGGAAGCTGCATCACAACCTAAATATAAGATGAACACGTAGATAAAAGGTAAAAAAAAAACAACAAAAAATGGGGCAAATATCAGAGAAAAGGGTGACACAGGCCGTTTCCCTGCAGGATATTATGTCCTGTCTTGGACCTCCAACTATAATCTGTCATTTGCTGTGACTGTGTGTGTCTTATCACCGCAGGAAGAGGTATATGTGTTTCATTCTGTGGCCTCCAGCCAAAATAACCTAAAGCAAAGCAGCCCCCCCCCCCAACCCAACCCCCCTTTCCCCAAGAAGAAAGAAAGTGTGTGTTTTTTTTTAATGCACAGGCCAGCTCTGTTTGTGCATTTTATCCATTTTTCATATGCTCGCAGCCTATTAATCATCCGGCAAAGATACACACTACGATGTCAATGAATAACAGGCAGGAAATTATTAATGTGCTCGACATGAAGAAACATATGGTATTTAGGAACAGGAGAATGCCCGTGGGATCGCCGAGGGAGAGTCCAGCCGGCCGACCGGCCAGCCACAAAAGACTGTGCCCAAAACAAGAGCTTAGGAGAGGGGGCTGCTGTTGCTGCAGCATGGCTGCTCCAGCTCAACTGCAGCAACAGGTGTGGAAGAGTGACAAGGAACAATAGATGGTTTCCAACCCCCATGTGCACCGAAAAGCCATTTCTGTGCTGAGAAAATCACACATAGCAGGAGGTAAAGAAATAAGGGAGATTCTTTCTTTTTTTTTTTTTTGTTTAAATATGGTATGCGACTGCCAAAGCGAGAACAGTGGTGGAAAGTAGGGATATTTACTCAAGTGCTGCACACAAAGTACTATTTTGAGGTACTTCACTTTCCGTTTCATGCAACTTTATACTTCCACTTCTCTACAGTACATTTCTAAAGGAAATATTTCACTTTGTACTCAGCTGTATTTATCTGACAGCTAGTCACTCGTTACCCGAGTAAGACATTACATTAAAAATCGTTTTATGAGCTTATGAAATACAACATTACGGCGGTGTTTCCTGGCCTCGTCATGTGACCTTTTTTTACAAGGAAAAGCGCTTTTTGGCTCCTCACGTTTCAGATATCTACGAGTTGTTAGCGGCTTGAGTGATTTCTTCTCTAAACTTTTCAGATGGTTTCATATTATTTCTGTTCAAAGAGGTCAGATTACACCAAATATGCACATAAAAACAGGGGATTAAGATTCTTTTTGCTACCCCATTAATCAATTCATGACCTCTCCGATTTATTTTGTGACCCTTTAGAGGGTGCCTCTGCTGTATCGGTTACATCACAGCATATAAATTACTTGAAACTGCCTCCACCGACTACAACAGTAAAACGCTACTAACTCATTGATTGATTCGAAACAGTAAAGATCGAATATATTTAACAATGCTGCAGACATTTCATTTTAAATTTGATACTTTAAACCGGACTTCTGTACTTTTTCTCCCCACTTGGAGTTTGAATGTTACTTTACTTCTTCCATCTCGTGCACAGTGAACTTTAAAGTGGTGTTTTTTTCCCCGTTCTTCGCTGATTTACAGTACAGTATTTTGGACGCTACAATGAAAGCAGGGATGAAGTAACACAAGATTTTTTTTCTTTTCTTTTTTTTCGCAATTACTAATCCTCATCAGCCATGCAGAAAAACAGGGAGTGGAAACAGAGATGTTGAGGTGGAGGCCATATAAGTGCAAGAAAAGAGGGCAGTGAAGGGCTCCCTGGCTCATTTCTGCTCTTCTTACTTATAGGTGTGTTGCCGTTGCGCACTTCTAGAAAGAGTCCCTGTTAAATCCTGTTTTATTTGAAGGTGTTTGGCTGTGATTTACCTCTGAAGTCGACACCGCTTCTCGCCAAAGGGAAATGGGTCACAGTGCTAGCTTGTTTCAATATCACCCTGCCCTGGCCTCCGCCGCCACTGGCCTGTGTCTTTTGTCACTCGGATCTCTGCTTTTAGCAGGTCTCAAACAGTAATCCCTCTAATACCCCGCTACTTTTGATGAGGATTTTGAAAAAGTTTCTCAAGGTCGCATTGGATGTATTTCAAAGAACCTAGAGACAAAAGGAAACTGGAGCCAGTTGCCACCTCTCTCTCTCTCTCATTGGCATACGGTTACACCTCTTAGCGCACGGGCATATTCAAAGAGGGAAATAACTACACCCTGTGGGAACAATAAAACACAACTAATCACTCATAACGTAACACAGTCATTATTGTGTTTGTAAGGTGTCCGTGCATGGGAAGGAACGTTTGAGGAAAACACCTCCGGGGGTGACCTCATCGCGCCCGTCGCCCCCGTTTGTGCCAACGTCGGTTAGAGCAACAGCAACAAAAAAAAAAAGTAGTTTTAACAGTTATCGTGTTACAAGGTTGTTGTAGGGTCTCCTGCTCGTTAGCGAGTTTACAGACGTCCGAACTCTGGTGGAATTGTGAGTTTCTCCCAGGCACATTGATTTTGCTGTTTTAAATTTAAAGGGAGAAAAGGTCATCAAGGAGGAACGGACTCACTGCTTTGATTTACAAGGCCGAATAACCTTCCATCCAGCTGCCATTAAATCAGTCAACTTTTAATACCCTTCTCCAAGCAAAAGCCAAGTACTGTAGTTCAAATTGACTTATTTTCAAAGGGTTGTTCATAAATAGCTGAAGCAGAGAAGAAGGGTCACAAATATCTGCTGGCAGCCTGGTTTGAGAATGTTACCCTCTCTCTCTCTCACACACACACACAGACACACACACACACACACAGGGGGGGTGCAGGGTTGAGGAGGCCGTGGACACAGCAGGGCGCTGAGGATTAAAACAGATCAAAACAGAGTTAATAACTGCTAATGAGAGCCCGAGGCTCCCTGGGGACCCAATCCCGGTGCACCTTTTATTCTTTTACTCTAGTCCAAACACTCCTCTCTGCACACTCTTTTGTTTCACTGTCTCACCCAATCTCCACTCACATGTAGGGAGCTTTTCCCGTGTTAGAGAGGCAGCACAGGAGCACAGGCCAGTGTTTCTTCGAAGTTAAAAACCTTAAAAGTCAATATTTCTGCCATGAAAGCGTTCCTGTGGACCGCTGTTTAATGTGTTTCTCTTTTTCCTCTCTCTGCAGTGCCCATCTATGTGCCGTTCCTGATCGTGGGCTCTGTGTTTGTAGCCTTCATCCTGGTGGGTTCCGTGGTGGCAGTGTGCTGCTGCCGCTGCCTCCGGCCTAAACAGGAGCTGTCGACGGGTGGGGCGTCGGGGGGCGGCGCGGGCGGCGGGCGCCTCCTGGAGACCATCCCCATGATGTCCAGCGCGGGCACCTCCAGGGGCTCGTCCTCCCGCCAGTCCAGCACCGCCACCTCGTCCAGCTCCTCTGCCCCGCCCGCCGCCCCCCGCCAAGCCCCCGCCCCTCTCATGCGGGCGCAGGCGTCCTGCTGCCTGCCGCCCGACGCCAGCGTCTTCGTCAACATGCCCACCAACTTCTCGGTGCTTAACTGCCAGCAGGCCACTCAGATCATGCCCCATCAGGGACAGTTCCTGCACCCGCAGTACATCGGCTACGCCCACCCCATGGGCCCCGCCGCCCACGCGGCCTTCCTGGACCCCAGCCAGGGAGGTTACAGACCCCTGCAGTCCCCCTGTCCCCCTGCCACCGGGGGGTCCAGTGTCACCAGTGACCAGAAATACCCGCCGGTGACGGTGTGACGAGGGGCCCACTTTACGGACCACTCTTGCCACTTTGGAGGACTTAACTTGTGAAGTTTAACCTGTGCGGGCGGCGCCAGCGGACGCTGCCAGAGTGGAAAAAGAAAGTCAAGAGTCCGACTCGCATGGAGGACTCGTAAAGCTGTTACTGGCAGTGGAGCCTGCTCTGCTATTGTGTGGTGTGTCTGTTTAGTGTGTCATATGATCTCTTGGCAAGTTGGAGTGAGCTAAGCTCAGCCTACGATGGGGTAAGATGGATGCATAAACAACTGCATAGACTAAACTGCATACTGGTGGGTTACAAAGCCCAGATGGTTAATAACGCACGGCTCAGTGCGGCCTGCAGCTTAAATAGAGACGGTGCATGTGTTCGTGTTTGCATGTATGTATATGTGAGAGAGAGAGGAATAATGATTTGTTGATTTATATGTGCAAGAATGAGAGAGGACTGGGTGATTTATAGCAGTGAACTGTATGCAAAGTGGATAAAAAGAATTATGACCACACGCCGTGTTTATGCCATGTGCACATCTGCACTTGTGAATGATTGTGAATGGTTTATACAACACAGAATATGTTTGTTTGCATTTAAAGTATGAGGTAAAGAAGCGCGGGGAAAGACGTTTGTACTGTACATGTGTGAAGCTTGGAGCGACGTGGTCGTACGAGCGGCTGCGGGTTAAACCGCCTGTAATGAGGAATGCAGGTGGTGCGACGTGAAAAGCAGTCGCCATCTCCCTGTAGACCATTTAAACTCTAATGAAGTGAACACAGGACGCAGACCGACACTCAACCCTACTATATAACGCCCAGAAAGAAAAAAAACAAACACAAAAAACAAAAAAATATATATATACTGCACCCGCTGCCCTGAGCGGAAACACACTCAAACCCCCCAAAAATGAAAATATTCACGCAAGGCTGGCAGTTAATGTAGCCTACCTAAGAAGTGTGAGTGTGACAGAGGGGGGGAGAACCAGCCCTCTGAAGATTAGAGTTAATTATACAGAGAAAACTCTGCCAAATGCCCCTTCACGTCTCTCCTGTGAGAGAGGTGTGTGTATGTGTGTGTGTGCATTTAACACTCCCACAGTTCAGTGCATTAGCCGAGGGCATGGGCAGCTCCAGGGCGGCTTTGACTCACTATTTTCCACATAAGAAAGGCGCCGAAATGGCAGTTAATGGTTGTTAGTCTGAAGAAAAAAAAAAAAGAAGAAATGAGTGAGTGAATGAGAAATGATTTTTTTTTTAGCCATTCTGTGTACTTTTGTGCAGCTGGGTCTGTAACACGACTGGTAACTCAGTAACATGCAACTCCAGGAATGTGCTGCTCCACTGAGCGTGCAGCCCGAGATGTCCCATAGTGCTGAAACTGGTAACGTCTGTGTACCTCATCTGTGTCTGTAAGGTACGGTCGGCAGCTGTGTGTGTGACAAAATAAGAGCATCTGTAAAGTGGCGAATTCATTTAGGTCCAATGTTGATTTCTCCCTGTGAAATACAGTGATTCGGCGATGCAGGGGTGACATTTTTCATATAGATTTGAGAAAATAAACAAACTTTTAAAACAAAAAGCAGTTTTAAGACCTTGTACCTCTTTCTTGTCATATCCATACATGTTTTGTGATTTTAAAAGCATGGAGGTTTTTTTTTTTTTTTTGTTGCTGCTTCAGGTGAGTGATGTTTACATACACACACGCTTGGAGATGAGGGTTTTGTTCCCAAAAGACAAAGCTGTGCCGTAAATGGGTTTAAACACCGAAGTGCCTCGATTTCCTAATCCCCTTGAAACGCCCCAAAACCAAATGCACACACACTTAAGCTATTAGAAACACTTATTACACACACTCACAGACAGCTCTACCACCCACGGTGGACAGAACTAATACCTGTCACTTCACCCGGAACAATAAACCACAACAGTTGACAGTCTCAAACTACGATGACGTCTTTAAGCCTGCGGAGGTGCGGCGTTGGCAGGGTTTCTCCAGAAAAAAAAAAAAAAATCAGCTAATGTGGAAAGCGGAGCGGGCCGCCGGGGACGAGCGGGAGATACGCAAATGGCTCTCTGGCTCCAGCTCGCCCGATGGATTCTCCATACTGGAGCAGCTGTAGTCGGGTTTGGGCTGGGATGCGTCCAGGAAGGTGGGTGGGAAAGGGATCTCCAGTTGGACTCCAGTGTCCATGGATGGGGGGGGAATGGGGGTATTATCTACAAATGGTCTGCCTATAGAGAATCTCCTGGACTCAGAGGGGGAGCGTGGGAGAGAGATGATTCTGTTAACATATGAGACTATAAGCATCTCATGTGCAAATCATCCCTTTTGATCTTTTTACTACTCTATTTTCAGCACAAAACTCCCCCCCCAGTACTTTCACCGTTATTCATGAAATAGTGCATGATTTACAGTCAAAAGATGGAGACATTTGGTCAGGCCATGGATTGATTAGATTTAATGATTAGGACTTGGATAGACACCCCTCCCCCCCTCCCTCCCGCCCGCCCTCCATTCCCAACCCTTCAGTCTTGCATTCCTGAATCAGAGTGTCCTCAACACGAAACACGCAGACAATAGACTCTACATTCAGACAAATCCCAGAGCCAGAAAAACGCATGATGACCCACGAGTGTCTCGATCAAAATCCCTTCTGTTCGGGGCGCCCATTAGCACTAGTTCAAGTAAAATATTCCCTCTACGACATGTCTCCATAAATGAGTACAAAAACAGGCATTAATGAAAAAAGAAAAAAAATTATAAAAACACATACACATCAACTTTAATAAAAAAAAAGAAAAAGAAAAAGGAAACAGTCCAGTAGAGACAGAGTCCAACAGAAGTGAAGAAGGAAGCTCTAATGCCGGCCATGCTGCTGCTGCTGCTGCTGCTTCTTGACGATGCTGGACGGGCGGCATCAGGAATCACAGGAGAGGTCAGATTTAAAAACAAGGGAAAAAACTAAGTGGAATTTCCCGCTGCGGAGGTGAAGAGACGAGAAGGCTGAGAGATGGAGAGATAGGAATGAAGGAATGATGGAAAAGGGAGAGATAAGCGAGCGAAGGGAGAGGAAGTAACGGTGGGTGAGGAGGGGCTGCAGCGAGGCCTCGGTGCTGCGATGGGAGCGGGGCCTGTAGCTGGGGTGCGGGGCTCCGGCTGTCCCTGGTCTTGGTTTCCCTCCCTCCCTTTTTAAAAGGAATTCATCTGTGCCTGTGTGTGTGTGTGTTTATTTTGACGTCCCCTCCCCTCCGATGTCGGTGTGTGATGACAGACTAGCTAAATCCACCTCATGAGAGGGAACCATGGAAGCTGACGCACACACACACACATACACGCGGACCAACACACACATGCACACAAACACAGGAGCGCCAATGCGTGCAGACACACATGCACAGGCAAATACACATAGACGCACTGGGAATGCACACACACGTACGCAAACACACGTTAACACACACACACACGCACGTTACCATGAACCAAACCCAATCTGTGGGGTATATAGATATGAGAAGCAGTCTCTGAGTTTGGCTTGTCATGTCTGTGCGTGGATATGATTGCTCATGCCTGTGCAGCTCGTGTGAGTTTGAACAAAATGTTTTATTCCGTATAGTCGGCCTGCTCCCTCCTCTCCGCTCGTTCCTCCGTTCGCCAGCGACGGCCTCCACGCCGAAACGTGACCCGTCCCCCCGTCCAGGAGTGAGGTCACGGTTCCGGTTAAGGCCACAGCAGAGGTCGGTCACCCGGCGCGAGGGTGTTACATGAGTCTGTCTCCACTGTCACCTTGACAACCGTTGCTACAGTGAGCCGAAGCCTTGGTCAGGGGCGGGGCTAGAGGCTGGGGCGTTGTGGGCGGGTGGTGTCGTAGGAGCGCACTACCTGGGACTGGGACACCACGCCGTGCTCCTCCTGAGAGAAGGCATAACCATCTGCAGGGAGAGAAGAAGACAGATCAGATGATGAACCGGAAAATCGGAAATTTACTTTACTTTCAGATTTGTTGTGCTTTTACTTCCACCACAAAAACTACAGCCACAAAAATCCTCATAAAGATGAATCAAAGTCTCTGACAGAAAACAACAAATATTCATAAAGGTGGAGTTTATTATAGGATGTACATATTGCTCCATGAAGCAACAAAAAGAGAAAAATATATATAATAATTTCTTTCTGGTTCAAATCTCTCTGTGTGGTTTATCAGACTAAAACATATTTAGATTTTCAAGGTAATATGTATGAATGTGTGTTTTTAGGACAAATGTAATAGGAGAAAAATGAGAAAGAAACACAATCCTGTTTTCCACACAGAGGTAATTTTAGCAACCGGGAACGGTCAATGACATTTAAACACTAACAGCCCCATATTTTACACTTTCCTGTCTTAATAAAATATATTTGTTTTTTTAAGAACCAAAAATCACTAAATATAGTTTTACATCTCTTTACTCAAGCTTCACTCAGGAGCTGTTGAAAGAACAGTTGTTTTTGGTTGTGACATCGCATCTTTACAGAAGAATTGACAGCTTATTTTAAGATATAATTTCTGAATTCGAGCCATGTGCATTTCCCTTTGGATTGAGAGTTCTAAAATATAGGAAAGTATTTATATAACGCCAAGACCTTCTCATAATCAACATGAAATTAAAGTCTCACTTTCCAACCTTAAAATTATTGCCAGGAATCAACAGATTGTCAGTTCAGTGCTATCAGGAAATAACAGCATCAAAGTTTATATTGCAACAGGGCTTGGATAACGTTAAAATATGTACATATGTACAAATCGAGGGTTACTCACGTGACACGGTCTGCTGCACCGAGTTTGAGCGTCCTACGCTTGAAGGCGTTTTCCTAAAGACTCTTGTCAGCAGATGTGCCCGTTCGTTTAGACTGCGGAGAAAGGAAAACGAACAGTTACTCCACAGTGACGCCACATAAACACTCAGTTATAGATAATTAAAGAGAGACTCTTCACCACTTGCACTACTACACAGCAACATTACGAGCTACTGTGAAATATTTCCTACATCAGAATAAATATTCCTGAGGGGATTTTATCTTTCTTTCGGTTTTCAACTGCAACTGGCAGGAGGTTTGGCAACTTTTGAAGAAAGTCCTTCAGGTTTCAAGTGTTCTTGAGCAAAACACTGAAGCATACGACCAAAAGTCGGTTTCTCTTTCAGGGTTCAACACTTTTTAATTGGCCAACGAAATCTGAGCGACGTTATGACCCAAACGTTGGTAGGAGGTAGATTTGAATGTTTCTGACATTTAATTCAACCCAACAGTAAGTCATAAACTGGCCACAGGGTAACAGGACATCTACAGTAAACTATTCCTCACCCCCCTCCCACTCTCCACTCCTCTCTCCGCTCCTCTCTTCTCCCCCCTTCCGAGATGAAGACTGGATCCTCTGTTCTGAGACCACACGCCGTCACGGCTGCTCTCCTCCCGTGACCAAAAATAACTAGGGCCTTTCCAGATATTGCACACAAATGCACGCAAATGTACACATGTTTATTCAGTTCATACCGTCCCTCCAGTCTCATCACCATCATCACAGCTATTAAAGCCATAGGTGTTGGGTGTAAATGCGTTGCACTGTCAATTTTATTTGAAAGACTACTTATACTAGATTTACCTGCCAATGGAGCATTAACTAGGCGTTTCCTTCGTGCTTGCTCAGTGGTTCTGATATCATGATCAACAGAGAAGCTGTGGACTCCAGCCAGCCCTCCTCCATGCCAGAATTTTGCAGCAAGCAGTTAGGAAATTGTGAAATTACTGTATGTGACTATTGGGAATCTTTACTGAAGTGTTTGGCAAAAAAATGGAAAAATCGGGTGCTCCGAAATTTGCTCAAGGAGTCTTTGGCCAAGGAAAACGATGCCTGCTAGATAGATGAGTGAATCAAAGACTCCCACTGGAACTCTTTCTCCAAACAGAGCCGAGAATGCGCTGATCTGTCCATGTTTGAATCACCTTTTCAGAAACGCTTTGAATGCGTGATAGATGAGTGTTACACGTGTTTTTGCTATGATCATTTTAACTCCTGTAAAGCGTCTAGTGTCGGAAAAGTGCACTATAAATAAAATGTATTATTAGTATTAATATTTAATGGCGGCTGGATAAATAAATAAATGAAAGGTTGACGGATCAGTGCGACTCTCCCTTGCGGTGATGATTCTGACCTCCTCCTGGATTCAAATGGGCCCGAGGATGTGCTCCGTTTGAACTCTTCCCTCGAGACTCTCCTGTACGCTGCCTTTCCACCCCTTTCCCATGCCTACCCCTAGACCTCCCCAGGAACTACAAACACAGATGTGCTCTTTTCCATTTTGCTCCATTGCCTCTCTGCCCACCAATACTTTACTCCAAATGGAGAAGACTCAAGAATCCAGGGTTCTGTTTCCCTGGCTGCAAACGCAGGGTGAGTCCAGGACGGGGCCCTGCGTGGGGGCCAGGAGGAGTTACTCAGCCTTCTCTTTCCAATACTGAAAACATAACTCAGCCTTTTCTTCGGCTTCTTTCAAGAAACAAAGTGCTGCAAGAAAGTGGGTAACCGTCTCAAATCTATATTTTTTTAGGCATTATATTGTATAATACAATTCTTTATAATTCCTATAAGCAAGCAGTAGTGAACTAAATATGCTTTTATTAAAGTAAAAGTTTACTACCACAACACAAAAATCAGAATGGACCTTTTCAGTGGGTTAAATGCTTATATAAATTATGTTATCAGCTTATAACTACTGATGTATTCATGTGTACAAAGAATTTAAATGGAGGCTAATTTTATTTTACTTTATATATAGTTAAGCTGTCAAATAAATATGTAAAAAAAGGCCAGAGGATGTTTAAAGTAGCATAAAATACATATTTTACCTTAAAATCTTTCTGATGTACAATACAGAAACATGCTTAGTTATTTTCAACCACTGCAATCAAATGATCACGCCTCTACAATCCTAAGTTATATTTCTCACAAAACTAAATAATGCGATCAGTTCTAACACTAACACTAACTCTAGTGACACCACACACACACAAGGCTAAATCACAGCTACTGGAACCACAGTGAACACACCACTTTTCTGCAGCAGTTCAAATTGATCCATCTTTGAAGATTTCCAGAGATGGAGAAATGGAAAAACAAACGAATGGCCATAGGGAAAGAAAAATTGCATGTGAAAATGATGCAGAAAACAATAGGGAGGGTGTAATAAGGGGGGTAGCTCAGTTAGAAGGGAAGGTCACTCCAAATCAGCTTGCAGGTCATTTGAGGTCACAGTTCACACAGTCGTACAGGTCAAACCCGGTAGCTACCTCTGCACGCACGAGACAGCTCAGGCGCTATGGGACCTCAGCCTTGGCTTCGGCCCTGTGGATGTTGCCACCAGGGGAGTCAGACATGTCAATTTTCATACATACAGAAACATGTAATAATCAAAATGATTGTGGTTTGACTAACTGTAAATGTAGTGCTACTAGAATGAACCTTGTATGAAATCATCCTGTAACAAAGCAGCTTTACATTCGGTCTACAGTGCTGGACTGATGAGTAACAACTGATGAGTAACTGATGAGTAACAGTATAAGAAAAATAAATGCAATGGAGGTAAAAGAAAAACAAATTAAAACGGCATAATTTGATCATTGACACAAATAAAAACTGGCTGCAGATGGGATCCTATGCTATCCTTTTCTATAGTAAATTGAATTAGGGGTGGGACAAAATATCGATATTGCTATAGAGAAAGAGAGAGGGGGAGAGAGAAACTAAGTGGATTTCATACATTTTTGGGGTAATACATATTAAAGTAATAAAAATGGTGTTTTATTGTTATTTTATTATTTACTCATTTCATTATAATTCAGACCAAATAGGAAAAGCACTCATGTAAACAACAATACCCCTAACGTATTGCAAGTAATATATACATATACACACAGTATATAATTATTTTGGAGAGAGTGGAACCATGGATTCTGTGAAACTGACACTGCGATGCAATGAATGAATATATATATATATTTACCAACTTTTGAGGGGTATATTTTCTTCTTTAGTCACAGATTTTATGATGTATCGTAAATCAATTGTCTTCTCATAAATTGATTATCGCAGATTGTAATATCGTAATAGTATAGTATTGTGAGTCACCTGTGGTTCCCACCCACTACTGTATATACCTGCGGCCGCTGGCATCATGTAGTACGGCTGCTGCTGGGTCGACAGCTTGGGCCTCCAACTCCTGCACCTCCTCCAGAAGAGACTTCCTCACTGTGCGACGCGTGCTGCAAAAGCAGAAATAAACTCATCAGATGCACAAAGGAAAGTTTGACGGTTTTAGCTCGCGGACACATGTGATTCATAATATAAAAAGCGCGTAAGTGTTGACACAGACTCAATATGGGTTATGTAAACGCTTTGGTTCAGTTAAATAGTCTCTGTATGGATTTCCCATGTATTTATGTTAAATGAGTTCTACTCACGCGGTCCAAGCGAAGTCTTTGAGTAAACACGCAGTAGGTACCAGGACCAGGCCCAACCAGAAGTGCCAGCACTGCATCACACTGCCAGCCTGCAATGACAACACACAGGCTCCATTTATTTTGCCCGTATATTACTTCAAATTGAGTATTAAGTCATTTTTCTCTGCAGCAAGCAGCACAGAGGAACACATGTGGTGAAGGCAGAGGGAAACTTGAGATGAGGCACATTGAAAGACGTACACAGCATAAGGAATCAGAGTTGGCCAAAGCTGAAAATCCCTAATGTTAGCCAAACATATTTAAACAGCTTGCTCACACCCTGTATCTACACCGCAAACTGGATTTAACACAGTATTCCCATAACTGAAACAGAATCTGCCTGTGATACTAAAAGATAAAAATGCTAGAGACTGACCATAGATCCCCCCTACCTGTCTCAGCCACAGCCTGGCTCACTGACCTATGACCTCATCCTCAGTGAGTCTCCGGGGATTAATCATGCATCCAACCACCGCCTGTCTGCCTGTCTGTCTTGCCTTTTACTCCCACATATCTCCTTCTCCTGTGGCTCCGTCCAATCTCGCTCTTTCACAACTTCCTCTCATTATGTGGCTGTATCTCCTGTTTCTTGTCCTCGCCTGTTACTGCAAATCCCTCCGTTTCTGCCTTTTATTACCCCTACATCTCTTCTCCACTTATCTTGTGGTGTTTCACAAGGCTGAGGTTTAAGTCTCTAGGCGTGAACGTTTAAGTTTGCACACACTTCATGCACCGTGACGTCCCTAAGTTCAACTTTATTGCCTGTATCATGCATTTCCTGTGTCCGGGATCCAGAGATGTAGAGACAATTTGGTTCCCAGAGGGAGAGGCAACAATGAAAATTAATCGGAAAACCATTAGGAAACATCCTCTGCGGCAGCTGGAATCACAACCAAAAGTACAGACACTCCAACTGGACTCATACATCCACCACGTCTGTCTTTCAGTGACAAACACACGGTTCATGTGTTTACAGTGGACACACAGTTTGTCACATGGCCCGTTTTACAGCGTGTTGGATGGAGGCATGCTAAATGATTTTCTCTGCTTTGTTACAGCTAGTCTGCTGGTCTCCAACGCTCCGCTATCAACGCAAATCCCACATAGCTGGGCACACACAGTGCATTCATTTCACAAAAACGTCTACACACGCGGTTATTCTGAGCAAGAATCTACAGCTCTTTTCCATCCGCTGTCCCCCATGGACAGATGGAAATATAGATAGCGGGAGCAGGGGAAATAAGAGAGGTAATAGGGTAGTTAGAGGGGGGGGGGGAGTGATGGTGAGATGGGGAGGGGGTGCCGGTTGAGTGTCTCTGGCCATTCCTCAGTTAGACTGAGCAGCTGCAGAGATATTTGACCGCATTCCTGATTTCTGACACAAATTGAATTAATGGGCTGAGGGGAGTCGAGACAGCCCTGTTCCCTTCCCCTCCTGGGACTCTCTACCACTCAGTGGGGCACCTCACCTCAACCCCCCCCCCACCCTTTATCCCTAAACTCTAAAAATGAGTCTCTGAATCAAGGGGTCCCCCCCACACGTACGCTCTCCTTGTCTCGCCAGACCCTCATCACCACCGGCAGCAGCCCACCCTCTTAGGTCAACACCTCCACAGAGAGCAGCAAATGACCGGGGCTCGGGTGACATGCAGCAGGTGCGGGGAGCCTGGTGAGAGGGGCTTTCGGGGCATAAATCTCCCCCCAGGGCTCCAGCAGTGCCGACCGGGAACACCCAAGAGGTGAGTCTCATAGGCGCCGTGAGCCAAGAACCAAGAAAAGAGATGTAGCAGGAAGGGCTATTTTGACCCCCTTTTACTCAATGTTACTGATCGACTGACACATATTCACAGAGAGGTGACTTGCCTGGCCCAACATGTCAGGGGCAATGGGGATGGAGGGCCAGATGGCAGAGTAGACCGCGAAGAAGACCATCCAGAGAATCATGCTTCCCCATACTGCCAGGTGGGAAAACTACAACATGAAAGAAGGAGGAGGAAGAGGAGGGTGAAGATAAAGTAGAGAGCCACAGAGAGGGAGTTCAGGAGAAGATGGAGATAAAGAGAGACAAAAAAAGAGAGGCAGAGGGAGGTCAAATAGTTTACATACAGCTCATCCGAATATAGACAACCTTTCCCTCCCTTCTTCCTCTGTCTTCGTCCCTCTCTCTGTGATCTGCTGTAAGGAGACACGGTGTGAATTCCAGTGGGACCCCGCTTCATTACTGCCAGGCTGTTGTGTGGACAGCTGAACGGACAAAGGTGTCAGCGCCCTTCTGTCCATCCCGCCAATCCATCTCTCTTTCTTTCCAGGAGTAGCCAAAAATCATGACGCCATCACTGTCTGAAGCTACTGTTGTCTTAAACTCGACATCCACCGCTGCTCATGTTGTCCCAGTTGAAACTAAATGCTTGCTCAGAATCTCGGTTTTGTTTATTTATTCTTTGGTCGGATATTTACTGCAAAGTTCACAAACAGCTGTTCAAGTTTTCCCTGCAAACATGCTGCAGTCATAATATTAGGAATTCTTTGTCTTATCTGTTGTCTGGCAGATGGTGGTGGTAAACAGCAGGATTGTCATACATGATAACACTACTAGTGTGAGGGAGGATCCGTTGCTCTTACCCCCGCTGGCTATGGATAGTCTGGAACATTTCTCCCATCAATTCGCAATAACTGTAACTTTGTGCAGTCTGTATTACTGTTATTATTGTTTATATTTCTATCTGGAATCCGATGTAGCAGCCATGGCCAGTTTAAGACATATGTTGTGGCTGTAATACCTTTTTGGAGACGTGAGGGTAAGTACCACATGCTGCACAAATCTCCTTTTAAAAAGGTAAGCATGTTGTTTTTATTAAATTCTCAGTGGTAACAATGTCAATATACTGAATAAGCTACCATGACATTATGCTGCCTGCATTCTTGACTATATTATGTATATGGAATGTCAATAACCTGTAAACATAACAACAAAATGAGTGCTGTCATTTGCTAACTTTTACGATTAATTCAAAATCATTAACATGTAAGACAAAATTAATGTAATTAATGCATTACTGTCTTTTAGATATTTTAGCAGACTCAGTTTTAAAGCTAAATAGTAAATACATATAGATATTTGTGTTAATTCTACATTATTGCCATGATTTTATTTTTAAATATCCATTATTACAAGCTTCACTCTTAAGAACAACGAAAAATGATTGTAGTAATGATTGAAGTATTTCTGATGACTTCCCAATCTAACGTAATCATTCCCCCATTTCTGTATTTACTCTTCTATCTATTCTTCTTCTAATCTCACCGTTTATTGACCTGTTCTCCTCCTTTGGCTGAGCAGTACTGATGTCCATTCATTCTTTTAAACTTTCATTCACTCACTCCACATTTTCACACTCATTTGTCAGTGGATATGTTTGAAATATTGAAAGGAGCTATGGAAAAAGAAATCCAGCCACAAGTGGACCGGTTGGACGAAGAGGTGCAAGCGACTGCAGTTTGAGAAAACCTCAAAACCTTCGCCACGAGATCAAGGTACACCGCATCTTTTCGCATGACTTCCCTGACTATGAAGCATTTAGACCCGGTTATGTGAAAAGCTCACAGCGTGAGGCCCCCCCTCCCCTCCTCTTTATTTATCAATGGTTGGGTTAAAATGCAGCACATGTGGTGTGAAGTAGTAGCGCATGTTAATGTTCCTACCCTGGTCCAGGCGGTGGTCTCCATCCCAGCTTTCAGACATACTGTAACAACCACATACTGCAAACACAGGGGAGCGGGCGGCAAATAAAAAAGAAAAGAAAAAAAAGGAGAAACAGGATTAGTTCCCTGGCCACTGTGGAGATAATAAACATTAATGTTATATAGTTAACTCAGCAGTCTGCTAGAATACTCAGGACCCCCACAGTCCCCTGTTGTCTACACACTCACATAACACAACAAATAAACAACACTGACGTTCTCCTGAGACTGTGGGGAGTAAAATGATAGCGAGAGTGTGAGCTGAAGAAGTGAATGGAGAGAAAAGATGGATGAGTGTAGGGAGGAGACAGCCTGGCTAGACGAGACTAGATTGACTGGAGACCCTCGGTAGCTCAGAGGAAGCAACACAGCACTGGTGTGTACACAAATACTGTGCATATTTGAAAAAACACACACACACAACGCATGCCAAAAGACACAGAAATAAAAAGAACACACACACATAGAAAATATAAGTAATGCTTACTGTGTAGACCATATTTCCAACAAATAGGTAGTCATTTCCTTGACCGTTACTAAAGGGAGAGTCTGTGGAGAGCACACACAAACACACGGATGCCTCATGACAAAGTCTTAACCACCAGAATTAGCTGAATGTGGAGTTACTCAGGCAAGTCGCTCACCATGCTCTAACATTTTCAGCGGAAACCAAAAGAGGATAATTGAGTGAATCAGTGCGTTGATACAGTGGCCCCAAAACACCTGAAAAAAAAGGAGGAGAGCGGCAGAGAGAAAAGAGTGGAAACAAGTCAGTGCAAACTAAAGCCAAAACACACATATATGCCCCCGCACTCATAAAAACATACAAAAACAGTAATTCCTCACAGTAGCACACAACTTTTACTGTGTTCTTGCCATCAAAAGTGCCCTCCTGTACACACACTCGCACACATACAGTAGGTTGGGTTGCTGCTGTACCCTGTAAAATGAAAGACTTCCTTATTCTGGCCCTATGAATCTCATTAGGGTTGCCATGGAAATATCCAAGTCTCCATGCCATTCTTGTTTACTTGCTGGCACACCAAACAAACACCAGGCATCACTCATCAATCCGACAAGACATTACAAGTCAAATGCAGAGCGAATAAAGGACAGATTAAGCTTTAATTTTAGATGCAGCATGTGTGTGTGTGTACCTTTGTGTTGAAGCCCTCAGCATTCTGGGTGATTCGGTAGAGCTGCGGGAAGCGGAGCATGTTCTGCTGGCTGCATGGCCGGTCGAATATTCCCAGAGTGAATGGAGGCAGTGCCGTAAATATCTGGATATCACACACAGACACAAGTAAAGGCTAATAAGTAAACACTGACAAAGCTGGACAATCAGTTCACATAAAAATGAACTGCTCTTAAAGGAATTTCATAGAATTTTAAAAAACGGGGAGTCTGAACACAGAGAAATGCAGAGAGAGTAGATTGGTGGCAAGAAGATAAAATAAGAGTGAGATTCATTGAGAAATAAGCAGAGAGCGGGAGGCTTCATCACTTCACATCCAGCAGAACAGGGAGAGAGAGGGTGGAGAAATGGAAAAAAAAGAGTGAGCCAGTTCGAGAGGGAACGAGGGCGGATACTCACCACATTGTAGAGGCCTATACACCAGCGCTCAAAAAGGATCTGGCCAGAGAACCCGTTCACAAAGGCAAACCAGAGCTGGGACACAAAGAGAGGGATGAGAGGGGATGAGAGGAACAATAGTGATGGGTAAAACTGCCTTAGGGAGGCACTGATGGTGGAAGCAGCAGGGAGAGATGGCCAAATTGTTGCCGGTGTTCACAATTGATGAGGCCACATACCTTAAATGAACTTAAACCAAAACATCCTGAACTTTACTATTCACGCATTTTCAAATATATGAATGAACTAAAAACAGTTCATATTTTTAATCAAATATTATGTGGTCATAGGTTCCAGAGAACATAATATATCAGTGAAAGATAGGAGGCAGAAAAGAGTTCATTTATCTACTGTAATTATTCCAAAACATATACTGAATTTTCACATATAGAATGTGCCTGTAGAGTCTTTACACTTCCTGTAGCTCCATTGTGCCTGTTGGCCCTCAGGATGCATTCCAAACTCAGGTTGTGGCTGGTGCTGAAACCACTTTCAGACTCTATAGAAGTTAATTTACCGAAACATTTGTCTAAATGTGACTGTGGCCCAGGGTAAACTTCCACTATCACCCCGCCTCACCACACACACACACACACACGCGGCAGAGACACAATCTGATCTGAAGGCAGATAGAGAACATGTTTGGGGCCAGTAGTGGGTGTTGTAGCATTCCTGATGCATACATTGGAGCAAACAGCCATGGGGTGAGGTCAGATACACAAAAAACACACAAACATCCATCCCCCTTATTCTGTCTCCACTAAGTGGACAGAGACAGTCTCTAACCTTTGACCTACAGCGCTCTGGAGGGAGCCAATCATGTGAGATAATCATGTACACACAAACACACACTCACACACATACACTCGTGGGGGTGTGAGCAGGACAGTAGGCTACAGGCAGTGGCTCCCATGAGGACCTGCACCTGCTGGCATCCTTAATGTGAGACTGAGGGGGGGAGCACAGCTGACAAATGCCCCTCATAGCAGGCAGGGCTGCAGTGCGGCCCCTCATTACACACACACGCACACACACACACAAAGCTGTCGACCCTTGGAGCCAAGGTCTCGTCACTGCTGATCTAAACACACGTTTTTTTCTGTGTGTGCGTGTGTCTGTCTGTGCAATAGAGACGGAAAGCAGACACCAGAATGGCACCTCGTCCATCACTGTCAGCCATGTCGACAAACAGCTGCAAGATGTCTCTGTTAATGTAACTGTGTGTGTGTGCGTGCGTGTGTGTAAAAAAGAGATGGTGCAGCTCTTACCTCTATAATGTAAAGGACCACATTCTTATAGAAACAGTAGAGGATGCACTTGGTGACACGGTTGTAGCTCCACGCCCCATGGACCAATAGCAGCTTCTCCAGGTATGAGAACTAACAATCAGAAACAGGAGAAGGAGTCAGAGAAACATTCATATAATCAGATTAAAAAAAGAGAGAGCAAGGATATCAAGAATGCAAGATGCATTCCCAGGGGCTAAAAGATAAACAAGTCAAACAGTGAAAAGTGACTATATGTGTGAGACAGAAAAGACAAGACTCAGTACTTAGGAGATTCCTTTGAGTTTTGATTTTCTTCTTCTGGTTGAAATGAAACAATTTGTTTTGTCTATTAAAACTCACAGTGTAGTGGAACATGTCTCATTGCCATAGTGACATTTTCAAATTGCTTGGTTTGTGCAACAGTGCAACAGAATCTCAACATATTTAATTTACTGTTATTACATAAAACAGAGGAAAGCTGCAATTTCGAAAATTTCCTGGTATAAAATGAGCATTTATTCAGTAGTTTGTATAAAACTGCCTCTGGGAAATGAACAAAATCAAAACAGAAAAGGGCAATTTTGCAAATGTGTATTTGCTCACAGTCTTTTTTCCCCCCATTCCAAACAAAAAAAAAAAAAGGATTTGCTAAAAGCCGTTTGTATTGATAACACGATACTTGAGAGACCCCTCTAAGTAAATTCTCCTTTTAGCTGTCCCCCTCCAGGGAGGTCAAAGATCAGGAGCAACTGAACAGTTTGGATTCAGTGTCTTGCCTTAAGACACATAATAGCAGGGTGGATAACCAAACTGGTATGCATTATCTACTTATGCATCTAAAGCCTGTAACATATCAGTAAGAGAGTAACCATGCATATGAAAGAATGTGTTCCGTCTCACAATTCTGTCTGCAGCCCACCTGTGCTATGGAGTAGTCGGAGGAGTTGGTGGCCTGCATGCCCTCGTTGCCGCTGATTCCCACCCCGACGTGTGCCGTCTGGATCATGCCCACGTCGTTCGCGCCATCGCCTATCGCCAGCGTGATGGCTTTCACGTGTTTCTTCACCATATCCACGATCTCAGACTTCTGCAGCGGAGACACGCTGTAGGAACAGGAGAGACAGATAGAGATTGCCTGGTTGATATTAAAGTGCATACAGCTGTCCGTGCTTGTGGAAAATTAGAGGTGGAGAAGAGGCGAGGATAAAAGAGTACCCTGAGAGAGAAAGAAATGTATTTGGAGACAGAAGAAAGACAAAGTAAAGCCTGGGAACAAACAGAAGAGTCAGAAAGAGTTGAAAGGGAAAAATAAAGCGATAATGCAGAGCTGGCAGCGAAACACACACGCACACACACACACACACACACACACTGCAGGTCTCTGTTTACTGCTCTTCACTAGGTATTAGGAAACAATGATTCACTGTTCTGCTAATAAGACTCTGGGTAGCTCATGTTTTGAGTTGTGTTTATATATGTGTGTGTTCGTGCATGTCTGCATACATCTGAGTTTTCATTTCTGTGTGCATGTGTGTGTGTGTGCACGTGTGTGTGTTTGGTGAGCTTCCAGTGGTACTCCACCCTCTTGACCTGTATTACTGATCCTCTCCCTATAACCGGTTCTGTCTCTTCACTGACAATGCAGGACCCAGGGAGGCTCCATTACAGATGCTTCCCCCGGGGTCACGGCGTTGGCTGAACTACTATAGATATTTTCTTTATTTTATGGGAACATGTGTTGCATCTGTGAGCAAATGAGACCAAAAGGACAAGAGGCCTGGCAGCCTCTATCCTCACACACTGGGGTTTTGTTTGTGAGTTTTTCCATAAATCCTTAACTTCTGCCGTCATTTGCAATGGAGAGAAACTGAAGAAGCTTCAAATTAGTGCGGGCTGAGGTTTCACCATTTTCAGTTTGAAAGGCAATTCTTGACAATCTCACTACGGGAGCTTTCAATCAGATATCACAGTCTTTTTCAGCAGGAGGAGTTGTTTGAATTTTTGTCAGGACATGTTATGGGAGTTCTCAACCATATTGACTTGAAAGTTGAAATTGACAGTCAGTCTCATCTCATCAAAAAATCCATTTAGAAGCTATTCTGGATATTTCAGTTGTAACACTTTTTCATTTTGTGTTTCTATTTTTCCTCAGCCACCGGCATTCATACATTTACCTGTAAATAAATTTTATCTTCAGATAGTAGTTAATTTTAGAACGATATCAGGGACTAACCAAGCTTGATTAATTACATGAGAGACTGTGAGACTGGGTTTGAATTTGTCTTCATTTCTTTTGTGTTTTCAAAACATGCTTTGTATGAGGAGGCGTTCCTACTGCCTGTCTTTCACAAGCACGCAGCTTAAAATGAGTCTTGTACTTACTACCTGCAACCTGTAGCTTGAAAGCAAATATGTCTATAAAAGAGGAGACATGGGAGAAAGCTAATACTGGTACTTGGGTTAAACTTGTACAACAAAGAGAGTTATATTTCCCAGAGTATGGGACTGATGTGCAGTATGAGTGATATGACGACGATTAGTGGCAGGTGTTGTGGTTACAATTTACAGGATATTAAGTTTGGCTTTTACATTAAATTCATACAATTGAACATTATTAGGAGGTAAAGTAGTGAGTACAGGGAAAGGGAGGGGGATTTTTTTCTTCTTCAAAGTCAGATTCTGCAGCTTTAACATTTAACTATCAGGTAGCAGAAAGTAGATATTCAACAATGTGCTGCTTGACTACTAGTTACTTAAGAGATTAACCAAGTCCCAATATTAAATATTTAGATTACATTTGCCTGATTATAATAATTACCTGTGCCTCAATGATGTATTAGGTGATAATAATTGGAGTATCAACACTGGAATATCCGTTTTACTTAAGTGCAGCAATACTTCAAACAGTTCCTGGAAAGAGGAGGAATCACTTTCACAATGACTGCTATATATATATGTTATTACAGCATTGCTTTTGAAATGTATCAGCATGTCTTTCAAAGTTTTGATGGTAATATAATAAAATCAAATGCAGCTGCAGGAGCATCACATGTATGCAGAATGCAATATCATGCTTTTGCTAAAGATATGATGAAACAAAATCACGAGCAGATGTATAACCCTTTCATACACACACAAACACACACACACACACACATCCGGCTGGAAACCTGAGAAGATAATCTATCTTCTTTGAATATGGAGATAGACAGATAGAAACCTTATTGATCCAGAGGGAAATGATGTCCGGGTCAAGTTGAAATCACTGAGCTGGGTGGTCTGCTTAGTATTCATATACTAATTTACACACATGCGCCCACACTCACCTCCCGCCCCACACTACACACCGCACACCACGGGATATTTCCAGGGGAAAACCTCAGAGAGAGTCTTGGCCTCTGTAGTTGTCGCTGAAGGATGGGATCAACCTCTACTCTTTGTTTTTCCTGTTTCTGTGTGTGTGTGTCTGTGTGTGTGTGTGTGTCTCAGCCTCTGACCACAAATCTCTCTTTATCTCTCTCTCTCTCTGTCTCGCTCTACCTTTCCTCTAAACACTGCTAACAGTGTCTGGGATTGTGTAAAGCGGCGTTGGGGAGATGAAAGGCTCCCAGTGCTCTTCACGGTGGAACTCAGCAGAAAATAAGCAACCGCTAAGTCCTCCTATAAACAAACGTGCAGTGAAGTCGGGAACCCATGCGTGCGGGTGCTCCTGAGACACGCACACAATCACACGCACACATTCCCAAACTGTGAACCCTCACACGCACAACCTAGGTGAGACATTATCTCACCAACACCTCTGTACTTTAAAGTCAAAGCTGATAGCTCATGCACAAGCACCTTAGTTATGATACTGTGGCAAGGGTGCAAATACACTCACAACAGGGATCACTGACATTAGACAGTATCAATAAGATAGGAAAACATTTAATTCTCCCATTTATTTGTACTTTTATATACTGGATCACCTCATCAAACCTTATAGTAATTCAAATGAAACAGTCGGAGCATGAGTGGCTCAGTTGAAGGAACTGGTCCAATCACATCAATATAAACTTTCAGGAAACATTGATTTGTGTTAAGGGGCTATAAGCCTTAAAGGATGGGAACAGACTGAGTTTCAGTGCCGATAAAGGAGGGGAGGAAGAAAGGAGGGCTGGAGAGAGAGAGAGAGAGAGAGAGAGAGAGAAAGGGGTGTATAGAAAGAGGGATGGAGTGACGGATAGAGTAAAGGAAGCTGGAGGCTGTTTGCAAGGCCTCGGAGACCTGAGTCCGGATATGGCCTGGATATGCAAGGGAGAGTCAATTACTTCCCTCTTGCAGGCGCGCACACACACACACACACACACAAGCACACAGACACACGGACAAAAGATGAGTGGAAACTCTTTTGTTAAACATCACAGATGGTGCAGAGTGGAACATGACCAAAAAAGGGAACCTGCAATAAACAATCTATGAAGAGAGTGCACTTTGTGTGAATGGAAAGGGTAATGGCAACACTCCTTGGGGGTGTGTGTGTGTGTGGTGCCCATTCCAGGGGTACCTGCAGTATGTGAGTCATGACTGACATTTCCATGCAGCCCAGTATTACATTACCCCTGCTGTGCATTGCAACAGGCTTTTATCATCCTCATTCATTTGTTGACCGTAGGCAACTGACAACCTTCACACACACACACACACACGCCAGGTATTCAGCCCTGCACATACAAAGGCACGCAATCTCTATACCATGCACATAAGAGAGTGAGAATTACTGTAAACTGTGAAGAAAGAAATTGATGGACCTTTTTTTGTGTTTGTGTGAATTTTATTTTTAAGAGATGCCTCCAGTGTTTGACTTACTTACTTTAACTTTACTAAAGAGGCTTGATTTGCGGATGTAAATCTCAATGACATTCACATTGGAGGTGATGTGTGATTTGTTGAGAGTACTTTGTGAATATAGACAATGATTTAGAGAAAAAAAAATAAACACTTATTTTAAAATACTAACAAACATTAAAACAACATTTTCATATTATGCTTTGTGAATTCAAAGTTGTATTACTTTCTAATAAATGCAAAAAAATTCCCCCAAAAATATTATTAAACTTTTTTGTGTGTGCATGTTTCATGGATGTGTGGATGTGTGTTTTCCCTACCGACAGCAGATGACAGCCTTGCAGGATAACGCCAAGTCAAGGAAGGCCTGGCGTAGATCGAAGGACAGGGCGTATTTCAGTGTCTGGCCATCAATGATCAGTGCCAGCTCATTTTCTTTCCTCAGAGAGTCGCCCAGGGCAGTACAGTGAGCAGTCAGCGTGGCACGTGTAGCCTGCAAGGAGAAAGACACATACACATTTTTAACTTTTTCTTTTTCTTAAATTGAACATACTCAACAGGGCAGGATTTTACCAACAATCCGAAATCTGCAGCATTTCGTCTTCAGGACAGTAACGTACAAACAAACACATCAGTATGTATGTATAAGGAATCCCTGTTGGCTAACCTCTAACCCTGAACCTCACCACTAAGTGCCAACAATCTTAAATCCAAATCTGCACCTAACCAGTCATAAATCTAGATCGCACGTTGAAAACAACCCATTTTCTTATGTGGTCTGGCAGCAGCCCTTTCCAAGTGCCCGCGTTTTCAGGTTTGCCATTTTTGTGGGGATATTGTGGCCTCACAAAGTGGTGAAAATACAAATTGTACACATCAAAACACACACAAATTTGTTGAAAGGTCAAAACCTCCGTCAGAAAAATGCCAGACATATGTTTCTGGTTGCACAAGATGCTTTCATCTCGGGAGAAGAATTCACATGTCTGTGTACTCTAAGCAATTAAGAATGCCAATATAAAATTCACAGTTGTTCTAGACACATTATCACAACATGCTGATGCTACAAGCTCCAGATGGCATGCTGAATCATGGAATCATATCTTTAAATCACATATTTTACTCACAAGGCACCAACACACCACAGTGGATGAAAAAGGGTAAAAGAAAGAAAGGAAATAAGGAGCAAAGACTAATACATCATGTCTTTGGATTGTACATCTTACGTGTGTGGCATTATGTAAGCGTGTGTGTGTGTGTGTGTGCGTATGCCAGCTCGCCCGCAGGGCAGTAGTTTGGGACAGTTTTGATGGAGCTCTTGATAATAGAGGAACAAGGATTAATAGAGAAAATAAACACCCTACAGAGATGTAATGAATTCCATGTGGAGGAGCTGACACGCTACTGGTTACCAGTCAGGCCCGCCCACACACACACACACACACACACACACACACACACACACACACACACACACACACACACACACACACACACACACACACACACACACACACACACACACACACACACACACACACACACACACACACACACACACACACACAAACATACACACACCTGAATTCTTTATTCGCATCAATTCAAATTAGGATTTACGTGGGATCCCAATGTTATAGTAAAACAATATGAATCTGTACTGTATAGAACGTTAAATACAATGTAAGTTACCCAACAGTTATTTGGCTGCTCCCTTAGTTAAAGAAATATCACCATGTCACAATAGTGATAACTAGGGGTGAAAGTTATTACAGTAGGCCCTACCTCTGCTCAATAGTTTCACATTATTTTCCTAGGAGTACAACATATTTTAACCGCAGTTCCTTTCCCTTAAGGAGATCACCAGATCATCCTGGTTATAAGCCTATTAAATTCACTCCAACAGGGCGACCAGGTGGCCTAGTGGTTAAAACGCATATCATAAAACCACAATGTTCCCAGTATGTTTCCAGCGGGGACCAAGTCGTATCTCATCGTCTCTCTCCATATTTCTAATCTGTATATATGCTGTCAACTTGGCAAAATTACCAAAAGAAGTCTGTCCAACATTAAATAGATGGAAGAGGGATGTTTTATCCATCAAGTGATGTACAACAGTGTAGCATGCAGCTCCCCGACTTTCTCTCTAAGGATGACGGTTCTGTGAATTGTGGTGGAATTCGGCTTAAGCAGATAAACGATGAGAACTAGCACAAACTGCAATACCCCATAACAGGAATTGCTTGTGGAAACCAAAGCAATACAACTAAACACATAGCAATTAGCTGGACAGGACCAAAATGTCCAGACGCAAAAAGTGCCAGTTTGCCAGTTTGGCGCCATTTGTATATCTGTACAGTCTTTCACAGCGGGGGACACTGGCAGCCGTCAGACCTGAGAGTCCAGTGACCTGCAGAGAGATGACCCCTCTGTCAAATAATCTGCACTCGCAAGAGACAACACACTCTTATATACACACACACACGTGCAACACAGTCATACGAACAATGCGGTCTCTCATTTTCTTGCCAAACAGCGATGTACACATGTGTTCTCTCCACACACATACACACACGCAACTGTCCCTCCTCTTTCCCGAAAATTCCCTGCTCTTTGTTTTCTCAGCCTGAGGCTGTGTGTTTTTCTTTGTATGCCGGAATTCCTGTTTGCACTCACCTTTTCCCCCCCAAACATGGGAAAGGAAAACAAAAACATAATGAAAGGATTAAAGGAGATTACAGGTTGTCAGGGTTCCGAAACGCAAAGTGAGTATGTGTGCGTAGCGCATGTGTTTTTATAGAGGGGCAAAACCACATGTATGCATGTATGAGTGTTAGCATGTGCACAGGGGTTGTGTGTGTTTACATGCATGTGTGAGAGATGAGAATATGCGAGCAGCGTGTCCTCCTCTCATCACAGAGCAATGGATGAAAAAAAAATCCTCAGCAGCATAATGCAAAGTAAACAACGTGGAAGTGAAAAATGATTGTATAAAAAACACATGACAGATATTTGGGAAGGGTGTTGATGCTTGAAGCATTGCACAACTTTCGGCATCGGCTTTGGTTCTGTGAAGCCCTTCCCGCCATGATATGACGACTGATTTTAATTCATTACGAAATGTAATAATAATAATAATGTCTCAGTCTCTAGTCGTTTCTGATATTTACCATAGCACGAGCCCGTGTAACTTTCAGGTCATGGCAGGCAGGCAAAGATAGAGAAGGTCACACACGTAGGTCAATCCCCAAATGAATGCAAACAGTTCACCGGCCTACATCAATGTGACTTGTCACAGCAGGTCCTAGTGCCGGCTAAGATAACCCGGGATAATAACCAGCCTAAGTCTGCAGGGATCTATAGAAGATTAAAAAAGGTAACTTGGGTACAAACACTAGTTAGCACTTAAAGCAGTCGCTCACTAAAGAGCAGCAAGTCCAGACCTAACTGTATCCTTTTAACAAAAGAATGCTGTCTTAACATGAAAAGAAACAGCTCACAAAAGAGTCCAGCATGATCTGTTAACACTTTCTCAAAGAGAACAAACAGGAGACCAAAGAAAAATGCATTACTATGTAATTTTCCTCTTTCTCACGCTAAATTACCGCTTTCTTTGGAGACCTCGGGAGGAAATAAATTGCTTAGTTCTTTGATTACAACAGTTGCAATATGACAGATCTCATTAGTAGGCATTTTTATGTTCCAAACTAAATGTTTATTTTTCATAAGCATCCGAGCTCGACCCACACACACACACACACACACACACTTTGTAAACCATGTTCGCAGGCCCTTCTGTACGGAATTTTATCAGGTTTATATTTGGATCACAAAACAGGCAGGGTATGGGGGTGGTTTGAGATATCGCAGGCCTTCTGTCATTGCATACTTGCAGTGAGGACAGGGTAAGCAAAAGGTTTGATCTTTTCCAGGCCACCCCCATCTTGATTCAGAAAGAGCACTCATTGGTTAGACCCATTCCAAAAAAAAAAAGTTGTACATACTGTAGGAAGACTATTAAACACACAAAAAAGTGCCAAGTAAGATGAATGATGGATGAGAAAAGGCAAAGGACGACAAAAGACAAGGGGTGTGAACTAAATGGGGGATGAAAGACTGGAAGAGAGTATAGCTGCTGAGTAAAAAGAAGGTGGAAAAAGACATGCTCATATCCGAAGTGCACATTTTGTCACCAGTGAGTTTTAATATACCATTTAATTATCCAACTGTGCATCTGTGCAAACACCCACATCCTCTGCTGTCTGAGCCAGGAACTCACACACGCACATACACGCAAAAAAAAAGAAAAAAAAAAAAATCACAGCTGTACATGTGGACTTAAACAGCGGGAGACCTGAAGTACAGAAAACATAAGTTGTGAATTCTAGAAAAACATTTCCTAGTAAATGTGTGGATGTGTTTGTGTATGTTTGTGTGTGTGTGAATGTGCATGAAGATGATTAATGAGCAGAAGAAAGATGTTGTTTGTCTAAGAGTTGTACTGCGGGCAGCATGACAGGGAGAGACGGATTGTGGGAAAGTTGGTGATGAAATGTACAGTATATTCAGAACTATCAAGTTGATCAGGGTGACCGTGTGCCACTGCATCTAATGTAAACAGAGGGTGTGTGTGTGTGTGTGTGTGTCAGAGACAGGAATAAGGGGAATTTGACTTTAAATGTATATGCTTGCACGAGCATCTTTCAGTACTGACTAAACAGATGGAGGCAGGGCAAAGATTTGTGTCAGTCTGTGTGTGGCATGTGATCCGAAGGTGACAGATGGCGCTTGTCACAACTTCGGCAGTCGCAAACCGTTTACCCAAGGTTTTCTCTCAGGGTTTGTTTTGATGAGGAGAAGCACCAAAAGGAGATTGCATTACCCCTCACTCATCGCCCTCACATGACTCAGACAAATCTCCCCCCTTCATCTCCCTGTCCTTTTCTCCCCCTCTTGCTTGCTCTCTCTCCATCCAGATTGCTCATCTCATACATGAAGTACAATAAACACTCCCCCCTGCTTTATTCACAAACACACTGCTGCGTTTCCAGAAAGATAAACACATTTTTTTTTGCATGTTCCTGCTCTCCCTCTTGCATACACATTTTTTTCCCTGTCACACACCACAGAGGCTGTGCAGTCGCTTCCTGTGCATAGAGAGGGTGCTGACAGATGTGGAGGTAGTGGTGTGAAGGAGACATAGAGCGGAGAATGGGTTGGTTAGGGGGGTGGGGGTGGTGGTGGGTGGGTAGAAGCATCTGCCGTCAGACTGGCAACTGCTCAGATCAGCTTTCACACTGAACAGAAGGAAGATGGTCCAATAGAGAAGAATAAAAAGGTAGAACGCACTTTTATAAAATAAAAAAAGGGGGAAGCAGGAGGTCAAAGCCGAGGTGAGATTTTGATAAGCTGCCTCTGTTTCCACTCATGTGCAGGTAGCACTTTTCAAAAACGGGCACACACAAAGATGCTGACCCAGCCCGAGTTATTTTAAGTGAGAGATAAGCGTTCCCTCTGAAGACAGCGGTGCCTTCATCAGCACCGATCACCAGTCGCCGCCAGCGGCCTCTGAAGTCGTCCTGATTGACGGGCATAACTGTGACACCGCGTGCACACACGAGCGCGCTACATGCGTCGGATATTTCTGCCTGTACAGCCGCGTGTCCAAATGTAAATCTAGATGTGTGCATTGGGTTATTAATATGTTGTTTATGGGGGGAGGATACCTGATCGGACTTATTTCTGGTTTGTTTGTGGGCCGCGATCGCTGTGTATTCAGTCTAACGTTTTTGTTATAGCAGTTGTTCATGAGGTTTATGGAGTCTCATGTTTGCTGTGCTACATATACACACACATGAAAGAGCACTAAGGCATACAGTAGATGATTCACTTGTCACATGAAGAATTCCTCATGACCCATTGGTGTATGTTTCATGTCAAGCAGCTGTTCCTCTCTGCTTCCCAGCGTGCTATGTACAAATGTGTACACACTTTACAAAAAGAACCCTTTGAGTGGCCTTTTATTCAATCCTTTGCCATATTTTCTTTTGTGATACTGCAATCTACAGCCCATGTTTCTTGTGTTTAACAACAATAAAACTCTTCTTCTTTTTCTAAACAGCCCCACCTGGAGATAGTGAATCTTCAAAAACTTGCTTAAGGACACATCAGCAGGGTGGATGGCTGCCATTATTGTGCATTGAGGTCAGACTTTCCAGCTGAAAGATGGACTCCTTTCTCCACCAAGTTGTTGCTAAATGAAGTGTGCTGAACAGAACGTCTTTGTCTCCATTTGGCGAACAGAATAAAAGTCATAATCATCTTTTTTTTTGCCTTCATTTGATAGTCGAAAGTACAGGGAGAGACAGGAAACATGTAACAGAGGGCAGTATAATGCAACGTTGAGCCCATTTTGTAGAGTTTATGTGGCTTTTATCTTTTGTTTTCATTTGTCTCTAGATAATAGAAAAAAAAAGTAAAAGAAAAAAAGAGTGGTCCTGGAAAAAAAGCCCACCTCTCAAAACGCTCACATCGACTTTTATCCCGCCACTCTCACCACAGTCCTTTGTTTATACTGGAAACCTCATCTAAAGACAGCACCTCTCAGCTATGGCCAACATCCTCCACGGATACACCCTGCCTCATTTCAAGTCACTCAGCTGTCGAAAAAAAAAAATATGTCTGAATATTGTTCCAATGGAAAAGGATTATTTTTTTCCTGAAATGAAGGCGGAAAAATAGCCAGCCCCAATAATAACAAAACACGTCGGGCCTTATGTGTTAACAGACTCAGTGGGTGATGTGAAAGAGAAAAATGGACGGGGGGTGGGGGGTGTTTTCCCCCTTGTAAACCTGCAATCCCTCTTCTCCATCCTCTAAAAGCAGAGAGTGTTCAGGGTCAGAGGGTTGTGACTGAGATTTGTGCAAATTAGTATCTATAATCCTGACCATCATGGCTCTGAAATATCAGAATCCCAACTTGTGATGTTATTGATAAATCCTTGTCACTGTCCGGGGTCCTGAAGTAGTGTAAAGATCTGTAATTAAATCAAAGTAATGTTTATACAATCAGAATTACGGTGTGTTTTGAATAAAAAGCAAAATCGATAGCGGTTCTATTTAATTGAAATTATAATCACAATAATAATATCAAGAATTAGGCCTAGATTATAATCCTGCAATCCTACCCTAACCCTTCCATTAGGCCATCCCTGTGTTAAAAAATAAACACACCACTTACTGAAAAGACCTTTACAATGTGTAATGTGTAGGAAAGTCATTATGTTTACTTTGGCTTAAATAAAGGTCTATAGATAATAACTCAAATATAACAGTGGTACAAAACAATCTATATTTTTTTAAGTTTCATATTAACACCTGTTCCTGATCCTCCAGGCCAGACTATATTGACCAGACAGCAATTACAGTTTAACTGTTCAGACTCATGGTGGTTCATGTAAATGATATGGTGGACAGGCTGCTAATAAAATCATACAAACCGTATTAAGAATGATCCACTTACACTGCTAACTGTAATTCCATAGGCAATTCTCAGGCTATTACCCTGACATTAAATGTTCACTGGTCCAACTCAATTTACTCCACGCCTAAGTGGCCTTGCACGCTGTCTGGCTTTAGACCAGCAGTTCCAAAAGTCTGGGAGCTTCCAGACACCAGCTTTGATACTACTGAAAGAGGAAAAATTCACAAATCCTTCTTTCACAAGATGTTGGCATAATACAGGAAAGCAAGCAGGATTATAGGTGTGAAGTTGTGCCATTACATATAAAATCATGACTGACATTAATATCCTTCCACATCCAATGTTGACCACATAGAGGCCTTTAATGTCACGTCGATCATGCTATCGAATAATATGATTCACAAAGCTCAAGGTCCAAAGAATCCACCATCTGTGCAATGACTTAAATGAAACGGGAAGGTTCTCCCCCATCTTATAGATATACAAATTGTAAAAGTGAACAGTGAGTATACATGTAGTGTTGGTGCAAACTACATGTGGGTGTCTGGGAGTGTTTGACTGTGTGTGTGAGCCTGTGAATGAGAGACACATGACAGTAATCAAGCCACTTAGGTAAAGCAATCACACATGAACCCTGGATGCAAAGGACACATAACTGGAGTAAAAAAATATAGCCATAAAGAATGAAAACAGCATAATAACCGAATACGTTCTGTACATCCCATTTGTATATGGCAATAGAAATAGATTAGAAGAATAGCGTGAGGAATACTGTGCAATCACAGAAAACCAGGGACTGTATATAAATGAGAGAGGGGGACAGAAGTGATAGTTCAGTACTCATCTCTTTTCATCCCTTTCTCCAAAGGGACACCAGAGACTTTAATTACCCACACCTGTGAGCACACAAAGAGCCCCACCCACCAATCTGACTGGGGACCACACCCTTGTTCCCACGGAAACCTTCTTAAGACCCCCACGTCCATCCCCCAAACCCCCGTCCCTACACGCAAACACAATCCCACTACTGTCCATAGTGTACACTGATGACAGGATGGAAGTCGCCAGGAGAAAGAGGAGGATCTACTCACATCCAGGGAGTCCTCGTTGACGATAATGAGGGACATGCCGTGAGTCACCAGACGACAGGAGTAACCTGAGGAGCAGAAACAGATAGTAGAAGGTAGAGAATGGGGGGGAGAGATTACATTTACTCAAAGCAAAAACACAGGTGAAAAACTGTTCTCATGTACAACTGAAATTACAAAATCCTGCTTCACAAACGTAGTTCTGACTCCATTCTCTTTCATCAGTATGTGGTTGTTCTCCTGGTCCTATTTTATCCTGCTTCGATTACAACATGCATCGCTTAAGCATGAATAAAATGGGCAATTACAATTATTCTGAATACAAGAAAAATCAAGGTGCTGGCAATACAATATATCAGTTATATAATATTAAAAAGCATGTGTCAAATGAAAGGATTTGTAAAGGGCAGTTTCTGGAGATATCCCAAATGTTAAACTAAGCGCGACAAGTTTCTACATTTAAAGATTTAGTTCTCCGAATCCTGTTTTTTTGAACATCTGCCACCAACTTCCTCTACGACTGCCAAAAGAAACCGAACGCACCGATGTGACTGCTGAGCCATTTTAAGTCCCTTCTATGCTGAGCACACTGGCACATTTCACTGAGAGATTGGCGACATGTCTGGAATTTCACAGTCCATATAATGCCCTCTATTATTGTGGTCAGAATTCAATTAAGACGACAAGGGGACTTCCACCCCGTCACAGGATCTGAGTACATCGCTGGCACATACTCTGACTTTCCATCTGCTTGCAGAGACCTGCTACAATTTATATTGTGACCACAGTGTTGGCTTTAAATGCTTTTCTCTTACCTATGTTGATGGCGGTCTCCTGCTTGTCCCCAGTGAGAACCCAGATCTTGATGTCGGCCCGCATCAGCGTGGCGATGGTCTCTGGCACGCCTGCCTGGAGACGGTCCTCTATGGCCGTAGCACCCAGCAGCATGAGGTTCTGTTGGTAAAAGAGAAGAGCGTGATTCAACAAGAGTGATAACATATATAATATGGTTAAAAAAAAAATAGGACAGCAAGTTAAAAGAAATCATATGATGCATTAGTAGCCTGTATGTGAGGACTCTCTCTCTCTATTATTATCCGTGTCTAATTTGAGACTGCCAGCAAGTTCAGTTCAATTGGAACAGCAGCAGTCTTGGGCTTCTGTACCAGTCCTGTGTCTTTGTGCCAAGAAGTAACCCATTACCCCCCCCCCCCCCCCTTGCTTTAATTTGTTCAGCATTTAAATCCACGTGTACCCTCATTAGACACACTCGGATGGACACACAAACACTCGCACAGACACACAAGGTAACACTACTGTGTTGTTGACTCCAGTTTTATGGGGCTTTTGGCAGGCTGGTGCAGGTAATTATCCTTGTGGTCTCCCAGTCTGAGCTCCCTTTCTCCCCCTGCTTCCTCTTTTTTTTCCCCTCTTCACTTAGTTTTCTCACCTCTAGCCTTTCCACGGTTCCTTGGGTTTTCCCACCTATCAGTTCAACTCTCTTTGCACATGCTCTCAGTTAAAACCTCCAACAGTGCAACCTTCATGGCCAGCTAACCTGTCACGTTCACACAATGGTAGACTTTTTTTTTTTTTTTTTGCAGAATGGGTCTATATATTCTGCATTAAGATAAGACAGCTTGCGAACAAGTTAAGGACTTCAGTACTGATGTACTGGAAAAAATAGAGCTCCTCTGCCACCTGCTGGCAAATCTTAACTGTGCATTTTTTTATAAGAATGTGTATCAAGGTTTGCACATAATTTCATGTTTCTGCTTTGACGTCATATCAGTCAAGCAATAATTTCATCCAATTTTATATCCGCTACAAATAGAAATCATATTGAAAATACACTCATCCTCCATTTAATAAAGACAAATTCTCTTAAAGACATTTTACAACTGCTGAACTCTTAAATAAATATAGTTAAATTGGAAACTGACCTTTTCTAGTAGTTCATAACACTCCTCTAGTTTCTGAGCACGGTCTTTGAGGACAGTGCTGACCCGATTGTATTCCTTCAGCCACTCCTGATAGGCGCCCTCCTCCAGGTCAACATAGGCGAAACACAAAGTCCTCAGGCCTGTATTAATAGGAGAAGAAGAATAAAAACTATCAGAGCGGCCATGGAGAAGGATTTGATTAATTTGTAAAGTGGCGTGAATAGTATTACTGAATGCCCACATTATCAAATTCATGACCTTTTGTGAAATCTTTGCACCTCTGCTTCAGACTCACAGTTTTATATGTGCTACCAAAATGTGATACAACTTAACACACCGTTAAATAAAGCTTTGAATAAAAAAAGCATTTGAATACAAGAGGTTCAGAAATATTTGAGGGGAAATGTACAGTAAATCCAAAAGTAAAGGAGAGTTGACAAAGAAACAATAGGTCAGAAAAGACAACACTAAGAAAAATGGATATGAAGTGGGAAAAAAAGTATTTTTTTTTTAAATACAGCTTTAACCTTTCGCTCACTTACCTTCAGTAGCAAATTGTTCCAAATGAGCAATGGTTAATTCTTTGTACTGTGATGCCTCAGTCAGGCGTTCAAAAATGACATTATCCTGAAAAAATAAATAACCAATTTAGAATTGAATTGTTTATGAACGGTTCTATGAACACTCTTGACACTGATGACTGATAATGTAATAAACATACAGCTCCTTTGCAGTACAGCCGTAGCTTCCCGTTGGGAGTCCTGACCACCACAGACATGCGTTTGCGGTTACTATAAAGGAAGGTGAGTTTAGTTTTAAAACACGTTGCAGTGTTATGTTACCGTATTATTTATTGACTGAGAAGAACGTTTATGGGAGTATTACCTGGAAAACTCCAGGACATTCAGGAGCTCATAGCTCATCTCTTCCTCTCTGAAATACGCAACATAAAATGTCAGCTTCTCACTTTACAAATAAAGAATCTCTTACCACGATGAAATGTGCACAGATACACTAACTTACAGCTTCAATGATGACTGAATGCGGGGTCCTCGCAGTGAAGACAAAGCCAAGCCCTTTGGCACCTTTGACCAGTGCTCCTTCATCTGGTGAGGAGGCCTGGTAAATGATCTGGTTTCCCTCTCTCTCTGGGTTCCCCTCTCTCTCAGGGACCACTGTGTGGCACACTGCCATCATGGTCAGGAACTCGCAGATCTGAGGTGATGTAGGCTGGAAACACACGCACACAATCAAAGCAGACATGATTACCGATTTGATCAATTTTGTGCAGAATCCATGCTGCAAAGAAGAAATCCACCTACGTGCTCTTTTTCGATGTTCTGGATAAGAGTTGGGTCATCAAACTCAGTTGAATTATTGCTGTTGGAAGGCAGATTGCTGTGAGACAAAAAACAATCCAAATAGGAGTTAATCTAATTATGGGGACAAATATATCTTTGGGAATTGTCTGGTATCCAACCAACATATCTAGCGTTTATCCATTGTTTCATGCATTGATGTCTCAAAGCATGCTGAGGCTAAATTAAAAAAATTGTGTATTAGAAAGGGACGACAGATGAGAAGGGCGGAGGGGAAGGTCACTAACCTGAAGTCCTCCATTGAACGATCACAGTCAAGGTCAGGGAAGTGGCTGCAGTGATGAATGAGGTGGTATAGCAAAAGGAATCGATTCAGTTGAGGAGTTGATTAGTCGATTATATTACCAGATCAAGCATGCAAGAGTTTAATCAACTACTGAAGAAGAAAATTAATAAACAGCTCATTCTTTACAACCGTTAGTCTGTAATCACTACCTTATTAATCAGGGATTAAAAGAAACAAAAGATGCATTTGGTAACATGCTGGGTGACTTCTCTTAAATAAGACGGTGTCACCTACAGGATTTACTGTAAGAGGGCTACGATTAGATTGAATTTACAAAAAACAAAAAAAGATGACTGACCCATAAGTAATTCCCGCAATTGTACACTTCTTAAAGTGCATGACATTACAGGTCAGAGTCCCCGTTTTGTCGGAAAAGAGATACTTCACCTGCAAAAGATGGTAAAATGATAAGAAATTAAAGCAAAAACAGTTTTAATTGAGAGTAAAGATGTAGTGGCAGTTATATCCTATAATTATGAGGGGAGAAGGGGACAGACCTGGCCCAGTTCCTCATTAAGATTGGACGTTCGAGCCATTGCTGGTGTATCTGTCTCTGAGTAGTACATCTCCTCATCCTGAGGTTAAAAAAAGAAAAAAAAAACACGCACACACACAAAAACAAGCAAATTCGTGAGGAATATTTGATCAATTATAGTGTTTAATACAATTTGGAACAAAAATCATTAAAAAAAACTAATGGTTCATACCCAGTTGATGAAGAGAGCCTGTGTGAACTTGACGACCTCCAGTGTGACCAGCAGGCTGATGGGGATCAGGTTGTTGTACAGGATGATGAACGTCAGAAGGTTATATGCAAAGTTAGTGGAGATGTCCCCTGCATGAACACACCACGCTTACTCTTAAAAATGTGTAGCGGTCCAGTTTCATTCAAATCTTAAACCCTTTCACGTAAGGACCAAAAATCACCACGATTTATTTCTGTATGGGAAAGGCAAGTTATACAATGATGTGTGTGTGTGTGTGTGTGCATTTCCTCACCAGCCCGGGACAGGTACCAGCAGGCATCTTCAGTGTGCTCTCTGTTCCAGATGGCGGCGCCCACAGAGCTGATCAGGGCCATGACCAGCAGAATTCCGAACAGAACGAGGATCTGCATGTTGGTCACTCGCTCCACGTTGGAGCGCTTCAGTGGCGCCTTGGTGGAGTTCTGGAAAGAGGACGGGTCAATTAAGTCAGTAAGAAACACAAACAGACAAGCAGTTTCATACAGATACAAAGATATCCAAGGGAATAAAGTCAACTTGCAACTTTAATAGCCTTTACTTTAATAATTTAATTTGTCATGACACAAAAACAAATGTGAAATTTTTATTAAAAGTTTTTTTTTTCCTTTTTTGGCAATGGAATTTGTCAGTAATTCAAACCCTAGGACTGAAGAATAAACTAACTTCCCAGCTTGGATGCGCTCCCAGTTATAAATTGTGTCACACTGTTAATTAAAAGCCCTAAACTGCCTAGAGGAAATTAACAGGGATTTTATTTATATTATATTATATTATTATATTTATCACAAAACTGATATTCAATTCTAGCTCAGTACTTGAAACCGCACAAGACGTGAAGATTACCTGCATCAGTTTGGAGTCATGGCCAGTGTAGACGACAATTCCCACAACCCACTGCGTGTTCCTGAGCTGGGCACCACGCAGCAACACCTGGTCTGGACCTAGGGGAGCAGCACTAAGGACAAACAGAGGCAATAAGCAACAAAACATCATGACTTAACACAGATGCAACATGGATTTTGCCGTTATTGAGTAAAACAGATGCATAATTTTAATACTTCTGAGTGACACCAAGCACTACATATTTGTGCCTCAAATATTCATTTTATAAAAACTTAATGTAAATAAATGGTTTTTTTTTTTACAGGTAATGGTTAGACTTTCTTGTTTGACTTTAAAATGTTATCTCTATCATATAACCATAAACTATGGTTAAACTACTAAATTAGGCAAATAATGAAAATATATCCGTTATAGTCCAATAATAACTGATATTATGTAATTATGTCAGTGTGTGCGTGTCTCACTTCTGGTTTTCCAGCCTCAGCGTGCCAGTGAAGTCATAGAGGTGTCTGTTGGGGCCTTCACACTCTAAACGGCCAGACATTGTCATTAAATCCTCGAGGCTCTGAAGAGCAGCTGTGAGTGGCAGACCCTGGGTGACATATCAAGACAAGTTTAATTTAGAAAGACAGAAAGATCCCACATGTCTTTAAAAGGTTTATAAAGCGTATAAACAAAACAGGAAAAACACCAATACAACTAGGAGATGGAGAAAAATCACTTCTGTGTGACCAAGTGGATTAGGTTATCTGAATGAATGATCTTAAACTAATTTATTCATTATCAAAGTGTTACAAAGTGGTTCTCACTGAATGTTCTTTTTTTGGAAACCCACTACAATTATCAAATTGCAAAAACATTCAAAATCTTTGGTTTTAACATGCGAGTTCAGACAACAAGTCCCACGTTGACCACATGCCGATTCCATGCACTGAGAAATAAGAAAGGAAAAAAAAAGGATTTACACCTGTATCCTACCTGTCTGATCTTCAGGTTGGTTTCGCCATCGAGATTGGAGGTCTCAGTGTAACACATGGCCTGTGGCTCACTGTGGACAAGAGGAAGGATCACATCAAAATATAGTATTGTAGCACTAAAATTAATAGTCCATCAAGCAGCAGACAATCAATGCTTGACATTTTTGATTTCAAAATCATTTATTTTATTTACGTCATTTATTTCCTTTATACAGCTTCTAAGAATATCTAAATGTAATCGTTTTAGGGCCAAAAACACACATTTTACAAATCTTTGGAGTATATTAACCAAGGAGACATTAAAAGACATGCACAGACAAATGCCCACAAACAGAAACACACATTTAAAACACACACAGATGTCTGACCTGGAGGACACAATAACCATGTCAGCTGGAAGGTGCTGGCCATTGGTCACCTTCACTATGTCTCCTACTGCCACCTTGTGGCCAGGGTTCAGCCGTGCAACAGCGTAATGGGGGAAAGAGAAGGAGGGGTGTTAAGGCAGAGGGGAAGGGGCAAGGGAGGAAGAAAGAAAAGGGGGGGAAAGGCATGTTAATTAGTGAGCAGCCAAGAGGCAGCAAAGATGGAGAGACGGGACATAAAATGACAGCGCGCACAGCAGTGCATGGCTTCAACTGCTTTAATTAGGCTGCAAGAAAGGCGGGCCAGAGTAGGACACAAAGGAAATTACAAGCACGTTGATAAGAGAGAGAATTAAGAGCAGAACAAAATGACAATGAGAAGTTGAGTTCACATTTTTAAAAAATCAGTTCCGGCAGAAAGTACAATGCTGCATATGCCACATCCAATGAGAAAATTCTGCTTGGCGAAACTGGAGGGCTTTGGAAATTCATTTTGAAAATCTCCAGTTAACACCTTGAAGAAAACATGAAAAATAGAAAGTAAGCAAGAAAGTGTTTGGGGTGGACAGACAAGTTCAAACAGACTCAGTCTCTTCTGTATCAGGTCCAGTCTAAACAATGGGATCTTGTCCGGGTTAGGGCTGCAGGCTGTTTTCCTAAGATCTGAAGCAATTAACTTGTTTTCAAGAGTAGAGGAGATGAGATGAGATGAGATGTGACCTGGGGAATGTTGACTGCTACAATATCGATGCCTTAACACAGCTTTTTCTCTTGGACTTTACTTAGGGAAAATTGACTTTTTACCAAAGCACAAGTCTATTGATCTTACAAAGTATATCAATCTTATGACATAATAAATGCAAAATGCACAGTAAGCATAAAATAGAAATTCATTCATAGAAAAAAAAGCTCTCGAAAACAGCTGGAGCAAATTCCTTCACCTGTTCTGACCCTGAAAGCAAGCAAGGAAGTAAATTCCTGTTCTACACGGTTGCCACTTGCATAACAAGGACTCGAATTTGATTTGATCTGACCTGCTGGAACACGACTGTACACAGCTGGGCTTAATTATAGAGTATGTAAGTCCAGATCTCAATGAAATAGTCACTCATTTGATTTATGAGAACATAGATACTAAAGTTAATTTGGCAAAGTTGATGCGGAAACTGAAAGGAAAAAAAAAAACCATAAACGAGATGTAGCTAAGTGGAATATTGGACAAATCAAGGCCAAACACACCAAACCAGATCACTTATTATGCAGCCCCAAAACATCAATACTAATTGGAAGGATATCTTTTTACTGTCTGGCATCCAAAGCATGGAAAGATCAGACTGAGTGACCACAGTCTGGCCACATAAAAGCACACAAGAAATACTAGAAGAGGAGGGAATATGTGATCAATACAAAATATTTGCAACAGAGACAGAAATGCAGCTTCTCTAAAACTGTAATGTAATCATTGAAGAAATTTAATTTGCTACAATAATCCAGAATTTCATAATAGTAAAAAAAGAGTAGAAAGCATCATGGTGCACTTGCAGATTGGAATTATGCGCATACACCTGCAACTTATATATTCTTGATAATATATATTGTATTATTTAATTATATTACTTGATTACTCTTCCCTAATTGTGGCATCATTTGGTTTATTAACAGGATGTTGTGAATTGATATACAGCGCCAATCAAAAGTTTTAACTGGTTCTGTTAGTAAGTAATTTACTTACGGTTTTATTATTTATTTACTATTCTTATAGAAAATTAATCTCTTCAGTTTGTTCATCTAGTTGAACTGGATTGAGAGCGCAAGAGGCAGCGCGGCAGTGACGAGTGAGTGAGCGACAGCGGTGAAGTCTGGTAATGTTACCTGTTTCCAGATGATCGTCTGCCAGGCTCTGTTCCGCAGCACTGAGAGACAAGGACAACACAGCCATCAGTCAGCCTATAGAGCAACTCTCATACAGTATTCATAGTGACTTAACTTTTGTCTGAGGCTGCGAGGCCTGCACTATAGTGAGTGACAGACAACAGCCGTTTAGTCGGTCGTGAAAGGAAAACAAAACCACACAAATAGACACGAGCACACGCATGGAAAAAAGGGTTGACCTGCTGCTGCACATTAATAAGCGCGCACATGCACACACAGGCATGCACATGCGCACACGCGCGCAGCCGGTACCTGTTGTCTTCTTCTTGTTGACCGTGTTATCTGCTTTATGTCTCTTCTGTAAAAATAAAAGATACATTATATTTCAAGATAATCACTGTATACTCCTCCCACACTTAAAACATAAAAAAAGCATATTCTGCTGTAGTACTCACATAGTCCTCTATGATCTCTTTGATCCCGGCCACGGTGAGGATGAAGATGAGCGGGACGAGTGTCGTGTAGCGACCGGTCGGTGATACATCAGGGATTTGCTGATGATAGTCAAGAGAGGGAGTATTCAGAAATCATTCCTGAGTAGCTTAAAGTATTCATAATGGACTGTCAGCGGTATACAGAGATGAACGTTAGATTACTCAAATAGCAGAGTGGTTGAGACATGTACTGTTTTCAACATCTCTATTACAAATTACACAATGCAGCAAAGTATAATGAATCCTTGGAGTGTAAGTGGTACAATGCCTCTGTAATATCTATTAAATATGATTTATTATTAATGCTAATGCCTGTGAAGTGTCATTAATATTCATCACTTTGATTTGTCCTTTTTCTGCTATCTAAAAAAAATTATATTCAAAAAACTTCATAATACTCCAGAAATAGCTGGGGGAGTGGGAGTACAAGAATATTTTTAACTCTTGCTGATGTTGTTCACTTTTAAAAGCCTGTGCCAACCAATTAAAAAGCACTAACCAACGACGATGACAGCTTGTGTGTTGTGTGAGGCGTTTACCTGCATGAGTGCGATGAACAAGAAGAAGGCGTTGGCAGCCCGCCGGATCTGCTCATACAGGAACCGGGGCAGAAAGGTGAGGACCCCATACTTAGTGGTACTGGAGCAGGAGGAGGAGAAGAAGAAACGTTACACTTTGTTTACATTAAACAGATGGAGGAAGAGCCAAATAGGATCTTAGCAAAAATGCATAAATGATGATGTGCTAATGATTTTCCATCCAAACGCACTAAAACAGCATTATCGTAAAGGCCCAATAACCGCAGTTTCCATTTGGGTTTTAATCACTGCAGCAGTTGAAAGTCTTTTAGAAACACTCAGTTCTGCCCATACACAGCCCATTAGGAGCAGTTCACACATCACACCTATAAATAGACACATTTTGAATCCAACAACCTAAATTTATACCAATCACCCCAGAAAAAAAAGGTACAAGAAAGCTCAGCAACCTCAACCTATCAATCAACGGTATTGATCAGAACTGTATTGCTTAGCCTTGTTATAGCCAAGAGCTACGGTAAGAGCTTTTTACTGTAGAGCCTAAAAATAAAGTCAACCTTCAGGTCGAGGCCTGCCTTATTTCTCCCGAGTGGTTCGAGTGAAAAGTCAGAGGTTCTGCAATGGCTATTGTTTAATGGATAGTGTGTTTGTGTGTATGAGTGCTTACAGAATGGGAAACCATACCCCTCCATCATTGTTCAGGATTGCCTAAGATCCCCTAAGCCAGAACCACATTTCTGCCTCTTACACACAGACACTAAACTAACAGGACTGGGTCAAGCCTCGTATATGGCTGGACCTTTTATAAACTGCTAAAAGAACTGCACCCAGGTCTTGACTAAAGCCAATTTGATATTAGACCTTTCTAACAACCAAGTACAACAAGTTTGGACTTGGCATGTTTGTCTGGAGTACAAACTTCTGAGGACATAAGGACACAGTTGATCATTCTACAATTGGACAGCAGAGTACTTGCTGCCAGCTCGGCTTCAGCACAACTACCTGACTGCACTGTGGAAAAATAATCACAACTTAAAGCTCCACTGACAGCTTCTCTCTAAAAGGATAACTGCATTGACAGAGAGATGCAGTAAATTGTTATTTGGTTGGGTAATGTACAGTAGCTATTATAAAAATACAAACTGTTATGTAGCCTAATAAAATTAAAACAAATATAAATGAGAGATATGTTCATTTTGATATATTTGTATTTAATGAAATGAGGGGATGTCTGTACAAATAGAACTCCAGAGGCAGCACTCTTATTCTCTCTAAGAAAAACACAAAACTTCACTTTCCATTCAGATAAACAGGTGTAGCAGCTACAACCTTTGATTCCATCTGATAGACCAGCCTTTATCTTCCAAAAGGAATTATATCATATATCGAAATGCTATGGAGAGGCAGCGGTAAGTTACCAATGAGCGACACAGATCAGTTCAGCAGATCATGTTCCCTCCAGGATGCCGACGGCCTGATTTCACTTGGCCAGCGGCTCCCCGCATCTCCAAAAACATTGGTGCAAATTTCCAAACAGGCGTTATTTGGATAAACTGACCACATATTGGGAATCTAGATGGTTACATACGGTCTAAAATACAATATTAAAATTTAATAAAGTGACATTTAACAATCCTCCAGTGAAAACAACAACAGCTTTTAGTCAGTCAACAGCTTCGCCATTACTGCCGGTTGGTGCAAAATGCATTCTGGGATGTTTGGCCGTCCCAAGCTCTGGCTGCCTTAAGTTGACCACTGATGCAACTTCACTCATTGACTGACTGACCACAACAGCAAAAAGAACAGGTCATTCCACACAAAACAGAGAGGTAACAGCTGTCGTTCGATCACACACACACACACAAACAGTATCCTGATGCTCCAGATACCTCTGAGTTAGTGATACTACACCTATGACCCAACGGATAAAGCAGCCTTAACCCAATCAATGACAAGTGATACTAGACAGACACACGCGTTTCCATTGGACCAGAGAAAAAAAACCAAACATCTAGCTGTGTTATTTTTCATACTATAGATGTGCGACTTTCTGGTCGTGTTAACAGCTGTTAGCTGCAGGGGTGTTGCTCTCCTGCTGCTCTGTGGCTTTTTCGTGTTTTCATAAAAGAAGGCAGGTGTTCTTCATATGTTAAAGTAAACACTGAACTAAAGTCAAAGAGGAGTCATTCATTGGAGAGGTAAAATAATCAGAACGCTGGCAGGCAATTGGTTGAAAAGTGAACGCGCTTGTACCCTTTTATGTGGAAATAGGGGAGCAGGTTACTTGCAGCATGTGTGTGCAGGCGAGCAGCACTAATACTCAGGTTGTATGAAAGCAGCTGCAGAGGGTGAAATATTGAAGTGAAGGACACCGGGAAAAGAGAGTAGGTGAGCTGAGTATACAGATAAAAGCTACAAGGCTTTAATCTCTGAAAAATCAATAAGGCTATTGAACCTTTAAAACATAAACCTAAGAGTTACAGGAACTCTGGGACATCAAAGGGCACGCCTCTAGAACCAGTCTGCTGCTGACTCTCCAATCAGGGTACAGCAGGGACCGCACAACACACGTGATCCAATCAGATGACCCAGGGAGCCCCTGGATTAATCTAATTAGTAGAGCTGAAGTAGGCTTGTTGAAAAGTGAAATTGAATCTGCTGACAATAATGAGAGATTGCTGAATGTCAACCAACTATAATGACAAGCCCTCCACCTACAGAACATGAGCCCTGCGCTCCTTTGGCGCCAGCGTCAGTTAGTATACGTTTAGGAACAATTTAAAAGGTAAATACAGGGGGCAATTTGAATTAATTGAATTAAACTTTAATACAGTTTGCCTGACTGACAAAGTGTTTATGACCTCTGGTAAACCCATAAAATATGCTGATGGCAGATGGGATGATGATGATGAACAAATGTCATGTCAATAAATCCTTTTTAAATTAAATTGAAAGACATTCTTCTCACATATGAGCAGAACATTCACTTGTTCGGGGGCTGTCGCAATACAACAGCACGACATGTGAAATTAGACCTTGGTCCTTGAAAGCTGAAGTTTTCTCCTTCATGCCTCAGCTGCTCGGACCGCATAATGTCATGACTAAGAGAAACGCACCTACAGCCTTTGACCAAGGTCTGAGAAATTAGATCAGACAGCTTTTATCCTCAGTGAAATCCTGGGCAAATGAAACCGCATCCACACGCGTTTCACAATTACTCAAACAGCACAAACACGGAGTGGACCTTTGACTGGATCAACACAGCCAAGGCACTTTCTGTTATTTATGTAAACACGTGGGAGTGTAGTTACTTTACTTTCGTGGACATCCTTAAATATTCATGAGTCTCTATTGATTCGGGAACACGTGTTAAGTTGTTAAGCCAAGCAATTTTCAGAGATCAGATTCCAAAGTAGACGTGAGGCGGTGACATACAGCTCACCCTTAGACTCACCCTTTGCTGCAGAGCTGCAAATGATCACTAATAGCTGAGTTATTATAAACTCTTATCAGTAGTAGTCCTTATCAGTGTTTTAGCTTCTTTTGGTTTACGGTTATTTAAGGAAAATCTAAAAAAAAAAAAAAAACGTTTTAGAATGAATGAAAACAAAACCGCAATGGTCCAAACTTTCCCCGGCACACAAAGTCTACCAGGAAGAAAAACATACAAACAGGCTGTAAAAGATAACGTCCTTCAACTCGTCACCTTGGGTGGAGTAAACATCCACTCTGCTGTGTGAAGCAGTTGTCCTTTATAATATGAAGCTGACCCTGAACTCTGACCTCCCTGAAAAAGGCAGCAGCCTAAAAATATATTTAATTAAATGGTCAACCTTAGAATAAACATTAAAAAGTATCAAATAAGAAACCCACATGTTGCATAAGGCAGATAGGGTATATTTATCTTTATTCTAGTTTGTTAAAGATTGTTTAAAACTTCATTATTTTGGATCTACATAACCTCGCTGCTCAGCTCAGATTCACAGTGTGCACCAGTCATAAACCACACAGCGTGCATCACAGTAAAAAAAAAAGGTGCAGTGTGTGGACGGAGATGGCACCACCTACCTGACATGGTTGTCGCAGAACTTGGTATTCTGCGGCCGGTTGAGCAGCACAATCCGCGCCGAGGCGTCTACGGGATCCGCCTGGGAAGTGGTCCCGGACATCTCATCATCTGCCTTGCGGTAACCGGCGGACGAGCAAGCAGGTCCTGCACCGTTGGATTGATGGGAGAGAGGCGAGGCTGAGTGAGTGCGAGTGAGAGACGGAGGTAGAGAGAGAGAGAGAGAAAGAGAGAGAGAGAGAAGAGAAAGAGAGAAAGAGGAGGAGAGAGAGAGACATAGACTGGAGACGAGTTTACAGTTCACAGCGACCAATTACTACCAGAGGCTACTGTATGCTGATGTGCGCTGGAGCCGGCGGGGTCGGTTCAATGACGTGTTCCGTTATAAACTCCCCCCTGCCCCTGTCTTTCAGTATTATTATGCAGGTACCGTACCAATGCACACACGCGCGTTTCGCGACGCCCACGGGACCCCCGCCCCGCGTATAATGGATGTGCTGAGGGATGCACAATGGCGAACAAACACGCCGGGTTCGTCTGTTTTATCAGCGCGTCAACTTGTCCATTATGCAACACAGAGAAGAGTCGGCGCACGCCGCGCGTGTTATCAGGCCACATGCACAAATTAAATATATATATATTTTTTTAAAAGTGACAGAAGAGGATGCAACACGCTTCTCCTCCTGCAGGCTCCCTTGCCTCCCCGCACGACTGGCTGCTTTTGTCATCTCCAACCATTTTAAGGCGTCGTGATCTCCTCCCATCACCCCCGCATGAGCTCCGGCAGCGGCGCGTTTGTCATCCTCCACTGCGCCTAATAACGAGTCTGGCGCTACACGGTTGTTTTGGGAACGTGGGAGAAGCGCAAAAGAAAAACGCGTCTGGGCGCCACAGTTTACTCAACAACGGCGGACCTGGACGAGGATTGGTGCAGCAGTAGCAGCAGAAGCGGCAGCGCGCCCGTTCCTCCTCTCTGCTCCTTCGGCGTTGCTGGAGAGCAATCCCCCGGCCGCGGTGAAAGATACTGCCCCCCCACGCTCCGCCGCCGTGTCATCTGGCCACCTGCTGCCTCGGGAAGACCTTTTTTTTCCCCCGGCGATTTCCTGCCTCCAATTTGATGGCGAGCTGCTCACCGGCCCAGACAACGAGAGGAAGCCATATGGAGCTCCTTCAGTGCGGCGGAGCAGCGACGCCGGGGCTACACTTTTAAAGGGCCAGAAGCCTGATATCGCCTTGAGGTCTTGTGGTCAGGCACAGATGGGTCAAATGACAAACCCGAGAGGCAGGAGCACTCCATCGGGAGATCGCTTTATGTCGCTGCGATGCCATGGATGTATAAAGGATCCGTGTGCGATGCCTGTGCAACAGCAGTGACAACTTTCTACAGGTTTATGCTCATTTTTGTCCTCAGTTCGCTTATGTAGCTGTACATATGCCACGCTGTCTAGATTGTATCTGGTCAGCCATTCAAAAAATCCTGACAATTCTCTGTTAAGACAATTTTTTCGTTCCCACCACAAGTACTGTATAATCCTATACTGTAAAGTGTGCATGTAGTGCTCAACTGTTGATTTACAGTGAACTCCTTTCACTAAATATTCTTATATTAGTTTATAATATTTGCACACACACTTCTTTTTCTCCTGACTTATGGCATTATTGTGTCACTTATTATAGTGCAATTTTTGTGGATGTGTGTTGTGTGTGTGTCCAAGTGAAAAACAACAGGCTAATTGCATAAATAATTTAGAAAAGAATAAGTAGTGGCAGCTGGTTTACCAGATTGAATTTCCACAGTCTCCGAACTCTAATTCTGCTACAACAATAGAATAAATGACAGGAGTGTTCTCTCCTCTCATCAATAACCACAATTAGTTCAATATCATTATATTCTACTCCACTGCTTCCTCTTAAAGAAGGCGGTGATATGTAAAATGACCCAGCCCATAATACCGGATGTGCTGTCAGCTTGAAGGAGACATTAAGGCCTCTGTGTTTACAGCTACAAGTATAAAAGGACCCAAAAAGGGGGAGGCATTTTCCATAAATTAGACTCTTTCTCCAACCAGAATATGCTATTCCACACCACACACCAGCAAGTGTCTGCACAAGGCAAAGAGCAAGGGTCAAAGTCTATCCAAGCAAAATGATAATAAGTGGCCTATCTCTCATCTCTATCTCTGACCTGGCTATTACCTGTGGACCTTTAGCAGAGCTATATATAACTATCACAGCTCTGCAGTCCACACTCTGAATGGCACTGGGGTCAATTACCATGTGATTGTTAGGAAATAATTAAAGATGATACAAGGTCAAATATAGAGAAGGGCAAAACACATTATTGTACATTATTGTCAACTGTTTATTATACCATTTATTCTCCCTCACATCTCTACTTTTTAACCCCTCTAGACTTCACCATTCCATGGTCATCAATAATCAATAATGGTTTTCTGTGCAGTCCACTTCGGTTCTGATTCATTTCTGAGCAGATCAATGCCTCAGTTACTCATCTCTGATGGAGTCGAGGTGCAGTCCACTCCATACCTTGTCACTGATGTGCCAATGGTGAGTCAGCAAGCGCGACCAATTGCACATGAAGCAGCCACGCCAGCTGGACAGGTACCACAGGTTGGATAACCTACAGCTAGAACAGGTAAGATGAGTCTGATCCTTCTTCCACAACAAAGATCCTGATCTTATGCCCTGCTGGCAGATACCACCGACTACCCATTTAGTTCCTGAGGCTTAAGAACAATCCGATGCATTAACCAGCGAGCAATCTTCTTTCCATTAAGTGGAGAAGTTTATTAATAGTAATATTATTCAGTCTGAAAATGCATACAATTAAATCCATCATATATGTAATTTGAAGAAAATATCACATCACATGCTTTATCATCTCTTAATACTGTACACCAGTTGTGTTTTGGGCTGAACCCAAGTTGCCCTGGCCCCGGTGCCAAACTTTCACTGTTAAAAAGAAGACTCCGCTACTGAATAATGCAATGAGACAGGCTGCATAATTTATCCACATTTTCCAGTATGGCAGAGCATATTTCACCAGACTCTCTGCCTGTCAAAGGGAAACTCGCATGTACCTCCCAGCGGCTCTGTCAATTAGCATGACTGCCAGAATTGTGTTTTAAATGGCACAAATGTAGCTTTTGATCTGCTTACACATTTAATCCAATCGTGCTTAATGGAGAAGCACTATCTTCCAAACACCCAACTCAGAAACATAATGAGCCAGAAAAGAAACAGCTATTAATCATAATAGCACTTACAGTAGAATAGCTCATTCATTCCCAGCTGTCAAAGCTCAGGATAATTGTAGGTTTCCACGTTTTACTATCTGAGAAACTGTCAAAACAGTTTAGCTGCAATTACACACGGTCTGCTGAATGGGCATATGTGCAAATCAGATGCATATGTTATCCCTACACATTTTGTCTTCCTGTCATGGCAACACAGCACCAAAGTTGTTGTTCAAGTCATTTCCCATAACAGCAAGGTCTTAATTAACAAGGTCAAGGTTTTAATCCTCAAGCAGCCAAAAGCCTGGTCAACGTGTTTTTAAGCTACACACAAGACTACAACCATCTCATTTATTTCAAAAACTCCAGTTAGATTACCAAAGCACAAAACATCTCGTCCCATTTGCCTCTGTCCAGCCCACAATCCCACTATGTGGTCAGGAAAATATTACCAACAGAGCCGCCTGGGTGACCCCTACGTCCCATGGCTGTCCTGGTCTCCTAGGTGACCTGGAGGTCCTATTTTAAGGTCCTGGTTGACCTGGTCGCTAGTGGTCCCAGTGGGTCCATTTGCCACCGTAATGGAGTAGGAAGTAAGGCAAGAAAAGCCTCTTACAGGCCAAGTGATCAGGCACGGTAATCCCCTCTGTGTCTGCTCTGCAACTTCACCTACTTCTAATCCATACGCTGATAATCCTACAAGGCAAGTCCGCAACACCCACGATCACATATGCACATATAAAGTACACACACACACACATTGACAATGTTATGCACACACACACTCTCTAACACTTACAGGTAAACATACTGTACAACCTTTAATGCCAGAACTACATGCAAGGCCCCTGCATGCAGCTACTCCCCTGCCCACTCACTTCACACAGCAACCGGTCACTTCCATGCATGCAGCAGTGTTCATGTGCATGCTCTTTTTCAGGCATGCCATGTCCATACATGCATATGTGTTCATACTGAACAATTTGCATATAGACCCCCCCCCCCCCAGTGCCAAGCGAAATCTGTCTCTTCATCAGCGTGGTCCGACATGTGCGGTCACACCATCAACCTACAAGCACATGCAGTGAGAGGGTTAATTCCTGTTTAGCATTCATCACTCCGGGCCCCAAGGAGCTACAGAGTATTCAGGGTCAGCAGCAATAAAACTAACCTTTACAGACAAGATCTAGAGACATTAAGTAACCAGATATTGTAGCTCTTGAGGGCCGGAGGTTGGCAGACAGCCACAACTCCTTAGCTGTTGCGCATTGGCCACATGCACCGTGGGACTCCGGACACAAATGGGGTGCCATCCAGTCCAAATTCGAGCAAACTCACTTTTGTCAAACCTGTCTGTGAGGCGGGCGCGCATGGCAGCGCCGGGGTCCTGCAGTTCAGAAGCCTCCTGCCTAATGGTGGTCAACACTAACTGCTCTGTAGGCGACACGGAGAGGCCGCGGCGGGAGAAAACAACACAACACACAAGACAACAAGTCAATATACACATACGGCACACAACACATCCATGTGTCAGCAGCTGCACTGTAAATGTGTTTGTATGTGCCTGGAAAAACGTTCTGTGGTGAGATGAGAGTCATGCCTGCATATGAAAGATGTAGGTCTGAAGAGACAGAAATGGACTTGGCTAAACCTTTTACAGCTTGCCCAGGAGCACCCTCTAGTGTCCACCTCGTGTATATACCTGACTGCTGCAATTTAAGGCCCCTCTCTATCTCCCAAATGGGATCTTCAGTAGCTTGGCAGCCATGACAACCAGTCATTATCTCCCCAAAACAGACGCATTGTTGTTAACAGTTTGCTGAGCTGCATGACTCACGTTAAGGAAACGTGTCCTTACATTTGAATACAAATCCAAACAGTAAAATGTGAACTCACCCGATCTTCAAAAACCATAAGATTTCTTGTTTACAGTTTAACAATGGCACAAAAATACATTTTCCCCATAGTATAATAAGTATATGTTTTCTTAACCACTGCCAGGTGGAACTTACATGCTTGTGAATGCGGTATTAGAAACATAGTCTGAGTTTTCATCAGCAAAATGAATACAAACAAAAAAATATGACTGTTTGTGAATGTGTGTAAGATTGTGTAAGTAAATGTGGCAGACTAGAGGCTTACAGACGTCACTACCAGGGATATGGCAGCTCGCTATTTGGAGCAAAGAATCAAGAGGTCAGGCTCCAAGAGATTACAGCGCAGACACCATGGAGATTCCAGGATGGTGCACAACCACTGATACTCATAATGAGGTACCCTTCCATTTCTATCATATGCTCTAGATGTGGCACAAGGAAATATTCTTAAACAATGTTTTCCAGACTCCACTAATGTTAAATGGGCAGATGTAAACAATAATTGAGTAGTGAATCTCACAGTCAAAGCTCATAGACCATAGACAATAGACCTTTTTTCCAAGGCAGACATGTTGACATGAAATAGTAGGTAAGCACAGGTGTTAGCAATGATACTAATGGCGGTTCCGTTCCATTTAGTGTAGCACAGACTTTCCAGTGAGCCAACATGGCAAACATGAACAATAGCAGCATCCTGATTCAGTTTGACCTGAATGGAACGTTAAATCGTATCATTGGTAACACCTGTGTGTACCTACTTATTCATGTCAAGATGGCTGCCATGAAAAAAGGTTTATAGGTGTATGTTTCATCTGATACCCCCATTTAAACAGAAAATACAAAATGATGGTTACTACACTGTCAAAAAATTCTGAAACTGATCCTGAACCCTGTGTTTGCCCCTATGTCAAAAGACTGATTGGTGTATTTTTATTTATTTTTTTTATATAACTAATATAGTGGGAATCTCTGGCCTGAAGTTAGTGTGGACCAGTTGGCACTCACATCTGTTCACAATTTGCCCTGCTTTCTATTTCTGGAAGCTGCAAGAGGCATGCAGCCACACACATACAGTACACACACACACACACACAGACAACAGCCCGACAATAGCTATGTGTCAGTCACTATTAAAAGCCGCTCGTTGAGCCAAACATATGCTCCTCTTTTCCAGGACCATCCAGTCCAAATTCAGTTTTCCATGTGTGGAATTATCCCATCCCACTTTGGCCATTCCAACTCTTACTGGATGGAGGGGATGAGCCATTTTTTTGTGAGATAGAGTAACTATAGCTACTATTAACTTTATACTGAAGGATTTATTTAATATAAACAGCCTTTGTCCCCACATGGTCCAGAAGACACATGTCATCTGTGCAGCTGCTTAAACCAAATCTTTCCTAGTATAGATGTAATACAATCAGTGGTGCAATGTAATGAGAAATAATACATATTTTTAGAAGTACATCAACTTTTCATTCATTGTAACCATTTAGTCTGATACAATTTCCCTATGTGTATTTATTTTTTACTGCAAAATAAAATTAGAAGAAATGTGGTGAAAACTGATTTTTTTTTTTTAATTCTTTGAGTTGTGAACTGAAGACCTGTTTTTTAATAATAGTCTTCATGTTTGAGATGCTGTAAGAACAAATGTTTGAGTATTTCTATTTGCTGCCACCCCCTTACATTTCAGAGTGAATTCTTGTACTTTTTACTCCACTACATTTATTGTACAGCTTTACTTTTCAGGTGAATTAACATTTTACATTAAAATTAATAAATTAATATTTCATTATGTATATTTTAAAATTTCACTTTATCTGAAATGTGCTAAATCTTATGATGCAGTGCTGTTATTAATAATAAACTAAAACCTTTAAATGCTACATTTTCTGTACTTTTACTTAAGTAACAATTGAAATTCAGGCCTTTTACTTGTTATTGAGTATTTCTTTGACGACACTATTTCTACTTTTACTCAGGCATAATCCGAATACTTTCACCACTGTGTACATCCATGGTATCTGAGGTGGTGAAAGGAGATTCGGTTTCAGTCGGGCTCAGAAAGAGCGCTCTAAAGACAGTCACGTGTTTCTTTAAGTCGGCGAGGTAATAGGCTGTTCTTGGGCTGATCTATATAAGATGAGTTAGGACTATTTTAATTGCAAAATAACATATATATTTAGATATTAATACATGAAGAAGCCGGCATTTTTTAACGAATCAACCCGTAACAAAACGTCCTATAAGATGCGATTCGTGAGGTCAACATAGGTTACCAGGATGTCTGCAACAACATTATATAATACCATAATGATGCCATCGGAAATACATACTCGCATTCTTTCTAAGATAAGCTGGTGTATTTTAAACCACATTTGGCATAGTGTTTGCTATAACGCCAGTCTATATAGAGGGCAGACGGTGCTTGCTACCTGAAGCAAACACTTGCTGTCTGTCTGCCCTTGCATCACCAGTCGGTGCCAAAAAAAAAAAAATCAGGAGCGAGGCGGAAGGATAAATACATACCAGCAGGTCACAGCGAATCACCCCACATGCCTGCCGCAGTCCCGGATAATACCGATCCCCGTTATTATGCCTAGCACATAGCCTGTCAAATACGCACCATTATGTATAGGCCGCTGTACGTTATCCCCGATCGTTACAGGCCTATTCCTGACCACCGATAGAAACCCGGTTCTGCACTGACAGGTCCCGATTTAAGCCGCAAGAACCCCGAGGAAATCGGAGAAAAGATTACATTTACATGTTTTTTCAGAGATGAATTTACCTCCCTCGCTGTGTATCTTCTTGGATCTCCGGTTGAAATACATCTTGCTGGTAAACGAGGCTCGATCGGGCTGGGACGAGGAGGTCGGATCGGCGGCATGCTCACGGCTCACCGGCAGCGCGGGGGGACACCGCTCCGGGCCCGGGCTGCGGCCGCAGCCGCCGCTGCTGCTGCTCCTGACCGGAGCTCATGGTTTTTCGGCAGCGCAGCGGAGGTAACGGGATGTTGTGGAGTAGAGGGCAGCGGCAGCGTCTCCAGTCAGCGTCAACGCAGACAGGACTATGAATGTGCAACTTCCGGTCATGGATTTCAAAATAAAGTACGTTCACGTTCAGGTTTACACATTGGATTGCAGGATACTAATTCAGTAATGTAATGATAATTACACCAGGTATGCGTTTTCGTTCAATTTAAAGTATTACATTAACATTATTTAGATGTACATTTTAAATATTTACATAAATGCATATTTTTAGGGCCACACCTACACTAGTTTATTTTTTACTGAAAATTGCATTAGAGAATTAATCAGGTACTATTTTAATAATTTAAAATGTTGTGGATTGTAAATTATCATTTTTCCTGCATTAAAATTTAACGTTAGAGATGTTAGAGGCCGTTATGAGCATTTTTTCCCCATTTTACGCCGTTTATACCCAGATCCAATAATAAATAACTTAATTATAAAAAATAAGTGACACATTTGTTAGCTACAGCCTGTCAATCGAATGAATTTATTAAATCTTGATAAAGTTTGATTTTGAAGGGCAAACTTCTGATCTGGTGTCGTCTGACTTTATAACTGAGCGACGGGGGCGCGCATCGGATGACGAGAAGCAGCCTGGACGCAAAATATAAAGATGCTCATCATTTAAAGTGAGACTATTTAACCGGTGGTCTAATTATATACATTTATATATATTTACAATATATAAAATAACGGCCATGAATTACAGTGTCACTTACCTATACATTAACTGAAGAAGCTGCTAATGGCGGGAACAAGGTGTGTAACGTCGTTGAATTTAGCAACAACGCGTGTAATTTATTACGAATTCAACTTTCCGCAAGAAGAAACACGTGTAATTTCTGTCTTACCCCAAAAGGGTAAATTATAATATAGTTTTCTGCCACTCACCCGTCGTCGAGGCGGTTTTACGGTCGAATAAAACTGTCAAAACGTTCGTTAAACTTTTCAAATCACCCCACCTGCAGTTAAAGGCTCGTGCAACTGTCTCCGTAACCATGGTAACACTCATTAAATATATTTACTTATTTATGTTGTTTGTTGAGATGCGAAATGTACTTTCACTTACACATCAATAGCAATAACTCCACAAAAATATTCTTATATAACATTATAGTACCGTATAATAGTAATTTTAGTTCCAACCGCTCAATGTTTTACCGGGAAAAGTTATATATCAGTTATTATATAATTAATATTATCAATATAAATATTACATTAATGTTACGATTGTTATTGGTAATAATATTCTAATTATGAATGAAAATGAAATTACTATTATTTTCATATTAATGATAGTGGAGTAGTAGTGGCATTTAATTGAGTAATGTAACTACCAGAGTAACACGTGCAACCTATGGATTCATATGTGTAATAGTAGAGGGGGTGGTTCGCTGTGGGTGTAATCTTTTTGTGTTCTAATTATTTAAAGACAAAGTGTACCGTTATTAATGTCCATATACACATCTCCAGGCATAACAAAGCTGCATTTTATTCTATTGTTAAGGAGCAGAGAAGAAAACCCATGTGTTCATTGTATTACATAGTAACATATTTATCATAACTTTTATTTACTCTCATCACATTGTAACATAATACATATTCATGTTTCAAAAAAATTGATTCCATCTTATTAAATAGGAACAGAATAAATATTCACTTCTGAATTGAGCGGCCACAACCCCCCTCCCTCCCCCTTCTCCGACTTTGTGGTGGACCTTCACTGAACAGAAGCTTTCTGAGAACCAGGCATATTCAGACACTGGACCTTTTCCTTCAGCACCCACACACTCACATGCACACACTGTTAAACCATACATACTTACCCCACTCGCACACATTCTTACATACTGCAGCATTCTGCAGTTTGTAAGCGACATGTTGAACTGCAGAGATGTAGTAGCTCCTGTTACTGTTGATGCACACAGTGACCCTGACAAAAAAAAACACAATGACTTGGTGGTTCAGCTAAACATTCCACCTTCGCTACACTAGAAATGCCAATATCTGTGTAGATGATGTAAAAATAAAACGCAGATAGACATATAGGAACATCTTAATACTATCAACTTATTTAAGTTCAGCACTGAATTTGAAATACTGCGACTGCATTGCACTTTGATATACCCAATTATGAAGAGATTTGATAACAGATTTCCACTCGCAGAAAATGGGATTTTGAAGCAGGTGCTAAGGGTTAAAATTTCCAACACCTGTGTTATGAATTAGCTAGATAGCTCTGATAAATAAACTAAGTAAAAAAATGTATTTCTTACTTCCATGTTTTAGATATGAAAGGGTACCAGATTTTTGCACAGCAGATCCATAGGTGTCCATCAGAAACGGATCAGAAACAATAACAGGAAACAAGAAGAATTCAGAGTTAACGAGGCTGTTTTTAAGCGGAGATGATATTCAGGCATTACAATGTAAACAACAATGAACAGCAAAAACAATACTGTATTTCCTCTCTGTATTGCACAACTCATTAAATTACAACGCTGACTTCCTGATTATCACGTGCCTTCTGCATTTCATTTGAAGTGTGCTGCTCATATGGGAAATGTTCAAAGTGACTGATTTTGATGGATGAATTTTGTATTGCAATTATATGACAAAAGTATGGAGAGGGCTTAACAAACAATCCGACCAACAGACCTACAGAATAAAAATCATTTCAAATTAAATATATAACTCATACACATCCCAATAAATCAAACATTTCTCAACCAATGGTAAGGGGATACTTTAAAACGGATGCCAAAGCTTTAAAATGGTGAATTTTTTTTTTTTTTAAAAAAAAGAAAAAAAAAACTGAAGGTTTTCCTGCTTCCATTCTGAATAGTTGGCATGTGAGGAATGCCTTGCTTCAAAACCTTTAAATACAAGCAGTGGTGAGGTATTTACAGCTTATACTGAATAAATTTAGTCTAGAAGTGATTTGTCTAGTCCAGTTGTGACAAAGAGACATCACATAGTATCAGACATTAAAGAGTTAAAGTGAGACTAGTCAGCAGCGGCTACAGGAGCTCCTTAAGCATTAATGCCATCCATTGGTGTCTCTGAAGCTTTGTGACAGAGACCAGCGAAACAGGTCAAAGAAAAAGAGAAAAAAAAAACAACAAGGTGCTGAAATCAAAGTCTAAAAAAATAAAGTTTTGTTAATTCTCTGCATTTATACTTTCTTTTTTTTCCTGCACTTTTGGTTCAACCTTCTTAACCTTCAACACAATGGATATTCAAAGAAATTAAACCATGAAAGCGCTATGTACATGCAAAGCCCACTTGGGTCTGCTCAGTTCAGCCAGCCAGGAACACAGAAAGTCGTGTTTGTGAGCGAACGGCTCAGTCATGATGCACCGCGAGAATGGGCTGCCTACAGATGGGGCAGGTGTTGTTTTCGGAGAGCCAGCGGTCGATGCAGTGGATGTGGAACTCGTGGGAGCAGGGCAGGCGACGCAGCTTGTTGCCCTGGGCGTACTCGTTGATGCAGACGCTGCAGGCGCGGCCCAGCTCCACCTCCAGGCTGGCCTGACCGTAGGTGCGGGTGGCCAGATTGTCAATCTGTTCTTTGGTCAGGCCGCGGGGGTGCTCGTCATCCTCTTCATCGTTCAGCAGGAAGAAATGCGCCAGCCGTAGGATGGGTAGAGTGCCGTTTTCCACCAGGTTGTTAGTGTCTCTGCTTGTGGCCCTTCCCTCCGTGGTGCTCACCACGGCCCCTCCGAGCCGGGCCTGGCCGCCCTGGTCCTCTTCAGTCCCCACCAGCCCCGCCCTCTCCTGATCCGCCCCGCCTGAACCCACCTGGCTGGCTACGCTGTCGTTTGTGTGTAGGCGACTGGCGGGGCTGGTGTTAGTATTTGCACCGGCGACATCTATGTGGCTGGGCGCGACAGTTTCAGAATCGGCCTCCGTCTCCATCAGGGAGCTTAGCTCCCCAAATCCAGTCATGATCTGACGCAAGATGGAACGCAGCGCTGTGGAGTTGGGCTCCCCCAGGCCCGTCTCGCTGATGCGGCGGAGCGGGATCCGGATGGTGCTCACGTACGTGCGGATCCCGGCTCGTTCGGAGCGGGAGATGGTGCGCCTGAACCCACCGCTGTCGCTTTCGAACGTGACCGTGTTCTCCGCGACACGGGCACGAGATCGTGTCCTGCTGGCGATGCTGTCCCGGTCCCGGTTCTCCCCGGGTCGAATCCTCCTCACCTGCAGGTCCAGCATGATAGTAGGGTGCCGGCGCACTGCCGAGCTTCCGCCTCCTGTTATGTGTGACTCATTCTCGCGTTCCCCTGCCTCTATGGCCGGCTCCGTTAGAGCTGCAGGTTCTGCCACGGCCTCCCCTGTCTCCATGGCAACAGAGCTTGTGCCACTGCCTGGCTCAATAGTGCGGATGCCGGAGCCACTGACACCACTGCTAGATGGCGGAGTGGTACTGGGGAGAGGGGTTCTGTGTAAGGGGGAACGACTTCGCCTCGACAAGCGGGACGAGACCCCGCCTCCTGCAGCAACCCTACGTGAACGTCCACGCGATCGAGTCCTACTGCCGCGTGATTCATGTCCTACCGCTGGGGCCTGAGACCCAGACTGGGGTGACACGCGGGGACAGTCTAGAGATACAGTCACGTCATCGCGCCCCTGCTCTACTTCTGCGTTCAGGGGCTGATGTTGCAAAGGTGTAGTTTGATCGACAGGAGGCGTGACAGTGGAAGGCGATACTAAAGAGTGCAAAACGGCACCTCTCCTCTGAGCAGGCGGGGCCACTGGTGCAGGAAGTGCAGGGGGGTTCATAGAAAGAGTGGTAGTGCTGCTGCGTGTGCGTCGGGTTTGCATCCTCCTGCCGAGGGCCGGGCGAGGGGAAGGGTAGGGAGCTGGCCGAGGCGTGGCTGAGGGTCGGGGGTTTGAGAAGGAAGAAGCAGTGCGTATAGAGGGCGAAGACGTGTTCGGGGCGGTTACTGGCAACTCTGCAGCGTCCGAGGTGTCGTTATGCTCCCCTGGCTCTGGCTGATCGTGGTTTATGTTAATCTCCAGGCTAAACCGGAATTCCCCGCTGTTCGGGTTGGTCCGGCTGACGGCGCGCCATGTCTGGTTGCCACTCTGCCCGCTGCGAGTAGCGTTACCGGTGCGTCTGAACGTGTTCAGCCACTCTAGTAATGAGTCACCATTGGAAGTTTCTGCTCCAGGCTCTGTGCCGCCTGTAAAAAACGCATATGGGTAAGATGACGAACTGATGTATTCTACCCAAAATATATTTTCTTGTACAGGAAAGCACTAAAGCAATGCTATAGCCTGGTTACCAGTTATAACAATATCAGGGTTCCCCACTCTTAGTCTGAAATTATTTTACAGGACACAGGTTATGTCAATGACTAATATATTCCAGTTTAATGTGTGCCTTAATATGCAATACTTTTTATTTATTAACATATACCAGTAATCTATTTATTATTGTATTGTATGTAAGCTGCAGTCAAAGTCAAATCAACGGATTAATAGTTTTAATGCTAATTTAGCCACATTAAATCACATTCATTTATGCTACCGACAGTGGAAATTGCCAGCGGTTCAAATGAACATGTAATAGGGTTCTTTTAGTTTTCACTGCCGTAATTTTCCAGGATAACTTAATGAACTCCAGGACATTTGACATTTGACCTTTGTTTTCCTTATTTTCCATATCTTTTCCAGGACTGGAAAATCGGTCAATCATTTTCTAGGTTTACCAGGACGTGTGGGAACCCTGCGATATATTATCTTATTCAAATCCAGAACCACAATCAAGTTATCACACAACCTTGTTTAAGTTGTGCCGAAGCTGGTGCAACAGTCAAAACATTCATGGTTATTTGTCTGAAACAATGTATTAAAAAAACATTTGGTAGTTCTCTGATTTTAATTGCATTGCTTGTACAAATAGCTGTTTAACAGAATAAAGGATGAAGCCATTTGTCTGTTTTATAAGTCCACTATAATACATCATGTTGATTTTATTTTTGTAGACTCGGGTTCAGGTTCAAAGATAGATCGTGAACTATTGGTATAATTCTTTGGCTTGTTACTTAACAGCAACTAAAATCCAATTGCGTATAACAAGGCAAGTAGTACAAGCCATATTTGGCACATAGTGATATTCCTACCTGCTCCTCGTCTCCCTCCTGCCCCTCTCTCGTCTCCTTCACCACTGCTGCCCTGCTGTTCAACTGCATCAGCAGTCTGCAAGCGCTGCTCAGTGCGGGGCTGAGAGGACACGCGCTCCTTCGCTCCGTCAAGACGCTGCCGAAGCTCTTCAGCAGTCACCTCCCCTGCAAAACAAATTGTCATGCAGGCTGCGTCAAGAAGTGTTGCTCCTAAACTAGTAGCAGTCACGAATAACATACACTGTGCCATACTATATACAGGGAATATATAAGTAAGACAGGTCTCTCCTCACCAGGGGTGCCCAGCAGGTTGCTGTCTCTCATTAGGCGGTATTCCTCTTCACTCAATTCATCAATGAAGTGATAGTATGCCTCCTCCCTTTGAAGACGTTCTGCCTGCCTCCGCCGTTCGTCTCCCCCACCAGGAGGGTCCATCACCGTGAAAAGTGCTGGTAAAAAGATGTTTCAAGATGTCAGCCTGGGTGGAGTAAAACCTTCAGTCCCCACTATACTGTTGGTTAGGTAAGGTTTGTGGAAGATATAAGTGCATGTATATGCTGAGAGATATGGGGGTGGAGAAAATATTAGGCTATATATATATATAATGCAATGTCATTTTGCACCATTATTATTACAATGTATGTGATAAAACTGTGCAAAAGCTAGAGTAGATAAATGAACAATACCCTAAAAGCCTGAAGACAAACCTTGCAAAATAAGTTCACTGGGGACCATATAGAACATTAGATTTGGAAAAGATAATTCAGTTCATTTTATGTTATCCACATAGATTTATTAATTTTGCATCAATTCAGGTGCTGGACAAATAGGTCCAATATAGTCTCAGCAGCTACAATACTCAAGTGGAACAAAATAAGCTCATGATCGTTGGGTTCTCTTTGATTAAGATAAAGATTGGTCAGCTTCATAACTATATCACAATCACGACTGTTTCAGGTGCCAGTGTAAATATGCAATGTAAATAAGAATTGTTTGTTTATCTTAACCATTCGGTGACTAATCTCTGGCCAAGGACGAGTTTTAACGCCATCCATTTTCTATCGAAAGACACCACCAGCAGGAGGAAAGCTACAGTAATCCTGCTGACGTTTAGGCTCGAAGACTGTCGCAGCATATCCGCCTAGATTTACTCAGGGACTGTTATTCGATACATTCACAGTAAAGAATAACCAAAATGTATCAGAATAAAACGGTAATCCTCATGTGAGCTAATATTAGCCAAGTTACAACAGTGGCTACGGAAGGCCATGTTGAAGGCAGGGGAATAAAGCAACAAAACTGGCGTTGTCATCCTGGTTAGTCGCCAATCAGCGGCCTGCTGCTCATGACTGACACGACAAGCAGCCAATCAGTGCGATGCGGAGGCGGGACGAGATAAACGAAGCGGAGGTATCTTCCATGTAACGCAGGGCAACGTAGGAAAGACAAAGAATCATGTCGGCAGTTTTAAATGATGTTATTATCGAGGTGATAACACAAAGCAACAATAAACAGCGCTGTCGCCACAAAAACAACCAGTTTCGTGGCTTTTAAAAAGATACGAAGTGTCATTTTGAATGCGCAACGCTTTAGTTGCTAACAGAGTGCTAGCACGTTAGCAGTCCGTCGACAGCAGTGTTAGCAGCGAGCCGTGAGGCTGAATAACTCCTCCGATACAAATCAAATAAATAATTTATCAGTAATTTAACGCACGCTAATGTTAATATGCAACCATAACGTAGTTTTAAGGGAGGTGACAATGAGATTAATAGGAATTTAGTACCTGACAAAGCAGCTGTAATATGGACGGTTCGCTCTGCTCTCCTTTCTCTCGCAAGATGGGACCAGTGGTGCTACACTACACCGTCCGTCCTCAAACTGAATCCCAGGCTACATTAGTTCCTAGGTCACAGCATCCGCAACAACACAGTTCATGATTCTTTTCTGTCCAAAAATTGTACAACAATGTAATTCATTCATTGTGGTGAAACTATACTCTATATGGCCTACATTGCAAAGAAAATGTATATTTTGTATTTACTGCAGATTTAAAATGATGCTGCTGCGGGACGGTGTAACACATTTATTTGTATATAAATAGAATTGAAAAGAATAGAAGGCCTTCATTGTCACAGCACAGCGGGACAATGAGATTGAAGGTACAACCTCCTGAAATATTAAGAACAACGAACTGTATACTGTAAATAATATTCACGATTAAGACAGCCCTAGAAGACGTCTATAAATAAGTAATCTTTTTTTTTTTTATTTTAACACTTGCAATGTACACCTCGACTTAACATTGTGAATGCAGGATACTTGCTTTTTATTTAAATATTTTCACATTCCAACCATGATTTTAATCATATTATATGAGCTTATATTCTATTAATTAGTGTATTACTGGTTATCAACCAAAGTGTTACAGCGATATGCCTTAGACGGGTCATATTTTGTCTTAAAAGTTTTACCTCTTTAAAATTAAATAAAACTCGTTTATTTATTGGTTGCATTTGTGTTTTTAAATGTTGGGTGCATTTATTTACCTGTTTGCACTTATTCCCAATGTGTCTGAAAGATGTGAATGAACTTTTTCAACAAGAATTTTCAATTTTGGGAAAAATAAATGTGTCTTGTCTTAACTCAAAGCAGTAATTTCTGTCAATACTGAAGTGACTGAAAGATAATAAATGCAGGTATTTCTTTGTGCACCCGTACCGTTGAAATACCCAACAAAACGACAGGTTATGTAAACATTTTTCACCGTACATATTTTTCTGATTGCCTAGATTAGTATGAATATTAATTTGCACGTGGTGTAATCTGTCTAGTCCGTTTTTCTAAAACTCTTTATCTCTTTTCTCTGCTGCAGGGGCTGTCTGCTTCGCGACGTTTTACGACAGTGCCGTGCGCGAATACGCCGTCGTTACCGAAGTGAAGTGCGTCTCTCTGGAGCAGTAGCCGGCTGAGAGAAACGCAGCAGCAACAACAGAGAGGAAGATATTTCTGGCTCGTTTTCTCGTCTGGACTCTCTCCGAGCACCGCACGGCCCCCTCCGGTGCGTTAAATTTCATCCGAAAACTCGATGTGGAAGCTGGGTTGAAGGAAGAAAGGGCCACGCTTGGGGGGGAAGGCAACTAGCCGAATTACCAAACCGAGCTCGCCGGAGTCGCTTTAGTTGCCTCCCAAGCGACGCTTTAAAAAAAACAAGGAAAGGAGCGGATACATTCAGCCCGAACAGTAGTGAAAATGGACTATGATTTTAAAGTAAAACTGACCGGAGAAAGAGAGCGTGTCGAGGACCTGTTTGAGTACGAAGGATGCAAAGTGGGAAGAGGCACCTACGGTCATGTGTACAAGGCGAAGAGAAAAGATGGGTGAGTTGATGACCAGCAAGGCCTCTAGCCAGTGATCCCTGCACCAGTCTCCCCCCTCTCTGTCTCTCCCCAAATACAGCACAATTACCCAGCTCATGTATTTGTTGTTCTCCTCCGAGGCTAGAATCGCGTGGAGCAGACATGATGCTATAGGTTTATGCAGAGAAATACAAGGGAAATGTAAAGGCAGTGTGTTGAAGTTCAGGGATTTCAATGTGTCAAAAGCAGCCAGACTGCCCGTCTTTCTGTCAGGTCCAGAAGCATTGCCATTTGGTTATGATAGTGTCTTTACTTTTTTTGCAGATGGGAGGCTTATGTAGGAAAGTCAGTGTTATTTAGATGTATATATGTAGTGTGAAGCAGGCACATTTATAGAAGCACTTGTTGATGTTGTCAATGGCAATTGTCTTCCTCGACAGCGACATCACAATAAGAGCAATTAATAAAACAAACGCATTCATGAAGGATATATAAACATGTAAACACTGGCCTAAGATAAATACAGATATATATTATATATATATTAACACTGATACTGAAAAGGCTGCAGTTTGTGGCAAAAACACCAAGAATACAGACCTTAGATATTACAATCATGTGTAAAATGTGCTTATTATTGCCTGTTGTTTATGTTATTATGAATTTGTTGTGTGCTTGGTAAATTCTGACTGATTTAACAGTCTAGCATTTAAGAGCAGGTTTTTACTTATTGTAATGTTAATGTATTGTGAACACAAAGCCTGACCTTTTTGTGTGTGTAAATTGTAAAAATGTTACCCGCCACACTGTAATTTGATATATAGTCATGATGCTTTCATCCTCTTATTTTCCTCCTCCTCTTCTTTTTAGCTACACCTTCAAGTATTTTTTTTTTCTAGCATCAGGGATGAATTTGGAGAGAGATGGTGAATGACATCCAGCCAGGCCTGAACCACACTCAATGCAACCTTAAGACCCCAAGGCCACGGGCCTGCCACCCACCTTCATTTCCAAACCTTTTATTTATTTCCTTTTCTTCCCCATTGTATCTAATGCAGTCCCTTCATCGGTCGTTACCTTTGACTGGACCAAAGTTGGGAAGAGCTGAGGGCGGCTTGATCTACCCATACTAGGCCCGTTATCGCAGCGCCAGACATGCTTGCAGCCCGAACCACGCAAAAGGTCCCCAAAGTGTTTAAAGATGTTTGTGTTCACTTAAGGAGGCTGCTGTTTATGAGACTCTGTGAGCTAATTCGCGCTGCAGCAGTTGGATGAGGCCTGAGGAGGCACAAAGCATGAGTTTATGAGATGATTTAGGCCAGGGGGAGGGAGGGTTCGCAAACGATTCATCCGAGTGAGAGTCAGTCCCAATGCTCTGTTTGTCCCTCGCCAGCTGCCAGACAGGGCCTGTTTCCTCTCTCTGCCTCTATTGTTTTGAGCCTCAGAGGTGAGCTTGATTACACAAATCTGGAGGTAATGCAACTCGGCCTCTTTCTCGGAGTCCCTGTGCCAGCTGCCAAGTGCCCCCCTTTATGTTTCTGTGCAGACGGCTCTCAGGGGGCCGGCCGTCTGGTCTGGTGTTGATGTTGCTCTGCCTCTCTGTGTTTGTAGGAAGGATGATAAGGACTACGCCCTCAAACAGATTGAAGGCACTGGCATCTCCATGTCAGCCTGCAGAGAGATTGCAGTAAGAACTGCTTAGTTTTTCCGTTTCTCTTCTATTTGATCTCTGTCAAAACACCTTCATGCCATTCCTCGGTGGTTTATGTAACTTCCACCGTCTTTTTACACAGAAGCCACTTGATAGATAAGCAGCAGACTTCAAATGCAAACGACTAGATAGTCGCAGAAGAAAATATTATTGTTTTAGACACTAGACATGCACATAATAAGCGGCAAACTTGCAGGACCTCAAACAAACTTCTATGAAGAATAATTAGTTTCCTTATTTTAGTGAATTGCACCAGATTGTACATTTGTTTGATATTCTTTACATCCTGTATATATTTTATTAATAGTATTCAACACATTAATTTATTACTTACCGGTGCATTTACATATTGCAGCTGCTGCGGGAGCTGAAGCACCCCAATGTCATCTCACTGCAGAAGGTATTCCTGTCACACGCAGACCGTAAAGTATGGCTGCTCTTTGACTACGCCGAACATGATCTTTGGGTAAGATGCACACACATATTGGAGCTTGAATACTTATAAGGTATATAACATCATAAACACATCATTTGAATATGCAAATAGGAACGGGAATGAATGCAGATATTTCAACGTATAATTATTTTTTGTTTGTAGTTTGGATACATGCAAATCCTGCACATTCATATAGAGTATGTTGAGCATATGGGCAGTTTTACAAGTAGGTTATGTATTTTTATGCATTCTGCTGTCTTTTGCACATATGGCAACATTCCCATTTTTTTTTTTTTTTTAAATGATTGACAATTCACAAATGCAGAATTACTAATAATGGCGATGTATGCACCATAAGCCAGTTGTAGGGGGACGTGGTGCTAATTATGCACTGATAAGTCCCATTTTTAAGTACACACATACACTAGGAAGTATTCAGCATTTGTTAGTCAGCCCTCTGCTACATTATAGTTGGCAGTTTCAACTGGCAGGATATCAGAACTGAGTTAAAATGCCATTTTCTGCCACAGAGCTGCAACAGTCACATTCCCCTCGCGAGGAAGTGGAAACACATGCCACAAACATTGTTACTCATCTCGCCTGTAGCATAAACTTACATTTGTGACCAAGTGAACGCAGAAAGGGACATAAATACATTTCTGTCAACACGCTGCATTGTACGCACCGCCCTGACTATCATTTTGTTTCCCTGTAGCACATTATTAAGTTCCACAGAGCGTCCAAGGCCAACAAGAAGCCACTTCAGCTTCCTAGAGGAATGGTCAAGTCTCTGCTCTACCAGATCCTGGATGGCATCCATTACCTCCATGCCAACTGGGTCCTCCACAGAGACCTTGTAAGAGGATTGGGGATTGGGGAGGGGAGGGGGAGAGGGAAAATATGTAGGTGGAAGGGAAAACAAGGCAATAGTTGATGTGTTTAGTCATGACGCATGCTTGACATGTTTATATACAATGATTTTAAAGCATGTTTGAGTTGACCAAGATGAGTAACAAATTGTTGAGCATTGACAATTCACTCCTTATATTATATGCTAGTTGTTTCGGTGCAAAGTTATTACAAAGTATAAATATTTATACTGTGTGTGTATGTGCGTGTGCACAAATATATATCATTTTTAGTTATTTAGCCTTAAAGAAAACTGTTATTTGTTTGTATTGCATGAGTTCTGTAAAATAATAATTTAAAATATGAAGCAGTCTAAAATCTTAGCACATTTTCCTGGTTAAATTGGGACAATATATTACCTGCCATTCACATCCACTGACTGAAAATGAAATGGTAGACCCTCTCTTTTGTGGGATGCAGTGGGCGTGTTATGTCCACTAGGGGGCAGCAACATAGTTTTGTTTAGAACACTATATATGGGATTATGAGAGCAATCTACAGCTGCGTGTGTGTGTCTCTCTTTTTCCCCCCCTTCAGAAACCAGCTAACATTTTAGTGATGGGGGAAGGGCCAGAGCGGGGTAGAGTAAAAATTGGTATGTATGTCTCCTCTTAAAACGAAACACGATCCGTTGTTTAAGGGTGTCATTACTTTACTGAGCAACATGTCCACTCTGCAGCGGACATGGGGTTTGCCCGTCTCTTCAATTCACCACTGAAGCCTTTAGCCGATCTCGACCCTGTGGTGGTCACCTTCTGGTACAGAGCACCTGAACTACTGCTGGGGGCTCGGCACTACACCAAAGCCATTGGTGAGAATTCAACAGAATCAATTAACGCATTATCACATGCAGCCAGTTTAGCTTTACTGTGTGTTCTGTCTTTCCTTCAGACATCTGGGCGATTGGCTGCATCTTTGCAGAGCTGCTGACATCTGAGCCCATATTCCACTGTCGCCAGGAGGACATTAAGACCAGTAACCCTTACCACCATGACCAACTGGACCGCATCTTTAATGTCATGGGCTTCCCTGCTGGTGAGACCCCATTGCTGGGAAATAGGCAGAAAAAAATAGTTTGGATCTGTTCCATTTGAAATCATTACATGCTCATGTTTTAATCATTTACCTGAACTGCTTCGAAAGGGGGATGCACTGCTTTTGACATAAGGGAAATGGGTATTTCGGATTTTCTAAACAACGCATGTTATTGCTGTTCAGCTGCTATCATACCAAAGTGTTGCTGTTGACTATTCTGTAGGGAAATGCTGTGGAAGGATAAACATTTTCCTTTCCTAGAAGAGGCAGATTATTTCCTTTAGGCAGTAATGCGGTCTGCAGGCTCTGAACATCAATCCACTGACACAATAGATGAAGCCAAGTCACGAACAGATACTTTACTTGCAGGGCTACATTTGGGCCTATATTTTCCAGTTCACTTAAGCCGCTTCTGGTCTTTTTGTTTCTTCCATCTCTGCTGCTCTCGTTGTGTAACTCATCAGTCTGTTTGTTGGATTTATTTTAGCCTATGTAGGAACTCAAGCCTTTGAAATTTGACATGAGAGCTAATTAAAAATAGCAATTGTCTCGATTAAAGTCCTGTTTCCAAATTAAAGACGAGAGATAATTGGTGTAAATATATTTAAAAACTTTAATTCACATTAGTAATGTGGAAATTAATATTTTAACTGGTATTTTTAAATCCAAGTTGCTTCATCCGAGATTGTTAAAGATTGTAATCCAGACCCTCCAACCTAAATATTCTAGTCTTGAAGGGAGGATGTGATATGCTGTAATCCTGTTTTTCTCTCATTTGACAGATAAAGACTGGGAGGACATCAAAAAGATGCCGGAACACTCGACGCTGATGAAAGACTTTAGAAGGAACACGTGAGTCTGCAGTGCACCACTTGTCCCAGTTTTCTTAAAAATATTCTAAACACATTGAGCAACGTAAAAGAAAAACACTCTGTATGCCACACAATTTTTTTTTATTATCACAGTGTATTCCCTCTGCATCTGAAGTCATTAAAACGTGCTCCTCCTCTATCACAGATACACAAACTGCAGCCTTATAAAGTACATGGAAAAACACAAAGTGAAGCCAGACAGCAAAGCATTCCACTTGGTGAGTTGAAATGCATCAATAATACAGCGATGACATGTTTTCTGCAGAACCTCATTGCGGCTATAGTTTAAGGAAGCGCGCTTTGTCATCATACCACTCCTATTTGTGTTTGAGGCTAACATTTTGTACAATTCATACAATACAAGCTGCAGAAGCTGTTGACCATGGACCCCATCCGTAGAATCACATCCGAGCAGGCCATGCAGGACCCCTACTTTTTGGAGGAGCCGCTGCCCACCTCTGAGTGAGTCACTACTCGTTGAATGCTTCGCTTAACCAATTAACCCTAAATCATTGCATTTAATGTTTGAAGCTGACAAGCCTTTTTTTTTTTTTTTTCCTCCAGTGTGTTTGCAGGCTGCCAGATTCCTTACCCCAAGAGGGAGTTTCTGACAGAGGAGGAGCCAGAGGATAAGGCAGACAAAGTAAAAAATGAATGTGCAGCATACGTATAACAGTATATGAGCTCAGCAGTGATAATTTTTTTTTTTAATTTATTTTGCTCTATTAGAAAAACCAGCAGCAGCAACAGGGAAACAACCACACAAATGGGGCGGGGCACACTGGCAACCCTGATAACAGCCACGTCCAGGGCCCGCCTCTGAAGAAAGTGCGAGTCGTCCCGCCCACCACTACCTCAGGTGGCCTCATAATGACCTCAGACTACCAGGTAGGTCTCTCCCTCCGTCACATAACACCCACAAAGTACTGCGCTTCTTAGATGAATATGATCATTTTTATGCTCATTCGATTTTGCCTTTACATTAGCTTGACATTTAAATGACAGTTGTGAAGCAAGTCGAATAGTATAGTGAATGCTGCTCGCCAAACACCTCAGGAAAAGTTAAGCTTGGTATCAAAAGAAATCTACGTGTGAGGTGACTACAGAAGTGTCAGAATCAATTTATGATGCTGTTACAGAGCAAATATAGTTAGAATATTGCAACATTGTGTTTTACTACAGATAAAAATACTTTATTTATCGTTGTAGTTGAGGTTCTCTCATGCAATTTATGTATTGGATGTGATGATTTGATACCCGTGCTTCACACTAATCTTAAAAGTGCTCACATATCAAGGGGCCTTGGATTTTAACAGGTTAATAACATTAAAAAAAGATTAAATGATTTTATTTTCTGGCCTCCCTGCAGCGCTCCAATCCACATGCTGCCTACCAGAACCCTGGACCAAGCACAACACTGCCCCAAAGCAGCATGGGATACTCCTCTACCTCCCAACAGCCACCCCAGTACTCCCATCAGACCCACCGCTACTGAAACATCCCTCCCAAGCACACACACGCACACACACGCGCACACACACACTCATATACATGGATACACAGCGCTCATCACGCCAACCTGAAAGAATGTACTGAGGGATGTGTCCATTGCAACAAAACACCACCTCCCTGCCCACCCCCACCCCTCAGAGGGCACCTTCTCCACAGCAGTCTTATTAGGCCAGAATGACAGCAACCTGCACTTCTTCAAGATAGCACATCATAGCCCAAGTATTAAGAACACTGCTGTAGAGCAAAACCCGACGGGTGAAACACAACGCGGGAGGACGAGAAGAATGGATACCACGGTCCAATTCAACCCATTTTCATTTACTCGGACGTAATCAAACAAGCCAAGAGAAGATGGCTTGGTTTGGAGGTGGGGGAGGGGGGGACACATGTTAACCTCTTGTGCCATCCCCTCCCTCGTCTTCTCCACCTGTCTACACCTACGCCCCTTTCCCAGCCAGTTAACCTCTTCCTGTAGAAGCTTGGATGAGACTGAAAGCTGCTATGTGACTGCCAACGTTGACAGATTCCCTGTCCGTCTGTCCTCCTGTCTGTCTGTTTTGTGTGTGTGTGTGTGTGTGTGTTTGTTTATGTGTGTGTGTGTGTGTGTGTGTGTGTGTGTGTGTGTGTGTGTGTGGCCCTGTGAGGGCCTCAGCTGAGGACTGAACTGAGCTGCTGTGAAGCAAACTGGGAGGATGTGGAGCCCCCCGCAGCTGTGGCGTTGAGGGTTTTTGGACAAAAAAAAAGATGACAAAAAAAGATTTTAGTAGTTTATAATTTAATCTGTTTTCATGGTTTTGTTTTCATGACAAGTGTGGCAAAGCAGTCGTATGCTGTGGCAAGCCTTACAACATGACAAAACCAACCAATCGCATGGAGGATGGCAGACGGAACATGCATTGTACTGTATTGTATTGAAATATTTTACATGAAGCAAGTATCCTGACAATAAAAGAGGAAACATTCATATTGTTGATATTTTGTAAGTGCAAGCTGCTGATGTTTGAAGCGAATTGGTGCTGTTTGCTATTGTTTCTTAACTATGGTTTTTATTCCTCAAGAATTGAGACAAATCACGTTAGTCAGATATATGGGTCAAAGTGCTGGAAAAATCTGTTTTTAAAAGGAAATTATGTTAAGTTTTGCACTTGTACTGACTATAGACTTACTAAAACAATAGCCAATGTCAGAGGAAGCTAACTACAATTACACATTTTTAACAAATTATTGTCCTTATGTAATGACCCCCTTACAATTGACTTTTAGAATAATATACTTTGTTTAGAAAAAGCGAAAGCTGCAGAAACTAGAATCTGAGATAATTCGGCATTTTGGTTGGAAACAAAAAGTTATTGCGGTTGACCATTTTCAAAATCGCAGCAATCTATTGATTGTCTAATCAAGTGATCCGTAATCATTTCAGAACTAATTTGAAATTGCACAGGATCTCAAATTCGGAACAAATTATACATTTGTTGAAAGATCCAAGTGTGCCCACACACTCTTAGGACATAGTCCCAATCATACATGTGTGCTTTGTTATTCATGGTCAAATCAATTATACATGTTAAACTGACAACTGTAAAGCAAATGCAGGCTGTGGCTTTTCCCCTTTTCCAAGAATAGAACTGCATTTTCAATAATGAACCTCCCTTCCCCTTTCTGATGGACTAAACCCAGACTACAGTCCAGATATTATTCCCTGCCCTCTTTCCCCTCTTTGATGACAGTCAGCGACTGTTTCTGTCTACAAACACACCTGGGAGAGTAAAGCACAGATCTAAGTATAGAAAGTCCTCTCATTGAACGTCTTCCTGCAGGATGCTGGCCCAGCTCTTCAGTCTGTTATACAATACCACATCAGCTTATTCTCAGTATCACTGCATGCAGCATGTTACTTTAAACCCCTAAAACTCTCGAGCACACTTTTCTGCTATTGCTCATCATTTACATTTTTTGACAAAATCTCCACAGGCTACAAGTCGAATTGTTTAAATACACAAATACAGGAAAAACCATCACACAAAACAGACTGTTAAACAAATCCAGAGAGGAGGCAGAAAAACATAAAAAGCAGAGCAATAAAATCTTTAAAAATATGTAAAATAAACTAAATAAACAAGACAAAACAGGAATAAAATAAGAGAACTGAATAAGTAATTAATAAAATAAATAAAAAATACATGTTTAGTAATAGGGACCTTTATGACAGTATCTTGAAAGGAAAATATAAGATCATAAAGTAAAAATGTATTTATTATCAGTATTAATGATACAAATAAATCACAAAATTATTATTAAACTAATAACATAAAAATAATAAAACAAAGATACAATACCAACAAAACGTAACACAATCAAATACAAATTGCAAATGGCTTGATAAAATATATATTTAAAAAATAAATATATATTAAAATAAAGAAGATTATGTGGTGTAGGTAATGCATTTCGGTATAAAAGTTGCTATACAATTATATTATTATTATTACATTTGGTGCACATATTCAAGGTTTTTAGGTTTTTTTATTTTTTTATTGAATTAGGAACATGGGATTCTAACGTAGGACTCTGCTTCCTTTTTAAAGTTAACAAGGATAAAACAACTTGGCCAGTAATTATTGAAAGTCTTTAATTTTGCGTAAAAAAAAAAAAACAAAAAAACAAAAACGACCCTTTAATCTCATCAGGAACGCCCAACCGTTGCCTCGCCCCCTCAATTCGTAACAGAGCTGGGGAGTCTCCCTGTCAATCATGCCATTCTCGAGCTCCTATTGGTTGCCGCAAACGCCCATCAAGCGTTAAATCCCCTGCGTGCGCATCTGATTGGTGGCTACGGCTGGTGGGCGTGGCTCTGTCCTCAAAGGATTTTACCGGAGTGGCCAGACTGGCTGAGGGGGACACAGGATGGCAGAGCTAATGGGAGTATCTAACGGGACATGCGGACGGGCTGCTTTCTTCTAATATTTCACATACTGGTGAGGGCCTTATGGTACTTTTCACAACAACCGATAACCACGTTTGTCAAAATGGTGATATTTGTGTCATTATTTCTGTTGAATGTAGTCTCATTTATCTAAACTAACAAGTCGACCACTGGCCATAAGCTAGCTAACCAAGTGGTCAGTGAGCGGACCCCGGGTTGAGGATAATAACCGTTAACCGGAACATTGAATTTATTCCCTTTAAATCCTAACTTTAATATGATGTAGATTGTTCGCATGTTAATCAGTTTTTGAGACATTTGAGACAGAAACGCGATTGGTTATGGTTTTCATTTAAAATTGGCAGAAAAAAAAATCGTGGGAACCGAAGTGGATGAACAGATGTGGGTCAGTCCATCAATGACGAAGCGACGGTGCGGAACAGTGATTGATCGCGGTGGCTATTAGTTCACGCCTGTGTGTGTGTGTGTGTGTGTGTGTGTGTGTGTGTGCGCGCCTGTGTGTAGCTAAGAGTAGTAAAAGCAGTAGATAAAGTAGGATTTTTTAGGCACCAATAATAATACACTTAATGACATAAGCATAACATCCACGTAATTAACCTTAATTAAATCCAAATTGAATGATACCTATATATATGGAGCTTATTCTATATTCACTATGAAGATATTACCAATATTCTGCTGTGCAATAAATTAATGCTAATAAAAAGTGCACACGTATCCAACCAACAGACCAGAGTCAATCATTTTGAGTCAAAAAGATATTAGAAAATCAATTTTTAAAGCTGACATCCACAATTATTTTTTTATATAACTTGATTGACGGCCACGTTTGAATCTATAAACTCATCTACTAATTGGTGAATTATGGAGTGATGAATGAATGAAGTGTTTTAGCTAGCTTTAGATTATGACGGCATGGGGTAGGTTGTGCATCAAAAACGTCCAGTTTCAGGAGTAAGAAATAATCCTGCTGATCTACTCAAATGATATTAAGCCTGGGCAATGTGGTTTCCATGATGGAAACAGGAATATTTCCACATCAAGATATAGCAAATTTGTGCAAAGTCACCTAATAAATCATGAAGCTGAGGTTCAAAATATTCAACTGTGCTCCACTATTATGCATTACTTGCCAAAATCAACAATATTATTGAACAATTGTCCACTCCTAACAGATATTTAAACTTTCTGGTCGTAGTTTCTCTCTGCCTGGTAGAATTATTCAGTATTCAGGCACAGTATCATGTATGTTGCATCATGGATGTTTCACCACAGGTATCCCTGATTAATATCGGGACAAGAAGCTGTTCCTGGACATGCACAGCAGAATTATTATATATTTTTTTTACATCATATAGGGCAGTGTGACCTGACGTAATCCAAACTGCATTATTCATCACCATTGGAACAAGCAAAACAGCCCGCTACACAAGAAGCTGTACTCGGCTCATAAATTGGTAATGACTCCCCTTTCAGAGCTTAATGGAGTTCTCACATCTGTAGTAAAGGTCTCCTCTCTCTGGCTGCGTGTCAGTGTAGTGATGTGGGCATCTTGTAGGAGTCACAGGGGAAGTGTGTTTCGCCATGAATGTCACTCCTCTGAAGTTCAAAGGCATTTCTGCAGCTGATGGGGCCATTTTACGCGCACTAATGGGACATTTGAGAGGCCACCTGGTGTGTTTGTTTCTGTTTGTGCACTAGATTAGTTGATGCAATCAATTAGTTGCCAACTATTACATTCATCGCCAACAATTTTGATAATTGATTTAAGCCATTTTAAGAAGAAAATGTCCAAATTCTCTGGTTCCACCTTCTCAAATCTGATTATTTTCTGTTTGCTTTAGTCTTCTGTAATAGTAAGTACAGTACAAAAAAATATTTTATATTGAATCTTTAGCTTTAGCTCAACATTTTACACCATTTTATGAACCAAACAACTAATCAGTTAATTGTTTTAATAACTGATAGATTAATCAACTATCAAAATAGTCATTAGTTGCAGCCCTATTGTACAGAAAGGTCATGCCTTAATGCTTTAATGTTCATGTTTGTTTGTAATAATTTGGGCGTCCAAATGGGGTTGCCCTGATATCAAAAGAAAACTCAGTCAAATTCATCTTTAACGTTGTTTAACGTGTGTTTTGTCTCTTTTTTGGCCAGTTAATTACATTCGATGAGCTGATAAACAAAAGATCCACCAGATTATTCAATATTATCACACGTGTATTATTAACATTATATGAATATTTCTTTTTTATGTATCATAATTAGTGTCAATAGGAGTGTATTGCGACACCCCTGCATCCAGACAAAAAAGAAGGAACCATAAACATGAGAGCGTTATGATAATGTCTTCTTCTCTGAGAGTTGTGAACGAGTTTATGATGTTCAGGCTTCGCTCCGCTTTTCTTGCCCCTGCCTCTCTCTCTGAGTGAGTAGAGGATGAAGGAGGAGTACTCTCTAGCTACGCTTTTATAGCGAGAGTACAGGGGGCCTTAAAGAAGGTCGGCGAGGAGGAGGAGGGGGAGGGGGGGATGCATGGGAGAGCTTGCGCTGTTGCCGTGTGAACGGAGCCCTATTGTCCGGGGAACCTTTCAGTGGATTCCCCCCGAGGTCCCTGTTCCCTCCCCTTCCCCCACCCCCATACACTCCCCCCCCCCACCACACACACTCACACACATAAACACACACATACGTTTGTCCACCTCTTAATGTTACCCACAACCTTTTCTCTCTCTCACACACTCTCATTCACCGCCTCTTTTCAGTCACACACACTCTTATCCTACTTCTCTCTCGCCGCCTCCACTTTCCCCTCATTTCTCACAAGCAGACAAGGCTGGTCCCTCTTCCCCTCCTCCCTCCCCCCTCCTGCTCGCCCCCAGTAGCTCATTATTTTTGCCTCATTGATGTGATTGTCATGCCAGACAGACAGTAAAAGCAAAAAAAATGCTATCTTCTCATTTGCATCACCTCTTTTCTGCATCCCAAGCACAAGTCTTTCTAAAAATCTGTTGAATCCCAGCAGAGCTTTCGCTCCAAACTAAGCCTCATTAATAGTCTTATTCAAGGTGCTTTGTGGCACCACATGATGCTGTAATTTTACCCTTTGTTTTTGCCTTATTGGCGCGGGGCTCTCGGGGTTTGCAGGGGGTCGCTCAATGAGAAAATTAGGCCAGACGAGGACTCGGCTGGTGGGAATTTTGCTTCAGTGAACAGGAGTTTCTCTGTCCTGTCTTGGACATGTGTGACACAGTCTGTAATTACAGTAGTTTCCTGTTAAGATCATGAAAGCACAGCACTGCTGCTCACTATGTTGGTTATTTATCCTATCTTTCTATTCAGCAGCTGATAAGATAAGGATTCGCCCATATTTTGTAGTTGTGAAGGGTAAACGAGGATTTGAAAACATATTTTTCATCAAACACAAATCGATAACGGCAAAAGTTTGGGTGGTATAAGGTGTGTTTGTGATACCTGTCTGCTATTATTAGCCACCTGTCACACAGCCAGGGCTCCTGTGTCTTTCCATCTGCTTTTCTCTGAAGTGATTTATTTTGGCGTGGCTTCCCAGTCTTAACACTGGAACCGGCATTAAGAACGCACCGTTTGTTCGGCGAGGCTAAAAATTCCGCGTGAGAGCTTTTATTAGAAATTGAAATTCCATCTGTCTTTCCAGTTCTGTCCTCCCCGCTGCTTCTCGGGCCGTAGCCGTATTGTTTCCAAGTGTTTGGACAGGAAGGAGACCTCTGAAACAAGGAGAAACCCGGAAACAGGAGCCGGTGGCCGAGAAGGCGAAAACAGGAAGCAGGAAGAAGCGGCGATAAGATGGCCGCTCCTCCAATGCACCCTGGGATTTCTCCTGTTTGCAGTGATTGCCCTCTGAACTACAGAGTGTGTCTGATCAGAGCCAGTAGACGTCTATTTTAGGTCAGCAAGTTCAATTTCATAGGCAAGTGTGTGAATACCCGCGTGTCTTCCTGGACGTCCTTATTCTCGGCTACATGCGCTTTCATACGTGAAAATTCCAGTTCGACTTTGGCGTGACCCGTAATTGGTCACAGCAAAGTCCACACGGAGCATGTTTGTCCGGCAACATCAATGAATCTCTGTTTGTGTCTGGATTCTGGCCGGGGCTCTGACAAGCTGCTCTGGGATTAGCTGCCACGCTGTATCTTCCTATCACTAATGCTTTAATCTTTCTGCTGCCCCCCACAAGTCTCATTGCTTTGGGACAGTGTTGGTCACCAATTTGTCAATTACCCAATTTATCACATTTTTACAGCACAATATACCGTATCTACAGGGATAGCAGGAACCCCATACTGTGTAATCTAATCCATTACTTGCAGTATTACACATAAATAAGAAGTGGGCGACACGGTTCCTCAAGTAGAATCCTATATTAGATTACGAAAAACAAACAAATACATTTAAGTTGGATCTGAAGTTAGTTGGTTAATTGATGGACAAAAAGGTTGGAGATCTATAGAAAAATAAAAATCAGTCAAATTCATCTTTAACTTTGTTTCTTGTCCGTTTTGTCCCTTTTTTGGCAAATGAGTTGCACTCATTGAGCTGAGGTTGTACAAAAAAGGACATTTCATTACAAAATTGGGCAGTATGTAGTTTGTTTTCAGATTTCTGCATTTCACAAACTAATTTTAACCTGGGCTATCTCTAACTGGGGTACCGGCACGTCTCAAAAAGTGTGTGCGTTCTACTTCCCTGTGTGTTCCAGTTTGTGTGGGTGTGAGGCGTCGCCATGCCGCTGGTGAAGAGGAACATCGAGCCCCGTCACCTCTGCCGAGGGGAGCTCCCCGAGGGCATCGGCAGCGAGCTGGAGTGTGTGATGAACAACACGCTGTCCGCCATCATCCGCCAGCTCAGCAGCCTGAGTAAGAGACACACTCTATACACTAACACAGTGGTCCTCAAAGTGGGGTCCGGGGACCCCCAGGGGTCCTTGAAGGGGTGCCAAGGGGTCCCCAGAAAAAAGGAGAATCATTTATTTTCACTATAATTCCATCCATAAGAAAAACAATCAGAAAGTAAGAAGGACTGCCATATTTAAATATCTCATTAGCATATTTCTTTGTGTATTATTTTCACGTTGTACCTGAATTCATTTGAATTTTATTTTCCATTTTATATACTGGGGTGAAAATATGAAATAAGGTTAAAATAAATAAAATGGAAAATTTAAAAAAAGCAGCATTTATAAGCAAAATGAAAACATACACAAATACATTTAATTAATTGAATGGGAAATTAAATGTCCATTTACTCTCATATTCATGACATTCATTTATAAATATTCATTCATTTATTCATTATTGTTCAAGCAGTTTAATTCCTCCATGTTTTTCCTACCCTTTCTGTTATAAAAGCAGAAAGCTTATCAGATGTAATCTAGTTTTTTGTGAGTTTAATGGTCCCTGACATGAAAATGTTTGAGAACCACTGTTCACAAACACATATGCACACAGTAGAAGCTTTTGCAGGAAAAAAACAGGACTTTACGATCCCCAGGCATATATCCGCACTAACTTCAGCGTGACGGCTCTCTAGCCTGTTTGTAGCCTCTTTATACCAGGACAAGATCACATGCCTTTATCAATCCCTAAGCTTTGATTGATTTGCGCGTTGTCATGGTTACAGGGCCTGAGGGTCGCTGGACTAGCAGTGGGCTTATAGCAGCGTTGCACTGGAGCATGGAGGGTTGAAATGTAATCCTTTTAGATAGGCTGTAAAAATGAATTTATCTGGACAGCAGTGTGCATGTGACTGTGTGTGTGTGTGTGTGTGTGTGTGTGTGTGTGTGTGTGTGTGTGTGTGTGGGTGGATCACACTGTCCTGACCGCGCTTGTGTGCAGAACTGTTTCATATTGATTGTTATCCTCACTGTAGCAGACAGAATGATTACAGTAGCAAGGGCATCTATCTTTCCATCCATCTTCAATTGTCCTCTCTCACAACGCCCTGTGTTGTCATTTGGTCATTTATCTCCAATTTCTCCCGTTTTCTCCACCTCATACAAGCTGTGGTGAGACTTCAGAAGTCCCTTTTCACCGTTAACCCTCTCCTCTTTGGCCCTGTCACATCCAACTGCCTCTTATTGTGCTGAGTTCCTGCGTTGGGAGTGGGCCTTTCAGCAGCAGCTGTGTGGGTTATATATAAATGCTCATACAAGCCCGGAGGAGCAGCCCCTCAGTCTACATGCATGTCTGCGTGCACATGTGTGTGTGCGTATGCGTAGCCCATAATAATCCTCAAGAGAGATCAGAGTTGACAGGGCTCAGCATGCCGGATCTGTGATGCTTCCTTCCTCTAAATGTTTTTCCTGCAGCTCATCCTGTCAGCAGGAGGGACAGAAATAGCCCTTAGTGTGTGTGTGTGTGTTTGTGTGTGTTTTTTTCAAACAATCTTTTTACTCACAGCATTTTTATACTTAAACAATGTTATTAGAGCAGTGGTAAAGTTACTCTGGCTGGGTTTTAACCTGTTGACATTCCAGGGAACCTTACAGGAAAAGGCCTTGTATACTCATTTACCTGGAGTTAACCTTGGACTAGCAGGCAGACATTTCACATTAGCAGCTTTTACTGCGTGTTACTTCCTTCGCTTCACCCCCCCCCCTTTATGAGCGTGTGTACTGAGGGTAAAACAGGAAAATGTATATCATTGAGTCAAATGTCCGTCCAAAGGTGTCGTAGGCCACTCTGAAGGTCTTGACCTCCGGCTCTGCTTTTCAAGTGAAAACCTTAGACCATCTCTTGTGGATTTATTATAAAAGTTCATTTTGACTATCCAGTTCAAAGTGGACATCAACTAACAAGGGTTAAGGAGTGAAAGATTCCTGATATTCAATGTTACAGCTACACTCGAATAATGGGAATATGAGCCCTGCTCAGTGGCATATGAACAGCAGCTGTTGAAGGAGGGGAAGGTAGAATTATTTATATATTATATATTTATATATTATTTACTTTTCCTGGCAAATATTTTTACCCATTTTGAGGCCTTTGAACCTTAATACCTATTTCACAGACCTACCGGCAAAGAAAACCAATTTTTTTTTATTTAATCATTAATTTAATTTTCATACTACATCCATATAAACATTTTTTTTACTACAACCTTACCTGTAGTAGTCAAGGCATTGTGAATATGATGTACTACAGCAAAGAGGATTATAGAAAGTCTATTAATTGATTTTTAGTGATTATTTTTAGGTATTAAATGAGCACTATGTCCATATAAAATATGTTTTCACTCAATCCTCACCTGTAGTAGTACGGTGAAGTTACATACTGCACACATTTTAAGACCAGATATCGAAGTTCAAGACTTTTTCAATTTTTTTTTAACGTATTATTTCCAAATTCAGTGCATTTAAGACTTTCAATGACCCCGCAGATAAGATAATATCATTTGTAATAGAAATAGTTGCTTTCAGTCTTTGGCTCCACATAAATATACATGCAGTAGGATAGAATGAACCTGCAGCCAGAAGAGATATGTATGCATTTCTTGCAGAGACTCCAGTTTCACATTGTGTCACATTACCATTGTATTGATTGGGCACGAGTCTCTGTGGGGATTTATTTGGTTCCAGATAATGATTACAAGTCTCCTTCTCATAAGCCTTTCTATTTCTCTCAAATGTCCTCCCTCTCTCCCTCTCTCTTTCTGTTCTCCCCATCAGGTAAACACGCAGAGGACATATTTGGCGAGCTGTTTAACGAGGCCAACACCTTCTATCTGCGGGCCAACTCGCTCCAGGACCGCATTGACAGGCTGGCCGTCAAGGTCACGCAGCTGGACTCCACGGTTGAGGAAGGTGGGTCAGAGTTTAGGCGTCTGAGAGGAAGGACCCAACAAATCATCAGTCATTGTAAAAAAAAAAAAAAAAGATCGAACCATGCTGTAGTTGTTTTAAACACCAATTCAACACCTTTTTTCTTTATCTTTAGGTTCCCATTCTGTATTTTTAATTCCCTTTCATTCGTTCCAGTAGATCAGTATTTAACCAGTCATTTGTCACCGCTTCCTCTTTTTTTTTTGTTTTTTTTTCAGTTTCCCTGCAAGACATCAACATGAGGAAAGCCTTCAAGAGCTCTACCATTCAGGACCAGCAGGTGGTGTCCAGGAGGAGTGTTCCCAAACCTGTCATAGAGATGTACAACGTGAGCGACAAGCCTCCACCACTCAGCATCCTCTCCACGTACAGGTCGGTGTTGTCGCTACAAAATGAAAACTATAATATAGTGTTCTGGGCTGCTGCCAATTCGAAAATTGTGTAAATGTTGAATGCTGCTTAAATTGATCATATCACATAATTTAATGAACCCATTCAAGCCCATTCTTCTAAGTTTTTATGTATCTATTTCTTATACTCCATTTCGTACTCTGCACTTTTAATGACTGGCAACTATACTTATCATTTGCACAAATATGCCCATAAACAAAAAATATTCATCCCAAGTACAAAATTATTTTTTAGGGGGTTATTCTACTTACTTGAACAATAAATAGATACTATATTCTGGGAGGGTTTGTCTTTGTTATCATTTTATTGGAAAAAAAACTATATTAATGATTTTTTTTTGTTTGAATAGAAAATGATAGACATAAACGTTGGTAACCATAGTTACAGGTCAGCCTAAATGGGATAACTATTGTGTCATTCTTTATTTTTCACACGTGAAACTTGCTTATTTTTCTAACTTTTACCTGCATGAAATGAAAAATGCAGTTTCAAAGACATAAACTCTAATATTATTGGGTGTCGTTGATATAGGTCCTTATTATAACAATTAAAGCAGTTTATTGTTTCTAGTTAAGACTTTGCCAATAAAATTAAACGTTCAAAAGTTCTCCTTTTGATTGTGTTACATTGCTGACCTAAATCCACAGTAGGGCAGCAAATGTGGAGCTGTTTCCTTTCACTTTTTGGCTTGTGCTGTCATCCAGTACCTTCAGTGCATTACATATTTAGCATGGCTGTCTCCAGTGGGAATCTAACACCTAACTCCTGACTACACGGCACTCTTTTCTCTCTAGCTGTATTTCACACAGAATTAGATTCTGTTCATGGTGGAAGCTGTGTGCTTGGGGGAAGGGGGAGTCACCTAATTATTAAAAATGCTGCAGTAAAACAACATGGAAAATCATCACAGATACCTAGAGACTTATCGTACAAGGATAGCAGCTGCTAACAATTTGATTATTTAATGGAAATTTGAAGATTGGAATCTTTTGTTTTCATTAATAAAACATTCTTCAGTGAAAGGACAAGTAATGCGAGATGTATGTAAAGTAAAATAGGAAAAAAATAGAACTTTGCTGCTTTAAACATTCCTGCCTAGTCTTTAAAGTTTTTAAAAAGTCGTGTAAATCCACAATCCAATTTTAAAAAAAGGCTGTCTCTGTGTTAAAATGCAGGATCTCCCACTCATAATTTCAGCTTTACTGTCCTATCATATTCAGAGGTTCACATGTTTCACACACAACTTCCCACTTAGTCAAAGGATGCATTGATTCTCTATTCTGTCTTGTCATTCTGCCAAAACATCTGTTGATCTGTATAACCAGTTTGGTGTCTGTCTTTGCAGGGATGACCACAAGGACGCACTTAAGTTCTACACCGACCCATCCTACTTCTTTGACCTGTGGAAGGAAAAGATGCTGCAGGACACAGAGGACAAGAGGAAAGAGAAGAGGAAGCAGAAGGTACCATTCCGTCTGCTCATGCTGCGGTTTAATACACCATAGTTTATTGTGTCAGATCATTTGTTTGCCTGGCAGCTCGTTACCGGTGTTCGTCCGACACAGTCCAGTAGTCTGATTCCCGTCTCTTTCCCTCTTTCTCTTAGGAGCAGCGGCGTGGTGTGGACGGGACGTTACAGAGGGAGGTGAAGAAGGTCCGCAAGGCGAGGAACCGCCGCCAGGAGTGGAACATGATGGCTCTGGATAAAGAGCTGAGGCCGGACCATCGACACACCATCCACAGAGATAGAGGGGCATCCTCTGAGGGTTCAATGTCACCAGAAAACAGGTATTTACAGTTTTAAAAGCATTCATCAAGTCTCTAAAAATGTACATGTTGGTTTCATGTCATTTGAAAGTCCATTTATACCTTTTTTTTTTAAATAATAAGCAAAAAATATTATTTTAAGAGAATCAATCCATCTAGTACAAACGCATAATTTATGTTTGGTAGTGAACTCTTAAGTTGAGGAAATGTGCTCTATTAATTCTACATTTTCTACATTTTTTGTACCTCACCATCCACCTCCCCCCCTCCTTCTTCCTGTTGCTTCCGTCAGGGGTCACGGTCCTGATCTGCACCATTACCCCAACGCCATGAACCATGCTGGCCATGCACACACATACTCGGGCCCGCCACCCAGTGTCCTTGCCGCCCAGATGGCCGCAGGACACGTCGCCCGTGGAGGAAGTGACCACGATAACAGAGGCAGGGCCGCGGCCTATCAGGGCGGAACGCTCGGTCGCCCTCACCACCACCAGGTCCCGCTGCCTCCTCCACCTAGCGAGGCCGTGAATGGTGGCTCTATGTCCCTTCCTCCTATGGACTATAGGTAAACTTACTGTTTAATTTATTTAATTTTATTGAACCTGTTGCTTAAGACAATTCACAATTTACTGACAAATGCACTGTACCATATACTTTATTCAGTCTTATTCTGTAATTCCCAGTTCAGTAATGCAGTCATTGTGTTAATCTTTTCTTCAGAATCTCAGGTTGGAAATTTTTTAAACATTCAAAAAAGAACAGGAGAAAAAAGACACATAATAAATTCAGGACAGTTTTAGAAAGTGACTCTGCTGATCCCGGTGACACAAACTGATCTGATTTATAAAGTATATAGAAGGGTTGATAATCTTGTTAGTTATCTGGATTATGTTATCTGCCTGTATTATTATAATGCAGTTCTAAGTGCTACCAAATACTGTTAAACGAATCAGAACCGTTTCATGCTCAACTCCATGTGACCTCTGAGGTAAGGCTGCCCCCTAATGGTCCAGCATCTTCATGCTTCACTCACAAACCGGTCACTGTACCTCTGATAGAAAACCTGAGTATTTATTATTTTTTAAAAATCAAAACTCCACTAATTCTCTCTCATTTTGTCTTTATTGCAGCATGGATGGCTATGCCAACACCGGCCCTCCTCCCCCTCCCCCAGCCCCTCTCATCCCTTCTGCTCAGACCGCCTTCGCCTCACCTCCTGGAGGCCCAGTGCCTGTCGGGCCGATGGCTGGCAGCGGGGTCTACGCTCCGCCTCCACCACCTATATCTGGAGCCCAGGCCGCCCCACCTCCTCCTGGCCCTCCGCCTCCTCCTGTTTCAGCTGGTGCCTCCCACAAGATGCCCTCCTCTGTGCCCGCTGAGACCACAGTGGTCAATGACGCCCGCAGTGATCTTCTTGCTGCCATACGTATGGGTAAGAGCCGGAGAGTGTGTATGCGTGTACCCATTAATATATATAGTATTCAGAAGCCTAAGATGCAACAAACTGACCAACAGTCCATAACCCAAAGATATTGATTTGTGTCAATGCAGACTAAATAAATTAGAAAATAATCACATCAGCTGGAATCAGAGGCTACGTTCAGACTGCAGCCCCTATGTGACCTGTATCTGATCTTTTAATGACAGTCTGAATGACACAGATTAGATTTTTTCAAATCCGACCCAGGCCATTTGGATGTGGTTCTAAAACCGATAAATATCTGATCTATTGACATATGACTTCAGTCATATGACCTACACATCATCAACAAGCGATAAATGTCACGCTGAAGTAGGCAGAAGCGGGAAGAAAGCAACAACCATGGTCAAAAATCTTACTCTTTTCTTCATTAATCTCCTCCTTAAAACTAATATGTTGTACATTTGTTGGTTCTGGGAGGACAGCGTGTTTTTTAAATGCAACTTTATTAAGAAAATTTCAATATACATTCAGAATTTTTACATTTGAACGACGTTTGGTCCATTTGTCCTCCAATGCACATGCGACAGTTTGGGGCATTTAAAGTTCACATTGGAGATCACATACAAGTTGCATTTAATTGAAAATGTGAACAGCGTCACAACAATAATCAGGTTTCACAAAGAAATTCAAATTGAGCATTAAGCCCTGCAGTCTGAACATAGCCAGAATGTTTTTCTTTAAAAAAAAAGTACAAACAATTATCAAAATACATGATTATTTTACTGTTGATCATCAAATCCTTTAAATATCTCATCTTTGTAGTTCAAATCAGTATATAATAGCTAGTATCCACCAACAAAGACGCTTTATATCGGAGGATATTTGTTATTTACCATGACTGTGATGCAGAATCACTACCGCAGTCGCCTAATAGCTCAGGACAGGTTTTCTAAAGACGAGATAAGATATCACAGCTGTATTCTCCATATTCTCCTGCAGGCATCCAGCTGAAGAAGGTGCAGGAGCAGCAGGAGCAGCAGGCGAAGAGGGAGCCGGTCGGAAACGACGTGGCCACGATCCTGTCGCGCCGCATCGCCGTGGAATACTCGGACTCCGAGGACGACTCCGAGTTGGAGGAGAACGATTGGTCCGATTAACGCGTGCTCCGTTATTTACACACACAGGCACTCACACACACACACATACCACCGAAGAGAAACACACGGTCACTTGAAAGAATGCCCACTGTACCGCACTCAAGGGTCATGGCACAGTTTGAGAACACACACACTAACACCTGTACACAATCACACGCTGTAGGTTGATATAAGCTGAATGGTCCAAAACTGGAAAACCTGGGGGTGTATTCAAGATGCATAAACACACTGTAAAGAGACTAGTTATATACTGTAATGCTGCCCACTCTATGAAACCTCAGTTTGCTGATTATATATTTCAAAGCACTGTGAATACACCCCAGTGGATGTTTCTCTACCTGTTATAACACTATAGACACCCTGTGAAGGTGCTTATTTCATGTATAGTCCAGGCTTAAGAGCGTTAGAAAAAAAAGATAGAAACTTTCCTCTCGAGCTAACTGATGTACTTGTCTTTTTTTTATGTTTTTACTGAAACACTTGCTTTATGCCGTAGATCATGAGGCGAGTTATTAACATGTAGACGACAATAACTGGAAGCGAGTAAGGAGCTCCGCGGCTTGTAACGGGTTTAAGCCACTGACATGGAATCGCTGTGGTAAAGATGGATATGTAAAAAGTCTTATTGATCATAAATATGATAACTGATTGAGCCAACTGCGTCTGCAATCGCTCACTGCTGTATGGGAATAGGAGGGGGGGAAGGGGAGGAGAGGGGAGGGTGGTGGTGGTGGGGGGGGGGGGGGGGGGGTCTTGTATGTCTGCTAGTGTGAGCTCTGTAACCTTTGACCCAGAGAAAAATAAATTGATGAATGAAGTATCGCAGCCCGGGCCGCCATGTGTCTTTACTGTTCCACTGTCGTCATAGAGACGACGCAAACCTGGCTCCGAGATTTCAGTTTCCGTGGTAACAGTACAGCTAAGAAGGGAGTTGCCAGGGAAACAGGAGTGTGAAAAAGGAGTGAGGGAGGGAGGGGCAGGGCGAGGGCGAACAAATTGGTCAAGGCAGGAGTTTTATGCACAGCACATGTTTGTTTTTAATACAAAATTAACAAGGTCTCTCAATTGAGTGAACTAACCAAAGCAATTAAAAAGTTACAACTAACACCTTGGAAAAATAGACACCACGTTCACACAATGTTTTTTTTTTTTCTTTTTTTTTTTTTTTACAATATCTCAGTTAAGTTAGTGCATGTTGATTATCGTTTATACGTTTCATTTTGCAGATACTTAATTTGTTGTGCCATTTTCATCCCAAAAAATAAAGTGCATTTCACATTGAAAACTACGCATACGTCTAAACAAGATGCTGTTACTGTGGCGTTCCCCTCGCCCCCCGCCCCCACCCCTCCCCAAAAAAAAAACATACACACACACATTCACAGGCCCTTGAGTGTTTTGATATTTAGCTCTAGTTTAGTAACCATTAGAAAGACTCCTCCTCCCCGTGAACAGACCATCCTTGGCTACACGTTTTCTTTAAAACCTCACACGTAACCATAAGTTTGTGTATTGTTGCGCTGTGAAGCCGTTCAGGTGTGTGTTACATCTAACATCACAGCTTTTGTTTTTCTATTCTTGGATACAAAGCCCTTGTTTCACACCTGCTCCGCCGTGAACGTCTCAGATCTTCACAGCTTCCGAGTTGATAATACTGTCGACTGCGTGAGTGGGAGACATTCGCCAATCAGGAATAAGTCCTTCTCTTTTGCTTCTTATCGATCTTTGTAGCCGAAATCCAACCGATCGCCCATCGACCAGCCTTTTACAAAACTGGTGCATATTTAAGCAAGGAAACTCAACAGAACGAATTCTACGCTGACAGCAGATGTGGAGAGATGTCGTTTCGAAAGGAATGGTGCGACCCAACTCGTCCCGTGGTTTGACTGGCTTTGGTAGCACCGTGCATGGTGGTATAAAGTCCCCCCCTCTTGCCTTGCGCATGCCTTATTTACAGAAACAAATGAGTCAAGAGGAGGGGGGGAATATCCGTTAAACAATTTGATTATTACTACATTCAGAAAAAAAGGCTTTACAGCGCCGTTATATATATCATACAACATCAGAATCTGAAAGAATTCAGGCCAGACTAAAGTGGAAAAAAATAGACCTTTTCAATGAATATAACAAAATAGACTTTTCTCCAAAGGTAAAGGAATGAGAGTTTGTGATGGTTTGTGATGTGCCAGCCTGACCTGTCGTTGCTCGACGAATAAACTACAGGATTCAGTCTGACACTGTGCACAAGTTCACATACACACAGGCTACGTTCCAAAGCTTAGAAATGCTAGTCTTTTGCTTTCCTCAACAAAAAAAACAAAAAAACACTCATAATCCGAGGCCAGAAAGACGGAGGCTCTGTGCCCTACAGATGCCTCGGTTGACCTCACATGGGGAAAGAAAAAGAGCAGCATTACTTTTGTATTTGGAAGCAGATGTTTTTTTTTTAGCTCATAGAATCATTCAGAGGTCACTTAACGGACACCTGCCTTCAACCAGACTAGATTGATTTTACGTATTAGTAGGATATTAGCGATTATAGAGCAGACGGAAAAACAAAAAAACACACACACAGCGGGACTAGGATCCCAGTTCATTCAGAGTCTCTTTCACTTTGGCTTGAAGTGCTGGAGCGTCCGCGTCCTAGTCCCGTCTCTCTTCAAAAAGCTCTAGGACAAACACGTAACAAGACCACTTTTCTCAGAAATTTGACAGGAAGACTGGCAGCATTATCCTCTAAGGTCAGGGGGTCAACGGGAATTTATATTCCTCGAACCTGTTCCAGGATCACAAACACGCACGCGCGCGCATACGCACACACACACACCCAGAGGCCATGCAACTCATATCATATGCACAAATCACGCACGGTTGACACTTGAGGTTACGACACTCAGGACAGTTCATATGCTCACGGAAAAAAAAGGCAGAGGCGACGATAACCGAAAAAAAAAAAACTTCATCCAGGTGTGGCAAATGATTGAAAAGAAGAAAAAAAAAAACACCCCTTAGAAGAGGCAGGAGGCAGTGGTGTCACCGCTGACAAATGATCTCGTCCACTTTTTCTTTTTTTTTTTTTTCTTCCCGGCCCCGAAGTGATTATCCCACCTTCTGTGTCTCTGAAGCATCTCTGAGCCTTTTTCACTACATCACGTCCCCGAACCCGAGCGGCGGTTCTGGTACCGAGCTCTGCGGGAAGAAGTCATGGTGGGACGTGGATGTTATTGCTGTCTGAGTATTGCTTCACCTCTAAAAAAAAAAAAAAAAATACAACATAACTACCATCCGTAGGCTAGTTATTGCTGACGGGATCCGTATGAAGGAGGAGTCGGTGAGCACATTTGTACAAGTATACCCAAAAATGCTGTATTTATTTATTAGTTATAATTATTTTTAATAAATCACCTCTTTATATTCAATTGATTGAAATGATATGTTTTGGTAAAAGACCAACACTTTGGTAAAAGTGTTGTTTTTCTCTACATAAATACTTTCTCTGCTCTCTGGAGGAAGCTTTTGACTCATAAGATAAAAGTTGAAAGAAGAAATTTGTCTTTCAGTCTAATTATGAAGGGGCTTTTAGATTATCACCAGTATATAAGGGTTAAACTGAACTCAGAACTGGAGCACAGCTGTGAGAACGCCTCTGAACTCCAGACTCAGCTGCACTACACAGAAATGCTAAAAAAAAAACCACAAACAACAACAACGACGACCCGAAAACTAGTGCAAATCCTGTGACCATCCAGTGATGAGTGTAGCTCTTTGAATGCAAGGCATGTGAGGATATATTAACAATAACAAAACGATCCGGGTCATGGTGACACGTCGCCTGCAGTGGCCCGTGTGACCTACCGCTCTGAACTCAGGAGGGGGAATAGGAATTTGTGCTTGTTGTGTGCAAATTACAAGTCTAGCATGCAGATCAGAGATCACATGGCTGCGGGGCCACTGGAGATCAAATAAATGAAAATACATTCAGGTTAATTCATATTTTGTAGATCCCAAGACAAAAAAAACCAAACACCTATACAATTCTGCTTTTTCAGCGGCTTCGTGGGGATTTCATAGTTTTTAAGGATAATACATTTGATTTGTTTGTGTTATCCTTTCAAAATATCTTTTGGGGGGGTATTTTAAATAAACTGCAGTGAAATTACATAGCATTCTCCACACAGTCAAAAACTATTTGTTTGAAAAAGTGAAAAGAGGAGGGGTATAGCCTAAGGAGGTTACATAATCCGATGAACCTATATTTTTTTTTTCTTGTGCCTCTGATAAGAATAAAAATGGAGGAGGGGGTTAATGGCGGGGGTCTCCTGGGGCTTTATGTTGAAGCTGAACTAAGACGCATTCAGGCGCAGCCCAGAGAGAAGAAGAAGAAGAAGAAAAAAAAAAAAGAAAGACAGGGGGGAGAAATGGGAGAGGCGAGGAGGAGGAGGAGGAGAAGCGGCTTGATTTCTCTCTCGGCGTCTGTGGAGGACGCAGGGTGCGGATCAGAGAGCGCCGGGTCTATTTTTAGCTCCGCGGCTGTTTAGCTTTCGACGCACGTTCAGAGTGCAGCAGCAGCGGAGGCGGCGGCGGCGGCAGAGCGGTGGTCGGGATGATGCTCCAGACGGACTTTCACTGTGGTAAACGCCTGCGTGTTCTGCCGCGGCCGCGCTCTTCTCCCTGCACCGTGCGCTTCGCTTTTGTTAATTTGCCGCGGCGCGCATTTACGCACGCTGTGTGTGTCTGTATGTGTGTGTGTGTGTGTGTGGGGAGTGCACATTAATAATCCCTCATATGTGAAGAACACCAAGCACGTGTCGACCAAAGCTCGCGTGCTGGTTAACTATATGCACGTTCTATATATATATACAGCTGGCTGCCTGGAACACGTGATGCGTTCAGCGCTCTCTGCAGAACAGAGGAAGGGCGTGGCACGGACCGAGCGGTGGGGGCCTTTACTTGACTGGGGGAAGACACCTTGGCCTGTGGAGGGTGTAACAAAGAAAAGAAAGATGGCATCCATCCATCCATCCATGCGGGGCTGTGGATAAGTAACCAAACTGCCTCTGCCTGCAACCCGTTCACAGGGAGAAGTGAAGCCACCGCCCTCCGCCACTTCCCCCCCCCGGATCACACCCCCCCCACCCCCCACCGCCGCTGCTCCCTGTGACACCGGACGCTTCCGGCGAGGAGCGGAGCCGACCCAGGGCGCCTCGCTCTCTCTTCCCGCCTGGGTCTGGGCTCGGGTCAGACGTCGCTCGGGGTCCGCGCCCGCTGGGCCACGCCAGCCGGCACGCAGCCGCAGCACACCAGCCACAGTGCCTTCTGGATCTCCTGGTTCCGGAAGGCGTAGATGACCGGGTTGATGACGGAGTTGTAGGTGGCGGGCACCAGCGTGGCGTAGGTGTAGAGCGGCGGGTACGTGTAGTCGGCGATGAGCGAGTAGACGGTGAACGGCATCCAGCAGGCGGCGAATGTGCCCAGGATGATGGCCAGCGTGGACACGCCCTTCCGCGTGGTGACGTAGTGGGGCGTGGCGGCCAGGAAGTGGTGCTGCAGGGCGATCTGGTGGGCGTGGCGCATCACGATCTTGCAGATCTGGACGTAGAGCTGCAGCATGAGGCCGAAGAGCAGCAGGAAGGAGACGGACAGCACGGCGATGTTGTTCTTGGTGAGCGGCCGCACCACGCTGCACGTGGCCTCCTCCGCCAGGCAGTTGACCCCGGTGACCGGCAGCAGGCCCAGGCACAGCGAGAGCCCCCACAGCAGCACCAGCATGGTGTAGGTGAAGGCCGCCGTCCGCTCCGAGTTGTAGGTGAGGGCGTAGTATAGCGACAGGTAGCGGTCGATGGTGATGGCGAGCAGGCTGAAGACGGAGGCGGAGAAGGACGCCACCACCAGGCCCACGGTGAGCAGCTGAGCCGAGTCGGAGCGCAGCAGGTAGGCACAGGTGAAGTGCAGCACCAGGCCCAGGCCGGCCAGCAGGTCGGCCAGCGCCAGGCTGCCGATCAGCAGGAACATGGGGGCCCGGAGCGCCGGGTTCTGCCAGATCACCAGCACCACCAGGGCGTTCTCGCAGGCGATCAGCGTGCCGGACGAGCACAGCACGATGTCCCAGGGGTTGACCAGCAGCGGCAGCCGGCCCGGCGAGAGCGGGGAGTCCTCGTCGGGCAGGAACGTCCCCAGGCCTGTGCCGTTGTCCGTGGGGCCGCCGCCCCCGCTGGCCCACGCCGTGGGGTCGGGGGTCAGCCAGCTGGGGGTGACCGGCGGCTCTTCGCTCATTGTGCCCCCCGTCTGAAACACAATACCAAAAACCCACACACAAAAGAAACGATATGACAGTCAAATTCACCCTTTTTATGTGCGGATAACCACAGCTATTGTGCGTTTTTGTCTTTTTAGCTTTACAATCTGAAAACAGAAGGGGGGCTGTTTTGTCCCCACCCCCCCAGCCCCCCACCTCTTTGCACGCCACTGGTTTTTGGTCCCTTTAAAGACACCTGTGCTGCACATTCCACAACATAAACACCAACGCATCCAAGGTTATAAATCCGCGCTGTGGCGTGCTACAGCGTTAAAAAGCCTCCTGGATGCACGTTATGCAGGAATAGGGAAGTATGATGGTGCCATTATACATGTAGGAAACACTGAAAACCTCCAAGCTGCTGCAACAGATCACAGCCTGTCTCTATCTGCGATCTGGAAACAAGAAAGTGAGTTACAGGTTACGTATATGTTAAACCCGGTGGTGTTAAAGCAGAGGCCTGCAGGTGAAGATCTGTTTGTTTTTTCTACTAATGCATGGACAGATTCAACACAAGAAGACAGTAGCGGGTACACGGCAGGCTTTGCAGCAAATTTCAGGCCACATTTCCTATCGATAAACCTCCACCCGGTGCAATAATTCACGCTGCTGTCAAGGACCCGGAGCCGCTCCCGCTAACACCAGACATGCATCTCACACCAGCGGCCATATGGCTGCTGCTTTACCCTCTGCACCTCGCGTCAGAGAATCGCTCCGGCTGCTCCACGTCAGCAAAAGGATGCTATAGAGGGGGGGGGGGGGGGGGGGGGGTGGAGGTGGAGGAGGAGGGGGGGGGTATAGACTGCATTTTTTCTCCCCCATGCATGTCAAGGATGCTCAATAAAGCTGCTCAGTTTACCTTGACTCTGTGAGGTGACGATTCCCGTCTAGATGAAAGAAGCACAGCCTCGTGTGTCCATGTTAATGATGGTGCAGCGCCGGCGGACAGACACCGTGGAGGGATGCTGCTGCTGCTGCTGCTGCTGCTGCTGATCCTCCTCTTCTCTGCCTGGAAGCTGCTGGGGATGATGATGGAAGAAAAAGAAAAGAGCGCGGAGCGGCTCTGCCGTTAACGGCGCATCGCCGTGGACTGCGGCTGTGCAGGAGGCAGCGAGTGGAGCAGCGGCGGAAGAAAGGAAGAGGAGGAGGAGGTGTGTGTGTGTCTGTGGAGGAGGGGAGGGGAGGGAGAGGAGGGGGCGATGATGATGATGATGATGATGGAGGAGTCCCAGACTCCCCGACATCGGTTAAACTCCGGTAAAGAGCTAAACGTCTGCTCCGCGCTGTCTCAAGGACGCAGACAGGTGCGAGCGCGTGAAGCGGCCAGGTGGCTCTATTTTTACATTCATCAAGTCAAACGTGCCCTCCCCCCCTTTTTTTTCTGAATCAAACTCACACACTGTATAAGCCTGTATTAGTTGGAGTGATTTTTGTGCTTCTGACCGGAGGAGTTTGGAGATGAAGGTGCCGGATGCAGACTCCTCTCCTCCTGCGACGCCTGCTATTCTGGTCCTGTCTGAGCTATTAACAGCAACCCTGATGTGTGTCACCGACCTCCTCCCCTCCCTCCATCTCTTTCTCCCTCTCCGCTGTCCTCCATCTTCTCTGCCTCATCACTCCATCCTTGTGGCACAGCCTCCAGGACGGGCCTCCCGCGAAGGCTGCGTTAATGTGCGCGTAACTGACCACATTTGAGCCTTTTGTTGGCAGTTTGCATGTGTCCCCCCCCCCCCTTCACCTAAGCGCCTGCCGTTTTGGATCTGAATGAATTAAAAATAGCTCCTGTTGCAGTGGAAAAGAGCTACCACGTGGCACCGCTAGGGGGCGACGTTGAGCTCCTATGAGTCATCAGTGCGCACCTGTGGGACACAGAAAAGAGAGCACGCCTTGCTTCAATCTTTACTGGCTTTATTTCTTTTTCTTTAAAACAGAAAATGATCGCTTCACAACAGGCCTTTTTTCAAGCAAACCCTCACAATAAAACTTGCCAACACCTACAAAACGGTATCAAAAGTGCACCATAGTGTTAATACATCTTCTCAAGGTCTAACATGTTCCAATGATAATATTATCTTCTTGTAATATTTATACAAATACCATCTGTACACTGTAGAAATACACAACCCAGTGCGCCCTGTAAGTGGGACACTCACTCCCCCCACCTCCCCCAACCTCAGCCTTTATAGCCGTGATCTAACACATGATCCGCTCTACAAGTATCACCAGTGCAGAACAGCAGTATGAGGGGGGGGGGGGTGATGACACCGGGCCAATATCACATCATGAATTATTAAATACCCATTCACCCCACACCCAAGGCAAAAACTAGTACGACCAACCAACATCTGTACAACCCTCATTCAGCGTCTTTTTAAAAACAATCTTGACACAGTTTTCATTCATTATCGTCTTATTGTCCCTGCAGCAGCAGCAGCAGTGTCCAGCCAGAGTGAAGGGGAGGGGAGGGGGGACATGGAGGCCAACTGGTACATGTGGAGGGTGGGTGGGTGGGGGGGGGGGTCGACTTCCACGGCTGAGCTGCAGCGCCGAGTGCTTACAAGCACAGGTATGAATAACAGCTGTGCAGGCGGGTAGAACACCATGCGGGCTGCTGTGGTGTGTTTATGGTCCGCTGCTCCTCACACGGAGGGAACTGAGCATTTCTCCTGGTGCCTGTGGTGAAACGCTCGCTCCCATTTTAGTCTCTGGACTGGTAAAAGAGGATGTAGCCCGACTCGGAGTTCTTGGAGATTTCAGAAGTGAGGCCGTAGAATTCTTCTATGGCCTGCGCGTCTATTTTCTACGAGAAACAAACATAGAGCAGGGTTAGAAAAAGATGAACTCTGTCATTTGTGCCATAGAGATATGCTCATTGTGTACCGTTTTCTTTTTTTTTTGGCGATGTTTGTTTTTTTGTTGTTTTTCTACATCTATAGATTGTTGATTGTGCTTTGTTTTAGCTCATCTAGGAGCCCCTTGAAATGAAAACAAAAGCTTTCCTCTTGAGGGGTTTATTCTATGCAATAAAATGTTTGAACGAATAATATTGTTCATAATATAAATAAATGCACTCACCTCTACAATATCATCATCGAACAGCAACCAGAAGTCATGACTTTTTACAATGGCTATGTAGTGACCCCTGTTTGGACCACTGAAAAGAAATCAAACATTAGTTGTACACTTTAACTTCTACTTGAAACATGAGAAATTCAGTTACTCATAACAGTATCCCTGTTTTTGACAGATTGAACAACTCGGCCGCTTATTTATCATTTCATTATTTAGCGGCTTTTTAACAGCTGAGAATTAACGCTCTGAACTCTGCTGCATTTAATGCTCTGCCAGATTTACACTGATCTAATCACTGGTAATGGAAAACAAGAACGACAATACAATTTATGATCTACATTACTGAGGTCAGACCTTTGTTCTATTTCAGCATAATCAGTAGGATCATCGTTACATAATTTGCCTAACATTTTTTTCCCTGTTCGATACTCCTACAAGCATGGCAATGATGACTCAATCAGGGTTTTACACCCCAGGATATATGTATATATAGTACTGTAAACCATCTAATGCTAAATTTAACAAGTCCATAAATACAACATATTGCATGATTTAAGCTGTAACACGATATGAGAATTGATCCTACACTATTTAAAGCTTTGTATCATAACATATTTTATGAAAACATCTCCCTCCTCTGAAAATAACCCTGGTAAAGGAGAGTTGAGCTCAAATCAGGAGACTCCGACAGATCATTTATATCAGGAGGACTCGTCTACACCTCTAGATGAACTTGAACTTTTAATTTATTTTCATTATTAGCTTATTTGTATTTACAGTCCCTGAGAAGTGAAATCTGTTCCACTGTTAGAATCTTGTTATTAGAATATTGTTCCAATTGTTATTCTAACCATGATTTGTCTGTGTCTGGTTGCTGTGGAGACAGTGAAAAGCTGTTGTGTTTTGGTGGTCACCTACACACCTCCCACAATGCACCACCACAGCGACCAGGTCATAGAGCCTCTCAGGATTGGTGGCGTCCCCGGAGGTGTTGAAGAGGCGGAGCTCCAGGGGGAAGACGACCCGATAGGACAGCTTGGTGTAGCGCTGCAGCTGCTCCATGTACTTAAAGCGCTTGAGGTGCAGAGCCAGGATCATCGGCAGCTTCTTTACACGCATCCTAGATCGCAAATATTACGGTGTCAGACACCTGATCTAAATTTACAACCACATGCAGTACATAAATGCATTTTAAAAAAATACAAAACTTTAATTCAGAACCTGTTTACTGACCTTTTGTGTGCCTCCTGCTTGCTTCTACATTCTTCACAGTAGTATTTGTACTCACTGCACAGTGTCTCTGTGTTACTGAAACCTCTGAGGAGAGAAAATTAGTCAATACACAATCTAAAGTCCACATCTTTGATTTCAAGCTGCATTCTCCTTGTGTACGCTGGTGAAGGGCACAGCACCAGTGGCCTTTTTTTTTCAGACTTTTCATACAATTTTATTTACAATATGGTTGACTGCAGCCTCTGGAAATGTCAGTACTTTGTATGTTACATGCCCAGTTATACAACATTTTGGAACTTAATTCTAAAAGTTACAACCTAGTGCTGCATCTTTTTATTATTATTAAGTGTAGATTGTTTTCTACATTAATAATTTAGTCATTAAAATATCTGAGAATAGTACATGTTTGTCTGACCAACAGTTCAAAACCAAAGATATTTGGTTTATTATGATGTAAAACAGACAAAGGCAGAATATCCTCACATTTGAGTCAGATATTGGGCATTTTTGTTTTAAAAATGATAAAAGACTTATTCATTAATAAAAATAATTGGCACATGCAGCACTTTACCTGAGGCAGTGTGTGATGGAGGTATTCTGTTCTACATCCACAGAAAGGTCAAGAAAGTCCTCATCTTTGCTGCTTATCTGAAAAATTACAACAAACAGAATTTCCAAATAAGCTGAAAATGATCCAAAACACAAGAGGGCCGAGGTCTCAATACTCCCCAATGAGAGTTGTTAAAAAAACTCTTTGTACACAATTTTATTTTATTTACTAAAACCAGTTTGCACACAGATGCATAAAAAAGAACATATCACATCAAAGAGCCTCAGCTGTCTTCTATATTTGTGTGTGAAGAAACGTCATCTTGGTAAATGCAGTAATCCCTGAAATCAGCAGCAGGATTGTCTGGATTTAATGAAAATTATTTTAAACAGACGTTCGCTGTAAAGCCCTTAAACGTCTCCATGCATGAGGCAGACAGCAGTGAGGCACTGCACCGTTTCACAGGTGAGGCAGCGCGTCTCGTTGGTCAGAGTGCCTTGGAAGATCTCGTGGACCCAGGTGGGAGCGGGCGTAGCATTGCTGTTGTTGTTCTGGGAGTCCAACGTGCCGTTAGCGAGGCGGCCGTTGGTCTTGTCCTGTTTCCTCTCCTCCTGAAGCAGATCTGCGATGGTGTTGAGCAGGTAGTTCAGGAACTCATGGGCATCCTGCTGCATGTAGTTATCGAACAGCTCTGATGGAGGAAAAACGCAAGAAAGAAAGTATTGAGGGCGACAATTCAGACATTCTTGCTGTGCGGGCGTTTCAGGATTTTCTGCTGTCTACACACTCTGCAGGAGTCTGCAGTTCCCCTTCCTGCTCTCACCATTCTCCTTGCGTAGCCGTGTGATGAACTTCTTAGGCGGTATGACGCCCACTTTCCTCTTCTGGTTGGCGATACTGTGGAACAGGTCAGCCAGGCAGGTGAGCAAGTTCTCCTTCCGCCGCGGCTGACTGCGGTACGCCAAGATCTTCTCCCGGAACGGTCGGCAGAAGTAGAGAGCCTGCAGCACCGAGTTGCAGTAGCAGGTGTTCCCGAACTATAACATGAGCGGCACATACGACTTAAAAGTAGAATCGGAGCAAAGAGGAGTCAGACATAAATGTAAAGCAAAGAGAGTAACGTTCACTTACATTGACCAGGCCAAAGTAGTGCTCATTGACCGGAAACTGCTCAGATCCAATCTCTTTCTCCAGAGCAGAGGCATTGGCGCCCTGTTAACAAACAAAAAAATGTTTGCATTATTGCAACACATTGGTTCAGATAAAAATAAATAATTCCAACTGCTCCTAATAAACTGACAAATTGTATGGCAGTAGCTTGGCATTTTCAAGGTCATTTGTTGCTGCTATAAAACGGAAAACTAATGGATATTTCCCCCCCACCACCCCTCCCATCCCGTTTATTCCATTAGTGCTAAAAGCATGCATCATTTTTAACTGACAGTGAAGTTGCGTTTCCCTGACTGGTACTTACACTTCTCCAAATAAGCTTTCACATGTCGAGAAACACGGCTGAGGTGACAAAAATACAGTATTCAAGCACAAAGGTTGTTTTTTTTAAGGTTTGCTTGAAGCATGCACATCCTGTTAGTGTGATTCTGTGGGTTAATGTGAAACTGCACGGTTATGCAGACGCCAACAAACTATAGACACGGAGAGATGGAGCTCTGAGCTGGAGCGAGTCCACAGCTGCGCAGCTAATGTTAAACCATGTCGTCATCGCCTGCGATAATAATATCTGGTTGCTTGTCAAAAGGCCAGCACGTCTACTTAGCACTTGTGTGAGCGGTTTCTCCTCACATACTGCAGATGACTCGCGTATCAGCGCGAAGTCATCCATTATCCAGCTGTGTGCCAGCTGTAATCAAAGCTGACAGTGGTTTAGCTTGTTACCTTGTCGTTAGCTAGTTAGCTAACCGGATCCCAGCTGCAGCAGGTGCACTGACACGGCGCTCAAATGAGCTGTGTTATATATATTATACGTGATATTAACCAAATATGTAGCCATAGTCCGAGTTAAAAACAGTCAGAGCCCAGGAGTGTCTGATTGGTGCCGTTAGTGAAGAAAGTAAACCGAGAAGACGGTGGGTGGCTGAGCGGAAAACTGCTTGGCTAGCTTAGAATTTGAATGTTTTTATTTGCAATTTAACGGTGTTAAAAGCCAATAACAGCACAGCCGCGGTTTCCGTAGGTCGTTGTAGCACGAGTAGTGCTGTTATGAGACCGCCGTTCCACTCACCATGGTACAAAAAGAGGCAAATTTGGAGACTGTCATTAGGATTTCCATTCGGCTAGCGCCATCTTCCACCACACAGCCGCGCGCTGATTAGACTGGCTTCTCCCCGCGTGAGCAAACTGCTGAGCTCGCGACGACCGGAAGGTCCAAACCTTCCTAAGGATGCGAGAGCGTTCACTGCGTCTTGTTTCCTATTTCGCTTTAACGCGATAAATATAATAGACCTCTTCGTTTTTTGCTGAGACGAATTTAACTATACGAATTTGTTTTATCTTCATGAAAAGAGCTCATTTGTCACATCAACAAATAGAATTGTTCGAATACGGTTGTTATCCGTCTCATCGAAGAGATTATCGCTTTGCTCATGTTTCGCGCATGCGTATCATGAGTTACGCGTTTGCACCAACACGTACAAACAACAAAACAACGTCCTGATTTTAAAAGAACAAAACGTTATTATAATTTTTATTTGATATTGAAATAGCCGTTTATATATATGAAACTAAAAAAATTGTTCTGTAGACCCATAAACGTTCATTAAAACTCATATAAACGTTATCGGTTAGATCTGATCTGTAGTCAGTTAACACACGGAGCGTGCGGTTGGGTTTCCATGCCAACCAGTAACTGAGCTGACTCTGGATCAGCCTTTAGCTTCGCCTTGTTTTTTTGTTCAGGCAGTATCGTAGCCGTCCTCAGTTGTATTTTACAAGGCGGAGCCTGGGAACCAGAGATCTCTCTTTCCGCCGTACCCGCCATCTTGTAGAGACCGGGGGTAAGATCTTCTCCGCGTTTAATCATATTTTCTACTTTATTCTGCCGTCATTAGTAGACAGTTTCGTCCATATATGCGCCACAGCTCGTCTTTATACCGATAAGTGTGATATTACCGCATGAAAACACATCCTACACGGAGATATTGTCGGTTAAACGTGAGCAGGGGCAGCAGCGTGGCTCTCCATGCGGGCCTGCCGTGTTTTCCTCCTGACGCTGTAATTCACGTTAGCATTAGTTAGTTTTCTTAACAGGAACATCAGCCTCCGGTGCTGTGTTTCTTTACCGGTGTTATAAGTTGGTGATGACTTTATATTACACCGAGGAATGAAAGTAATACTTGACAGTATGTTTTGTCATCTTACTTATGCTAGCTAGCAGACATTACATTGGGATGTAGAGGGGTTATGTTAAAGATCCCCTTCCTGACGTGTTTTAAAATGTATAAGAATACTCTAGTTTAAATATTTCGTGTCTGATAGGTGTAGATCGTCTTAATAAGTCCTTGACATGACAAGTATTCCCTTTACCTCCATTAAAAATTCCAATTATATTCCATTTTAGAAGTTTAACTGCTAGCAGAAAATATTCCCTGCTTTACTGCAAAGTCCCTTCTCAGTGCTTGTATACTGGAGGCCTCATCTCTCCATATAATTATCTTATAAATTGAATATTGGTCCAGCATTTCTATTTCTTCCTGGTATTTTGCTCATAGGCCTGCTCCTTTAAAATTTAATTTTCAGAAACTTTCCACTTTACCACATGAATGTGAAAACAGCTGTCTAGGTTCAAACTATTATACACATTCAACTGTAGGAGAAGGAAAGTATATTTCTGAGTGGATGGGGGCTGTAAATATAGATATGAAATATGAATACAATATCAGTAAAATGTTAAAAAGATCCTGTTAAAATATATCTAGGAGACAAATCATCCTAATGCTAATCAGTGACATAAATGACTAACCTTAAAATGTGTTCCTTTGACCTTTTGGTGTGACAGCAGTAGACAATTTAACTCCTTTCTGTCTTAAAACATTAGTCTTTACGTTAGAAGAACCTCTTGAAGCTATATCGTGTCTAACAGTGTGTTTTTTCTTCAGTAATCAGGCATCATGACGAACACCAGAGGCAAGAGGAGGGGGACGAGGTACATGTTCAGCAGGCCCTTCCGCAAGCATGGTGAGTGCATTTCTAAAGTGTATATTCTATCGGTCCAGAGTTGAGGATTTTTCCTTTTTAATTAATGTTGTGCAGACAGCAACGGCCCAGAGGATGTGTCAAATCTCCATTGAACATTAAACTGGCTGCATTTGCTTTACAGGACCAATTCCTCTGTCCACATACATGCGCATCTACAGGAAGGGTGATATTGTTGACATCAAGGTAAGACTCTTCATTTCTGTCATTTGGCAGATGCTTTTATCCAAAGTGAGATACAAGCCAAGTGTTAAAGGAATGTGCTGTGGTATAAATTCACAAAATAAAGTACCTGACTGGGTATAAGTGCAATGAGAGGGTTAGACATTGTTTTTTTTTTTCTATTTAAGATAAACAAACAACTTTAAGACACTAAAACATGAGTAAATAAGAAATACCAGAAGTAACACAGAAGTACAACAATCCACAGTACTGAAAAGTCTCGTGTTCACAGAAGAGCTGAATTTTCAGGTTTTTGTCTCTGCTGTGTTAACAAGGATAAGATTGTTTTCTTGTTCTTACATTTTTTGTGGTTTCTTTGTAGGGCACAGGTACCATTCAGAAAGGAATGCCTCATAAATGTTACCATGGCAAAACAGGCCGTGTCTACAACGTAACTCAACATGCTGTCGGCATCATTGTCAACAAGCAGGTCAAGTAAGTAGGAAGTGGTGTTTGATTTATGTGATTTGTTCTTGCTATTTGACGTTGAGCTGGCACACACCAAATTACCTAAAATTCCAAAATTCTCATGAGTCGGGCCATTTTTATTTCAACGAGCTTTGAGTTTTTGAACTCATTAAAGCCGGATGCAAGTGGCCTGTCATTTGCTCAAGTCTTAAATTACATTTGATTCAAGTGCATCCTCCATGTAATCTGTTTCCATTTAAACCTAAAAAACCCTCGCTTTAATCTTTGGTGTGTGCTTGCTGCACAGTTAATGATAGTCTAGGAACGGATGGTAACCCCATCATCACTTTGCCACGTGGGTCATTTATGTCCTCAGTGGTCATTCAAGGTGGGAAAAGTATTATATCCTTAAGCAACTCAGTCAAACTCCTGTTTGACCAGAGCTTGTATTGAGGAGACAGTAAATAACTGCAGATATTAAATCACCTTTTTGCGCTAAAGCATCCCTCTCATTTTTATTCACGGGTTTGATGTGAATACGTTTGATTCGACTCACAGGGGCAAGATTCTGGCCAAGAGGATCAACGTGCGCATTGAGCACGTGAAGCACTCAAAGAGCAGGGACAGTTTCCTGCAGCGCGTCAAAGCCAACGAGGCCAAGAAGATGGAGGCCAAGCAGAAGGGCAGCTGGGTGGAACTGAAGCGTCAGGTATGAATACACCCAAAATGACTCTTAGATCATCATTAACAACCTGGAGATGGTATCCTGCTAGTATTTGACCATGAATCAAATAAAAATATTAATGAATTTGTAATGGACGGGGAAAATGTATTAATTCTGATGGCAAAATTAAGACTACATTGTGGAAAAAGACAAATTTTTAGTTTATTTTTTTTATTTAAAATGCATAAATTGTAACTGTGTTTTAAACTTTTTTCATTCTGGATTTCTTCCCATATAAATTGACCTCCCTCCGTCTTGTCTCTGCAGCCTGCTCCTCCCAGTGAGGCTCATTTCGTCAGCACCAAGAAAAACGAGCCCCAGCTGCTGGAGCCCATCCCCTACGAGTTCATGGCATAAAAGTGCTCCCCAAAATAAAAATATTTGTACACACGCTCCTCGTCATGTCGTTTGTTTCGGTGTTAAAAGTGATGTGAATGTGCTGTCGCTCAGTGATGATTGTCCTCCTTTGATTCTCAATGAAATCAAATGCACTTTTTTATTTCACCGGCGATCTGAGAGCAACTGGCACATGTCACAAGCATCACATCTGTGCACATCTGTACACCTGTCACATGTCAAAGGCTAATCTTAGTTTGACCAGCAGTAATTTAAAAAGTAGGGACCTGGGCTCAGTAACAGGAGTTAAAGGACTTTAATTACAGGTTTTTATTGAATTTTCTAGGTTGCAGGTTACTTGATGCATGAACCTTTTTCTTAGTAAACCCATGTTTTTGTTGTGAACTTGACCCAGTTGCTCTTTAGCAATCAATGACTTCATGCCTGTGATGTATCCACAGGTTTTTGCATTTCTCTGTTTTGTCCTCAGTGTTTGGGCATGTTTGAATATTAAACTCTTGCATCAATTATTTCCCCCAATATTATATTGAGGTCGATAACTTTGCGTAATTCACAAAAACCTCTGTCTAACCTCAGTGAGACCTCTGTAATCTGATTGACAAACACCAGTATCAGCTTGTGATAAACTTACATCAGTGGTATTTGTAGTTTATGTGCAGGGTTTCTGCAGGTCCTCAAAATGTCTTAAATCACATTTTTAGTTTTAGGCATTAAACGCTATTGAACTGGTCTTAAGTTGGAATTTGTGGAGCTTGATTGCCACAAACATTTGAGCTTAAGTTTATCTGCCCTGTTATTTTGTCAAAATAAGGCAAGCTCTTGTAGATCGTCATAAATCTTTAATCCTACCACTGAACCCAATACTGACTATATTATATTTGCATTTATGTTGGAAAAATAAATTAGAAAAGGAAATATTGATTTATCCATTAGACAGTCCTAAATGTGATTTCATTAAGGTCCTTGCTCAAACCCACCCAAGTTAAAAGTACAGAAAAGTCAGAGTATTGAGAATATTGACACTTATTGAATGGTACAACAATAAAATAAGGATTCATTAACACAAAATGTATGATGCTGTCTGCAAATTTTCCAGTTTAAAAGGGGAAGTTGAAGGAAAGTATTTGTGCAGTAGATGGCAGTGTCCTACAGGATATTGTGCTGAGCTCAAAATAACTTGTTTCTCAGTTGTACAACAGAGTTTACTGGCACCTTTAATAAATAGTGTTGACCTGTGTTATAATTCAGTAAATATTTTACATTGACTGAGCAATACTATAATAACCTAGTCAAAATTGCACTTGTATTTTGGCCTATGCAGATATTTTGTTGCAATTTTTATTTTACTAGTCTAATTATGTAAAGTTTTTAAATACTATGTAGAGCAGGATTTAAATTTACTGAGATTTCAATATAAAACATACTAATGATTGCATATTTAAGAGTTATTCTTATAAGTGTATAAGTGTAATCATTCATTTGTGTAAAATGTTTTAAGCAAGAAGAATAAAGTTCTTTCCAATGCAAGGTAAAATAAATAATGGAAAAAACAGGATATTATATAGGTTAGTATAAAAATACAAATCACATTTTAATTAATCAGATGAATCTACACTGTACAGTCACATTAATATTCACAATTCTGATTTAATTGGTTAAAACTGATTTTGGTGTTAATACAGTTACTTGTCTTGAGTGGAAATTGTATTTTTCAATAATAATCTTCACTTTTAAAAAGTTAAAAAGTGAATATACAAATACACCATTAAAATACAACTATTACAACTAAGACATAAGTTTTATATATATATATATATATATATATATATATATATATATATATATGTACCATTAGCTGCAATTAAACATTTAAAGCTATGAATGTCCTGTCACAACAGTTTTCTCAGTTTTTTGTTTCCATTCAGCAAGAATTTCTTTATTTTTGATCTAAATATTCATTTAGTATTTTTCTGTAGATAAATTAAAATGCATGCATTAGTCATATCTGTGTGTGTCTGTGTGTGTGTGTGTGTGTGTGTGTGTGTGGACCACTTGATGTGTGCTGTTTAATCAGTGGAGGCTGAATGGCTGGCCGGTTATGTGACAAATAGGTTATCTCATCCCACCTCAGTACTTTATCCAATATTTACACGAATTAGGACCAGTTTACAGAGATAGGGCCAGCAGCTGACAGGATGACGTGTGTGTGTGTGTGTGTCGGGGGGAAAAGAGACCAGCCCAGCAGTGAGCACTTGAATATCTTGAATGAAAAAACAAGACATGTTAATATACGAGATGGAAATTTTTCCAAAAGTGAATAAACTCTATATTGATGAATGTAAGGATGAATAACGTAATCCCAGAGTGGACACATCTTTCAGAGACAACCCTGCTCAGCTTGTCTTCACCCTCATAACCCTTCAGGCCTAAGGTCAGGGAACTCAGACACGGGTCTTATCAGGACAGAGTCATTAGTATCCCAACAACCCGAAGAATTGAAACCAGGAAATACAGATGGAAAAATAAAATGCAATCAATCAATGGGCGAGTTGGCAGCTAAAGCCTTTGGTATTGATTGGCAGGGTCTGGATTTTGCTCATAGTATTTAGCTCATAGTTTACCTTTACTATATATATATATATATATATATATTCCCACAGTTTCAACACATTAAACATAACTGAATGGTGGATGTTTATAATATATACAGTACAGGCCAAAAACATTCAATGTGTTTTCTTTATTTTCATGACTATTTACATTGTAGATTCTCACTGAAGGCATCAAAACTATGAATGAACACGTGTAATTATGTATTTAACAATAAAATAAATGAAAACATGTTTTATATTCTAGTTTCTTCAAAACAGCCACCCTTTGCTCTGATTGATAAAGCAAGAAATTCCACTAATTAACCCTGATAAGGCACAACTATGAAGTGAAAACCATTTCTACCTGAAATTGTAGTTCATCAATAGAATGCCAAGAGTGTGCAAAGCAGCAATCAGAGCAAAGGGTGGCTATTTTGAAGAAACTAGAATATAAAACATGTTTTCAGTTATTTCACCTGTTTTGTTAAGTACATAACACCATAAACACGTGTTCATTCATAGTTTTGATGCTTTCAGTGAGAATCTACAATGTAAATAGTCATGAAAATAATTAAAACACATTGAATGAGAAGGTGTGTTCAAACTTTTAGCCTGTACTGTATATGATATATATATATTTTAATTAACCAACCATCATATTTCATCCAAAACACTCTTTAGTGTGTTCCAAATAGCATATTATGATATTCATCCTGCCTATACATCTACAGTAGGTCCTTTGTGTGTGTGTGTGTGTGTGTGTGTGTGTGTGTTCTCTCACACACACACTGAGCGTCATGTGTGACACTGACTCATGGAAGTTACTGATTGAAGGAACAAAAAGTAAACAGAGGAGGAGAGGGAAAGCAAGTGAGAAGGAGGAGGGCAGAAAAAAAGGGTGGTGTTGGTGGAGGGGGGTGGAAGGCTTGTGGATAAAAGCTGTGGAGCACTATGAACTCCTTAATCACACACGTTTGACACACACAGATTGAGTCTGTCAGCTCGCCCAGCAGCGCAGAGCAGCTGTATCGACCCGAGGTGTTACACATTAACCACACACACACACACACACACACAAACAGTAGATAATTGGATATGGACACAGGCAGGCCTGCACCACTGATGCAAGAGAAGTTGTGTGTGGAAATGTTGCACAGCATGATTCGCAGATATGAAATTTAAAAAATACTTTTTTTTATATAGCTTACCTGTTACCTGTTTCATCCAAATTAGAGAAATAACGTATGTTCTTACTTACGACACCTCTGATACAGCCAGAGTTTTGGTTTCACTTCAAGGCGGTGAGATTATCTGAGTTTTTGGCCTCCGTCTGAGCACAAAGGACGTGGATATAATTCCATCTGAGGTGTGCACAGTTCTGGATAATTACTTCGCTGTCAAATCTCTTTTGAGAAGAAGGGGTCCCTTCAATGATAGAATTTGGAATTCTTTAATGCTGTGACACTTGCGTTTGCCGATATCTGTTACTGTAGTAAAAATAGAAACGACAATGTAAAAATACTTCAATAGAAGTAAAAGTCCTGCGTTCAAAGTCATACTTTGAAGTAGAAGTGCAAAAATGACAGACCATTTATGTATTATTAAGCTATTGCCATTGATTATCTGATTTCATTGATGTTTTTACTTAAATCATCAGATTACTATATGCGATCTTACTCAATTTGTAGTAAAAATACAGTGTAGTGGACAGTTAGACAGTAGTAAATGTAGTGAATGGAATATAATCCCATTCATTTACATTGTGATGGAATGGAACAAAATCAAAATGACCTTCAAATAGCTAAAAACCAGTAGAATCAAACAAGAAAAATGTTTTTTTCACTTAAGTTTTGTTCACTTTTCCCTCACGATCCCTCACACACCTTTGCTTCTAGACTGTGAGGCAAGTGCGGGTGTGACAGTGTGTGTCCACATGACCTGTGTGTGTGTGTGTGTGTTGGGATAGGCCTGACGTTTGACAAAAGCGCAAGGAAATCCCATTCCAGGCCAAACAGAGTGCAGGCTGTATCTGTGTGTGTGATAGGTGGGGTGACAGAGGTGCTGGTTATCAGAGGAGGAGGAGGGGCGGGGCTCGGTCATACATGTGAATATTGGGCCAGCTGTATTGATCCTGACCCTGACAGCAGCGGGGTTGAGGGGGGTTGAGGGAGGGAGGGGGGGACCGGATGAGGCTGATAACCGTGTCAACTAAACCCAGGCATGCTCACCTGAAGCGTGGGAGGGTGCCGAGGTAACGCCCAACAGGCCCTCAATAGGCCTCATTCACAGGAGTCAGTCAAAGGTTTCACACGAGCGCATGGCATGGGCGCAGAGGGCCATCTCTGCTGTTTAGACAAGCAGATAGTGTTTGTTGAATTGTCCATAACTAAAAAAATACTTTTTCTGTTTGGTAAAATCTTTAATGTATGAGTTCCTGCTTAAAATGAATGGTCTTCTTAATATTTACGCCGCCTTATAGTGAGAATGTGTAATTTTTAACCACTTTCGTGCTATAAATGCTAATAAATATAGAATATCTCTACAACGGCAAAGGCAAAATCTACAATCAATTTGTGTTGCTGTTACAGAGAAAATATGGTTAGAATATTGCCAAAACACAGATAAAATGACTTTCTTAAAAACTTAAAACAACACCAAACTGACCCAAATCAGGGGGGAGAAAACTACAAAGTTCAATTATCTGCACTTGGAAAGTTCAACGATTAATAAGAACAATTATTTGTCCATAAAATCATAGAAATCACACTGATTATTCAAAAAGGAGATTATAAAGGACCCAATTAAATAATCACACAGTCTAAATAGTGCTTAGTTGCTACTACTGATATTATATTAAACTATTTTCTTATTATATTAATGATGTGGATATTGATGACATACAACTTTGTTCGTGTGTTTTTACTACAGATAAAAATACTTTTAGTGTTGGAGCTGAAGATTTCTCGTGTGATATATGAATAAAACTCAATGTCCAACCCCTTATCAGTTTTTGGGGGGTATTTTAACAGGTTAAAAGGAAAAAAGAAGACAAACTATTTCTTCTTTTGATTTCATAAGCAATAAAAAACGCACCTTTGCTCAATTCAATGCACTCGGAACCTTTGCTGCTACAGCCTCACTTGGCCTGGTTTGACCAGTGACTTGATATTACTGCGTCACTGAGTCCGTTTACGATCTTTATGGCTTTTCTCTAATTGTAGGTCTTTTACTATTTTCTAATAATTGTCACTTGTCGCCTTCACTCTCAGCTGAAGTCACACAGCTTGAGCTTTAAACGTGTAACCCACAAACCTGAAGGTTGATTCAGTTTCAGTTTGTGGGTTACAAAGGATCTGGCTATGGATCCTGACAACTATAAATCACACTATCAGAAAACAATATTGGAGGGTTGATAAGATTAGGATTAGAGCAATAAATTCAGTGTGTGTGTGTGATTAATGGAGACAGACAGTCGCCTCTCTCTCTAACTGGTGCTCAACACACACATGCACATGGACACACACACACACACACACATACAATCGCTCTTGCTCAGACACACGCATCTACAGCAGATCGGCAGATAGGGACACATACTGAAGGAGCCTGTGTGACATTTTTAAAGACCGAATCAATCAACATGGAGGAAAGAGTCATGGACGTTTATAACGTTTGAGTATCAATGGGATCACTATCAATGTCAGGGGCCTAAATCATTTTCTTGTGCCGTACATGCTGAATCACTTGTACTACAATGTAGGTGACTGCTGACTGAGCAGAGTTAAGTGCCTGAAGGATGCTGCGTTTTAGAAAAGACCCTTTTTGTCACAGTAAAAAGTCAAATGACTGAACCTAAATACAACTTTGCTGATTTATTAATGTAGTATTTCCATCTGATGCTACTTTAGATTTTCACTACATTCCAGAGGGAAATAATATACTCTCTACTGCTTCTCTACATTTATTTGACAATTTTATGTTCATTTTCATATTTAGATTTGACACAAAGAATAATGTAACTTTTATAATATTTTAATTGCATTTGGCTGATAATGTTATTTTACTTAAATAGGATTTTTCATGATTCTTACATTTAATGTAGATTTTTACAGTACTGTATTGGTACTTTTACTCTGTTAAAGGATCTGAATTCCTCTTCCACTGCTGGGTCGGATACACCCCTTTTTTTTTCCTGCAGTTGGTACGATCCAATGAGATAAATCAAGCACAGGTGAGCTGCTGGTTGCAGGTCAGTTACTGTCCTGCCCCCTGTTTTCTAATTTCGGCTGTGCCCAAAACACCACATCTGACATTTCTCATTAAAGATGGGGGAGAGGTTGCAAAGCCAAAAAAGCTACGTTTGCTCTTTTTTTGATTGTGCAGCTAAGTTCAGTAAGTCATGGAAGCTAGAGGCTCATCTTTGCAAACACACAGGATTGGTAAGTGGTAGAAAAGCAACGATTGAACACATGCAAATACGTCACATGAAAAACAGCGAGTTACCATTAACTATTAACGTCCAATGACCGTCTTCGGGGTTTGTGATGCATTGTTCTCGACTCCTAGAAACCATTCTCCTGTGAAAACTGTGACAAGAGCTTTTGCACTCGCTATCAGCTCACCAGACATGAGCTCAGTCACAGTGGGGAAAAACCTCATAAGTAAGCCACTTCTTTTTTTTTTTTTTTTTTTTAAAAGCATTCCAACTTGGAAAATGAACTGATTTAACATCAAGCTGCATTTCATCTCCAGGTGTCTGACTGAAGGATGCACCGAGGCCTTTGCCACAAACACCAGCATGAAGAACCACATGGCTCGAGTTCACCAGCACCAGAAAAAGCGATATAAAGTACAGTGATCTGTACATTTTCTTTGTTTCCCTTCTTTTTTTGTGTGTGAATTGTTTAGTTCAGCTATGATTCGTCTGTTATATTTGCAGTGTGATCATCAGGGCTGCAAAAAGGACTTCAACAAGCGCTACCAACTGAAGGCCCATAAGGGTGAGCACCAACACCTTCTGCCTTTTCAGTAAGTGACTTATTTTGGTGCAAAAATAACTTGTATTTCTGTGTTTTAGCCACCCTGAATCTAAACCATAATCTTTCATTATAGATGTACTTTCCAAGGCTGTGCAGGAGAATTTCTCTCCCGTGGGAAACGGAAGCACCACGAGAAAGTGCATGCAGGTTTGTTGATAGATGGAACTTTTCTTTCCTCTCCTCTTAACTCCTACATTCTACTGCGTTTATCCAGAACCAGCTGCTGTCTCTCTGCCACAGGTTACCCTTGTGAGGAGGAAGCGTGTCCTTTCCTGGGGAAGACGTGGACAGAATATCTGAAGCACAGGAAGGAACATAAAGGTAGCCTGTCCGGTTTTACTCCTAAACCTGTACCGTAGCACCGATTTGAAACCCCGACTCCTGCGTCCTCAGTCAAGCTGCTGTGTGGAGGCTGCAAAAAGCAGTTCAGCAATGCCTGGTTCCTGCGCCAGCACGAGCGGTACGTCCACTCCGGGGAGAGGAGGATGTTCCTGTGCCCGAGAGAAGGATGCGACAAGAAGTTCACCCGTCGCTTCAACTTGGAGAATCACGTGCTGGGAGACCACGAGGGGAAGAAGCCCTACAGCTGTGCCTTTGCTGGCTGTGGGAAGAGTTTCACCATGAAGGTAAACCTGAGCTTCACTTCATCTAAATCGGGTAATTGACTTTGACAGTGTTTCTTTCCTGGTTTCTAAGGAGAATTCATCTTTTCTCTTGGTTTTTATGACTGAAAATCACCTACAATGAGCTTTTTACTATCCTGATTGACAAAATCTAGTGTTTAATGTAACTTCTGACATGTGTTGAGCAACATGAATCAATCTGTCACATGTGATCAGAGTAATTTGCAGTTTTCAAAATTCACTGTACTGGATTGTTAGAAGTAAACTACTTACAATAAATTGAGACTCTGTGGATTGAATGTGTTTTCGGGGTAATGAACTGATCTCATTCATTATCAATGGGAACTTTTACTTCATTAAAAGCAAAGATTATGGGAGAAAACTATATAAATTCATCTACTTATGTAGATGATGCACAATTTTACATCATAACACCAAGGAGAATATAAATTTGTGCGAAACATTGAGTAAATCAATGTTTATCATACTCTTAATCAACTGTTTAATTTCAATTTTTGGATTTTTTAAAAAGATTTTTAATAAACTCTGAAACATCGTGATGCTTTTAATGAATTACCTTATTGAAATGCGCTTTACAAATAAACTTGCCTTGCCTAAAACGACAATATCCCTAACTTATCGTGAGTAGTGTAGGTATTTCACAAAACGTGCTCAACTGAAACCATTTCCCCTTCAATAGGAGAGTCTGTGGCGACATGGAGTGGTGCATGACCCATTAAAGAAAAAGGTGAAGGTAATGTGCTTTTTTTTGCTATTATTGAGATAACTTTTACTCCCATCTCATCCTTGTAAATCTGCGTTTCCGTTTCTCTTCCAGAAGCTGCGTCCTAAAGTGAATCAGCCGTGGCGCGTTGCTCTGCAGGCCAGACGGGCGGCTGCAGCCAGTCAAGCAGAGACCCGTCAGCTTGCTGCCAAGCTGCACAATACACGTTTAGAGGATCCCAAATCTTGAGGCTACATTGTTTTTGTTTATGGTGGGGAGGGAAGAGAGGGGGGGGGGGTAAAAAATCATTTATGTTGCTATACTTTATGAAATAAAGCCTCGTTACTTACAGCACTACGGCAGCAGTGTTTCAACCCGTTTCTTTTAAATGCCTGAAGTGGAAAAGCACACGGTGGAGCCGCGAATCCTTTGCAAGAAAATGTTTATTTAACAAACGAAACACACATTCACACATGTATAAAACTCCAGCCGATGGGACAGCTGGTTGTCATGGTGATGAGGCCTAAGGGCAGTTGAGGCCCCCAGGGGTGCGGCAGGTTTCTCATAAGGCCTCAGGCTTACTCAGCTGGATACAGCGCTGGTGTTGCAGAACATCTTTGTTTTTAAGTGATTATAGGTCATTATCCTAGATGACGGAGGATCACAGGCTACTTTTTTTTTTTTTCTCTTTTAAATACATAGTCTATCTCTACCTGCAACGATGCATCCACCTGAATACAGCCCTGGATTCTACAACTGCCTGGTGAGGTGAACACAGCACAGATCGCCTGTCTAACAGTTGCAGTATCGTTCTCCCCTGCGGGAGTGAAGACAACATGACCATATGAACACAGCAGTGTGTGTGTGAGCGCAGTCTGTCGAGTGACTCGGCACGATCTGGATCAGTTCCCGCCTGGTCAGGACAGGCTCGGTCCTGCTGGGTCTACTACGGCTCTGAATGCTTTTTGGTCCTGGATTAAGCCCGGTATGGAGCGATGTACAGTAGCGTGTACCAGTTCACTTTGGCCAAGGTCGTTCCCAAATATAGAACATTCTGGGCGGACTCGGTGTGGCGGCGGCAACCTGCTCTTGATCCGGGGCCCGGCTATACCAGGCTGCCGGGCCAGGAGACCACGGTGAGCGCCACCCGGCTGCGCTGCTCCTTCAGCATAGGCACGAGGGCCGAGTGGCTCATTCCTGCCGTCGACAGCCCGTTGACCGCCACGATCATGTCGCCGCACCTAAGATGACACAGCGACTCAAGTCAGCGCGGGTTATAAATAGGACCTGACAGCCCGGTTGTGACGCCGGGATCAAAGAGACGGGCCGTTAGATCTGATAGAAACATTTCCCACGGGAGGGGCTTACATAGCAAGAGACAATACAGTTCAAGAATAACCCTGGCAAGAGTCGAGATACTGTGGCACATACACCTAAGTCTATTCATTCCTACTGGAGATGTGGATTTTTGAAAATAGGTCAATATTTCCTAAAACAGCTGAGTAAATATTGCATTACTTAGTTTTGCAAAACAATGCACAGGAATGAACTTTACCAGACTTTAGCAGGGAATACACAGTGAATACGTGTTAGTTGATGGTTTAGGTCTTTTCATTGGATTATTGATAAGTGTGTGTATATATATATATATATATATATATATATATGTTTATATATCACTAAACATATCCTTTCACCTCCTGGCTGATCGTTTTCAAAATCACATTTTGTTTGTGCTAATATGTCCCATAGTGTACATGTAACGTTAATGAGTCCTGATGTTCCTTTTTTAATTAGTTTTTATAATATGATTAATTTAGCAAGTAAATATTTCAATTGTGATCTGTATGAATTTGCAGAACAAAGCAGAGGAAACAGATACGGTTGTGACACTGTGTACTGCAGTAGACATCAGGATTTGGTACTTATTGTATATTATATTTTATTCCAATTTCTTACAGTATTGTGAATGTATTACATTAAGTACTGATGTGTACTATGGTACACATATACAATTTTAATAACGTTGAGTTTAAAAAATATCTTGTAAATGTGTTTTTTACTCCCCAAAACTTAGAATATAAAAAAACTACATCTTTTTCCTGGGTCTCAGGACGTTAAAGTCAAACATCACTTTTTTTTCAACCTCAGATTCTTCTGTTTTTTAATGTGATTTTTCTGATTACTGTTCACATCATATATGGCTACATCTGGGTTTATTGGTGGTCGTTTGCATTAAAAAGATTAATAAGACAGCAAAAAAGGCAAAAAGGTCATGAAATTCAGTACAAAAATGAACTAAGTGGGAACAAAAATGAATTTAATTTAGCATTACTGTATTTTTATGCTATAATTATTGTTTTGTATTGAAATTTGAAACCAGGTCTTGTATTAGGACTTTTGAATTTTGAGTTTTCATGATGAAAAGTGATATACATGAAATTGAAAATTGTTTTGCTCTTTGATTGCACTGTGTAGGCGTGGATGAGCATCACGCCACCCTTATCTCTGGCCACTGGGACACTGGGTTTATCCACCTGCTACCTCACCGCTATGGCACTGCTCAGATAAGCCGCAGACAGTCAGCGTGTGGACAGCGACTCACTTGAGGCGTCCGTCGTAGTACGCAGGTGTGCCGAGGACAATGGTCTTGATGAAGAACGCCTGGTTGCCGTGGGTTTCCTCGTAGCCGCCAACGATGCTGAAGCCCCAACTGCCGGGGTGGTTCCTCCGCAGTACAATCTCATGACTACTGTGCAGGTAGCTGTAAAAAGACCAGAGAGCAGATCTGAGGCAGAGATAGATAGAAGGGTGTATGTATTCTAGGCCTGAACCATCGGTTTAGATTGAAAACCGCAATGTCAGTCAACTTGACTCAAAGCTGTGATTTATTTGACGTTTCATCATACAGAATTTTGGAAATTTTTGACACTTTGACACAATGGTGTGAATAAAATGACAGATTTTATATATTTAATCCACCTAGAATATAAAATCAGCTGACAGTATGGTCTTTAATTTTTTCAAAACCTTTTTTAAAAGAATTAAACTATCTGGTACTAAGTTCTTAGGGTTACACCACATGGCATTTTTGATAAAAATGTATGCTGCCCCCCTGACCTTGCACTACTTTAAGTTAAAAGACATTTTTGCTCTACTTTAAGTTAAGCCATAGTTGGCTCTTTAATTGGCTTTGTAATAACTGCCATTGCTCAACCACTCGATGTTTCCTGTTAATAATTTGCATATATTGATAATGGTATGATGTAAGTTTCTGTGATGCTTGTAAATGTTGTTGTGCACTGAAATCTGATTTGAAGAGAATCCTGAATGAAACAAATATCTGCCAGATTCTTAAAATCATTGAGCGCTAGCGTACTCTCACTATACATTACAATGCAATATATATCAAAACACCTAATATTTAACATAGAAAGTGAATTAGTTCCTCTCCTCCGTGCTGACCTGGGCAGACCCAGCCACATGACCCATGAAGGGGACCAGTTGGCGTCGAAGTCGCTGTCGTGGCTGTGAGGCAGCAGCTGGTCGTGGTCGTGCTCCTCCACCATGCTGACCTCCAGCACCCGCAGCTGCACCGAGGGCGAGGCGGCGCTGGCCTTCAGGGTGCCCACGGCCTCGCCGTGGCTCAGGTACGTCAGGTCCTGCCCGTTGATGCTCAGCAGGACGTCACCTGAGGGAGCGAGGGAAGGAGCGACAAGATGCCGTCACGGTTCTTTTTCACCTGGCCGGATTCAGCGCCGTTTCTGAGGCTGTGCTCACCCCGTTTGATTCGCCCGTCCCTCGACAAGCAGCCGTGAGGCTGCACGCTGGTCACGAAGATCGGCAGCTCGCCGCTCTTGCTGCCCCGCCCTCCTGCGACGGTCATCCCGAGCGACTCCAGTGGCTCCTTCTTCACCGTGATGTGTTTCTCCTTGCAGCTCACACACTGGGACAGATCCTGAATGATTAGGAAACACGGATTCACTCTTATCAAATGTTAATGTTCTTAAGCCTAATTTCCCTTATGTGTGTGTGTACAGAGAGAGAGAGAGTGTATTGGAGAGTGTTGGAACATCCTGACATCCTTTTTCAATGATTCTACTATGTATATTTTACCTTGTGAGGTCAGATAGCTTATCAGACATTCATCATTATTTTCATATATGTGATATCTCTCCAGTCCACATGTAAAACTTAAAATACAAACACATGCCTGCTGAAAATGCAAAAATACAACCGGCCTCTACTGCACGCTCACGCACACGCACACGCACCCACACACACACACACACACACACACACACACACACACACAGAAGTCTCCTCCTCACTCTGTGGTTGCTGGTGCGGGACAGGTGTATGGGCACAGGACTCGGTGTCGAGCTGTGGTTAGGCAGGAAGTGATCAAGGCAGTAAAGGTCTCTGGTGGAGCTTGATTTTGGCGGCGGCGGCGGAGTTGGTTTACTGGGTCGGCCGATCAGCAGGTGGACTCGCTCTCCGCTGGCCTAGAAAGTCAGAGCCGGTGCTCTTAGCGACAAATCTGAAGGATTTTATATTAGTCACACACACACACACACACAAAAAGCATGAACGGCCCGTGGCGCCTGACTGCGTCCCCACCTGTATAATCTGTGCGGCCTGCTCCGGGGTCCCGTGGCGAAGGTCCTGGTCATTGACGGCCAAGACGCGGTCGTTACTGCGCAGCCTGCCGTCCTTGGCTGCCAGGCCTCCCTCCAGCAGGTCCAGCACGAACACTCCCGACTCGTCCGTCCGCCGCACCAGCTTGATGCCCAGCTGCTCCGCGGTGTCCCGCTTATGCAGGGTGATCCTCAGCGTGGCGGGGCTGGACGGGGCGCCCTCGGGGGTGGAGCAGGGCGCGTGCGGCACGGCCGGGGTGGAGGAGCAGGAGGAGGAGGACGGAGGAGCCCGGGAGGCGCAGCGACGCTCCCTGAGCACGGTCAGCTGCAGAGTGGTGCAGGGGCGCGCAAGGGTAGAGCGGGCGAAGCTGTGGGGCACGTTGCTGATGTCCACGTTGTTCACCTTGGAAGAGAGGAGTCAAAGCAAATTTAGGCTGCAAACACAACACTAAGCGCCTCAGTTGTTGCCTATTTACACTTCTAACAGACATGGTGCAGCGTTGTTTGATTAGAGCAGCTTTAAATAGGTAGAACAATCAGAAAGATGTTGCAAGACCCATGAGCAAAAAAAGCAAAGTTAAGCTGGAATATGGGGAAAAAAACACTCCTTTTTTGTGTAAAAGTGGGGCAGAATGTGAGATGCACTCATGCACGGAAAAATTGGGCTGTGTCCAAAATATGCCCTATCCATCCTAAAAAAAGAAAACCTAGAAAAAAATCTATATGCAGAGTTTTTTTAGGTCTAATTTTCATTTAATTAAAAATCATTTCCCTCTTGGGTGATTTTCAGGGGCTCTGTTTAGCATTTTAAGGTTACAGAAAGATTGTGAAAACCTCACTGCTTTCCAGTCGGTTTATTTGAATAGGGGGTGTGTAGCAAGGACATTGTTCTGTGCCCTTACAGTTCACGTTGATGGATCCGTAGACAGCTGCTTGACCCTTCTTTAACCTACCTTAACGAAGTGTTGGCACAATCCATGATCGGATTGAAAATAAATAGCAAAGCTGGCATTTTGTGGTATCTAACGGTGCAAAGACCTTTATAAAAAATTTGTTTTCACTCAGGGGTGGTGGGCATTACCTGTTTTTTAGGTTTTAGCTTTTCTTTTGTTATTTATAGTAGGCCTAATAGTAGTAGAAAGTAGTGGTTTTGACATACATTGCAGGTACTTTATTTTTCTGAGCTAACTGCCAGGATACGACATTCTGATCCGACCTCTGCACCGGTCTGTGAACCCTCTCACCTGTAGAATCTGATCGCCTGCCAGCAGCCTCCCGTCCCGCGCGATGACCCCGTCCCGGTACACTTCCTGGATCACAATGTTAATGAGCGGCGTCTCGTTCCCGCCGACGATGCTGATGCCCAGCTCGACGTACGGGTTGGCCCGGTGGACCTCTATGGCGGTAATCTCTCCTTCAGGGAGGGAGGGCAGCTTCACGCAGCCTAATGGACACACAAATCACATTACACCGCTGCGCTTCACGATCCAATGTCCAGATCTCCCTACCTTTTAACGTAATGTAGCCTGAATGTGATTATCCGGCAGTCTGAGATTGCGGCTCTTCCGAGGAAGACGCGTTCACGTGGTTTATATCTCATATCTTTGGAGACTAGAATGGGGGACGGAGGAAAAGATGCCGTACCCTCTTCGGCGGAGAGGGGCGGGGACTCGGGGCAGTCCCAGCCAGAGGAGGTGGAGCTGACAGACCGGAGGAGGTGGATGCACGGATTACTGAGGGGCCGCTTCACCCTGGGGACGACACACTCCAAGCCAACCACACCTAAGACAGAAGGAGAAGAGTCTGAGGGGACCAGACGATCAAAAGCCAGAAGATCATCAACCCTAACCTTATTGACTCCACTCTGTCTAAATCTGCCATGGATTGACTCACTCTCTTCCTCGGTGCTTTCCTCAAACGCGGGGTTGTCCAGGCCTGCGTCGTCTGTCCACGTGGGCCCGTCGCCGCAGGCGTTGTTAGGTCCGGAGGTCGGCGACGGGGTGACGTCCCTCAGGTTCGTCTGCAGCGAGCCGGGCGACCTGGGGGGACTGGTCGCCATCGCCGGCTCGTCCCCGCTCTCGCATCGCGGGCCGTCCACGCTGGTCTGCTGAGACTGCGTCCCGGGGCACCTTTCACCAAGCAACAGGCGTCAGTTTTGTTAGTCCATCTGACGTGTAAAGAGAATCAAGTTCCGCGTCAGTTAAGGCGACGGGACGCTCAACCGATCACATCGGGGACGCCCCCGCCATTTCCCCCCGTGCACCCCCCCACCCCCCTACGCAAGGGAGGTCAGAGTGCAGGGTCACGTGTAGCCGCCGGGAGGGATTCAGCGGTTACGGAGGGTTATTTTTGTAGGAAAAGGTCCCGGCTGAATTAAGATGCAGCCACATCAAGCTGTCGCTGACGACAGCGAACAGACCTCACGACGGTTTCAAATATCGGGCCGCATATTTCTCTAAACCCTTAATGCCATATGGCATTCTACCTCCTGGTAGAACCTATAAAAGTATTGTAGCAGAACGTTTCTTCTTTCTACCTTTTAAAATCATGTTGCCTGAATGAGATTATCATGTTGTCTGAGATTACACAAAAAAATGAAATCAGCTGAATTATTTCCCAGTGGAATAAGACAATTCTACTCAATATTAGACGAATTGTACCAAGACGAGTAATTCACATATATTATATCTCATATTATCTCATTTATCTGTTGGTCAGTGTTTCTTTTATCCATTAATTGGTTAGTCTTAACATCATCGGTCAATGGAATGCTATGCCTAGGCGTAGCCTTACAGAGCTGCTTTTCTGGCGGTAGACTCTTAATCTTGTTGACTGATAACCGACGATCAATAGAGCATCACATGGCTTTATAAATTTCCCATGGATTACTCAACTAATCAGGTTAGCAAGGTTTTGATGCAATGACAAACTACCTTGATTCTATTTCCATACAAATCCAGAAAAGGATGCATCAATCCTGCCCCGCAAATAGAAACACTTCACTGGAAAACAATTAAAAAAAGACAGACAGACTCAAGGGATCAATGTGGAGTCACCATTAAATGGACTGAAGTATTTACTATAAGTGGCAGCTATAAGCCGGTTGAATTATTTAAGTGCTTCTTCCTTTCCTACTCCCTGAGAAACCCGGACCATCTCTTACAAGACTAAAGCAGATTTCGCTCTGCAACGATTTTTTTCTCCCCCCCCACTCTTGCAATATTTAAAATGTAAAACACTCAATAAAGGGTTGTCTTATGTAACGTCTTTAAACATGTGATGTTTCCGTGGAGATCAAAGGGAAATGGTTCAGAGGGAAAAAACACTGTTTGGATCCGGTAAATGTCTCGATCCAAGACAAGAACGGTGGAAATATCGGTTTCGTTTTTCCGCTCACACACAAAGACGCGCACCAATCGCTAATAAGATCAGCCACCCCACCTTGACCACCAGAGAACACTGTGGCCTGGCACTCTCATCTTTTAATCTAATATCCGAGGTCTGATCCTTAGTCTTCAGTATAAACAATGTTGACTGACAAAGTCACACAGCGACGGCAGACTCCCGGCTCCCGTTACTATCTTAGACCGAACTCTGCAGGGGTGGTGAGCCCATGTGGGAACAGAGGTTTAATCTTCACTAAAGAATGTCACGTTAGTCCTGTGTGATCTTAAGCCACCTTCTCTTTTCTTCTCATCACACCATGTGTGCAACCTTTGCCGAATCGTATTCGTCAGAAGACAAGGATGGGTTTTCACAAATAAAACGTGCCCTGGGTAATGACCGGCTTGCTAACTTTACGTCTCTTCTCTGCACACGCGTCTGTTACGTAACGTTTTACCGGCCTGTTGTTGTGACCTGTGGCCGCTGCTGTAGGGTATTTCGGCAGCAAAGGTCACACAGTCTCGTTTTAAAGACATAAAATCGACACTCTATGGCAGGAGGAGAAACAGCTGACTCAGTGAAGCTTTGAACAGCTTTTTAGTGATTGCTTGTTAGTGTGAGCTTGTTAAGGAAAATCTCCTTAACTTAACAGTGTTTGGTGGTCAACGGACAACCAGTCAATAACAAGTGTTAAAACGCCAATGGACGGTTCCTTGGGAACAGACAGCAGATTATAATCTTGTTTTCCTCAATTGTAACGTGTTTTTTTAGACATTTACAACCAAAATATTTTACCAGGGCTGTCCTCAACTAAGACATTCTTGATTGACTAATAGTCCTTTGAATTGTCAACTATTTTTTGACTGATATGTTGATTTCATTGACAAATCTGTCAAATTTGAGTTTTCCATATCCAATAATGTAGAATGGCTTCTTTAAATCTAGTGCTTATCAGACATGTGCTCCTAATTTTTCAAGATATAACTCAGCAACGTCAGCAAGGAAAAGTGCATAAAAAACGACTAATTGACTAACAACTCCAACTAAAGACCAAATGATAAATTAATTGAGTTTGAGGGGTTAATCCTAATTTATACTAGGCAAGTAAAATTCCTATACTCCACAGTGTAAATGTTCCAAATGGTGCAACATGTAAATTACAATACTTCCATCCATAACAACCAGCAGCAACAACCTCTTCCAGTTTCACCAATGGCCACCCACTGACGCAAAGAACACAAACTATTTTGCGTGAAAAAGAAACCGGCAGGAAGAAAGTCAATTCAAAGGACAGAGGGACAGAAAAACAAGGAAACGGTGAGATACGGGCGTCATTTCACCGGTCCCAAGTCACGCTGACCTCACGTCCTGATGTGTTCCGACTCACCACAGGCCAGGGTTGCCCTTGGCTGTCTCGCAGAAGAAATGGTTGAAAAGATCTCTAGTGTTGAAGTTGCTCAGCATGATCGCGGAATGAGAGCAATGAGCCACTGGTCAGCCAACCCATGACTGTGGTCGGGAAACCACTAATCCCACATCACATGACCTACAGCCCAGTAATCCCCTCAAGGGTCTCAACAGCACCTGGTCCAAATGGGCCAAAAGCCAAAGTGTGAGGATGGACGGAGACCTTTGAGGTTGAAGGTGATAGATAATTCTAACCTTTGTAGACTACGGCTTTTATCTCCAAATGTGTGGCAGTGTAACAGGATGCATGCGTGAGGAGTAGGAGTGAGGAAGCTTCAGGAAAAGTGCATTAATCGCATCTGAAAACGTGCTTGTCTCGCATGCACATTCTTTAATACCTTCTCACCTGTGTTTGAGGTGTGCCTCCAGGTCACAGCGTGGCATGCTCAGGGCGCAGACCGGGGTCAGGGGGCACGACACGGACAGCTTGTCCAGCAGCTTGTGCACCAGTATGCTGGACCTGCGGCACGCCGGCAGCTGCAGCCGCGTCCTGTCCAGCGGGCAGAAGTCCCGCTCCTGCAGGAAGCTGCGCAGGCAGCGGGCGCAGAAGGTGTGGCCGCAGGGCGTGTCCAGCGGCTGCACCAGCGGCTGCAGGCAGATGTGGCACACCAGGTCGTCGTCCACCTCCAGGCGGTAGTTGTAGAGGTGGTTCTCCCAGCTCCGGTGGATCTGGCCACACTCGGGGCACAGAGCCTCCAGGGTGGGCTCGGCCGGCACGGCGAGGCCCACCTCGCACACTGGGCTGCCCATCGCTGCTCCTTCGACACAACTCGGCTTTGGCACGAATGACTCCAGTGGGGCGGTGTAGTTTGGGAAGGGGCGCACACACACACACTCCTATCCCATAAGCTTCACACGACGAGTAGTTTACAGAGAGGACAGAGGCCCCCCCAGTGGATGATGGCACATCACCCTGCGGGTCAAAGGGCAAAGCCAGAGAATTAAACAGCTGTTTTAAAAACAACAAGTGTCTGATTATAGTCGTGCATTCATTCATGTGGCCAATACTTTGTGCATCGTTTGCATGGGTTTGTGACTCTGCATTGGATTGGGAAAGTTTGTATATATGTGTGTGTGTGTGTGTATGAGCGCTGAGATTATCTATCGCTGCTCCTGTCCACTAATCTGACAGTATAATCTCTCTTTTGCTCTCGCCTGCTGCAATCTTCCAATTCCACAGAGAGGGAATTATCCGGGATTGAGGCAGAGAGGGGACACAGATCAGAGGAAGCGGGATTGGGAAAGCGACCGAATGAGGGGCAAAACAGTGCCTGCAAGAGGTAGGAAGGAGCAAAGAAAGAGAAAGCAGATTAATAGGATGTAAAAAAAAAAAATCTGAAAAAAAGGGGAGGGAAAAAAAAAGAAGCAAATGGGAAAGAAGACAGAGGGGGCGACAGGAAGCAGAGATGGATGAAGCTCTGAAAGGGCACCGAGCTCACAAAAGAGATAAGAACATAAAAGACAAAAATAGCAGGAATTCTTTAAACATCCCCCCGAGCTGAATTTATATTTTCTCTCTTGGTTGGGGCCGCGTACAGTAGATGCACTCAGTCTCCTCTGCAACGGAACGAGAACATGCCTGAAGCAAAGTCTTGAAATATAGCACTCCGCCGAGCGGAGTGCGTCCCCAGAGCTGTTGCACTGTACACGCCGATCACTTCCACCGCGGTTCACATGATGCACAGCCACTCAGACCTGCAGCCGGTCTATTAGCCGAGCCCCTACGGGGCCCTGATGCTACCGGCGGACAGCAGAGGGCGTGCCTCGGCACACAGTGGGCCCAGCCAAAGCCACAGTGACTACCTGCCTCTGTTCCAGTGAGGGTCTGCTCCTGTCTCCATGACGACCTGGAGCCTGTTCTGCTCAGTGGGGCTTGACATTCAGAGTGTAGCCGGGGAAGGCTGCAGAGGAGCCACACAACAGATGCACTTCCCTCAGCAGGATGCTCTGCTCCTCCCTGCTACAGCCTGAAAGCTTGTCAGACAGTGCAAATGATGATTATGATGAGGATGATGGTTCCTTTTTTTCCTCCCCTCCTCCCATCTCGTCTCTGTGGCTACCCATTTCTGTGACAACCTGTTCTCTCCTGTCTCCTTGGCTACCGGTCCGGTAGTTACTTATTTCAGCCTCCTTTAAGTACGTGCTCCTGTCTGTGTGTGACTGGCTGCTTCTGTCTCTATCCCGCAGCTGGACATGAATTAATCATGAGGACACAAGGCTTCTCTGTTCCTATAACAAACCTGTGACATCACCACATCACACACACATTCACACGCGCGCACAGACTTGTAGACACGCAAGGATACGTCCACACATGCAGAAAAAAAAACACACACACACAGAGGATGCACAGCATGCACAAGAGCTTTTTGGGTACCAGGTCCTGCGAATAGTCTTTATCAATAAGTAAAGTCTTCAGCTTTTCACTGTGGCAGCAGTTTAGAGCCTTCGCCATGAAAACCACTTACATCTATTTTAGAACATCGTTGGACTCTGTAGCAACAGATTCTTATGAAGACTGGACAATGCTTGTGAGATATCTCTCTTTTAATCTGAATGTGTGTGTGTGTATGTGTGTGTGTGTGTGTGTAAGAATCCAAGGCCATGCTGTTATTGTCATCGCCCTGCTTTTTATATTAATAAAAACAGCCTTGGCCCTGCACCTGTCTCATGCTCATTTTTCATTTTTTTTCCCTCCCAAAGATGACAATCTAATCTTACAACCCGGGACAAATCATTACTTATATCTCACATGCTGGAATGACATTTGCAAATAAAATGACATGATGTTTTGACCATAGATTTAAAATCTCAGGTCCTGACCGGCTTACCCTACATTTTATAAACCCTTCTAGTAGTCTCTTATCTGAAAAAAAAAATCCAGAAAGGCTGTTGGCTACTTGCAAGAACAGGCCTGCTGCTTTTTTTTTGCAATGGCTGAAGGCAAAAGGCTGCTTCTATCACAACAGTCAGACAGACAATGATAACAAACCTGACACTGCTTTAATTGGAAATTGCACATCTTTTTTTTCTCACTGTCATAGTCCTAATTTACCTTGGCAACGCACCAACTGCAGTGTCATGATCTGCTGGCGTTCAACATATTTGAAAAGACAAGAGCATTTTTCTTTTATTTTAATCATTGCCCCCATCTGTCTGATCTATCCCACCCTCCACAAGCGGAAAAAAAGCGAGGACAGATGAGGCGACAATGGTGATAGGCTATCAATGCAAACCAGCCACAAAGTGACACCGTGGACGTGCAGGCGGAATATATAAATGTACATGCAGATGGAATTATTACCTGATCCGGCTGCTCCTCTGTGCCGCACTCCGGCCCCAGAGAGGGGGACGATTATTAGCTGCGGGACCTCAATCACACATTCACCGCAACGGACCGTTCCGCAAACCCGCACGAAAACGCCCCCGTGCCTTTGGCGGGGCTGGCCCCGCCCACCGCTGTCCATCAACCGAGGAGGGCGGGGCCAGGAATCCAGAGCAGAGCCGCCTGCAGAGAAAAATATGCTCTATATGCTGTGTTTTAAATGGAATACGAGGTTATGATTTATTATTTAACGAAGGAGGGAAAAGAAACAAAAGGACAAAACTCTTTGTCAGTTAGGAAATTAGCTTTTTTGTAGTCTTCACATTTTATTTGTATTTTAAAATTGTTTTATTTACCTTTATTGACTGATTTCCATTACACTTAAAATCTGGCACGTCTTTCATTCACTTATAATTCCTCAATCTATAGTTTACGTCTCATATACAGTTATAGCAAAGTACTTTTTCAACAGCCCTTGTCAAAATCCTCCAAAAGTTTTGTTGCAGCTCCTTCAACTCATTTTATTATATTCATTCATCCATTTCTTTATTTCAGGGAGATTTTACCTCTTAAAGCTTTGTTTTGTGTCAGTTTTCCTAAAATCTCCTTTTATCCATTTTTTAAGCTTTAACTAATGCCTTTATTAATTATCTTTAGATTTGTTGTTAGCCATTAATAAAGAGTAAAAATTTGGGCAAAATCTCTGTTGAGTTAGTTAAATCGTTAACAAAAGTTCATTTGTGATATAAATGTTCCCTTATTAATAATAAAAAAAATGTTATCATGCAGTTCCATAAGTTAATAACAAGATAAGTCTGATAATGTAATAAGTAATAATATAATAAGTTACTTTGCAGATAAAGAATGAACTGCCCCATAGTACAGTACAAAGTATAAAACTTAGCTTCCACTCTACCAGCTGCGATATTAAAATACTGCTTACGCATTAATGCATTGTGATAATGGTAAGTAGCCTACATAGTACTATAAAAGTACTTTGAATATTGATTACATTATTTTAAGGGCCTTGTTTTATTTAAGTAAGGCAGTATGTGCACGACTAAATAAAGAATCTGAATACTCACACCATGAAGCCCCAGATTTTATTTATTTATTTATTTTATGTAATGAAAGTAGCCTATTTTGGGAAAAATGTCATAATGAAATAAAAAAAAGATTTTTGAAAAATAGCGTTTTGGAATAAAATGTGTAAGACTAAAAATAAACTATTAAAATAGCAGTATAACTAGCCCAATTGTAATAAACTACATATTATAATAATGCGATGATTTTTAGTTTTTTCATCAACTATTTATCTGTTCCATATTGTATTTAGTCACTATTTAACATTTTTAGTTATGTAATATTCAAAGCTTTTATCTTTTGCCACGAATCTGTATTAAAAAGAAAGAAAGATGCTATTTTGATCAGGCACCGCCACGGATAGCTAAAACACTCGGGGTCCTCATTTGAAAGACCTCACAGAGAAGTAAACAAAAAAAAGATGCTTCGATAATTACCAACATTCATCGATTTTAGTCGAATCAGCTTTCTTACGAGTTGTCTGTCACTATAACGCGATGGCGGAGGACAGTGAACTGGAGAGGTAGGTTACTATTCCGCTGTTAAATATCCCGTAGTGGCACATTTCTAGCTCGTTTTCCTGTAAAACCGCAACACCTCTCTGTTAATTCATGGCACGTGAACGTAAATATTTGTGTTTTTTCAGCTGCTGTGACAGTTTAGTGCTTGTGAGGAAAACTCTGTAACTACTACTACTCCCAGCTAAATATATCAGATAACATTAGTTGCTGTGCTATACGGTTAAAGTCCATTAAGTCCCCGCTCCGCTGATTCTCGGGTTCAAACCAGGACACTGATGTTATACTACTAATGTTCTAATAATACCTCTTCCGCTCATTTACTGACTAATAGACCATTTCCGCGGCAGCCATTTTGACCTGAACTAGTAGTTAAACGAGTGTTACTAATTATACTAATTAAGGTTCTATTCAGGTCAAACAGTGCTGCTGTTTTGCCTGTTGATCCACTGCTACATTAAATGGGATAGAGTCTTAATTGTTATTAATAACACGTGTTTACCTAGTATTTGTTGTGAAAATGCCTATTTCATGGCGGACATATTTTAAATGAAATAGTAGGTAAACACAATAGTTTTGATTGTTTTGAATAAAATAGTCCGTAATGCTGTAGGACAGCATTTGCACGAGGATAATCTAGGCTAATTTATGCTGAAGGAGATAAAGTAAGGAGCTTCTGACAGATCTTATGATGGCTGCCACTCTGGTACTTCTGGGTCATTTCACTTAGATTGGAATTAGTATCATTGGTAACACATGTTTATCTACTATTTCTTGTAAATATGGCTGCCATGAAAAAGGGTCCATCATTCACCTCCTCTACAACATGTGTCACTCTGTTCTCTCTCCCCTCGAGGTTTTCCTTCAGCTTATGTCCCCTCATTTACTTGACTCATGTTTTAAAGGCCATATTATTTTATTTATTTATCCACACAGACGGGCAGTGGAGGAACTCCTCAAGGAGACTGACAGGGCCCGGGTGAGAGCAGAGACCATGGGCCCTGCAGGATGGTGAGCAATGTTGCACACATCGGTCATTAATACATCTTTTGATGTTACTTATCAGCTTAGCTGTATTTGCACCATTGTTTAGGTTCATGTTTCTATGCCATATTCTCATCAAACCAATGTCAATACAGTGTGAGCTCTTGTACAACACTATATGGCTGATTAATGGGTTTATTCTTCCTAAGGTATGATAAATCCTTCCAGGCTCATGAAAGGAGCTGAAACGTACAGAACTGTGCAAATTTGTTTGGCACCAGAAATAAAATGAGGATATTTTTCAAAATGCATGCATTTTTTTTACGAGTTATATTTGCATATTGGCTCTTTTTTTGCAATTCTTCAATAATTTAAGTCAAACAAAAAATCTCAACCAAAATATAAGATATAATCTGTAAATAAAGTTCCATAATTGACAAGGAACAGACAGATGTCTATAACTCTTTATAATAAGGTTATAAAATATAAAAGGCTTATCTATAAATCATGATGATTTAATGCAGGATGTGTCATGAATTCTTGTTCCTCACCGTTAACAACCAAGTCACTATGACTTTATGTGATTAATTAACACTACAGTTACTTCACAATTGAATTGATATACCACCAAATAAGCAAGCAGAACAAAACTCACATTTTTTGACCTCTGTAAATTATCTTTTGTTAAAGAATAGTCGATTTATTTCAAACACACATGAGTTGTTTCATGTGTGATCTACCTTATTTTATTTTCCCAATTTGTTCTTTTGAAAAACCTCGTTCACTTTTCTGCCAGGTTGAAATGTCCCCTGCGGAGCACCAACAAGCGCTTCCTCCTCAACACCCTGCGCTCCACCGGCCTGCAGCGGCACACCGGCGAGCCCACGGCGGGACGCTCTGCCACAAGAGGACGCCTGAGGAGCGAGTCCCCGGACAGAAACCGCAGCCGCAGCAGAACGCCTCCCAGAGATCGCAGGAGCAATGGAGGCCACACGGGCCATAAACATCACAGGGACAGCCGCAGTAACAAAGATAAGAAACCAGAACGAGACAGGGAAAGGAGCCACAGGCACAAAGACAGCCGAGATCAGAGACACGGGAAGGATGGCCAGCGCACAGACAAAGACGGACACTGACCCCATGAATGGAAAGACTTGTGTGCAGGTCAGGAACACTGTTTTTTTTTTTTCCCCAGAGGCCACTCCCTGTCGAGGAAATACAGAGGTGGACGCTCCTCTGACTGGCCAGCATTCTTCAGACCTGCTGCCAGTGGGCTGAGAGGACACGGCTGGCATGTAGCGAAGGGAGGAGGTAAAGGTCACACAGCCTGAAGCCAAGTTAACGTCTTTTCTTTCTAACATTTCCATAAAAGTGTTAGCGAAAAAGATATAAATTGTCCGTTATAGTCCAGATAACGTTTGGCAAAGCTGTATGACATTTTAGTTGGTTTCATTCATTTAATTCCCCATTCAAATATACACAATAACAACAAATTGACCATAAAGTTCTAAGAAATTAGAACTTTTTAATTATTATTTTTATTGTAACTCCTGTTCCGTAATTTGACGCCTTTGACTGTCACACATTTATTTTTCCATATTAGTTCCACTATAATTTCCACCTGCTCTCCCAAATTGAAAACAAGCCTCGGATACAGTCAGGACACTTTCTGTCTTTTTAGAGTTTTAAAGTCGACTAGATATGACTTCAGAAACAGCTTGTTTTTTCTTTTTTGCAGTATTCTGTAAAGCTTGTTTGCGCTAGTGTTTCCATTTCCCCACAGTTTGTAATTTACAGAGTGTAACTAGGAAACGGCAGTATAGAATAAATCATGACTTGTGTTAATCGATTTGTTTATTTATTTATTTTTAATTATTTATTGAATTGTGTGCTCTTTGCTCACTTGGACTCCTGGATATGTTGCAGTTCTGTTTTCACCAGCAGTCTGGCAAGTTTGACTTCAATTATAATATCATTACCATTCTCCTGTCATTATTCACTGCTCATAATGTTGACATAAGCCATGCAGCAGGCCACTGGGTAAGCACTTTTTATTGTGTCTAACTTTGTTTTTAACATGTGTCACAAACGGTTTTGTTTGTCAAAGGAGAAACACAAATCTTGTCTTTTCTGACACTCCTACAGGTGCTCAAGCCCTCTTGAATAAGTCGTGCTGTAATTTATTAACCATAGTATATTAACTATAAAAAACAACAATATGATACACATGCATAAATACGGTGTTCCCATGTGTTTTAATGGGGTCAGAGGAGTGTCAGGACAACAGATGGACATCTGCTCAAGCGTTGAAAGCACTGTCCATCTTGTCCATTTGGCATGTCTCCATGTGTTTAAGCTTACACGCTTTTTTATTGTTCCACCACCAGAGAGCTTTATAAATGTGGCAGTCTCTTTGGTTACTAACTCCACGTGACGCATAAAAAACCGATTTGTGTCTGGAAAGTCGGCGAAAGTGCGTTTTTAGGCTCCTCATGCTCCATATATCCCGTCGTCCATCTCCACTGTAGTGTAGAATAGCGTCAGTTAACTGTTTCCTTCCTGTTTGAAACAATGATCAAATATAAACACCATTAAGCTATAGTGCAGTGGGGTGATTTGTATAGAATTGGTGAACTTTATTGCGCCGCTGAGTGCCCCATTAAGATACCGTGGAAAGTGCCATAATTGCTTTAGAAGACCTCAGTGCAAACAGCAATATCAAAGTAAATGTGGTGCGCCGCGGTTTACCCGAATAATGGGAAATAGCCCAGATTGTGGCCGAAAAAGGTGGCACGAGACGCGCAGGTGTGCCGGCGACGTGCGCGGACGCACGCTTTACGCGCACAGCCGGTTAATTGAGTTCTGTGAGTTCTTGGTTTAAACACGAGAGCTGTTTAATGGGGCGAACGCACACACACACACACACCTACTGAAGGCTTAATGGGCAGCAAACACGGCGAGAGTGCGGCGAACGCGGCGGCTCCGTGTTTGTTATCGCCGAGGGCCCCATCCCGCAGGGCCCTGTCCGCCCCGCAGCCCGCTAAATGGTGTTAAATGATGCATTTGCAGAAGTTTAATGGGCACATCTTTAAAGGTCAGAAAGGTGAGCGGCACATGAAAAAAAAAATAAGTGGGGTTGAGGGAATAGGTTATGATGTTTGAGCTTTTCATCCAAGTTTCCAAGACAACAGCGTCCATCAAAAAGGCTCTTATCTTGTTTAAGTCGACCAAATGTCTGCGCTCATAGTCAATCTATCGATTTATCTGCAGCGGTGCGCGCGGTTATATCCATATAAAGTGTCGATGGCCGCACTGTTACGTGAGAAAAAGTGTTTCCTCCATATGCTTTTATAGGCTGGATCAGATCTGCGTGGAGGCAGCGGGGTCTCACAGGGCAAACACAGGTGGACGCAGGTAAACGCGGCGCTATTTACAGAGTGCCATTGATTTACACGCCGGCGTCCGCGCTGGTCAATTTGCTGAAAAAAAAAGCTGCAGAATATCCTGGAAACTGAGGGCCTATACGGCGAGGTCCGGCGCTTCGTGCAAACAGAGAAGCCAATGGTTTGGCCGCTGCGGAGTCACATGGTGACAGTGACACACCTGAGCGCAGCGGCCGCGGCCTCGCAGTGAAAGCAGGTGGAGCAGAGGGCGCACGCCGAGGCAGGGCGCAGGTGGGACACGGTACATGTGCGCGCAAACCGCCGCCGCAGCCATGGACCGGGAAGAGCATTACTACCCCGCGCAGGTTTTTAAAGACTCGTGCGCCTACCAGAGGTCGCAGGGCGAGGACTACAGCCACAGCCCGCCGCCCTGCCTCTACATGAGCAGGCAGGTCCACTCCGTCTACACGCCGCCGTCCATGGGAGCCTTGGAACCGGCCGGCCTCCCCGACATCGCCCCGGCTTACGGTGTACCTATGCGGGAGGACCCGGGTGTTCCTCAGCTCCACCACCCGCAGCAGGGCCTCCAGCAGCAGCCGCAGCCGCTGCCCGCCGCAGGTTATGGAGAGGCGGTGGAACAGGGCAGATATCACCTCCCTTTCCCCTGGATGAAAACCACGAAATCGCACTCGCACACCTGGAAGGGCCAGTGGACAGGTAACACACACACATACACACCTGCATGTCAGTAAATCAACTTCTAATGGAGGCCGAACTAGACTTAAGGTTAAAATAGGTTTTGTTTACAGCATTTCTCTGTAGTCATGGCACTAATAACCGCAGCTGACTCTTTCCAAGGCCCAAATGACATCAGGCTCATTATTTATTATTATCATCCCGGGTGTTTGAGTTTACCTTGTCAGTCAGTTTGTAAAAAGACCCAGAAGGTCATGTGCTCGCTTTTATCAGGTCTTATCGCCACAAAAATGTGTGTTTTGTGTGTATCGTTTTCACAAATTCCCATCTCTCACACCATGGACAGACTTTATACTGCTGAGTATTATATGGCTTTAAAACACACATTTTATGTTAACGCTTATTGTCTTTATACACTTTGCGCACAACTAGAAGCCTATTCTTAAATTTGATTATTAAATTAATGAATTTAGATTAGTTGGGCCATTATGAATAAACTTCAGTATTAGGCCAAATAGAACTTATAATTTTCAGAGCAAATAATAAAAAGAAAGTTTCATTATTTGATGTAGGTCTTTTCGCCTTGGATTATTCAGCCATTCTCCCAACAGACGGTATAGACCGTTTGCGCAGTGTTTTTTTTTGTTGTAAACGTATTATAGCACATTTATAGACGTTTTAATGACGTTTAAAAGTTCTGAGACATTTAAAATAAGTTTTCGTCACTCCAAACAGACTGAAAGGGGAACTTTTCTGAAAAAATAGAAAGCATTAATCTATCATGTACCATAGCGTTATTTTGTCAGTAGTGAGCAACAATTAAATTGTCCATTTTTACACTATGAAATGGCCAATATGGCTCCCTAGTTACATTTGTAACCCAACAACAAATGTAAAATATATGATGAAGTCCCAAATGAGACCTCGCTGAGCTTGAATTAAATAAAATTGCTTAGTGAAAAAAAAATATAGACCGTATTCTGATTGGAATTTGTAGTAGCAAATGTAGTTATTACTATGTAGCCTAACAAAACTGCTAAAATTGCCCATAATAATATATTTATTGTTTACGCTTGTATTTCGCAGTGTTAATTGTGATCTTCGGAATTGCAGGAAATGGAAACAATGGTTCTGAAGTCGCGTCGTGTTTTTTTTTCCTGCAGGAGGTCCTGACCAAATGCTGTAGTTTTTGTTAAAGTCAATTGTTTCACTCTGCTGAAAACACGCTTAATAAGCAAATACGCTGTCAAAAAAAAAGAAAAAAAAAACCGTTGCGTGCAAATCTGACAAAACCTTTTCACGATAAAACCACATCACCGTTGTTTGTGCTCAGATATCCTGAACCACAATCTTTTATCAACGATAAACTCTGCTTTCATGGCTTTTTTTTGCGTTTATTTGTAATATTTGGTCAGTGTGATTCATTTTAGATGCGGTTCACCATACACACATAGGTGGAACATAATTAGGATACGAGAACTAATGGATTATTACCATTAGGCTTATTATAATAATTATTAGACATATTATTATTAGGCTATTATTTTTATTCTGCCTTTCACTCCAGAAATCTGTAGCCTAAACATTAATTTCAGTAAAAAAAAAATTACTAACGAATCAATAAATGTAGTTGCATTTCTTCAGATGCTTTTGCAGCGTTGTTTCATTGTCCTGGAGTCTGTGCGTAAACCCTGTTACCGTGCGTCTCTGTAGGACCGTACGTGATGGCGGACACCGAGGAGAACAAACGCACGAGGACGGCCTACACGCGCGCCCAGCTGCTGGAGCTGGAGAAGGAGTTCCTGTTCAACCGCTACATCTCGAGGCCGCGCCGCGTGGAGCTGGCGCTGACCCTGAGCCTCACCGAGCGCCACATCAAGATCTGGTTCCAGAACCGGCGCATGAAGTGGAAGAAGGAGGAGGACCGGAGGAGGGCGAGGAGCACCGACCCGGACCAGGATTCCTCCATCACCTCTGGGGACCAGTCGGAGGCTGCGGGAGGAGTCCCGCACATCACTACGCCGCCCGTGTCCCCGCTACACGGCCACGCGCTCTCAGCCTCTGGGACCAGAGAGTCCGCCTAGAACCATGAGGAGGCGTTTATTCTCCAGCAATAAACTCATTACAGGGACAGAAAATGTAGACTCGCATCTGAATGGATACTTTTAGGAAGATTTAGGATCCCAACAGTGGGAAAAGTGGAACCCAACAGCAGCCAGCTTTATTGGATACCACTGTCTGACATTTACTGAACTGAAGAGACGCTTGTTCATCTCACTTCATCATACATACATGCTCCGAGAGTCTTTGTGCACCAGATGTCATGCTGGGACCTTTTAGAGGCAGCGTAAAGATGCACAAACTGTGATTGCATGAGTTTTACAGGGAAGTTTTACAGTGCCTTCAATTTCACCGCAGACAAGGAGTCGTGTACTATCAGGTTTATGAGTGTATATATGCCGCATTACAGGTAGAATATATATCAGCCATATTAGGCTATCCACGTGTATATAAGCCTACAATTGTTAAATTAGAAAAAAATTGATCCACATACATGTTGTTTGAACAATTTATAGTATGATGGAGTAAGTCACAGCAAACAAACGGCATCAGTCTTTACATCCAGGTGCGTAAAACTAGCAGAGCATCCATTATAATTTGTTCGGTGCGTCATTGAGCACCAGACCTTGGAGTCGCAGGCGGCAGATCTTCTTCACCTCCTCGATGCCGCGCGCCCTCTCCACGGCGCGCTCGTTCCCGAGACGCTCGGACAGCTGCAGCAGGACGGTCGCTTTGTCGCTCATCTTGGCGCAGATGACAAACGGGAAGCCGAAGCGCTCCTTGTACGCGTCGTTGAGCCGAGCCATGCGAGACGCCTCAGCCGGGTCCAGCGCGTCCATACCGGCCCGCGCCTGCTCCTCGCGGGACTCCCGGGTCAACGTGCCGGACTGAAGGTCCCGGCCCGCGAGGTCCGGGTGACACCTGAGGATCCCCTCTTTGCCTGGGCACACATGGGTGACTGATTATTGCCATTACGCACAGCGGAGTGAACCTTTGGTGGCAAATACAAATACTAAAACTCAAAATATGACAATATGAGAGATAAATTGATTAAATATATCTGTGTGTGTGTGTGTGTGCATGTGTGTGTGGTGTGGGGAGGGGGGATACACTAAGCTCACCTGTTTCTGGCAGCGCATCAATGAATTCACTGATGGCGACCTCTAACGCACCAAAGTTCACGAAGGGACGCATCGACCACACAGCGGCTGTTATAATGGGACATTTCTCTACCACATTTCCGAAAATCTCCACAAAATCCTCGTAGGGAAGAGCATTTACTGTGGCTATGTCCATGTCCAGTAGTACCACAGGCGGCGTGTAGTGAACTTCGGACGTGAACGTAAACCCCAACTAAAAGGTTAACGCACTGCTGGACACACAGAACGAGCCCCTCTCTGCCTGGCTGTGGTTAATATGTTATTTAGCAGATCTGACATTGGAAAACAAAAAATTAAAGACACAGTGATGCGTACTTTTAATGCAGTTCGTCTTCTCAATCATGTAAACTGGCTTCTCTGGCGACACCTAGCGCGCAGATAAAGTAACTCTCAGCTGAAGGGTAACGAGTTTGAGTTATGAGTATTAAGGTTTTTAATATGCAACAGTAATTACGTTTATATGACAAATAAAAACAAATCAAGTTATCGTGTCAGTCAGAATAAAACCGGACATTTAAAGTACATGTAAGGGTGACTCTTAAAGGGGATATTCATTCATTCTTATAACAATTCATTAAAATATTTCTTTTTCATTTCCTCATAACTACTTAAAAAGAGGTTTTGCAAATTTATATAATTTGTTCAATTTGCAATTTGTGTTTGTAATGAGACATATACTGAATATATGTAAATAAAGTGAAATTTCCTATTAATGAATTAAATTACTCAAATAGTAACTTGTTTGGTAATTGGTAAAACATTAAATTATGAAAACATCAGGATTCTGCCTCACGTCTGGGAATGTTCCTCTTCAGAGTCTAATTTGCAACTATTTGTAAAAACTTTATTGCTTAGGCAATGACAGATGTACGATGATGTATGATATTTAACTATAAATAACTTGGAAATAGAACACAATATATGGATTTGAAAAAATAAAAAAATTAAGTTACATTTTTTTAAGTTGTTATGAGGAAATACAAAAGAAAGCCTTAGTGAATTTAACATTTTTATTACTTTATTATAGAGGGAATGTCAAAAAGTCTGGGTTGGGGACAAGCCTAAACAGTGAAATTCTTACACGTTTGAATTTTCAACACACTGAAAAGGTATTAAAATGTCATCGTTGAGACAGGTTTTTCTTAACAAATACAATACTTGTTTTTTGTTTTTCTTGAAACTCTATCCACTGGGGACAGAAAGAAGAATTACCCGATTTAAATCGAAGTTATAAAGTCGGACTATCATTTCCAGATCATTCCTTTTTATTTGAATACACGATCCTGGATCCTACAGTCCGGTCCGACTGGAGCTGGACGAGATGAACTGCGCATGCGCTGGAGGTCCGCGCCAAGCTCTGACCCGGAAGTCGAACGGAACATAAAACGTAAACAGAATATCTTAAAAGAGGAGAGGCCGTGTAACTTGGTAACTGTTGAGATGTCAAAATATAAAGTAAAAAAAAGTCAACCCGTTACTAACCAGCTGAAAGAGAACTTATCGCTTGTTTACAACATTTTTTTTGACGTTTTACATAAAACAGTGTGTAGTCGGGGTTTCATTTCAGATGTCTCTAAGCTACTAACAAGGTTCTATTTGAATAAATGTTGAAATTATACAATATTTCACCAAAAATCAACAGGAAAAAATCCAATAATTGAAAACAGATTTTTCTTTCCTGTTCCATTAATCATCTCCCGACAGATTCACCTGCTCTGCCTGCAGCAACTACAGTAACTAGCTGCTTACACACCAATGTTTTATTTTAATAAATGTATTTAATATATCACTGTGGGGCATTGTTTTCTGCAAAAAAGTACTTACTTAATTCGTTCAAGTACATTTAGCTTATAATATTTGAATTATTTACTTGTAATGGATTATTTTTACATTGCTGCAGTGGTACTACTACGTTGGAAAAGTATATGAGACATGAAATATCTGAATTTTTTATTTTTTTTTTGTAAAACAACAGATAGTTCCTCCTCTTTGGGCCACTAATTACTAATCAAATAACAATATGCAGAGCTAAACTCACTCTTTGGTTTAGAGACTACACATGGTAGTGGTTATAACCCAAACCAATAGAAATCACTCTTGATCATCAGTTTTTTGCTCAATATATAAAGTACATTTTATTGCAGGAATAATGCTTCAACATGACAATGCAGTAAACAAGAAATTCATTAAAATATTTCAAATCTGCAAATCTTTGTTTCAATATATTGTGTATATACTGTATATATAACATTTTGTTATAAAAAAACTTTGTTTAAACTGCAAATAACTGCCACAATAATATGAGAACACAACAAAATAATTGCCATTACATTTCACTGTCTAAAAATATTTCAAAGCAAGTTCCATATGTATAGTAACACTGATGAACTAAATAATAAAATCTTTATCCTGCTGTCTACAATATAGTCCTGAGAATTTAGTATCCTCTTATCAGAATACAAAAATACTTAATACTATCACACTATAGAAATGAACCTGAATCTCATGAACATGAATCAAATATGTGGTCTTTTACTTCTGCAGAAAGACAGGACCAATAAACTGGGTATTAATTTGAATATTTGAATCACATTACACACAATCCTCAAACTCCCAGCTAAATCAGCACTTTTTATGTGTTTTCTTATCTAATTTTATTCACATATATCTCCATTAAATAGTCCTTTAATCTACAATTTGACATCTTACATGTCTATGGTATAAATATTTATCATCCTTTTATGAAACCTGATTTAAATCTTTTAGCTGCACAAGATCTCATAATACAAAAAAAAAAAAATCCTATTTACATTTTCACAGTAGAAATGAACCTGAGTGAACATAAAAAAATCTTTGGGCTTTTACTTCTGCAGGTTATGGGAAATTAGCTCAAATATATGCTACATGGATTTTATTAATTCTGCTTCTAATAGCTTAATATGACATAAAGCAAGTGCGATCTATTGCATCTCTTGAGACTATTCTAACAGGAACTACATCAACTGCTTTAAAATACTGATAAAATGTTTTGAATGACAATAGACAATCACTCAGTACCAGACGCCTTCAGCGGTTTTTCGTCAGCTTCCACGGTGTTGCACGTTTCTGCTTTGCTTTCTTCCGTCGCATGGGTTGGACAGTAGTTGTTGGCCGACTGCGTCTTGCTCTCGCCCTGTTTTGTCAAGGCGGAAATGTCCAAAATGACCGGTGCATTCTGGTAGTCACAGGAAGCCTCGTCGGGCATGTTTTGATAGAGCTGTAAAACAAATGTGCTTTTTTATCAGGCGAGGAGATGAATGGAAAACACTCCGATTTTAATTCTGTGTTTGGTGATTGAGGTAAATAATGAGTCAAATAGATTCATTTCTGAATATTTGTTTGGTTCTGGGCCTACCTGCTCCTCTCTGTCTGTCAGCTGATCAGACATAAAAGACACCAGTTCTGAGAAAGAAGGGCGGTTGCAGGGCTCCAGGCCCCAACACTTACATATCATCCTGTAGCTGGAGAGGAACGACAAACTTCATAATGCATTTATACATTTTTGCAAATGTATCTAGAAAGATGCTATATCTTTAGGATGTAAGTCAAAGGATACTATCATTCATATAGTCCCTACTGTTTTTCTTTGCTGTGCAAGTGATTAAAGTGTCAACTTTGTCATGATTGAATATGGTCAGTGTCATAAATCCATTTACAAGAGAAACATATGGGTAGAGACTGAAGACACCTACACGGACTCCGTGGCATAATATGGACGATCCATCTTAAATCCTCTCTCAATCATTGAATAGAACAGGTGATCCACCTTAATGCCGGGGTACGGAGTGACACCTAACCAATAGTCACAGAGACGGTTTGTGTTAATCATGGTGCAGGATCGATTGTGTGCTTCAGGTTCAAGTGTTGATGCATACCGAGTGAGAAGATTTCCCAGAGCAGGATGCCGTAGGCCCAGACGTCACTCTTCATGGTGTACATCCCCTGAAAGATGCTCTCCGGCGCCATCCACTTCACCGGCAAACGCACCTAAAGGACAGCGACGCAACGTCAGTCACACTGGTAAAACACAGACAGGGGAACAGGAGGACGCTGTAAAAACAAGCCTAGCGGAATCATTCGACGTACGTTTCCTCTCACGACGTAGTTGGAGTCGTTGTCGATGTCCCGGGCCAGTCCGAAGTCACCGATTTTCGCCAATCTGCCCTTTGTCACTAACACGTTTCGAGCCGCCAGGTCCCGATGGATACACTGCAGAAAGACAGGACCAATGAAATGGGTATTTACTTGAATCACATTACACAGAATCCTCAAACTCCCAGCTATGATTGCATTGTGATTCATGTTTAAGAAAAATTCCTGCTAAGATAAATCAGCACTTTTGTATGTGCTTTCTGCTTTAACGTTGTTCACATATGTCTTCTTTCAATAAATTCCTTTTAACCTAAAGTTTGATGATGACTAGAACATGGAAAAGAAAAAGGATCAACTTTTTATTGTGTGTGTGTTGATACAGATGTTGTAAGTTGCCACCGTGTGGCCCTTTGTCCCGTACATTTTTGCTGGAGAGGAACTCCATGCCCTGGGCCACTTGGTAGGCAAAGCTCAGTAGGTCATCAAAGGTCAGGGCCTGCAGGTCTTCTGTCTGATCATCGGGGTTTTCAAAGATCTCCGGATCTGCAGATAAACTGGGATCAATTTGGATCGGCACAACTCCGCTCAAACAGATTCCTTTTATACTTCAATAAGCTCCACATTCTTATATTCTAGTTTGTCTGTTTAGTAACTTGCGTGTTCTCTGACCTTCAATGCTGTCACAGGAGTTGATGGTGAGGAGGGCGATTTCCTCCTGCCCACTAGTGGTAGCAGGATGCATGAGCATGTAGTTGTCCACCATTGATTCTTGCTCACTAAGAAAACACAACACAACAGAAAGTGACTTTAGATTAATGTCATCGATAAACAATACCGTGACACTTTTCCTGATATGTGGTTCTGTTCCCACCTAGAGATTTTCTTTGGCTTCAGGTTGTGATAAAGGTTTCGGAAACGGTCCTTGCTGAAAGCATCAGTCACAGACTTGTGGTAGCGCTCACTGTTGTTCTTCAGGTAGTTCAGCAGGTCTCCATGACAGCAGAACTGGAAAATCAGATATGTGGGTCCTATAAGGGAAACACAGAGAATTAAATGAGAATTAAATCATCATCTCGCAAAACCAACCTAATTACTTAGGACAGTACGTCACATCATATGCAGCTCTGGAAAAAAATAAGAAACCACTGCAAAATGATCAGTTTTTCTGATTTTACTATTTATAGGTATGTGTTTGGGCAAAAGGAATTGTTTTATTTGAATCTATAAACTACTGACAACATATTTGAAAGCATTTATTTGCAGAAAATGACAAATGGTCAAAATCACAAGAAGATACAACGTTTTCAGACCTCAAACAATGCAAAGAAACAAGATCAAAAACAACATAATACTAATGTTTACACTTAAGAAGAGTCATAAATCAATATTTGGTGCAATAAGCCTTATTTTTAATCACAGCTTTCATGCGTCTTGGCATGCTCTCCACAAGACTTTACCATTGTTCTTGGGTGACTTTATTCCACATTAGCTCTGAATATCTCATCTGTGGTTGGTGGTATGTGTTGTACACAGGTACGATGAGCAGTGGTAAATGTACCTGTGTCAGTGCACGCCCCAAGCAGGTTAACGATGTTGTTGTGGTGACCGATGTGAGTCAGCATCTTGAGCTCTGACATCAGAGCCTCTTTCTCCACGGTCTGGTGTTTCTCTGGAGGGTAAAACGCCGGATCAGATGTCGACTTGACCTCCATAACATTTTCACACACGTGTGAAGTACTGACCTTTAAGCATCTTGACGGCCACCTGCTGTGAGACTCCGGGCTTGTTGATGCCATAAGCTGTAGCTTGGCGTACCATGCCGAAAGCCCCAGAGCCTAGTTCTTTACCTGTGGAGGATACAGGTGCCTCCTTTGCTTATACGGACCTCACATTATAACTCCATTTGCACATTGTAAGGAACAATAGCATATTAAAAACTAGGGTGTATAATGTAACAATGGTATTCAAACCTAATTCCAGGTTCTCCCTGGGAAACTCCCATTTCAGGTCATACTCAAAGTCCTTGAAGTTGATGTAGATGTAATCATTATCATTGGGTCCAACCATCTGGAGGATCTGCATCTGGGGTTGATACTGGGGTTTCTGTTAGAAACAAAAAAACAGGTTCGCACGGTGTCTTCGTGTGTCTACATTTGTATGTGTGCACATGTATATGTGTGTGTGTGTGTGTGTATACCTTCTTTTTGACAAAGTGCAGAAGCAGCACGCTGACTACGGTCAAAGCCAGAAACAGCATTACGCAGCCCAATTTCAGTGCCATTGAGTTTGCTTTGTCATGATTAGAAGCACCTGAAAAGCAGCAATGTATACACAACAGTCTGTTAAAACAGTCACATCAAACCTAGGTCATTTCATTGTATAATTTTGATAGGTGAAATAAATCTCATTACTTCTGGAGGCCTCAGATAAAGATCGCTGGAAAATCGGGTTGAAGTTTTTGCACCTGGTGCCGATGGAGTTAGTAAGACAGAACATTAACTGGTGTCCAGCCTCTAGATACATATGTGAGCTCTTGATTGTCTTGTCACAGGAAACTTCTGGGTCTGTTTGAGCGGTGCCAGGGATCTCTTCCCAGGCAGAGTCTGTTTCACAGCTGCAGTGAAACAAAGAACAGGGATTTGAGGACACCTGAATCTGTGTGTGTGTGTGTGTGTACATGAAGGCTGCAGTATCCTCTAACCTGCCTGACAGCCATACCTGGCATTGGTAGAAGAGCAAGTCATCCAAGAATAATTTGCCGGCACAGGACTCCTGGTCTCAATGGTGAAGTTATTATGAACCATGTTTACGCTAAAAATTTGCTCCTCTGAAACAAAGTCAGGAGAAAATTCAGCTGTGCACCATTTAATATTGAAAGAAAATACGTATAATAATGGTGAATGCAATGAATCCCTCCTACCTGAAACACACACAGTTATACTCTTTGTTTCCATTTGTCCTCCAGCCTCTAAGTGTATCCTGTATTCTCCAGATTTGAGCTGACCACAGAGCTTCACAGTCCTGAGAAGACAGTTTCATATGTCATATTTTTGACATGAAATCAGTGAACTAGCCTTTTGCAACATCATTTTAGGGCCGGATTCACTACCTGTGCTCTGTTACCCATTCATCCCTGATGCATTTAGTCATATTGTTATCAGGATCCTCCCAGGTGCAGCGCTGCAGCATGGGGTGGTAGGAAACATTAGCTTCCAAACAGGAGGTTGATGCCTTCAGAGCTGGAATGACTTTTCTATCATCCAGCTGAACAGAGAGGGAACCTTCAGCTAAGGTGACACAAAAGTGAAATTACAACCGATTATCAATCAGAACCATTGATTAACGACAGTTGACATTACCAAAAGAAACAACAATGTAGTAGGATGAATTCTACCAACCCTGGACATGAACGTTGAAAGACTTTTTTGTGTTGCCTTGATTCCTGCAGGTGTATGTGCCACTGTGGTGTGCATTGACTGATTGAACTAACAGGTAGGACATCCGAGTAGATCTATGTGTATCATCTTTAATGCAGATCTTGAGGAGAAAAAAAGACACTTGGTTATGATTTTAATGGGGATTTGTGACATGTGTCTTAAGGTGACTGATCATTCGAAAAGTATTCAGACTCCTCAGAATCCACTGTAAGTTGGTTATAAAAGAGAAGTAGTTTACATGAGTTTACATGAATATTTCATACTGTACCTCCTCTTTTTTACGAGGACACGACGCTATTATTGTTGTGTTGCTTTTCTCCCACTTCACTGAAGACGTCTTGCTACGTTTTACTCGGCAGCGAAGCAGCAAAGACTGACCAGGACTCAAGGTCACTTTAGAAATCTCATTTTTCAAGTTGCCACGGTCTAGATCTGAAACATACAGCAGAGCCTTAGATCATGCAATAAGCTGTATGATCAGTCAGTCAGTCATTTTCTATATCTGCGTATTCCTCATTAGGGTCACATGGTCTGCTGGAGCCAATCCCAGCGCGTTACGGCGAGAGGCAGGGATACACCCCAGATGGTCACCAGCCAATCGTGGGGCACACACACCATTCACTCACACATTCACACCTACAGGCAATTTAGAGTCTCCAATTAACTGAGGAAGCCCACGCAGACATGGAGAGAACATGCAAACTCCACACAGAAAGGTCCCAGACCCAGGACCACGGAGGTCTTTAACCTGCGACCTTCTTGCTGTGAGGCAACAGCGCTAACCCCTGCGCCACCGTGTCACCTGCTGTCACCTGATCATTTAAAAAAAATATATATATATATATAATAATTTAACAAAAGTATGACATTTTTTCCTACAGGTGCCTTGCCTTACCATAGTCGTACAGTTGGGAGCATTCTTGTCCTTCGGGGTTGGTAGCACAGCACATCACACCTTTATCAATATAGCCAGTAGACTCTATTTTGCTCACAGCAGTTTCATAGTTTCCAGAAAGGTCCGTCCCAATGACGTTTCTGCTCAAAAGAAAATGATAATTTAAAAAGCCATTTAAGCAATAAATAAAATAAAGTCACTGTCACATTGTTATGAATTACACATACTTGTCAGTGTACATCTAGCTGTGATATCTTACCGTGACCATCTGATCGTGGGCTTCGGGGAGCCACTAGAGTTACACATAAAAAGAGGGGATCTTCCAGTTGTTGTTAGCATGGTCAGTGTCAACATTGGTTTTGCAGGACGAGCTATGAAAAAAAAAATAGAATAAATTTGCATTCAAGCATATGTTTGCTGTGTTGATGTGTGGTGTCTGGGTATGAGAGGTGGTGAGAGAGCAGTTCCTCACTCATTACATGCAGAGCCACAGTCAGACTGGACCTGGTCCCATTGCCAGCTTCACAGCTCAGTGTGTATTCCCCGGAATCTGTCACAGAAGACGGCGGTAGGACGATGGAGCGACTCCCATTCCTGCACGGTTACGTTTAATGAGAAGCCTCAGTAAAAATAATTATACATTTAAAAAAAAAAGAAGAAAAAAATGAACTCACATGGATCATTGTAGGGAAACGGTGGAATATGGGTGATACAAATCTGCTGAAATGTAATCCTCCTTATGAATCTAACATTCTTTAATGGCAATAACTTTTTAACTAAGACCTAAACTTGACGAATCCAAAACAAGTAGAGCTTGATATATTTTTATGATTGTCATACATTTACAGCTTTTTTTTTTGCCTTCATTCGATAGCACAGCAGAGAGATGGCAGGAAGAGGGAGGCAGAGAGAGGGGGAATGACATTTATGAATCGATTGAATGCAGGATTTAAACCAGGGTCACCTGCGGTCAGGACTGTAGCCTCTAACCAAATGTTTTCTGTCATTTTAAAAAAATCATTTAACTTTTCAATATAATGAATCGTAATGTTCAGATTTTCACCCTCTGGCTAGAAATGACTAACACCGCTGATGGATCTAAAAGCTTTGTGTAAAAAGACAAATCCTGACATTTTAAACAATGAAATAAGACGATCTGATGGTTTTATCCACTGCAAAGACCTCTTGACTCCCTGAATCAAGTTATTTCAATACAAACTCATTTTGTGCAGCAGTAAATACATTTTAGATGACTAATATTTATTTAGCTATTATCATGAAAAACACTTTTTAAATGAATAGTATATGGCTCAAGTGACAAGACAATTCATTGAAGTTGGTATTTTAAATAAATTGCTGAAATTAAACATGGAAAATTAGATAAATAAAACCTGTTTTATCATTTTATCCTTTAACATATATAATGATGTGGTTATGGCGTCAACTTCAAAGATTTTGGTGTCTCCAAAAGTAATTTTTTTGTAGAATGACATAGATATCACTCACGTTGTTGTTACCGTGCGCATTCCTCGGGTCCACTGGCAGTCAGAGCCAGATCCGAATCCCTCCAGAGAGATAATGAGTTTCTTATCAACAGGCATCTTGATGCTGACGGGAACAGATGCATTCAAATATGCAGCTGGCAGAAAGCATTCCACCTGAAAGATGAGACTCCATATTTTAGAATAATCAATGTGGCACAACGATCAGTAATTTAAAACAAATTCAAAACCATGAGGAGCCTGAAGTGAAATGCGATTCAGGCATAATTATTTTTTATATTGCTATTGCTTCCTATTTTATTTTTTCTACCTTAATTTAACTAAAATACGAGCATCTAACTTATGTCTGCTATTGACTTTTCATGACAAGACAATTGATTCCCAGTTACACATCGAGCAAAGAAGACAGATTACTGAACTAATTCATTTCAACTTTAAACGGTGGATTGTTTGAGTCATTCTTATGTAAAGAAGGCCACATGGTGTCAGCTCTTACCTGAGGACTGGGTACACAAGCCGGGCCCTGCACCGCCGCGCCATCGGAGCTCAGCACCCAGACCACGCACAGGAGAACAGCTGGAAACAGAAAAAATACAACAATATACAATAATAGTCTTAGTCTGATCTATCATTTCATTCGGAAATCTACAACAATGGATCAGATCAGCTGATCTCTCAATACTACAAGAAAACTGGGCAAAGGAGAACCCGCATGCCCGACCAGAACGTCTGCAGCCGGATACCCAATCGAGTCCTGGGGGCCGATTTGAAGACATGTATACGATTGGATTTATGGTAACAGGATTTTTGCTGTTGGGTATCGGTGCAAAGTTTGGAAGATGTTACTGGAAAGTCTGTCGCTGGGTTAAAAACACTCAGACTTGTGCGTCATGCAAATTAATTCGCAAGCGATTTCAGGACTTTTACGCCAGATGGACGAGACCTTCAATGGGCCATAAATTAGACATTTTTTGGCATTATCGATGGAACCACAGAGACTTTAAGGCCGATGGAATTTTCAGAGTCAGCTTGACCCAAAAACAACACTTATCTTCACCCCGACATCGGCCTTGGAAGGCTTTTATCTTCACCTTCTCCTGGAGTCACCCCCACTCCCTCCCCATCACCCAAATAATAATAATCAGTTTTTCCAGCCTCATTCACTCAGGTGGCACTTTAATACGCAGCCAATTGCTTGATCTGAGGTTCAAAGAACTATAAACAGACACAAACCTGGAACAGATCTACAAGAACGTACCTGCAATGACCTTGTACTTCATTGGGGTCGACGGGTTTGGAAGCCCAGCAGAGTCTAAATACTCAATGATGCAGGTACGAGGGTAGATTTATAGTCGAGGCTGTTGTGTATATTGAGGTTTTTCACACATTTTTCTCTTTATATTTGTTGGTCCCCATGCAAACCAAAGTGCTGCATTAATACTTCTGTGTTGTGATGCCACAACTTAGCCAATCAGAGGCAAAAGTTTAATTGAAACCTAGTATTTTTGTGTATACATTGTTCACAAGTTTTTTTTCAATGATGATAACTTTGAACTAATCAGAAATACACTCTATGCATTGCTAATGTGGTAAATGACTATTCTAGCTGCAAATGTCTGTTTATTTTGGTGCATCAATATCTACATAGGTGTATAGAGGTGCATTTCCAGCAACTATCACTCCAGTGTACAACAATGTGTTTGCTCATTGCATCAGAAGGTTAATGGAATAAAATTTTCTATTCATTAAACAAATCATGGTGGTAAATAAAAGTGTGACTTTTCATGGAAAACACTAAATTGATTAATACAATAAACTTTTCAGCACCCTCCCCCATTTACGGTGCAGCAGTGAAGCGGCTCAATGTCTGAGTTATGATACCACACACACACACACGCATTGTCCTGAGTTATGTTTTTTTTAATTGTTGCTTATTGTGCCGGGGTGTTTTTTTTTCCTGTTGTTGTTTTTTCTCATCTAATGACAGGGTTGATTCGTGGTTGATCCTGTTCCTGTATCCCCGTCCACATCATTGTCTTTTTGTGGTTCTTCGATGGGATGTAACCTGTTATTTTACATGTGAACAAACTCCCAGAGATCAGCAGTTCTGCTGCAACTCTCACTGTTTTAAGTCAGAGCTGAAGACTTTTCTGTTTGCTGCTGCCATTTCCAAATTAGTTTTTACTGCACTGTAATTTTATTCTTGTTTTATTTTTTTGATTTTTTTCTCCTTTTAATCAACTGTTTTTAAATTGTATCTTGTGGCAACTCTGTCCTCTGAATTAATTTTAAACTTTTGATTGTTCTTGTTTTTTAATTTAAAATTTTAGATTTTTCCCCTTACAATGAACTATTTTTAAATTGTATTGATGCTTTTAATGTTTTATGTAAAGCACTTGGAATTATCTTTTTGTTAAAATGTGTTTTACAAATAAACTTGTATTTTTATGGGTTTCCACAACTGTGCGAATGACAATAACGTTTCTGAATCATAATAATGATAATTTTATAAATAAAATGTAAACATGAAAAACCTACATGACGAAGCAAGTAGATAATAATAATATTACAAATATAAGCTAAAACTAAGTATGGGCAGTAAATCAGTATTTTATTGATATCATGATGTGAGAGAAGTCTTAGAGTTTCAATACCAGAATATCATGATGACATGTTATTTCCTGGATTTGAGGCTGCATTACAGTAAATTGTTGTCAACTTCTAAACATACAGGAATGTATGTATCTACTCTGTCTACATTACTGATAATTATCAAAAATCTCATTGTGTAATTCTTTTCGCTAAAGCATCAATATATACATAATGTTACATAATATATACATTAACATAATGTTGTATGATCGATATTGAGGTATTTGTTAATATATATATATATATATATAAATTGTAATATGATTTTGTCCACATACCCCAGTTTATATTGTTTTATATATTCCTTTAAATAATTTAAAATGTGATTATTCTGAAGGCTAAGTCTGTCGCTAGGAATTGATTCTCTTTTTTCTAATATTTTTTCAGGGTGTGAAAAATTCTAACTTGTCATAATTAAGGGACCCACGACTATATTTTTGAATAGTACTGTTGTCTCTCAACACAGGTTCCAACTTCTTAGCTATGAGCGTAGCCTATAACTTTCAATATAAACTCAGTATATCATTCTATAATATATAAAAAGACCACACATTAGACACAAACCTTATATATTATCCTATAATAAAAAAAACAACAGATTAGACTAGAAAACAACATCAAAAACCTACTATCCTTATAAAATATATGTTTTTAAAATGCAGAAAAGTGTTAAAATGCACTCAGCATCTCTTAGTAACTCATCTGTAACAGAGACTCGTCTGACTCACCTGCAATCATGTTTCCCTGCCTCCTCCGCATCGATCAGTCTTGATCAGTGTCACATATCATCACCAGACCATACAGCAGTGAAACTGTGTGCGATGTGTGCGAGACCTGTTCTATAAAGGGAAGTAGCTACTCTAGTCACGCCTTGCTGCAATATACATAGGATTTTTTTTTTTTTTTTACAATTTCCAAATAATGTGCAGGTATATAAAAAATTACAAGAGGCAACAGAATATTACATTAAATAGCTTAATTCAAGATATTTTAAGGCAGGATGCAATCTCTCTATAAATAACATGTATTCATGGATTAATTTAAACCTTTGAGGTCTGCAACAAGAAAAAAAGCAATGGAAATGTGTTTTCTTTGCATTTTTTACTCACTTAGGATAACAACAATCAACTGTTTTCCAAATTCAGACAGTTTTTTTAGATATAGGTATCTAACAAGTGGTTGAGAGGTCTGTTCATAGTAAAAGTATTGTATACCTTTATGCATACAAAAAAACATTGAGAACAAGTCAAACAAAGTGCTAATTTTCATTAAATGAGCAGAATTTGCACAGTGCAGATATTTTTGGTGGTTGTGCAACAGCACAAATGGCTTTTGACATGTGGTGCAACTGCACTAATGGTTTTGGTCAGAGGTGCAACAGCACTTCTCTTCTTTTATTGTTGACCATTGGATGCATTCCATTTCTGATGGTATGCTGTGAAGCATCCCTGCTTGGCATTCAAACACAGGAGGGCTCAGTGCATTATTCAATGAGATATAGTCAAAGTGCGGTCTACCAAACGGTTGCACAGAACCGTAAAGGGTTAAAAATAAAAAATACAACTTTATTTGAATCCATCAGACGGCTGATGGCACAGTCTCCGTTACATTGATCCTGCACACTTCTGCTCCTCCAGCTTCTTATTGGTTTGCGTTCACGATCCGGTGCTGCAACTCTCTCTCTCTGTCTGCCAAACACTGTTCCCACAACAGCTATGCTAGCTGGTCCCTAGCAAAGCAGCCCGACGAGCTGCGAGCAAAAACAACAACAGGCTACTTGGAGAAGAAGGCAGCTGCATGGAGAGCGACAACAACGACGACCAGGAGTCCTCGCATGCGATGATATTTTCTAAACCGAAATGCGTCTTAGCCTTATAATGTGAGTACTGTAGCGTCTTCAGTGTTCTTCACCAGCAGAAGTTGTTTTAATCCTCTCCTTGAAGGGGGGAAACTGTTTACAGGCTAGCTGGCTAGCTCGCCAGCTAGCCTCTATGTTCGAGCGTCTTCCGGCAGCAGCGGCGGCGGCAGCAGCGGTGCCATGAACAGTGGACTCCCAGCTTCAGCCGCTCCGCTCGGGGGTGCCACCGGGATTCCCAACGTCAAGGTGAAGTTCTGCCGATACTACGCGAAAGACAAAACCTGTTTTTATGGAGAGGAGTGTCAGTTCCTGCACGAGGATCCGTCCATGGCGGGCATGCCGCTGCACGGCGGCGGCGGCGGTGGCGGAGGAGGCGGCGGCGGCAGCCCCGTCCCGCTGTCCATGGCCGGAGGTGGCGGGACGCCTTCGGGGTACTCCCTCGGCGGCCCCGCGGCTGCCCTCCCGGGCGGTGCGGGCACCGGTGTGTCCAAGAAGAGTGAAGCCTTGGGGCCTGCGGGGACATCTCTGGAGGGGCAGCTTTTAACCAGTGAGTACGAGTTCGGAAAAGGCCTCGCGTTGAAGGGAGGCGGTCTGACTTTACTTTTGGGGCCTTGTTGGGCTTTGTTCAAATTTAGCCCGAGGATGCGGCGAGGCCTCCGCTCCCACACAAACAACACGGGTCACGTTAACTTGTCACGCTCGAACCCGTAAGCGCGTGGCCGTGGCACGTTTTGTTTTGTGTGATAAACGATTTTTCTTCAGGTTAACTTTAGTTACACTTGAAATCAACACATAAATGCAGCCATGCTGCTGCAGGAGGCCTGCTGCTGTCTGACAGCTGTGAGTGGGCACAAATCCGCTGCTAGCTAGCCTGCTAGCTGCAGCTAAATTAGCCTTAACTAACTCGAACGCGTCTGGCTTTGCTTCCAGAAAGTGACTGTCATGTTGCTACCTGCTGTTTAAAATGTTGTTTATGTTTACTGTAGCGTTGTTGTTAGTTCAATGTGTGCTAACTGAGCTAATAGCTACATTGTTTTGCTTCGCGTTGTCTTGTTTTCACAACGTAAACAAACAGCGAGTAGCTAGCATTCACGTATAACACATGTTAATGGTTAGCTATTCACGCTGCTAATTAGAAGTCCTAAAACAGTGATTGTGGCTAAAAGGTAGTTAATTATTATCAATTATTATAGAGTTGATGGCGGGTATTGCCATGCTTTTGCATCGTCTCACTCTGCAGTTGTGCAACTGTTTACATCCTGCCTCATTAGCTCTGTGGTTGGCTTAGCAAACACTGTAGTAGAGACATCGACAGGAATATCTCTTGATTTTTTAACCTTTATTTTACCAGATAAACAAGAACGATAAAGTATTTTATAATTGCGACATGGCCAAGTAGGCAGCAGAGGTACAACCAATTATACATGTATTTAAAGAAAAATACAACACAACAAAACAAGGAAATTATTGTATGTCATAATAAAATCTAGTACTGCGAATAGTAGAAATTGCAGAGAACATGACATGAAAAACGTGGGTGCTACAACAATCATAATACAAGAATCAATGCTAAGAAGACATATTGAAGTCCACCAAACATACATAGAATAGACAACAAAAATTCATACAATGTGACAGGAGCAGCTAGTGGTAATCATTTCTGTGATGTTTTGCTGGAAATTAGGAGGACTAACTTGAGCCTAGTCTGTAGATCATTCCTTGATCAAGAACCAAAATAAGAAACTTGTTTTTTCCACCCTCATTCACACAGGTGGCACCTTAAGATGCAGCTTATTACTGGATCTGAGATTGTAAAAACTATAAACAGACACAAACTTGGAACACATGTATAAGACTGTACCTGCAATGGCCTTGTACATTAAAGTAGACTGATCTCTGCTCAACAGTATCTGATCGGTTATATTTCTGCAGTTAATTGCTCAACCTTTGTTTCCTGTTGTCCACAGTTCCAGGGATGGAGGGCGCAAGCCTGAGCGATGCCAATCTCACCAACTCTTACTTCAGCAGCAGCTTTATTGGGGTCAACGGGTTTGGAAGCCCAGCAGAGTCTAAATACTCAATGATGCAGGTACAAGAGGGTAGATTTATAGTCTGTGGAAACATGTATATTGATGTTTTTCACATGTTTTTCCTCTTTATAATTGTTGGTCCCCATGCAAACCAAAATGTTGCATTAATAATTTAAAGGTCACATATTGTAGAAAGTGAGGCTTTTTTTTCTTGGTGTTTTCTGCAATTAACCTGTTGATGCTCCTTTCTTTAGCGAATGACTACCAGCAGCAGCTCTCCCAGCCTCCTCAACGATGGTGCCAAGAACTTCAGCCACAGCACTCATGGTAAGAGACGGTCACTGTTCTGTGGAGAAGTAGTCCACATACATCCAATGAATATTCAACACACTGTTTCTCAACCGCTTACACGTTATGTTCCTTCACAGATCCAGTGAACTCCCCGACATCTTCACTGTTCAGTGATTTTGGTGCTCTTAGCATTTCCCAAAGGAGAAAGGTGAGCACACAAGCATCTCCAAGACATTACAGTTAAAGAAGTGGTTCTTAAATTCTTTTCACATCAAGGACCCTTAAACTCACAAAAACTAGACCACAGACCCCATCTGATAATATATTTACTTTAAGACACTTAAACACTTAATAATTTAAAGTGTAGGAAATCCAAGGTCAAATTATGGAGCACTGAAACTGCCATAATCAAAAATAAATAAATTACTTGGTACATAAATGAATAGACCAGTAAATGTCCATATTTATTTCATTTTCTATTTAATTAATTCAATGAATTCATGTCCAAAGGGAAATGATTGTTTTTATTATGACAGTCTTCTATACAAATGGCCCTACATTCTGTCATTGTGGGATTATAGTGAAAATAAATGATTCCCTGTTCTTTTGTATGAGCCTGTATTTGCAAACTTACCAGAATTAATTTAATTTGCATCTTCTTGTTTTTGTTTTCTTTGCCTTGTCCTGTTTTATGTCCTGAGGACTGCAGATGGAAAAAAATACACTGATGTGTATTTGACAGTGACAGTGTACTTTTTTGTACAACATGTCTAATTCTGTGCACATGGACTGGCACTGTCCTGTCTAAATAAACAAATAAACTTAGATTTTTTTTGTGTTAGAGTTTATGTAACTCTTGCATGTCTTTCTTCATGTCACCAGGCTCCTAATCCGGCAGCAAGCGAGTTCATACCTAAGGGAGCTCCACGAATGGCCACCATGGCTCAGTCCACTGTCCAGGCTTTCCCCTCCCCTATCTTCCCTCATCCGGCCCTCAGCAGCTCCACGGCTGCTGCACTGGCTCCAGGTGAGTGAACTGAGAAATCACCTTGTCACACTCATGCGCTACTTTCTACATGGCTCAGTTTTGTTTTCCATATTTAGTTTCTGGAATTGTCTTGTTTAACAAATGTGTGAATTCCCTCTTGCGTATAGCAGCACATGCTACGGTTGAAACAAAAGAAAGAACACATTTGCTGCTGTGCCCCTTTCAAGCATTTTACACAACTAGTTATTGTGTCATGCCCATTTTGATGCAACATGTCTTCTCGTCACCAATTTCAGGCATGTCTTTGTCTGCTGGATCCTCTCCTCTCCACTCCCCAAAAATTACACCCCACACCTCACCTGCTCCTCGTCGGCGCAGCCACACCCCAAACCCTGCCAACTACATAGTGCCCACCACCGCATCTGACCCGGGCCCTCACATCATCCAGAAAGAAACCGTAGGGGGAACCACCTACTTCTACACGGACAACACCCCGGCACCAATGGCTGGAATGGTATGTTTGCTCAAAGAAGCATGACCATGCGGTAGGGTTTTCATTGAACATTCATTTGAAAATAAAAAAAATAGATTGAATGCTAATAAAGCACAAATGTAACACCATCACAGCTCAAATAGCGTAGCTAGTTTGTTGTATGATGCAGGGGAGTGAGCTCTTAACAATCTATATTTAGCTGTTTAGCCAGGATCACAGGCTATCAAGACATCAACAATCTAAGTAGCAGTGTGGATCAAAATATATTGGTTTTTATATAGTTAATCAATTAACTAACAAAGATTATTGACTTTGTGAAAAGCAGATAAATTACAACTCAAAGACAGGTAATTTGTGGAATCACTTGCCAACTAAGTTAATTACTATCGATCAGGAATGAAATTTCATTTGAACATGATTTGGGGAAAATGTGACAGTGAGTTTTGCAGTAGTGCTGAAAGTAAAATATTTTTCATTATTAATTATTTGTTGATTAGTTTGGTAAAATAATTAAATATCAAAAAAGTTGATCACTTGACCATGTCAATAGCAGTTCACAACCCAAATATTCTTAGTTTAGTGTCTTAGGTCTAAAGAAACCTGAACATGTCACAGTTGAACTGCAGGAATCTGAGAATTTAAGAAATTGTCTTCTTAAAAAATGAAAAAAAAAATAGTAAATTGATAATCAAAAGAGTTGGCTATTAATTTGATAGTTGGCAGAAAATTTGTAGTTATGCAGAAGAATATTTCATATAATTCTGCACTTCATACTATGGGATCAAATGCAAATAGTAAACCAAATTGATAAGATCAAATTTGTATTTATTAGGTTTTAGAGTCCATAATTCCTGCACACTACAGTACGCTGCAGCTTGTGATCTTTATTTTGTCACCATTCAAAATCGGAAATTTGTCATTGACGCCAACTAAGGCAATGATTTGTATTCATGTTTAGCAATGTGTTCCCCTTTTACCACTTAATAGTAAGAGCTATCTTTCATGAGTTTCCATTCATCACATACATTGTTTAGTCATTTCTCGTTGAGAAATAATATGTGCAGATCATCGTAGTAGTTTTCATTTCTTAATAAATAGGAAACTGTGTTTTTCTGGTTTCATCGCAGGTGTTTCCTACCTACCATATCTACCCCCCCACTGCGCCCCATGTGGCTTACATGCAGCCGAAAGCCAATGCCCCGTCCTTCTTCATGGCTGATGAACTCCGACAGGTATTTTCCTTCCTCCTACACTCATTGTCCCCTTGTCAGCGGCTTGTTCTCTGCTGGTAATGTCTGATGTGATGCCCTCATGTTTTGCCTCCAGGAGTTGATAAACAGACATCTGATTACCATGGCCCAGATTGACCACTCAGAGAACCCAGGTAAAGGGTTTGATTTGTTACTCTGCAGCCACATGTTTCTCCACACCCCGTTTAGAAGTCTCAGAGTCTCACTTAAATGAGAATAGCTGCTCCATCATAAGTGAGCCTGATCACATCCGGAACTAATCCAGTGTCATTAACTTCAGGGCAGACCCCCTTTGCTTAAATCAGCAGGCAGTTGTACCATTTATTCTCTGACAAATAGCCTAATCTGTACATATAGTATCAGATCTACATTCTACACATCTACATTCTGTATTGCTCTCTTCTACTCTACACAAATGCTATCTGTCTCTCTTGATCGCACACTCACTACAAACTAAATGTTAATTTTAATGCTACTTGTTTAACAATACAATATGTAATAGTACATTTTAATACTGTCGGTTAATGGTTATTTACAAGTGTCGGTTATCAGTCAGAAAATGTTTAAAATGAGTATTCCTGTGGTGTTCACAGGTTAAAAAATGCATAAACAAGTGTATGCAGAGTTTTTTTTTTTGCTCATGTTAGTGCAGGAAGGTGTTGAAATGTTGTGACGTGTGCATGAAGCATGTTTGTGGACTCTGTGGGTTTTGCTTCCAGTTATGCATTTTTTTTTAATCTTTGGGTCATGTAACTATGGGCTAAAATCATGAACTGTTCATTTTAATTATTATTTGGTGTAAAAAAAAACAACCCAAAAGGAACAACTCCTATTTGAACATTTAAGACAAGTGTTTTTTATTGCATGTGTTCATTTGCAATAGCGTGAGTATTGGTTTTTTTTTGGGGGGGTTGGCTTTTGAAACCGCTTCTGTCTTTGGTAGATGTACCGTCTGAGGTAGACAGCTACCACAGCCTCTTCCCCCTCGAGGCCCTCCCCCCACCAAACCGCATGCAGAAGACCAGCAACTTTAGCTACATCACCTCCTGCTACAAAGCGGTCAACAGCAAGGATGACCTGCCTTACTGCCTGAGGAGGATACATGGTGAGAAACATGGTCACGCGGTGAACTGTTTCTAAGAAGAATAACAGATAAAATCGCCACTGTGACAAATAATGTAATCCTGTATTGATTGCATCAAACAAGTGGAAAGACGAGTAGTTGGCTGAGGTGGCTTACGTGCGTCCAAAGCTGACCAAATAGTTTCAAAATGTAATTTCTGTGATCATAATGGAGTGATTTATGTTCAATTGCCAACATATTTACCTATAAAATATATATTTATTCAGTACATGTTTAAAAAATACAGTGAAACTGGAAGTGAGTAATTCTCACCTTTCCTTTTGTCAGGAAATGCATGCTCACCACAGCGAGCATGGTGTCGATTAATTTTATTTTTATGCGGTGTTTCTCCGAATTGTGTTCAGGTTTCCGCCTTGTTAACACCAAGTGCATGATGCTAGTCGATATGTGGAAGAAGATTCAGCATTCGAACTCTGTGACGCTGAGGGAGGTCTTCACCACAAAGGCCTTTGGAGACCACTGTGAGTGTACATTAAGCAGCCATGGACATCACCTGTCTGTGAATTCCTTGTTCGTGTCCTTTGGATATTTTTCTAAGTCTTTTTAGTAGCGGTTGTAGAAGTAAAACACATTCAGTTACATAATATATATATATTTATTTACTAGAATAATTTGCTCTCAAAATGCTCTTTTGCCTAATAGAAACAACAATCTTCTATTTACTTGGCTAATGACAGTACGTAAAATAATGAGCACAATGCAGGATAGAATGGCAATTTGAAAGTGAATTCTTGGTTGTGTAGTTTGCAGTTTTTCACTATTGTCCAATCCTCTTTTTACCCTAGCATTGGTGTTCTCCTATGACTTCCATGCGGGTGCAGAAACCATGTTCAGCAGACATTTCAATGACCCAGCAGCAGATTCATACTTTACCAAGAGGAAGTGGGGTGAGTTGGTTTTCCCTCCTCCCTTTTTTTTCAGACCCAGCATCATTTCAGACGCACATCCTTACCACATTTCATATATTTTGAGGTTTAATTATGAATTATTGTTACCTAATGAGGTAATCTGCCTAGGTCTATTTGGGTGTATATGTTTGTGTCACGTACAGTTGTTGTCAAGTCTGCCTTAGTTTTATATATAGTATAAAACCACTTGGTTGACATAAGCTTCTCCAAAGTTTAAAGGTGTAAAGCTCTCTTGGATATCTTTAGAGTTCAAAGAGGAGTCAAGGGTTTTGTGTCTGTAAGGTGCCTAGTTTGGCAGTTGACATGTGTGTTTGTGTGCGAGAGACACCGGGACTTGGAGGAAACTGTGGCTGAAACTGAACCTTGGGCAGGTGCCGTAGGACGTACCTACAGGAATGTAGAGAGAGGAAGCAAAACCATCATTGTCTTTGTTTAAATCAAGCACCGATGGCTACACAACTGTGTGATTTGTAAAGAACTATACATTTCTGTGATGCTATAGCACAGGGAAACATATTTTACAATACCCCTAAATCCTTAAATCATAAAGTGCAACAGTGGAGGCGCAACAAACCTATTGTTAACATCTGGTATTAATGTGTCTCTCTTGTTTTTTTACATTTTCGCCTGAATTAAAAAAAAAAACATCCATGTACTTTTTCTGTTTTTCAATTAGCAGTCTTAATTCAAATGAGATCACTGGGTGTGTTCACACCTTAGAGGGCTATTGACTTACTTGGAGTTCTTGGTGTGAAATTGTGGCTTCGTTTGTGTTATACACCCCATAAGGTTGTTACTATGTTTAACCATCAAACTTTCATTTCACCCTCTATTTCATAGCACTGCCAAGTGGCAAAGTATTTTGGCTCATCGCAGTAATATAAAATCTATGTTTTTATTAACACACTCCTGTCCCACAGAATGAATTGTGGTTCCTACGCAGCACGTCACCCAAATTAACAATATTAGATTTATAGGCGTAGTAGGAATTTTAAAAAGTCAGGCTTAATGTGTTTGTTTTCACAGAAAGATGGTGACAAAATTAAAAACATGGTACAGAGAAGAGGGCAGCCTTTCTAGACCCCTGGGTTCCTTTACTTGGTACAGCTTTCACCTCATTGATAGTATATCACAAGCGCTGGGGGAATATGATGATAGTGATAATGAAGTAGTGGAGTATGAAAGGCCTTCTGCTGCCCTCGGTGTGATGGGAAACCTTTTGGCGGACTTGGACAAACCAAATAGCACCGATAAAGACAACAGAGATGAGGGAGATGTGAAGGAGATTAGAAGTTACATGAAAGAGACTTTAAATGTAGACAAGACTAGGTGAACCCTACTATAGCTGGACACTTTAGACAAGAGAGTTAGTGATGTTTATTCTAACATTGTCTGTAGTGTCTCAGTGATTGTTGGTTAATTTTACAGAGTGTACATCACATCGTTAATTTAATCCTGTTTCTATTTAGTTAGTGATTATTGTTTATGGTGTTTTATCTGCCTTGATGATCATGTTTCTTTTTGTTTAGTAAAGGTGTGTGATTGAACAGCCAGTGATCATAATTGGTTAATATTGGCTCTAAGATATTTTACACTAAACCTTCAGAGTCGTTTTCAAAACCGCACATCTTTAGTGGGTCTTACGATTTATTTACATATCAGCACTCTTGAAAACAGGCTCTTTTTTCATGTGCAGACTGCTTTGATACTGTTGCTCATTCATATTTATCCACCAGCTGTAGTATTCTGCTGGGCCAGTAGTTGGCAGTGTAACTTTGCAACTAAACACTTGGAAACTCTGGGAATGACTGGCTGAGTTTTATCTCCAAAGCCCTCAGCAAATCTATCTTTAAAATATTAATGACAATGAATAAACAGTGACAGTGAATAAAATATGTTGATACTGATGCGTTTTCTCTTCCTGCTTGTTGCGCTTTCAGTAGTGTTCCCTTAGAGTGAGATTAGATCGACTGAAAACTATGATTCTTACTGACAAGATAAAATTGGCAAGCGACAGTTTGAGTTCATCGGTAAAAACGAAACCATGCATGTCTGGGTGCAGGACAACATGAGCCCCCTCCGCCACGGCAGCATGCAGGTCTTCTCCCAGAGTCCCTGATCTGGGCCTACATCGTCCAGCTCAGTTCCGCCCTGCGCACCATCCACACAGCCGGCCTGGCCTGCCGTGTAATGGACCCCAGCAAGATTCTCATTACTGGCAAGACCAGGTACAAACATGCTCACACACACACACAAATGGCTCTGCAGACATTTCATTATTCTGCTTTCCCTAGGTGTTTTTTTGTTTCTTCTTGACACAAGGCAGCGTGAGGAACACTGAATTTCAATATCCGCCTCTGAAAGTGTAGATATGACGATGTTAACTGTAAATACTTTAAAAGCAGAAGAGTATTTTCAGTCAAAGCTTCCCTTTTTTTTCACCACTCTGGTTGTACATAATTAACACAGGCATGAGCATGAACTGTTGACCATAATTGTCTCTTACAGGTTACGGGTGAACTGTGTTGGGGTGTTTGATGTCTTAACATTTGACAACAGTCAGACCAATCATCTTGCCCTAATGCCACAGTACCAGGTACTTTCTATATCGTAGCCTGCTGTGAACTTACATTACAGATTAGTTTCGGAGAATGTGTGTAACGAATTTGAAAATGCAACTTCATATCATTGGTACATTTTTTTTGTCACAGCAAGCGGACCTAGTGTCGCTGGGCAAGGTGGTGCTGGCGTTGGCATGTAACTCCCTCGCTGGCATTCAAAGGGAGAACCTGCAGAAGGCCATGGAACTGGTGTCTATCAACTACTCTTCAGACCTCAAGAACCTCATTCTGTAAGAAAGGGAGGGGCACAATATGAAACAGGATGTGTTTCCAACTTTGGGACCTGTTGTATTGAATGACTGAGACTTAATGAAGGCTGGACCAAACCTGAAACAGTTGGATAAAAATGTACAGAGACCTGGCTCCGGTCAGCTGTAATGAACATTGATTTTAAATCTCTTGCTTATAATAATTATCTGTTAATGTCCTATTGTTCAATTATTTCTCATTTTCTCATAGCATTACTCTCTCTCCCCTTTGTTGGCAACCACAAACTTTCTTCATTTTATACTTAGTCTGTTTGCATAACGGTCGGGCTGTGACAAAAGCTGGAACTTTTCCACAAATTGTCTCAGATGTCAGCCCAAGTTGACATCCCAGTTCTAAAACTTTTTTTTTTTCATAAATCGACAGTGTGAGTCCTCAAGATAGATTATTTTAAGGGTACACATGATAATAATCCAACCCTAACCCACCTAGACATTTAGTAGGCACCTCTAGATAGAGTGAACCCACATGCTCTTACACTGTAAAGAATGTATGTTCTTTAATTCATGTTGAGTATGTCGGGATGAATTTACACCAGGTTTCGTGCATGTGCATGATCAGAAAGCCACATGGTCGTCTGTGAATCACAGATGAAACGTATACAAACTCAGACAGCTGTTATCTGATTGAATAAGTACAAAATCTAATTAAAGTAGGCCTACCTGCTCTGATTTAGCATTGTGCTTCTGTATCTGTTGGACTCAGAAAGGACAGTTTCAACAAAGTTGATGCAGTAGTTTTTTTTAATTCTACACATTCTTCTTACTTGTCAAAACCTGACCTGGCACTTATTCAATTCAATATGACCACCAACAGCCCAGTCAGAGATTTAAGCTTCATGCTAGTAAAAGCAGTGCAACCTCAAGCTGGTACTGATTTGGAGTTTTACACTTAAAATGCTGCAGATCCATATGTTTGAAGGGATTTTAACTGCTAAAAATGTCAGAATTTAGCAGTGTTAAAAGTGGTCCTTTTAATACCAGATAAATGTTACATTGACTTGGGGATTTGGAGAGTGTGTCCATACATTGCACAAGTGTATCCAACCTTTCTGAATGCAAATATGTTTTTGTGTACATGCAGGTATCTGCTGACTGAACAGTCTCGCCTGCGCAGCGTCAATGACATTATGCCCATGATCGGAGCCCGATTTTACACACAACTGGATGCATCACAGATGAGGAATGACGTCATTGAGGAGGACCTGGCCAAGGTATATACATTAACGCTTAGGAATATATGCAAACACACAAAGGGGAGTTTGTTTTTCACAGGGCAGCAAACGCAAAACACATGAGTATGAGAGGCTCACATGCGTTCTTTTCAGGCTGACATTTCTGGGTGGTGGGCTTGTGAAAGGCATCAGTTTAGTTTTAAAAGGGAAGTGTGTGCACACAGGATGCTCTATGGTATATTGTAGGCTTTGCACTCTTTACTCATTCTTTAATTTTGTTTCCTGTACTTGATATGTAAGTGTGAAACAACTAAGCTTAAACTACTGATCTAAACCTCAACTTCCCCTTTACTACTACTCTGTATATATGCACAAAACAAGGTAGTTATTGTTGTCTGTTTTTTTTTTTTTTAATTTCTGCTAATTCATGTTTTATTGCACGTTTGTCTATATTTTGAAGCAGAAAAGATCTTGCACGAAATAGAGGAACGCTAAACCTGAAGGGCTGTAGCACGGGTACAATTTAGCATGCAATGAAATGGCAATAAAATGCCATGGTGCAACATTGCGGTTGTGACCATCTGCTGGCGATGGTTGATGCTGCTTTCAGAGGTTTATTAGTCATTGGGTGCATTTCCACCGTGAGAGTGAGTCTGTCTGTCTGTCTGTCTGTTTGTTTGTCTGTCTGTCGGTCGTGTAGTTTGGCAGTACAGTGTGATGCACAACAGCTGTGGCAGGAAAGTTTGTAGGGTCTGATCCTAGGAGAAGCGACTGGTGTTCGATAATTTTCACTTTGTCCAACAGAGCAGAAAACAAATGACAGGGTGAGGCAGGCAGGAGGAAGAGAAAGGAGAGGCAGGAGTAAATTATATCAGCAGAGATGAAAGGTGAGCTAAAACATGTTGAAAACAATCTGAATTGGAGTGGAAAAATATCAAGTTTCCTTTCCATATTTTCCTCACAGATTAGTCTACATTTTATACCATTTAGGAGCTTCCTGTAAAAATAGCTAAGTTGGAGCTCTCTGTTGGTTTTCTGTTAGTTAATAGAAAATATATCACAAACAGTTTAACTTCTACTGACTGAGTTACAGTAAGGAGGAAGTGTCCTCTGATGCCTGTGAGGAAACTTGGTCCAGTACAATGTATGTACAGAAAGTCAAGTGACGGAGGTTTCGGTTTCTGACTTTGTTCATTGCAGGAGATGAACTCTTGTTATTTTTAAGGAGGAGTTCATATGGCTGTGGAATGTCTGTATATCAGATGATGATCATGATTATTTTTTTTTTCACTTTTTTGATTAGTAGTTAGCACTCATCCTGCTGTGTCAAACTATCCCATACCATTGTACAGCTAAGGCAGGGATCATTGCTTGGAATGAATGTATTTTATTTTTTGATTTGTACAAGTTGAAGTTCACTGTATCTTACGTTTTAAACCTGTTGAGAAAATGACTTATTTCTCTGTCAAGGCTTACAATTCAACCTCAGCTTATCTAAGTTCCACCACTGTTCTTCCCATCCAAAAATGATAAATCTACTGTAGTTATACTCTCCTAAAACAGAAAATGTACGTTGCTGAGGACTAAAGCTGTTGTTTATTTGCAGGAGGTGCAAAATGGCCGTCTCTTCCGCCTATTGGCCAAACTGGGCACCATCAACGAGAGGCCGGAGTAAGTGGCACCTGCATGAAGACACTTTGCTGTGTGTGTGTGTGTGGTTCTGATGTTGCTCTGTAACCTTGTCTTGTGTGAATCAGGTTTCAGAAGGACCCTACGTGGTCGGAAACGGGTGACCGCTACCTGTTGAAGCTTTTCCGGGATCACCTGTTTCACCAGGTGACAGAGGCTGGCACACCATGGATCGACCTCAGCCACATTGTCTCCTGCCTCAACAAAGTCAGTACTAATCACAGCTCCTCTCACGTTAAGTTTTAAATTATGTTCAGGAATTAGTCCAACATGTAGAGAGGTCTATTGTCATATTAAAGCATCATACCGTATGCACTGGCTAAAATGTTAATTTAAGAGAGTAAAATAAGAATGATGATTGGTCTATTTCTATTAATGACATTGGGACTTTTGTTAGCAGGAGATCAGTCGACAGAGGAACAGTGAGAATCTGTCAACACTTTTGAATTAATTGGTTGCTTTGTTGACAACCTATCCTGGCAACCAACCCTCATTTCTCACCTCTGTTTTTTCAAGTCTGTAGCTCGTCAAAGCTGTTTTTGTACTTCTCAAAAAATTTTTATTAATATCGATGCCTCCGTCAGATTCATCAGGTCATCTTTGTAAATGGATAAACAGGAAATGTTGGTTTCCATGTACTTACTTCCCTAAATTATGACAGCAAATAACAGTATTTTTATGTTCATCTAATGTCACAAATGTTTCTTTCACAAGATAAGATTAGTAGAGTAAAATAAAATCACAAAATCCTCCCATTTGGGGAAACTGGTACTGAAAATGTTTATTCTGTTAGATTATAGATTGAGTGATAAGAAGATTAGTCATTTCAGCTTTATCTTAAAAAAACCCCACTTGATTCAAGGAGTTGATTTTCTAAATCAACAATACAAAAAACATATTTCATGTGAACATATATCATGTTCATAAAATACATTTTCTTTGTTTTTTTTTAACTGTGTCTACACCCAGCTGGACGCGGGTGCTCCTGAGAAGATCAGCCTGGTGTCTCGGGATGAGAAGAGCGTCCTGGTTGTGACCTACTCGGACCTGAAGCGCTGCTTCGACAGTACCTTCCAAGAGCTGCAGGCCGCTGCCTCCGGCTCCCTGTAGCGCCTCTTCAGGACCCGGGGCGGGACGGCCCGGACCTGGAGCACACTATTGCACTACAGCGGAGGACCAGGCTCGTGGAGACGACATCAGCATGGTGAAGGCAGCGGGGCAGGGCTTCGTGAACCTCAGTCACATACACTGACCCTGTCCACCAGGAAGGCTTTTTTCTAAAGTGTATTTTTTTTAGTTTTCCTAAAACCCCGCAGCTGAAAAATCTGAAAAACAAAAAGGAAAAAAACAAAAAAAAACAAAAAGGACGAACACAGAAGCTGTGACGAACGAGTATGATGACATTTTTTTAGATTTGGGGAACAAAATGAGAAACAAACCATGAGGTTTTGGACTTTTTTCCTGCTTTTATTGTTTATTTCTACAGTTGGGGTTTATTTTTCTGAGGAGGATGCACTAAGATTTTAATTTTTTTGTTAATTTTTTGTTATTTTTATGAATATGTGTGAGTGGCCTACAGGGTGTACAGAGAGCGTTAAAGTCACACACACACACACACACACACGGACATAAATACCAGAGCAGACTCAGAATTAAAACAAACCAACAACAACAAAAAAAATAAACCCAGCTTTGTATTGACTGCATCTCTCTCCGGCTGGAGACTGCACCCCTTCATTCTGACGCACTAGGAGATGGGACACACCACTCGAGGCTTTTTATTGGGGCGGGATGGCACCTATTTCATGAAATGGGCCAGCTCACCTTTTTTGCCTTGGTTGTTGGTTCCCCCTCAGAAAGGACAAACCACTTGGGCGGGTGGGAAGGGTTCTTATAACTGGAAGGAAAAAAAAAAACATCAAGGATTTTTGACATTTTGTTTCAAGAGGTTGTGGAACATCAAGCTCATATGTGTGGGAGGGTGGGATAGCATGAACCAGGATTTGGGATTTTCGGGGATGAAACGTGGTTTCCGTTGGCACTGAGGAAGGGGTGTCTTCTCCTGATGCTGTCTACCAAGTGTTTGTTACATATGCAGCAACCACCTTTGGTTAATGGACACTTTTGTGACATGAACTGCTCAAGGATGGGTCATTTTGGTTTGGCTGTCCAGCACTTGGGTTTAGCCCGTGGGTGGGGCTTCTGTTGAGGTGGAGCCACAGCTGCCTCTTTGTGAATGTCCTTATTTTGTCCCCCTGCCCGTCCCCAACGTCCCCTTCCTCTATTTCTCTCTTGCCCTTCCTCCGCCTTTTACCCAAAACCTCCCGTCCCCTCAGGGGGTCTGGGCCCCTCTACATTTGAGAAAAAAGTGATGCTTTTTGTGATTTTTTTTTTTTTTTTTTTTTTTTCCTAGCTGGTTTTCCTCTTTGCTCAGTTGTTGTGCAGGAATGCATGATGGGATACGGGAGTGCAATTAATTTTTTTGCCTCAATTTAACTCTTTATTCTGTGGACCAATTCCAGCAGGGGTGAGGGGTTTGGGGAAAGGGGGATGGGATGGAGGGCAAAGGAGAATGGGAACCAGGGCACCAACAGTTTTTTTTTTTTTTGTTTTATTTTATTTGACTTTTTAAGATCATGAAATACAAACGTGCTGGAGAAAAGGCAGCAGTGCTTGCTGTTGCTCTCACTCGGATGACTTGGATTTCTCTCAGGATGACGAACAGCTGGAGGGGCCCAATGATTGAATGTGTTTGGCTGTCATTGGCTGCCCCCTGTCCAGTCAGATAGATTAGCTACAGTGGAGTGGGCGGGACGTCTTCAGATGGAGGTTTTAGGAAGTTATCGGCATTGTGGAGATCACGTCATGAGGGATTTCATGTTGCCCTTAAGCACAGATCCATTTTCAGATGATCTTTTGGATCTCATGTCAGAATTCCTCTTCTCAATTGTCCAGTTTGTAAATCAAAAAAAGATTTAGTGCAAATCTGCTTCACCCAGATAAAAAAAAAAGCAAAAAAAAAAAAAAAAAGAATCCAAGCTGTGCCAAACCACCGTGATTCCTTCACCTTGTTCTCATAAAAATGTGCGAACAAACATGAGATTGTAGAAAAACAAGATCACATGAATTTAAACCACACTGTCAAATAAGACGCAAGTCGAGGAGAAAGGTGTAATCATGGGCCGGATCCCGACTGAAGTCGTGGACGTCATTGGTCTGTATTTGAGGGCAACAAACCTGCAGGGAGCCGGTTGTGTTAGATCATGTACTACTTTCTCTGTTTTAGCAACAAACTGACAAAAACATATTTGGTGAATGTGGTGCTTTAGAAAACCCTCGAGACACACACGGAGACACACACCTTCAGATGCACACACGTGTGCCCCTGACTCGGCCTACACACAACGTCAATGCTCATATTCCCATTTTCCACATCATAACACACACACACACTCCAGTAATATTAGTGATGAATCTCCTCTCCCCACATCAACACCTACAATCACCATCTTAGTATGTTTTATGCCCCTCTTGTGTTCATTGTCTCAGATTTTGCAATATTTGTGTGTACAGCAGTATTTTAATAAAGAATACCAAAACTGATACATGAGATTCTTTTCTTTTTTTTTTTTGCAGTTATGGATGTTACAGCTTTTAATCTTTCATTAAAATACTTTAAAACATGTTTATATGGGGAATAAAAATAACAGAAATGTCAGCATAATTGCATTTGTCAGTGATTAATCTGTAAAACAAAATAAAGTTAGCAAGTACAAGTTATACAAAACCACAGATTGGGCTCTGCTGCAGGTGAGAGAAAAATCCTGAAGGAATAACTTGATATTAGTGCTGATTCGATGATTTGATGACTCGTCAGATTGCATATTTGCTCAATTGTTTGGCTTAAAAATTAATTGAGCATCAAATAAAGTTTCCATATTCGGTTGTGTTTCATCATGCTGTGCTTCATGCATTCAATATTTGTCATTAAAAACATACTAGAACAGCATGAGAGCTAATTTTCATTGAAATGACTTCCCTCTGTCAAAAGATACTTCACATAAAAGCAAATCTACTTTCAGGAAATAGTCAGATCCAGACATCAGATTTAAGAAATGATTAATAAGTAAATTAGTCAAAAAATGATTACAGCATTAAAATAAATATCAACAGGTACATCCTGTCTAACACATGATATAAATCAATTAATAATTCCAGCATATAGTGTCCGTGGAACAGGAACAATGTTCAGTATTCCTCTTTAAAAAGCTCAGCGCATGAGGTACCAGTACAAATAAGCTCTAATAATAGTTGTAGGCCAGTAAATACATTCAGCCTAACTGCACGTGGGTAAGTACTGTCAGGTAAGACTAGCTGCTCTTGGAAAATGTTTGGGAAGACGATGTTGGATAATTATGAGGAGGCTTTGTTGTACGACAGCATATGGCTTCTGGATAAAAGGCATAAATATGTATTTGTGTTAAATCAGGAGAAATCATTGATATGTTTGGTTAAAAGGGGAAACATGGAAATCGGATTTGGGACGTTTAGGCGAGTTAAGTAGTGAGGTAGAGGATGCAAACAGCAGTTTTGAAACTTGAAAAGCAGAGTAAAGTACGAGTGATCTAAAACACGGAACAGGATAATACACATTTAGAATCTTTTACAACGATGTGGGACAATTAGAGCAGATGCTAGAGGGACGGGTAGAGAAAGGCTGAGTTGTAGTCGGGAGGAGGGGAGCCGCCCTCATCAGACTCCCAATCACACGGCAGGATGGACGGCTCGTCGCCATGGAGCCCTTTCACATCATTGCGCAGGAAGGGGACCTGGTTATCCCTGCACTTAGTGAAGGTGAAGAGCCTGAATACAAAGAAAAATAAAACAAATTAAAGGTCTTTCATTGTTGGTGGGGGATTCAAACCCCAACCTCCCAATGTTATGGCCACTGAGCTGGTATTTACTCTAAATGCTCTAAATTTAGAAGGAGGTTAAGAGGTCATGATGGTTAAATCGTCCATGGTTCAGCTCCATGCAGGGCCACCTCCTTAATTTCCACTGGGAAATAAAGGTAATAAGTCTGAAAAAAAAAAAGTATTTAAAGCTCACAACCTGCCGAGTTTTTGGGCCGTGGTGCTGTTATTCCATTTAAGACGCGTCAGCTCCTCCGATGGCAGGACCATACCGCTGTCACTCTGCTCATCCTGGAGTGAAAAGGATGCAAACAGCTTATCAGGAGGTTATTGGGCTTATTTTCGTGGTACTTTGATTGTTTTGTGCGCACAAGCAGAAGTGAAGGTATTTCCTTACGTCTGGGCTGTCTGGCTCCTCACAGTGCAGTTCCTCAAAAGTCTGAAGCGTAGCCATACCCCTCATGTAGCTGAACAGAAAGGATGAAGCTTCAAAACATGAGGTATACGTTTCTCAACCTGCCCAATCTGTTTCCTGTTGTGTCTGAGGCTGCTTTCAGTTACCTCGCACCGATCTCTCCCATCACTTTCACATCCACACCTGTCACTTTTCTTTCTTTCTTTCTTTCTTTGCAACAACCTCGAAGCTGTTTTAATTTTCCACTCTTGTGTCTCTGTTTGGTAACAGTTTCTCACCTCAGATTTGTGACAGCAAGAGGGTTTTCTTTAAAGGTTTCGCTGCGATTTTCGTCTGCACTCGCGAAAGATCCCAGGGGAATATAATCCTTCCCGTCCTGTTGAGGAGAAGGAACAAAGATTTGTAAGACCTGGATTGTGTCAGATGTCGGTTTGCTTCATTTCAGAAATTACATTCTCAAAAAAACATGAACAAACCTCCAAACCACTCTGCAATTGTTCACAACATAATTGCAAAAGCCAAAACTACATATAGCATAATTAAAAACCTAACTTTTACACCAAATGACACACAGTTTATTCATATTACCAGATTTTTATCTAACCACACTACACACTGTTGGGCATGATGAAAAACATTCTCATCTTTAGTAGCTTTGCCATAAAATTAATTAAAAAATATTAAAATAGTCAAGAATTTGTACGATTGTTCACATGCACAGAAACAGTTGCTCATACACACACATGCTGATGAAACTATTTTTTTATTTTTTACCAAAGAGGTCAGTGCAACACATGCACAGCAGATATATTTACATTGGAGTGAAGTAAAATGTCCTCAATAAAAACAGTAAATTGCCGAGAAAATGAGGAGAAAAATATTTTAGTTTTGGGAGAATGCAAGTGAGTGATGGTGTTGAACTGTAAGACTATTTAGCCAAATGATCTAATTTAAAAACCTAATTCCTAGTTTCAGGAAATGAGCTAAACCAATGGACAGAAAGCATAATGAAGATCATCTGCAGAGAAATCGAGTCTTAAGGCTGAACAAAACTTGACCTGCTGCACCCTCGCCTGTAGCAGGTCTCCCAGCGTCTCCACCAGGTTAGTGAAGGTGGGTCGGTCTGAGGGACTGGCCTCCCAGCAGGACAGCATTGTGCAATAACTGTACAAAACACACAAATACACACAGTTCGTTTATGTTTTTGTTTTCTGTGAAGAAAAAGTAAAGAAGTCATGGTTTATTATAATCACTGAACCCCTCCCCTACGGAGGAGTATTAGGGCCACTGAAAAAAATGTTAAGGGGTAAAGTTTTATAATTATGCTTTTTTCCTCAGAATACAGAGATTAAAGTCAGAAGTCTGTTTTTTTTCTTGATTAAATAATAATAATAATAATAATAATACGCCTTAAAAAAAAGAAATGAAAAAAACTTCTTTTTTTTTTCGATTTTCATTCAAAACAATTCTGAATTTTAATCTTTAATTTAATAAAAATTTAGACTCGAGAATAAAAACCCCTTAATTTTTTAATGTATTTTTTAAGTACCCATAATACTCTTCCATACGCCCGTACAGTGTTTAAACAAACATAAACCCACATCTCAGGTGTGCTGTACTCGGGCGCTCGCATCCTCGTTCCGCTCTTCAGTCTGTGGCAGAACTCCTCATCTATGTGAAGACCAGGATATGGAGAGGCTCCTATTGGACAAACACACACACACACACACACACACACACACACACACACACACACACACACACACACACACACACACATGGTAATATATGATCTTATGAAGACATAACCAGAATCGCAAATCACTGTTAAACAAGCATTTGACATTAGGAGGAAAGGTTGCAGGGCTTTTGTATTGGTTTTTATTTCTGTGTGAACTGTGTTCTTACCCAAAGAGAAGATCTCCCACAGCAGAATGCCGAAGGACCACACGTCACTTTGGGTGGTGAACACCTTGTCAAAGATGGACTCTGGAGACATCCACTTCAGTGGGAGGCGGGCCTGTTCGGTCCAATCAGAGCCAGCGTTACAGAGTTAAAAAAGACAAATTGGCTGAAAAGTGTCTGAAAAGTTGTTAGGCTGCAGATCCTTTTTGAGGAAATGTGTTACATGATGTCCATTGATCAACATTTTCAGAACACAGACAGCAGGTTTGTGGGTTTGGAACAATTGATCGATGCCTCAAAGTTTCACAGAAGTTGGATTTGTATTTGGATTCACTGATATGACAATTTAATGCTCTTTATATTGATTGTATAACATGCACTACATATACCTATAGCCTTTTTTCCCCTCCTGCATAAGATTGTGAGTAAATGTTTAGTTTTAAAGATACAGTGTGTAGTTTTTGGTGGCATCTAATGGTGGCGAGGTTGCAGATTGGAACCAACTGAGTACTTCAAGCATTGTAGGCTACTGTAGAAACATGGGGGTGCAGCAACCTGGCCTTCACAGAGGGAGACACACTCCCCATATCAATAAAAATGTGTCAATCAAAGGTAATACAAGATTATTTGGATTGAATTAAATACTAATTCAAACATACTTGTATGAACGCTGGGGGGGAAAAAAAGCATCCTTCTGAATGCTGTTAGTGGCATTCATTTGCATTCAGGGGTGGGTGCTATTATAATGGCGCCTGCAGGTGTAGCAGGTGTAACCGTGCACGTTGTGGAACCACACTGCTCATGCACACTCACATCTCCCTTGCGGACATAGTCGGGGTCTTTGTAGATGTCTCTGGCCAAGCCGAAGTCGCAGATCTTCACCACTTTATTGTCAGACAGCAAAATGTTTCTGGCTGCGAGGTCTCGGTGAATACACTGATTTGGACACACACACACAATAAAACACAGGAAACAACAACGTATATTGCTCAAGCACAGACCAAAGAAGTATGAGACCTTGCGAGAGGCCAGAAACTCCATTCCTCGCGCCACCTGGAAGCTGAAGGAGATGAGATCCTTCAGAAATAAAGGCAAGTTGGAGGCAGATTTGTGATCTACAAGGAGAAAGAGAAGGGGATGTTACACAAGCAAGCAAACCGCTTGATAACGTGTGCACATAGGAAGGAGAATCGTCACTTTAGTCTCCTGATCGCCCTCTGTCCTTACCCAAATCATTCTCTACGTTGTTTTTCTCATCAAACTCTGATCTAACGCTGCCAACACACCCAGGCCCTTCATCTAGTCCCTCAGACACCTGAGATGGCATGAAATCAATGAACAGTGATTAAATACTGTACAGCAGAGAGACAGATGTTAACAGAAAAGCATGCGATCACATGTAAGAGGCATTCTCTGAGTTGTTTTTGCTTGGTGAAAAAGACATTTTGGAGGTTTTCACATGTAAGAAGAAATTAAGGAAGTAAACCTGAGTCCTGCTCGAGAACTGATAACTCATTTAGACCTCAGAAAAATTGCAGAAGTGGGATTTTTTGCGTATTTTGTAATTATGTGGGGGGGGGGGGGGTTGGCTCAGCTGTAAGCAGAAGCTGGCGTGGCAAGTGTGAAGTTTGCACAGAGACTCGGTTTTGCGTGAAATGTGGCTGCATCATGACAGGATATTTAATTTTGTGTGTGGTCAACAACGCTGTTGTTGAAGCTGCTGAACTCACCTTGTTGTGCACGTACACGTCTCTCTTGCTCTTCAGGAAGGTCGAGAGATTCCCGTAACGACAGTACTCAACAATGACCATGAGTGGTCCTGAACACAGAAAAACTCATTATACACACATTATAATCTTAGCAAATATAGCTTTGACAATGCACTTATTAACCATTTAAGCCTCAGGTTTACATATGAGGCGACTGTAGAAGTGTCAGAATAAATTCATGCTGCTGTTACAGAACAAATACAGTTAGAATAGAGCAAAAAATATATATCTAAAATTATGTTTTACTACAGATAAAAATTAGAAACTTAAGACCTCAGTTTAACCTGAGGCTTAAACCAAGCTGGCCTAAATCTGCAAATGCAAAGTCCAATTATTAATAAGATAAGAATTCAAAGGTCAAATATTTGTCCATAAAATCATTGAATTTACACTGAGGATCATTATAGAACGTGAAAATATATTCTGTAAGATGCATAAAAAGGAGATTATAAAGGACCCAATTAAATAATCACACAAACAGCTCAAATCTAAATATTAAATCATATTAAAATATGATATTAAATATCAAAATAGTGGTTAGTTGCAGCCCTACTACTGATATATTAAACTCTTATCTTATTGCATTGATGACGTGGATTTTTCATGATATATATGTTAATACTCTAACAGTAACACACACACACACACACACACCTCCTGGCTTGGTGCAGGCTCCCAGCAGGTTGACTACATTCAGATGGTGTCCTATGTGGTTGAGAATCTTCAACTCAGTCATCAGAGCTTTGTGCTCGCTGACTGTAGCTCCCTCTGGTGGACAATCAGCAGTGGAAAAAAAGAAGTAGCATGAATGTTCTCAGAGAACAATACATTTATTTCTATCACAGCACCAAGGAGCCGATCACGTACCTTTGAGCATCTTAACAGCCACGGTTCTGTGGCTTGTGGTGTTTTCGATGCCAAACGCTGACGCCTGCATCACCTTACCAAAGGCTCCACGGCCCAGAGGTTTCCCTGAGAGGGAGAAAAAGAGCAAAAAACAAAATGTGTGACTCACAAAAGAAAGGTGTGTCTTTGTGCGCAATTGAGCATCTTTATTAATTACTCTCTCATCTATTCCAGACTTGAGATGCTGATAAGAGAGGATGATATATCCCATCAACAATCCATCTGAATCCCACCCTAATGATAGGGAGAGCTGATTAGTTCCAGTAAACACAGTTTACACATCCCCTGTTGGAGATAATTAACTTGTCACAGACAACACAGAAACAAAGTCTGATTAATGGAATGAAAGTCACTCCCAATAATAATCTGATAAGACCTATGAGAAAGTTCTCCTATCTCATGTGATCTTAAATACATTCCCTCGCTGACGATGTTAGCAATACGATCCTAAAATCCTAACACAGCTAAGAAAAACATCAATTTCTGCATTTTTTTCCCCTCCATAATTGCGTACCTAATTGGAGCCGCTCTCTAGGGAACTCCCATTGGTTGGGGTCATATTGGAGTCTCTCACACTGCTCCTCTATTGGCCCCTCGCCTGTGTCCAAGACGATTGACAGATACTCTGGTTTTGGGTTTGAGCTGCTGGGCTGTGGAGAGGGAACAGAGTATTTAGTGAAACAAATGGATAAACCAAATGATTAAATATTAGAAACACAATAGATGAATTGTGATAAAACCTGGATGTTTTTCTATAATAATACATTAATATGTTGTCCCATAACATTGATGATGTGACCAAGTTAGCTGTAGTAGTTTCTGAGATTTTAGAGAAATATATATATGTGTGTGTGTGTGTTAATTTAAAAATAAACCTGGAAGACAATCACTAATTAACATAGTGAAAACTGAACTGACATATTCTTGCATTAAATAAATGTAGGTGGATAAATGCCTGTGTGTGAGACTGAATTAAAATGCTGTTACACCTGGATTTGTCAATTTATTAGAACTATCAATTGTCTAATTATCGATGTGTATATTCTCAAGTATGTGTAACATTTATACTTTGACAATTTCAGAGTAATCTGACAATCTAAATGGAATATAATTCAGCTGGAGAACTGGTACTGACTGATTAGTGTAACATGGAAAGTGCAAAGAAAGCCTGTACATAGTAATATGTCATTTAAAATGTTGGTAAATGATTATGAATCTGCTTAGAAGAAATAAACCTGGAAACTTCATGCATTGAATGTTATGTTATTGAAGAGGGCATATGGAGGAAAAGAGAAGCAGCGATTGTATGTTAAAAAAAGCTTCAAGTGACTGTTTGAAGCTTAAACACAGACAAAACCTGAATATGTGTATTTGTTACGTTATTATCATGTCACTTCCTCGCACCTGTCGCAGTTTGCGTATGAAGAGCGTGAGCAAAAGCCAGAGGAGAGTGGCCACCACACAGGTGCAGGTGAGAAGAGGAATTTCCAGAAATGAGGCTTCTGAGGCACCTGCATAAACACACACACACACAGAAACACATACATTAATGCTTAATAAGCCTTAACTTCAGGTCTGAGCTGCACAGGATGCGAAGATAAATCAATACTGACTTTGATTATTAAATCTGTGTCAGTCAGTCAGTCATTTTCTATACCTGCTTATTCCTCATTAGGGTCACATGGTCTGCTGGAGCCTATCCCAGCGCGTTAAGGCGAGAGGCAGGGATACACCCCAGATGGTCTCCAGCCAATCGTGGGGCACATACACCATTCACTCACACACTCACACCTATGGGCAATTTAGAGTTGCCAATTAACCTGAGCATGTTTTTGGACTGTGGGAGGAAGCTGGAGTACCTGGTGAAAACCCACGCAGACACAGGGAGAACATGCAAACTCCACACAGAAAGGTCCCAGACCCAGGACCAAGGAGGTCTTGAACCTGTGACCTTCTTGCTGTGAGGCAACAGCGCTAACCCCTGCGCCACCGTGTCGCCCTTAAATCTGTGTATTGGTTACAATTTTTTTCTGGTTTTGCCAAGATTGCCAAGCGATTTGAAAAAGATTTGTAATCTAATATCTAATCTAATCATAATCTAATACAATTGTTTTGTTATTTTTGGAATATTAGATGCTGCCTTGCTTGTAACGAAAACTGGAGCTAAACCAGAGATGAAAACTACTGTGAACCATTGTTTTTTCTCCTCCTCTTCTCCCAATGGGGTCACAGCGTTTTCACTGTCCCTCCACCGTGCACCAACGCTACCCTTCATCCCAAGTTCATTTTTTAATTTGTTTTCTGGAAGATATAGAAATGCCAAGCTCGCCACGGCGCAGAGCCTCGTTGGGATGCGGGACGGGCCCTTCCGGAGGAAATAAAAACGGGAGACAGTTTCCTTCCTGACTGATCAGAACATAACAACACATCACACACACACATACGGGGGCCACTCCTCTCAGACCCGGGGTCTGGGAAGTGTGTCCGCCAGTGCTGCTGCCAGGGAACCGGTGCTCGAACTGGGGGGTAGCAGAGCCACATGGGTCCTGCCTCCGCTGTCTGCCACCGGACGTATAAGCTGCAGCGTGTGGGCGTGTGAATGAGGAAAAACATGAACAAAAGGCTAAGTGTGTCCCACTTTGGGATTATGTAAAGACGCACTTTGATCAATGTTTACTCATAATTCTGTTTATATCTTTATCATCTTCCTCTTATACAATTGACAGACCATGTGACATGTCTGCATGTCTGTGCAGACTATACATCTATTTAGAGAACTGGGAAACAATGGACTTAGACATAACCTTATATGGAAGCGCTCCATCTTTGAAAAGCCAATCAAAGGCAGAGATGCCTGAGAAATGCTGCGGTTGGACGGACACTTACTGTTGACCCATATAAAGGCAGAGCTCTCTGCAGACCCCCTCTCATTGGTGGCCTGGCAAGTGTATAAACCCTGGTCCTCCACCGTGATGCGGTCGATGTGCAGGGCCCCGTCTTCTGGTGATATGACGATGCCTGAAGACGGAGGCGCAAACACTCAGACACCAGATAACTGTTTCTGTTCGTGTCTTTCCGTGGTTGTTGTTTTTTTGTTTACCCGATCCCTGCGAGAGAGCACGTTCGTTCTTGTACCACGTGATGGTCGGGGCCGGGACGCCTTCGGAGGGACAGCTGAGGGTCACGGAGCTGCTCACATTGACGGTGCAGTCTGTCAAATTATGAAGCAGCACTGGAGGCTCCAGAACTGGAAGGAGAAGCAAACATCCTGCATTAGACAAGCACCATATGTGTGTGGGAGCAATTTCTTGGGAAAATGATCAGTGCGGGTGCATTAAATCACGTCCTGGGCAGATGAATGAATTACTCACATGTTTTCAAATATTTGAGGCTATTTAAAGCTACACGAGTTTTAACTGTGGATATGTTAAAATATAAAATAAATTACATTATTAATACTAATGAATAAATGCATAGGCAACACTTTATTGTAATAATTCGATCTTAAGAGGTTTGTAAGTAAGATAAATCTGAAGGACTGTGGAAGGATGATTTTTCAAGAAAAGATTAAAAAAAACATAAAGTTATGCTGCAAACTTTAATTCATTTTTAAGAACTTTTCTCTCATGTTTTTGGGAAGTATTTTTAATGTATTTGAAACAAAGTAAAGAGAATCTGACAACTCACAGACATCTGAAACATGACGAGAAGACACAACTACACACTGACATCATGTGAAGTTTGGAAAAACAATACTTTAATCCCAAATAATGCAGCCCAATTTAGAGACTTATCTTATTTCTTAGGAAATTTTCTGTTTTGATCTGGAAATTAAACTAGATAAATGGTGGAGTATAAAGTATGATATTTTCCACTGTACTGTAGAGCTGTAGAGAGGTAGAACTACAGAATAGCAGAAAATAGAAAATAGAAATACTCAAGGAAGTAAGTTTCCATCCATGATGATGATCCATTGATATCATATAAATATCAATCATAGGTGCTTTAAGGACATTTTTTTTTTACTTAAACGGATGACTTTTATATCTACATAGTATATTTTACATTGTGGTATTCCTAGTTTTACTTCTTCCATTACTAAAGCCACATAAAATGAGCTGTGGTCACATTTGATTCAGTACATTTGTAGTTATTTTTAGACCAAAACAGATTTGTGATGAAGCGAAACCAGTGCTATTTTTTCCCACTGGTTTCTGGACCAGTGCCACTCTCGGACAATAATCGGGCACTCGCAGTGACACATTTTCTGTAGAAGAGTGGCCTTGGCTTCAACCTGTGAGTCAGCTGATGCGAGGGCTCTCCAGGGCCCCTTACTCACGCTGAAAAAACCTGCAATACAAACCCATTTCTGAAAAGCGACAACAATGTAGTATTTTATCATGCGGACAGTTGTTGGCCTATTAGTACACACAATGAGTTGAATACATTTCCTTCTCATGCGATATAATACTCATATACTAAAATTAGACCCCAATGCTCCCAGGGATCTTTTTTAACCCTTTATTTAAGTCTTTTTCTCTATTCTCCCTCTTTAGTTCTAGTCACCCTGTCTCTCTAGTAATTCCCTTGTGGTGGTACCAGAGGAGGAAGTTGACGCGTTAGGCCCTGATTGTATAAAGAACAGCAGTAAAAGACATGAAGAAAAGTCACTTAACCAAGGCGACTGATTGTTGTTTCCCCTATCTTCCTCCTGGACAACAATTGATGATTGTCCACGGGGGCTGGGGCCTGACAGTGTCTGATTGGCTGATTGTTCCTCCGGCCCTGTGTAGGGGCCTGTAAATGTGGCATTGTGGGAAGTGCCATTGTGTGCTCTTCCTCCAGACAAGAGCTCATTCCCACGTGAAAGAGGTGCTGAGCTGGAGTGCAAGAGCAAAGGCAGGGTGGGGCCCCAGGAAGCAGCAGGACCCCTGAGAGAGAGGCCGCTTGTTTGCATGTGTGTGCAACATATGTACACAGAAAACACGGGGAGCTGTTGAGGTTTATTTAAAACCGGCTTTGAAATTCAGTCATTAAGAATCATAATTCCAAAAACTGTTGCTCACTCAAGGCCCTGAGTCGATCTGTTTCAGTTCCTCAGCACCATGACTTGTGCGACCCATAGGAAACTGTTTATGAAATTGCATCACTACTGAATACTAAGAAAAAAAAAAACTTTCCCAGAGTGATACGTCACTGGCATATTTTAGAGCAGTGAAACATTGTACTTTTAAAACCACATTTCTGAATTTATGTGTCACACCTAAAAGTCAAGCAACCAGTCAGTCAGTCATTTTCTATACTTGCTTATTCCTCATTAGGGTCACATGGTCTGCTGGAGCCAATCCCAGCGCGTTACAGCGAGGGGCAGGGATACACCCCAGATGGTCGCCAGCCAATCGTGGGGCACACACACCATTCACTCACACACTCACACCTACGGGCAATTTAGAGTCTCCAATTAACCTCAGCATGTTTTTGGACTGTGGGAGGAAGCCGGAGTACCTGGTGAAAACCCACGCAGACACGGGGAGAACATGCAAACTCCACACAGAAAGGTCCCAGACCCAGGACCAAGGAGGTCATGAACCTGCGACCTTCTTGCTGTGAGGCAACAGCACTAACCCCTGCGCCACCGTGTCGCCCGTCAAGCATCCAATAACTAAAAAAAAAAAAAACATGTCCTAAGTCTTTTCTGACTCCATCAGATCTTTACTCTCAATCAGGTTACATTTTGTCAAACATATGTTAGAAATTTTTAAACCTTTTAAAAATTAAGAGGATTTCAGATTACACATATATGCAGTTTCTGCTGTCAAATATTTCTTAATACTATAAATTCAGTCGTAGTCAAATTTCAACATTTAATGCAAATCAGTATTTATTTACTTAGGAAATGTAACTGATTATGTTGGCTGACTAAGCACAAAAGGCAAATATGCTAAAAAAAAGTCTTATATAAATGAGGCCTTTGCTTGATCTTTTATTCTTTTTTAAATAAATTCATGCAAAAAAGTAAAACAAAAAAAAAATCTCTATAGTTGCGAGAGATCACTCACTTTTGACCACCACCTGTGTGTCCAGGTGTGTCTCCTGTCCTGTGACGAGGTGGTAGGCGGAGCATCTGTAGATCCCAGAGTCTCTGGCTGTCAGGTTGCTTAGCAACAGGAGCAGGGAGTGGGAAAACTCCCCTGATGTGACCTCACCACTCAGGACGGGACTCCGGGACCGGGCATCCTCTGTGTCGTTCACCCGTTGCCACGACAACGCCGTGAACAGGTACTTATTGGCTGTACAGGTGAGATGCAGGTCTCCGCCCTCTCTGGGCTCCTCCCTCCTGCTCACGCTGAAACCTCCTGGGACGTCTGTGGGAAGTACAGGGAGACAAAAAGATGGATTGACGGGAAAAGGAGAGGTGAGGAGGGAGATGTTTGATAAATGAGCCCTCTCGGTTTCTCGACATGTGCGTCTGGATCCTGAAATGTGGTCTTTTGAGAGCTGATTCCACTTATCCCCCATGTTTGTAACCTTTGATGACAATGTTGAATGGCTATTGTGGGTAAAAGCAGCTAGTGGAATACAGTGAAAAGGCTTTTTATTTACTTTAGCCATTTGAAACTTCCCGTGGAAACGGCTCGAGAGTTTCCTGATGGCAGATAGTGTTTATCTTTCCCGAACACCCCAAGGCCTCCCGAAATAAAGCGGACCTGCCAGTCCAAGGAAGTACGCTGCACGGGGAAGTGGAACGATAAGAGCCCCAGGTTCCTGTTTCGCTCTTGCTCACACACTCACAGCTCAGCACAGTCTTGTGCACAGTCAAACACACTCACACACACTTAAAAAACACACGGCGCAGAAACCTTAGCCGAGTAACTAATCAAACCTCACGTCACACACGCACAAATGCACACATGTGCACACAATGCACGTACGCTGCTTTGTTCTGCCAAGTGTTTCAACCCACATTAATGCTACTTTGTCTGTGACACATACGCACAATGATTTGTAAGCAGGTTTTTATTTTTTGAGAAATAGCACATGGTGAATTTTACAATTTTTTTTCAATTTAAAACATCATTGCATTGTGATTTATTGGTAGATGCTATTGCAGGCAGTGGTTCGGTTTAGACGCCTGTTGGATTTGAGCCCTGTTACTCTGGAGCATCACGTCTCATCTCATCAGTGGCTGCAGGATTTCTCTGCAGGTCTCTGACACTGCGCCTCCTGGCTCCCTGACTGTGAAATGAATGTAACGTGGCAGTAAAATCTTGCCTCTGCAAACTCCAATGACTTCTCCATTGCCTATCTTTTCTGCTTTCTCTCTACTCCTGCTCTCCACCTGATTGATAGAATCTTTTATAGACAATTACGTTTTGAAAAATCACTTACACCACTCCTTAAAACATATATATCTTTCATATCATAGTTTTATATAACCACTATAACCACTATTGTAACATTTAATTTAGGTTTGAGCTATTTGTGTGATTATTTAATATGGATCCTTTATAACATCTTACAGAATATATGCTTCATGTTCTGTAATGATCCTCAGTTTGATTTCTATGGTTTTAAGGACAGTGTCAGTTTGGTCTTGTTTTAAGTTTTAAATAAAGTATTTTTATATGTAGTAAAACACAATTTTAGATTTGAACTATATTTGCTCTGTCATAGCAACATAACCTGATTCTGATGCTTCTGTACAATAACCTTTGTGCTTTTAGAAAAATTCTATATTCATTATCATTTATAGCATGAAGAGTGAAAATTAGGCCTTGGGCTTAAGTAGTTAAATTTATTTAGTGTGTTAGTGTGTTGTGTGTGGTAAAGTTTATTTTAACTTATTCATACTTAGAAGTGACAATGTTTTGCAATTTAGCGATTCCAAGAGACAATTCTTCCGAAAATGAGGAAGGTGTCTTTAAAGTCACTCTAACCAACCCAACTCTCATTCATTACTCAGAATGACGATTTAAAACTGAACGCCTTTTTCATTTCATTCAGAATAAGGAAGTCAAGTGAGAAAAAGTAAAGAAAAATAAATAAATAAAATTGTTACTCAAGGGCTGCAAAGGAACCTAAGTCTAACCCTGTAAAAACAACTCCTATGTGCTAGAGGAGGTGATTCATATTTTCTGGAATCACCTGTGATGTAGAAGTGGATGTCGAGCTGGTCTTTGCCTGCAGAGTTGGAGGCAACGCAGCGATACACTCCAGACACAAAGGCCTCTGCCACAGTCAGGACGCCCACCGTCTGTGGAAAGCACAAACATCCGCTTGAACAAACCGCCACTTCTCACACTATGAAAAACACACACACACATGAACACACACATTCATAAGGTTCAGACGCAGAGAGGCTTTACCTCTGACACTCATGGCAGGGATCATATTTTCCATGGGCTCACTAAGCAGACAATAGGGATGTCTGAGCCAGACCTCCTACCCACTTCCAACCCAGTGGGCAGCTCAACATGCAAGCTGTCGATAAGTGTCGGTAGTTAATGTGTTGTAGATGTGTGCATGTGAGTGTGTGTGTGAGTAAAAGCATGAGAAATGCATGTGACGAACCTGGGATCTAACTTTTTTTCAGGACGATTGTGTGCATATGCTGGAAAAAAATAAGAGACCACTGCATCAGCATCTCTACATGTATTCCAGCCTTTTCATTCCAACACATGCACACGTCATTCTGCTTAAAGAGGTAGTGATTAGGTGAACACCTGCACCAAGAACAATGGTAAAGACTTGCAGAGAGCATGCCAAAGGTGTGATAAAAAACAAGGGTTATTACACCAAATATTGATTTCTGAACTAAGTGCAAACATTAGTATTATGTTGTTTTAAAATGATTTTGAACTTTGCATTGTTTGAGGTCTGAAAACATTGTATCTTTTTGTTATTTTGACCATTTGTCATTTTCTGCTAATAAATGATAATATCTTAATTTGGAATTTCGGAGAAATATTGTCAGTAGTTTATAAACTCAAACAAAAATGTTCCTTTTGCCCAAACACATACCTATAAGTAGTAAAATCAGAAAAAGTGATATTTTTGCAGTGGTCTCTTATTTTCTTTTGTACTGTACATACTGTATATAAGAACCCTGTTCATAACCAATCATGACTCTACTGTCACATGCCTGTTTCAGGGCTTCACTCACCTTTTTCTTCCCCTGAAGCACTTCCTGTCTGTGCGTAACACTTAGGATGTGGTTGTGTGTGGACGTGGCGAAGATTCTCTCCGTCACAGGGCTCCATAGCGAGGAGGAGGTCGGACACACACACCTTGTAGTAGTAGGAGGAGGAGAAGAAGGACTCAGCTGTGTTGACACAAGTCATATTAAGCTGCTTCCAGGTGTGTGTGTGTGTGTTATTCTCAGCTGTGCTCAGCAGGGAAACACATTGATCGTCGCTGCTTGATGTTATCATTCACATAATCATCAACCGCATACCATTTTTATCATTAGCATCACGTCCTCTCACCCTGTCCTGCAGGCTGACAATAGTGAATCTTTGGTGTGCTATGTAATGCTGGATTGTTCATTCACGGAGGATGCAGAGGTGGTATTGTCATCCTGTGGATCAGCTTCCTTCCATTCTTAAGAAATCATCCCACATTTCCAGGACAAGAGTTCCTGTCCTTCTCAATGACTCTCACAAGTCTAAATCCATAGATTACACATCAGTAGATCTGTGGGAACTGGGGCTTCTGCAAGCAGCTTTTGTGGTTATTTCTGTTCATCGTCAGAAACTGAAATCGGGCAGGAGCTGATGACTAACGTTATGACCTTATGACACACTGATGATGAAGATGATGTGTGATGAAACGCAAGAATCTTCATCTGCTTCAGTTGTGAAACATTCAACATTCAATTTGAATGAACCAAAAAAAAGGAGAATGCCTTGATTTTGATAAAAAAAGTGTAATAATGTTAGAATTATTATAGTACATTAGCAGATCATTTTTCAGCCAATAATTTTTCTTAGTAATTTTTTTTTTCATTTTGGTTAAGTGGTGAAAAATATAATTATAAATCAAACACATGAGATTAGAAAAAGTCAGAAATATTAGATAAAGACGACAATATGATAAAAAGTAATAAATAAATTTGGGTTTAATTAAAAACAATTTGGATTTAAAGATTAAATTGCTCAAAATCAAGAATAACAGTTTGGGATTAGCAGAATTATCTGCCTTATAAGAGATTTTAACATGTTAGGGTTTTATTTTTTGCAGTGTGCTCCACTAGTGTAATTTAGATACGGGAATGTTCTAATGAATTAAAGTTCATTTTAATGTAATAAAGGTGGTGAATGTAGCAGGAAACAGCTGCAACAGAAACATATGAAATGCTGTCTGAAAATAAAATTGATGAGATAAAGCTTTCACTGAATGATTCATATCAACATAATGTCCTGCTGCAACTGTTTTTTTCTTTTTAACTTCTACTTTTTGATTCTTAATCTTATTTAATTCAAACTAAAGTTTTATTTTGATTGTGATTTTTTTTTTAATTTTTAAAATTTTTGTATTTCCCCTTTTAATAAACTGTTTTTTTTAATTATATCTGGATGCTTTCAGTGTTTTATATAAAGCATTTTGAATTATGAACTTGTGTTATGTGCTATACAGATAACTTGCCCTGCCTTGCCTTTCTTTTTATTTTCTTGCATTTGGGTAGAATGCAGCTTCATTATTTTGACATTAACCACCAGCCTCACTGTAAACTATGGTTTATCCTGAGTTCATTGATCCAGTGCTTGTTTATGGATGTATCCTCTCTGCTCCCTGTCTCTGTCTGTATCCTTGTCGTCATCCTCCTGTCTGTCCTGAGCTCCTCCCTGAGGTTGGTTCCTCGCCTCTCCCTGATTGCTCTTCCTCTCAGCATCTAGATAGGACCCACCCTGTGCATGACACTGTGAGCCACACAAACACATATACACACATGCTGCACATACCCACACAAGCACAGATTACACCAGCCAGCACTCCCACGCTTCCCAGGAAAAGATCTCTCACTCAAAGTTGCACCCACACACACACACACACACAAATAGGATTAGTTGATGGATGCAAACGTGATTAAAAGCACAAAAAAGTGAACATGCACAATCAATCCCACAGACACATTCGCGCAGTGTGTGCCTGCCAACAGGGTGAGCGGGCAGTTGCCTGGAAATATGAATGAGCTGTTCCACGTTTTGTGTATCAGTGAGGACCATCTCCTGCCCTTTCTTCCTGTCCTCTCTCACTGCCTAAAATACACGTAGTCCCTGTCCTGCGTGTTCCTGTGTCCACCCCCGAAATAACCACAGAGCCGCACCATCCATAAATATGAGCAAAGTTTAATGCAAAAAAAACACAAAACAACTGATATAACACTTCACAACCAATACACTTTAACAGTTTCATACAAAGTTGGCAAATATTGTCATTTCATCATATGTAAGTTAGTTGTATAAAATTATTAAATATTAGATTCATATATTACTCATAGAACATCTGTATACAATGAATGGATCACATTGGGAGACACCCGTAGAATGGGACACAAACACGCACACACACAAAGACGTTCCTGTACACACTTGTACAAAACACACACACACACACACACACACACACACAGATGGACTGTACAAAAACACTTCTGGCACTCGCTCTCTTAAAATGGCTTGTAGTATCACACATACACTTGGCTGTTTTTTTTTCTTTAATTTCAATACAAAGAGAACAGGGCTGTTATACTGACGTCATTTGACAAACAAAACATTAGACATTTTGACATGAGATGACACTGGACGACACAGGATGACACAACATGACAGAGGGTAGTCATAGTCTCTTGGTCTGGGGAGACTTCCTACATGGTAGGTGTCTGCTGCTGACCGTTAGTCTTTTAATAGAGAACTGTACGCATCCCATAGTGAACAACACAAAGCTTGTCCTCTCTCCTGTTTCGCCCATCCATCGCCAGGTGAGCACATTTGACCCTCTACCGGTGGCTAAAAAAATCAGAACAGAAACTCACAGCTTTTGTGGATGTCAGAATCAGATCAGGGTTTTGGGACAGGCACGGTTCATGCACCCATTATAGTACCACTCTAGGACACAATAAAAAAGCAAAGCAGCTCCAGAAATGTGGCTGGTGGATGGATGGAATTGCACTTGTTCTGGCTCAAAATGTCTGTGAAATGTAAAAAATAAAAAGCATAAAACAACTACAGTATGGCTGGGTGCAAGGGGAGGACTGAAACTTGGGCAATGGAGGAAATAAATAAATAATCAGTAAAGCAGATGTCCTGAAATCCTTAGTGATGTGGCTTTTTTTCCCTCCTTGTTTCCTGTGTCTCCTGTTCTTCACTGCTCAGCAGTGTTCCAAGTCACTTTCCTCACTTTCCACACCAGTTTAACAAGCACAGGATCATCACATGGGATGACTGGGAATGTCACTGAGGGCTCTGGCTGCGATGGAGAAGCGTCGATGAGTGTGTGGAGTTGGTGTTGGAGGGTGCGGGGGCTGTGGGGGGGGGGCTCCAGGATGGGGGAGTTGTTCTTCTGAGGTGGGCTGGGGTGGAGGGCAGAGCTGGTGAGGGAAGGGGTTGCAAAGGTATGTGTGGGGGCAGCAGAGGTTGGGGTGGTGGTGGTGGCGGCGGTGGCGGTGGTGGTGGGGGGGCTCTCAAGAATAGATCAAGCTCTTGAGGAAGCGGACTGTGCCACGTTTGAAGACGAAGGGACAATCATGCTGCTGGGAAGCGTCTCGCGTCGGAGAGGAAGCCAAACAACAAGAGGAAAAGCGCTCTGATTTTCGCACAGGAAGCCTAGTGCGCCTCCTGCCCGGGCCAGATAAGAGCGCCGCAGTTCCCAGGGCCAGACCCAGGAGTGGACCCAGGACCCAGGCATGAGGCCCCGTCAGCCCGGCCCAGCCTGGTCCACTGTCCCTGGGCCTCCTCCAGCGCGGCGTCAGGCTCGTGGTGCAGCCGGGCTGCAAAGAACAAGGGGCCTAGTGAGGATCCAGGCAAAAACTAGTCTAAAGAAACACACTCAACACAGTCACTGTAGCAGAACCAGAACAGAGCTTTACACAGGACCAATAATCAGCCAATAAACAAGCTAAATTAATTAATTAATTAACATTAATTACCTAGCTGTCCCTTCTTGGTCTGTAGAAACCTTTACGCTATGTTGTGTTGCTTCGAATTTTCTTGGGAGTATCTTGTCGGATGTTTATTTTTGCCGAATTGTTAATGTCATTAAAAACCAAAATACATTTTACATTTACTTAAATAGGTTCAAGTGCAGATTGCATGCGACTGTTATAGTGATAAAAGATAAAATATGCTCTCACACTGTTTGTCTGCACAATAATACAATACTGAAATAAAACTGAGACAACATTTCAAAAACAGTCATTACCTCAAGACTGAAGTAAGATTGCAGTAAGATATATTATTTAAAATTCGATTAATTATTTTTTACTCCCTTTATTATTGTGTTTAGATTTGAAGGCTTTTAGTTCTTTTTAATTTCTCTGTGTTTTAAAGTGTCTTTTTTTATAATTGTAAATCACTTGTAATTGTCTTTTGAAAGGATGAAACATTTCCATCTCTACCCTTGAATAAGTGCTCTAAAAAAAAGATCTTCATGTGCATTATGTCGATTACATGTGGCAGAGACGGACGGATGAAACACTGGCGGCACTTCGGCATGGCGCCATGTGAGAGTGCCGGGGGGTTAAGGGTCAAGTACGCTGATGATGTCAGTGGGTCTCAGAGGGGGAATAGAGTGAGGGCGGCTGCTGTGGTGCTCGCAGGTAATACTTAACCTTTCTGACTTGGTCATGAGCAACACAATAAGTGTCTGACCTCAGAGAACAACTCAATCAATGTTTTTTGGCAAGTGCCTGCTTGCGTACTTGTGTTTGTGTGTGTGTGTGTGTGTGTGTGTGTGTTTGTGTATGTGCTGTCAGTGTGCAAGTTGACTAAATGGTTGTCCCACTGCATCACTGGGCTGGGCCATTTCTCATGAGATCTTTATATATAGTGTGTGTGTCAGATATAAGAAAAAGCATCACAGGATGCAGTGTGCAATCACAATAATAAACAGGCCTCTCACCCTGCGTCCTGGACAGGAAATTCATTAAATCATAGCGTTTGATTTGGAAACCAACAAATCGTGACTGAGAACACGGAACTGGCTTCTATTGAAGTGTGGCTTTTTTTCTCTGTCCTTTCAAGTCTGAGATACACTGTGTACTGTGTCTGTGAATGTACCAGGCGCACACACATAAACTCATACACACACACACACACACACACACATACAGACAGACAGACACACAAGCACACACAGACATATGCAACATACTCGCATGCATTGAAGCAAACATATGGAAAAGGACAAATGGAACAAGCATATGGGGAAAGAGTTGCTTAAGAAAACAAACATATAAACACAGACCTGATGAAACACACACATGTGAGTACAGACACACACGTACGCACGTGCGCGCACGCACACACACACATTTTCACACATTCCCGCACATGAAAGGCATCCAAAGGCATCTGTTCTGGTTACAAGGAGGAAACGCTGTCTGAACACATGCTGAAATAGACAAAACATGTCTCGTTTTCAAAATAACACACACACACATACACACCACTGACTTAACACACAAACAAATAAAACATTTTTTTTTTAATACTATATGTTTGAAACAATAAAGATCGATTAAATATCAACCAATGAGAAGTGATTATTAAAATTAAAACATAAAAATAACATATTGTTTGCAGAGTGCGGTTTAATTTGTGCAAATTTACTGAATTGATTAAAAGAAAGCTGTAAACTCATATTCTGTCCTATATTTTGCTTTCTTGATTGGTCTCTATGTATATTCCGAGGGGGAAAAAAATGCTCTTTGTTCTGGTTGCAAGAGAAAATCTAAGGATTCTTTCAATTTTCACAAATGAATGTTCAGACTGACTGGTCTCAGGAGCCAGCTGTCCTGATTTTCTAATTTCTTTTTATAGATTTTTCCTTGTGTGCTTGTGAGCTACTTACAGGCCTTTGGGTGGGCAGCGATGCCAGAGCCACTGGATGTGCGGAGGAGGAACACCATGGGATGTGCAGTGTAGAGCTTGTCTGCTGCCCCGTGGCACGGAGCCGGGGTCCTGCAATGACACAGCTTTCTCCCCTATTTGAGGACTCACTGTCACACACACACACACACACACACACAGATACGAAAACAATTTAACCACTGAGAGTAGAGAACGAGACAGAGCTAAGGGGCGATTCGTTCCTGAGGAACTCAGTCAGTGCTTTTATTCTCACCATTGACCACGAGTGTGAGCGTGAGATTCTCGTAGAGTCCATGTTCCTGGATTTGTACCAGCATGGTGTAATTCCCAGCATCCTCCTCTGCCACGTCCCGGATCACCAGCGAATTAATATCCATGCGGTATCTGGAGCATTGCTCTGCTGCCACCCTGCCGTCTTTCAACCTGTCCCAAAGAGGAGGAACATATTTACGATTGCTAAAACAATATGAACCGCAATCTTATGAATTATTTTCAAATACCACATAAATAGCTTCAATGATGACAAATAAAAGGAGTAATTATTGGTGAGTTAACTTGACATTGTTACATTATCTTTTCATGGATGGAAAATGATTCAGAGGTGAGAAAGAAAAAGGGTGTGATCTGAGGGCAGATGGCTCTGGTCCCTTACCAGATGACTTCGGGGGGAGGGAACGCTCGTAGTTTGGGAGAGATTTTGTAAGATTTCTGTCCTGCTTGAACTTCCATCACATGTCCATGTCTGGGCTTTATACGGATAAATGGGCGGTCTAAACGGAAAGGAAACACAAGTATAAGAAATGCTTCAACATCAACAGTGACTCATAGTCTGTAAAGAAGTACATGTGACTATGTGTGCAGCAATAGCAATACTGGATGAATAATCGTTGTGGTTGAATGATGCCACGGGTGCTTTTCTAAAGAAAAAGCTCACCATAGACAGTCACATTAACTTTCTGTTGCTTGGTGTTTTTTCCGCTGGTGACGCGGCATGTGTACACGCCTCGGTCTGACCGCTGGAGCTTCGGAATGGTCAGAATGCTGTAGAATAACATGTGTGTTCTGTGTTTCAGGAGCCTTTTGGAGGTGAAGCCGGTGTTATTAATCTGAAGATGGAGACAGAACGGGAGAGTAAACGCTGAAGGCTCGGCTAAACGTTGATTAAATACAAGTTTTCAAGTTGTGAATTCTACAGTTGAAGAACTGCTTAACCAACTAAATATTTCTTACACAAATATTTACATAACTGTGGTGTATTTAAATGATTAAACTGAAGCGTATGGAGAATTCATATAACATATAACACTGTAATTACAGTACAAAGTATTTATAAATAGCTAATTATTCTCTGATAATACCTCTAATCCAGTGAAATTCCCTACAACCTGGCAACAAAAATGTCGCTGTTAAAAATGTCCTCTTATTTTCTATAAAACAAAATAAATAATCTCTAGTCATTAGTCACACTTCATAAAACCCTAATGAAATATGCCTTTTTAAAAATTGTGCTGGGACTTTACTGTAGTTGACATACATTACATCCACATTTATAATTAGTAATGTTAGTTGATTTCCTGTTGTGAAAATATTTTAAAAAAAAATAAAAAAAAAATACTTTTTTAGCTTTACCAGTCTACAGTGTGTCATTATATTCTGGATCACAGTGAAGCGAAAGAATATTTGAGGTTAACAGACTATTAAACCTCTGTCTGAGGTCAATTAGAACCAGTTTTTATGTGGGTTGCACAAAGTTTCTGCAGACATGAACGCATGTCTGACCTTTCCGGGGTAATCCCAGGTGATGTTGACTCTTGTGTTTAACTCCCCGGTGGCAGTGCAGTTCAAGACCAGTCTCTCTCCTTTCAGGTGCTGCACAGGACTGCTGCTGTTCAGATCCACCTTCGTTATGTTATTCACTGTCAAGAGAGAGAGAAACATATAGGAAACGATGTACAGAGGAGCCGGAGTACATTTTCACGTGTGATTTCTGTCCTGCTGCGGAGTGCATCCTTACCTACTCTGTGGATGTAGTATGTACGTGACTCGTACGTGACACCTTTGGTGGTGGTTCGGCAGAAGAAGGGGCCGGTGTAATAGAGAGTGGGAGTTCGAATGGTGAAACCCTGCCTGCTTTTCCAAATAATGCTCCTCTGGTCCGGAATCAGGCTGTGGTTGGGTAACTGCGGAGGAGGAGGGAGGAGGAGGTAAACTTATCACATGTTTGACTGCGTCATAACCATGAGAGCACAGCTGAAAGGCTCCATCAACGAGGGTTCTAACACAAAATTGAAGGCTGAGCATCGGCAAAGGGTTCGACGCTGAGCATAACCGTGTTCACGTAAATGCATCATTTGTAGAATTTTGTTTAAGGTAATATTAAGGTTCTTTTGGTTGCTTTTATGAAACAAATCAAACTTGGTTTCAGAAAGTCACCAGAATTTTTTTTTTGCCATCAGTGCATTTTCGTGTTCACGGCAACAGAGTCCAAAAATATCCTCCCGTGAAGGTGTGTGTATTCTCACAGCCATCACAGGGCTGGTTTTTGTAACCCGATTTCTTGGACACTTGTGTGACTGTGTAACCTTGTTGTTTTCTTGGAGGCAGACTTGAGGAAATGTTTGCTAGAGTTTCTGTGACACAGTGGAAGCCTCCCACCCACTCTCAAGGGAACAGGTGGACCACCACACACACACACACACACAAACACACACACACACACACACTTCCCGTCACTCCTGCACCCCCAGTGTGAACTGGCTGATATTCCCCCTCCCAGAGTGAAGTGACCCTTCCAGACGCCACTTAGCTCCTCCTCTGTGCTCCTAAACTAACTGACGTCCCATCTGAGTGCCCTCGGTGCCCTTTCTGCCCATCTTATCCCCATCCAGCAACCAAACATGGAAGCAAGGCGAAGGTGGGGGGGCAACGGAGAGACGGAGGAGGAGCGAAGGAGCCAGAGGAGTCAGGATATGAGAAACATGACTCCAGTCCATCTCCTCGCATCCTGTTACTACAGGATATAGACCAGTTTGGACTGAAACCCCAGGTCAACTCCGTTGTCCCGGTCACTTTCACGGCTAGAAGCGAGAGAGCTGGGCCTCCTGAGTATTGTTCTCGCTGGGAAGGGTCACATTAAAGATCCAGGAAAAAGTGCAAAATCCCTCCAGGAAAAAAACACTCCAGAGGATTTCTGATTCAACCCGACAGGCTTTGGGCTAGAGGGGTGAGAAGAGCGAGTGGGAGATGAAGGAAGAGGAAAGCTATTTCGATAGTAATTACCTCAGTGGTTTCAGGCACTTGTTAGGAGATTAAAGAAGAAAAAAACGTATGTCTCCATGTGTTGCATTTGTGTCGCAGCTATGTCTGTTTCAGGATCTGGTTCAAAATTTGGAGAAATTATAGTATATCACATGCAAGGGTCGGTTTGTCCAAATGCTGCTTTTGCTGCTTTTAAAAAAAATACTCAGATGAGTTAACTATTTAGAAGGCTTGGGGACTATAATTCTGTTTGGAATTTGAAAGACAAGCTGGCAAATATATATATACATATATACACTACCATTCAAAGGTTTGGGGGTCACTTAGAAATTCCCTTATTTTTGAAAGAAAAACACGTTTTTTTTCAATGATGATAACTTTAAACTAATCAGAAATACACTACATACATTGCTAATGTGGTAAATGACTATTCTAGCTGCAAATGTCTGGTTCTTGGCGAAATATCTACATAGATGTATAGAGGCCCATTTCCAGAAATTGTCACTCCAGTGTTCTAATGGTACAATGTGTTTGCTCATTGCGTCAGAAGGTGAATGTAATAAAATGTTCTATTCATTAAATAAAAGTATGACTTTTCATGGAAAAAGCTATATTGTCTGCGTGACCCCAAACCTTTGAATAGTAGTGTATATAAATATATATCTGAAAAATATAGGATCTTGGATATTCTAAAACTAAAACTAAAGATATCTCAGACTCTGCCACGGATTTTGAATATTCTTTTTAAAGGTTCCCCAACATTCCTTTTATTACACTAGAGATTTGATCTCTATTCATGTCAGACACTCTACTGTAGTTATATAACAAAAAGCTTCCTACAGTGATGCACAAGCCACCATATTGATGACCAGCGCTCTTGATTAAAGAGAACGGACTGCACTTTGATCTGTGGAGGCCAACAGTAGCTGCTTCTGCTTCCTCCTCCAGGCAGGCCAGCTGTTTAAAGCATCAAGGGGAAGTTGGCAGCCAGGATTCCTACTACAAGAGGTGGAGGGTGAGATATGGGAAGTGGTGCTGGCCGGAGTCCAACGGGGCACTCCAGACCCCATGTCCTGTCTCCAGGAGTAAGAAAAAAAAAAAAAGGCCAACAGGACGTCGTGGGCGCTGCTTGTGTGGAAAAAGCTTGTAAAGACAGAAGCATCTTTGTGACGTTTTCTTGACGGCGTGAGCAGAAAAGACACGTTTTTTTTTCATCTGCAGACCGGCACACTAATGCATCGACACAAACACGCACAGACACACGCAAGCCGACAACAACTCCAAACGCTCATCTTTGCACTTAGTAAGACCCCCCCCCCCCCCCTCTCACTCAGCACTCAAGCACCAACACTCACAAACACATCCGCACACACTTTCACACATATCCGCAGACGGACGCAAACAAACGGACACACTCACCACAGAGCAATGGCTGCCAAGATAAGAACAATTTTGGCGAATGATCTGGAGAAGGAGAAACAACGGGAACGGTGCATTGCATGGATATATGTGAGGCCTGATGGAAAAGAAATGACTTGGACAAGTGATGGTGGGCAGAGAATGTGGCTGGTGCAATTGGGCGAGAGAGGACAAAGTGTGCAGATGCAGTCACCACACGCAGAAAAGACATCCAGGCTGCCTGTATACCTGCGATTCTTCTCCTGCACTGACCTTGACGAGGGTGGCGGTGATATTTGGGTGGGTGACCCTGCAGGGGATGACCAGCGGCTGCTGGTCTATACTGTACAACACATCTAGGGTCATAGCTGGTTGGTCCACAAATGGCTGCTGGCTGTCTGAAACCAAAACAAACACTGTGGTCAGGCACACGTAATGTTCTAATAAACATAAACTTATATGACATGAACAAAAAAATGAGAATATACAACCAGGTGTCAAGTTTAAAGGGTCAGTTCAATCAAATGACCAAATATACGCTTTTATCTAGTTAGTTTACTTGATATTTGTCTCTAACGCTACTAATAAAGTTGCAGATTATTTCATCTTCATATATCCTGTATTGTCTGAAAATCGTAATTGTATTGAAAATAGTTCCAATAGTCTTTTCTTTTCAACAGGAACAGCTTTTGAAAAAAGAGCAGCTGTTGAATAGTTGAGCTTTTAGTGCTGTGAGCAAAATTACTTTTCAATTTGCCTTTTGTTTTTCATCCCTACTACCAGTATTGGAGGGACCTGGAAGTTGCATGACATCTTCCTAGATGAATATTCAATATGTTTGATAATATTGCCATTCAGTTTCACTATAGTGGATTTTGGCTTCTGTGCAGCATATTTACTCTTATATATATATAGAGATATTTGAATATGTCAGCTCCAAGAACATATTGAATAGCCCTTTAAGTTTGTGATGTGTGTGATTTTCTGCAAATTAATGAATGTATTAATAAGTATTTTTTTTATAAATGTTTGCATGGAAGCAAGGCTGTGTATTTGTCACCCATCACTCACATTGTAAGTGCATTATGAAGAGATCTTTTAATAGCCAGCAGGAAGAATAATCAAGAAACCAAGAAAAACATGTGCTAATGTTAATATGGGCAATTTTTTTTATGACAGACCTGAAAAACTGTGACCTTCAAACGTTTGATGACACCATGAAGTAACGTTGTTGTCTTCTCCTGGTTAGGTTTCCTTCAGTGTTCACCACTCAGGAGGTTTCTACCTGGAGCCAAATTATCTTCAGAGGTCTCTTTTTTAAAACTGAATAAAGAAATTCACAACCAGCGACCACAACTAATGCTAATTGGTTGTTTCCATGTTGTAGAAGGTGAGATTTGAATTCCTTTTTGATTACGATAAGGTCTTGGTGTTATATAAATACTGTCGCATGATTAAAAACGGCTCAATCCACACAGAAGTGCACACAGTCTGTATTCAGTAACTGTACCTTTAAATGAGCTGTCATAAAGTCACCACCATCACATTCACAGCAATTAAATAAGCAGCAGTTAAGGATTAATATTAAAGAGATACACTTTAGATACACTATAGATACTTCAGATACGCTTGAGAGAGGAGATGTGAAACTATACTGAGGTGAAAAACTAAATATATCTTTTAGGGGGTTATCAAATATCAAATAATATGGGACCTTAAGAAAACAGGCATCTGATGACTAAAATCCTTTATCTGATTTAAAGATAGTTAAAAAACAACCCAAATCTAATGTGTGTGTTATAAGAATGTGGCTTAAAACTGGATAAAAAGCGGTACATTCATGACCTCTGCAGGTGGACAACAACGCAGATGCACGCACGCTCACAGGTAACGACCCCCAGTTTAGGTTGAAATATTATATTTTAAATATCATATTTCTCTGGGTTTGAAAATTGTTGGAAACGTTTTGAATAACATAGGTGCACAACTCAACAAAATATTTACAGGTCGATTCATTTTTAGACGGCTTAATCCGGAAAAGTTCATTAATAAATTCAAAGTAATTGTAAAGTGAACCGAGCCTTTTAATTCATGCGGCGCATAGGAAACCACAAAACAATCACCTGCTGCTCCACAAACACACAAACAAACATGCTTGCAAGTATCAATCTCAACAACAAACAAAAACAAACATACACACACTCCTAAACAGATACACGCCCATTCATTGAATACCCATTGAGCGAATGACTGTAGCCAACAATAAACACACAGATTGTTTGGAGGCAATCAAACGGCCTCTCTGAGCTTTCTCCTCCCTGCTTGACTACTGTAATATTTCTGTGCCATTGAAAGGTGTGGGTGTTGCTCGATGTATTGTTTGTTACTGTAGGGTGTTATTCAAGGAAAGCAGATCTCTGAACATTCGAACAAAAGTACCCCAAGGACTAGTGCACCGAAGGCTTCCTCCTCTTGCTTTGATTTCGTACGGAGGGCTCAGGGAGGCGGCAGTGTCTGAGCGCAGCCGCAGGCCAAGTCTGACGCTTAATGGACATGGCAACCTGAGCGATTGATGGGCCCCGAGGGTCCTGTTGGCCAAACAGTAGCGTGCCCCGTGACCCTGGCCTCCGGCCCAGCTGCGTGCGTGGACAGCGACACCTCGCCCACCCCCAGGACAGGGAGGAGATGCCCGGGCAGACATCGTGCCTCCTCTGCCCCTGGACACTACTGAGCCATTGGCCTTCATCTTATCCTTCACAGCTACACCTACACACACACACATTGACAAACACACGTAGACGCACCTCCCCGCCGCTACCTTGCAGAGACACAGCGACATCCCCTCCCAGCAACAGCCCCTTCAAGCCCTTCCCCTCCTCCCCCAAGCACAGGATGTTTCAAGCAAGGCTGAGCAAAGCAGATAAGGCTGATGCCCTGGGAAACTCTGCCCAGGCCTGAGCCTTTCAGCAGCTGGGTTATTCCTGGCCTTGAGGTAGCACGTAAACGAAAGTAAAAAAGGATTTATATATAGACAACAGGGAGGTAGACCTGGGCTGAGAAAAGAGAGGTGGGGTGTGAATCCGTGCCAGAGTCATCAAGAAGGATGTGTTGTTAGGACAAACTGTGTTTAGATATAATTGGCTCTCTGGCATTGGTCTGTATATAGCACCCACCGCATCCTGTTTAACCTGGGGATATAAACAATAAGCAACGCAGGGGTTCATGGAGCGAGGGGCTCCTTTCATGAGCGAGAGAGAGAGTCGGCTAAAGAGCGGCGCTCTTCCATCCGGCGCCTTACCTTTGACATATACATAAATGGAGGCCTGCTTCCGGGGCCGGTGCCGGTAACGGCAGCGGAACAGGCCGGTGTGCAGGGCCTGGGCTCGGCTGATCATCACTCTGCTGCAGTACTGCTGCTTTGTCCTCCCGCAGCGAGATTCCTTCACCTGCACCTGATCTCTGGCCATGGGGAAGGCCCATGTCAGCTCCCAGCGGCCCCTGGTGGACAGGTACAGAGTGTTGAAAGCTTGAACTACGAATACACATCAAAACACCTTTTCACGACTAATGATTGTGGCTGTTGAGAGCTTTTTAATGTAAAATTTTAAATTAGATTTTTTGAAAGTTTTTTGGGGTTTGTAAATGAGAAAGAAAACTCAAATTCTCATCAAACACTGCTGGTGTGGTTTTAATGACACCGTTCTGTAATTTAAAAAGAAGAATAAGATTTTCATCCTTTTTACTGATGTTGAAGTGTCTTAAGATGAGGATCCTCTTTTCAGAAACTGCAGAAAAAATGTCTCCTACTTGCTTCCACAACAACTTGACCCAATGGATGATTTAAATTCACCCAAGGTGTGATTTAAAGGTGTGAACCATGGTGCTTCTTTGTCCCACTGTGGCTCCAAAGTAGAGTCAGTTCTACCTGAAACTCACCTGCAGTTGAGCATTAGTGTCTGGTTGGCGTCCAGGATCAGCTCCTCTTCTTTCACATCCAGTATCGGATACTTCCCTTTAGACTCTTTATCTGCAGAGGTGGGAAAAGAGCGGTGAAGAGACATCTCATTACTGTTTATCTGCTTTAGGTTGTGTGAAATTTATCAAACGGCTCTTTTGGTTCCACATATGGACCTCTTTTTTATTAATTACTGCTGTCCACTGAGGTCAGAGGTCAAGGTCAGCCCGTAACATGTCTTGAAGAGTGTGTACACTAGCTGGAATGGAATCATCTTTTAAAGGAAATCCTGGAAGGCAAAACACTTAACAGCCTATAAATAGTTTGGTCAGTTCCTGTAAGCTTTGCCACACCGGACTAAACCCTTAACTGGCCGCAGAACCGCTCTCAGGCCCGATTTCCAGTTCCACGGCACGTCCCCCATCCATCTGTGACCCTCCTTACATCTCCTCACTCGGGCTACTTGACAGCTTCTGTGGAAATGCGTAAGCAATGCCCCTCTTGTTTATCAAATAAAAGCATTTCTCCACTCCATCGCAGAGGTTTATTAATGAGAGATAAAGACTGCTGTCTGTCCACCCTTCCTTCCTCCAAACAACAGAGGAAACATCATTCACGGAAGCCTGTCCTTCAGTGTGACTGCTCCTTATACAGTGTACAACACACAGCCACAGACACTCTCCAGCACACAGCTACACGACTGCTGCATGAGGAGTTAAATCACTTGTACGGCAGAGAGTGAGTTTATCACTAAAGTCCATTATTACCATTCATTGTCAGCATCATTGTTCCCAGTGGATGCCCCATTGAACAGATCTAGCATTACTCACACTGCTAGCACTTCCTATACTGTTTCCTTGGGTTTCAGTGTGTGAGTGGGCAAGAAACGCACACACACACACACACAGCAGTGTAAAAGAAGAAAGAGAGGAAGTTAGGAATCTCCTTGAAGGCATTTGGGGACTTTTTCAACAAGCTACAAAGTGTCTAAAAGCGTCAATTTCCTGATAATTAAGTGCAGTTCAACCGTTTCGACAGTATTTTTTTGGTTCATAACACAGAAGTGAATAATATATAATAATAATATTGCTTTTCATGGCAGGATTTCACACATAATCAGCATTACCCGTACACAATGGCAGAATTCCTTCTCGCTGACTTATCAGGAATGTTAAAGGAAACACTTTATTATCCATTATTGTTCATTATTCCTATAAAAAAATGATTTTCAATACAGGTATGAACATGCAGATCAAGACCTATTCATACTGCGCTGCATCTATTCAGAAGGTCGAAGGTCAGATAGATCCATAAAATAGAGTAGATTAATTATTAATGTGCACACTATGGAAATCAGACAAAATATACAGAAAATGTATGCGATACATTCAAATTTGTCTAAAATTAGCTATAACTTTCCAGTTCTGTCTTATTTAGCTAATAAGGAATTAGATTGGGATTATTTGTGTTTTTTTAAAACATAAGATAATAAAATATTTATATAATTAATTGAAAACGCTTAAATAATGTGTTACGAAACAAATGCTTTGAGCCTCTTTCAAAAAAGAAAGAACAATATAAAGAATATTAATAAGTTAATTGTGTTCACTGATAATAGCATTGGCATCTGAGTGAATGAACAGTATATGACTTCACTTGAAAGGCTAATATTCATATTTGGGAACCGTTTTATTTAGAAGGTGAAAAAAAAATGTCTTTTTCTTTTTTTTTTTATTCCTGAAAGAGCTTCAGCGTCACAGAGAGCCGCGCGGAGCGCACAAAAACAGCCCGCCGACTGTTTTAGCAATAAGCTCACATTAACCTCATTTTCCCCTCAGCTGGTCGTGACCCTTCGTTCGTTTCTATCAGAACATCCATTTGACAAACTCATCAGTCTCAGGAAACAACGCCCTGTGTGCGTCCATTCAGCCGGGGCCAAGCGCACAAGGAGCCGGGCCACAGAGGTCCGCTTTATCCAAACAAGTGTCCCGTAGGATAGCGCTTATCTCCCTGACTGCACTCAGGCGTTAATACAAGTTTACAAGCTGAACGGCCTCACACACACACACACATATACACACACACACACACACACACACACACACACACACACACACAGACGCGACCACACCGGTGTCTTAATTGGCCGTAAACGAACAGCGGCAGCGCAGCGAGTCACAATGGAGAGGCGCATTTGCTGAACCTTTTTGTTTTCCTGCAAAGAAAAGACCGAATGTCCTGCCTTGGTGATGGAGATTTCACTCTTTTAAAAGAGCAGTGAGATGCCCCATGACCTTACACACACACACGGAGTTTATGGGGAATAAAAGTCTATAGTAAAAGTCGTGCGTAAAATGGAGTTTTCTATAGGTCGCAGCTTGTACAAAAGGTCTCGTCCCTTCTTTTGGTTCCCATCGAAAATGTAGCCTAAACAACTCACTTTGAATAATAAATAATAATACAAAAGATGTTACATTAGATGTTCTGTGCGCCCTGCGGCGGTTCGGCACCAACAGAAGTGAACCTGTTACTCACCTTTCGCGAGAACACCGTAAAATCCACAAAGCAGGCAGATGAGAATAGTATTCATGATGTTCGGCGGACTCCGGCGCAATGAGCGCGTTTCAAAGGCAAAACGTGACAAGTTTTATTCCCGCTGCTGTTGCTTTCTCCCTCCAGGGTTCGGCTACACACGCACACAGCGCGGCGCACTTGGCTGTGGCGCTCAGCGCTAATGGCCAGTGGACGGAGACGGTTGTTTTCCCGAGGAGAGCTGCGGGAGATCACGCAACAGGACACCGCGCTTGAACTCCAGTGCAACTTTTTCCCATCGTTTTGGATAGTGGCGCGGATTTATACAGTTCCCACAGTGCAGCCACCGGATAGAGGGCTTCCGTGACGTCCATTGACACACCCAAGGCGCGTAACAGCAGTCCCCTTTTAGTTCTCCCCAGTGGTCAAGCAACAGACCAGCGAGGAATGTTAACAGTTTATATTTAATCAACACCTCACTGGTCGGTGGGAGGGTTTTTTTTTTTGTCTTGGTTTGAAACGTCACAAAAATGTGAAACGTGTTTTTTTGTGGCAGGTTTTCACGCAAACTCATAATCACTGGGGAAACCTTTATAGAAATCATAGAAATATGTGTTCAGGTGTCTTACTGGATATGCAGTGGAACAGAATAGAAAACCTTTCCAGTGTGTTACTCCCCAGCAATTATTAATTTTCTTCAATATGTCATAACAAATAGATATTGGCTGCCATAAAACATTCCTTCATGCCAAGGACCCCTACAACTCATGTGCAGCTGTGAATGAAATAATGAAACCGAGCGAATGAAATAGTGAAACTAGTTCATATTTTTTGTCCAGGAAGCCTTGCCTTTGATTCTTCTGAAACTTCCCTAGAACACTGCTTTAAATTCTGATTTCTCATGAACAAGGATATAAATGTAGCCTATAGGGTTACAGGATGCACTTAGTAATTCTCATTGTAGTCATGTTTTTTTAATGTTTCATGTTTCATTTTGCTATTATTTCTAGATCAGTTAAAGTTAAGAAAAATGCTAAACTCACACATGAAGCTTTGTTTGATGAGGATTCTGCTTCATATAATCAGAGGAAACAGATGGATTAATACCCAGACTTCATATTTATATCCTGCTGTACAGATGTCTCATACTCGCATATCAGTTAAATAGTCAAGAGGTTGCATTCTTCTGCCTGGACATCCCTCGACTTGACCTCCAGACTAATGATTTTCAGTTGAGGGTAGGCTTTCGTGTCAGCAGGCACGTCTCTTTATTTTTCTTGATCGGGGGAGGGTGGAGCAGAGGGTGGATTAGACCAGGGGACACCGCTGCCAAGATTTACCCAAATGTCAATTTTAATGACTCATCGACATTGCTCAACACAAAAACACAAAAATATCTGTGATAAATCTAAAAATAAAATAACTACGGGCTAATGTCATGAGTATCTGTCTTAAAGGGGCCTTATTTTGCCATTTTCACAGTTTTATATTCTAATGTGCATTGTCTGTTTATAAAAGATTGAACATGCTTTTATGGTTCAAAAACACCTGGTTAGACCTGTAGCAGCAACACTACAGAGGAGATGGTTGGGCCTTAGTTTGTTGAAATGGGAGAGTTGCATACCCATGCACCAGATGGGATAGTTGAGGATGTTGCATTAATCTAAACATCCCCCCCAAAAAAATCTAAACCCCAAAATTGTACATTATAGGAATAATATAAATGTCAAACAAAGCTAAGCTTTTCTGTGTTGGCAAATGTGTCTTTAATATAAAGGCAAATAAATGTATTTTATTTAACAATGAGGCAAACACCTGTGTTTGTTTTATTCTTTGGGTGTAAGGTGCATCATTCCCTCTGGAAATAAATGAGGCAATGGAGCAGATTGGCCACTGGGTGGTGATGTGTGGATCATCACCACCTCCTCCAACAGTAAAATTAAAGACAGGTAAGTCTGTCTGTTGATGATATTATTTGTTGCAGCATTAACCACAGTGCAGTTTTCAAGAAAGCTGTGATAACTTTTCATGGAGCAGTACATAAAAAGAGCAACAGAGGCACCATAAAGATAAATTAAACCATCACAGTAACTCAGGAATGCAAAATATATTACTCCTACCGAGTGATTATTCACTCCACTACATTTAACGTATATATTTAAGAGAGGCCTACAACTAAGATAAACTCACGATATACAAATACACATACATACAGTACAATAAGAACTCTTAAACACATGAATCAAGTCATGAACACATGTACAGTACATGGACGGATGTAGACGAGGGCGAAAACTCATCCTTGTGGGGAGAGAACTGGTTCCGTGTTCAGTAAATGTTGATTTAACTGGTCTTTGCTTGAGTGCAACACCTGATATCTGTGGTGAAGAATGTAGCCGGGATAGAAGAAAAAAAAAAAAAGGAATTCAGGCTATTAGCTTATTTCACATATGTCGGTGTTGGTGTACATGTTGGCTAATAAGTAAAAAGAAATCGTAGTAAAGATGTGATGGGATCTGGAAACAGTGTCTCCACCTCATAGTTTGAGGACTGATCAGTCCTCTTTTCAACAATCAAATGCCCTGTTCAGTTTATATTGTGGTCACAATTATTTAATAACTAAATATGAGGGATCCTTGTTAAATTGTACTATATCTGACCCTCTGGCTGATTTTTAGAGTGTGTTGATAGTTAACTTAGCATGAAGCCTGGAAACAGGGGGAAACACTAAGCTTACATGCTGACTCCATCTACCCCCAAATCAGTCCAGGGGTCTTATTCCTCAAGAAGTGCTTAGGAAATGTGCACATTCTTTGTTCTAAAGTGACTGCGCTCCACCCGCAGGCGATCTCACCACATGGATCCTTCCCCTACACACCCAAACCCAACCACAAATGATCAATGCAAACCCACACGAATATTGATGCAATGACATTTTCACTAAACTGTATGATGTGTTCTGCTTGTAACTGTGATGATTCACTGTTTGGTTCAACCGATAATCAGGCTCGTACGTACGTGTAAATGTCAAGTGGTTATTTGCATTGACCATTTATGGTGAATTGCGGGGGTGATATGTCCCAGGTCGACTGTAATTGATAACGGGTTAATTGCTGCAGCAGCTGTCCCGCGACCTGCAAATCACCCCCTTCCAAATGCCAATTTCTCCTGGCTTCTAGAATGTGTGTCAGTCAGCAAGGGTTAGGATGTGCGTCAGGAATTGCTTTAGATGATTTGGTTTCATTTGAACCATTTTTCTTTTTGTTTAAATCACTACTTTTGTGTGGAATACCTTTGCAAAACAATGTAAAAATAGATTGGATGGAGCAGACCGTAACCGGATCAGATAGTCCTTCTTTTAAGATGAATTCTCTGCAGATCTGTCCAGCATTAAAGCACTATAACTGGGTTTGTTGTAAATTATCAAAGTGTTCCAAATTATATAATTTACGGGCAGCGACTAAAAAGTAAGTTGACAGCGTCAGTGTTTTGCAACTGGTGGGATGTGGTCACCTGCCGTTCCGTTCAAATGAGTCCGATCCCAAAAACTGATTGTGATGCCATGTTATCATCCTTTACCCTGCAGGTCTGAAAGCTTCATCCCGCTTGTCAGGTCTGTGGTGTACTTCTTGTTCATGTCTGGCTGGTGCTCAGTCGCTCAGTCACACCTGTCCTTTAGTCTGCTGATGGATCCACTCAGTGAACTTGACCACCTGTGTGTAGACGCCGGGCCGGTTCTGCCGCGCGCAGCCCTCGCCCCAGCTCACGATTCCCGCCAGGAACCACCGTCTGCCACGCTCCAGACACACCAGTGGACCTCCTGAGTCACCCTGAGAGCACAGACATACACAGTCATCCACATGTTTTCCTGTGAACAATAATAATTATTATAATATTATAAGAATAATACGATGTCATGTCAAAAATATTTCCAGAGCAACCAAAGTCAAGATTATCTGCAGACGTACAGACAGTAGCTCAAATTTAAGCAGAAGCATGAGAACACTAATAAGTGTGTCTTGGGTAAGAATTCTGGTGTAGAATGTAGAAAATGGAACTAAATTTGATTAGGAAAGCTGCATCTTCTGTAGTTATGACTAAAAGCTAAATATTGGTGAAAGAAATACTCCTTTACTAAAATAAAAATAGCAATCCCACAATGACAAAATACTCCATTATAAGTAAAAGTCTTTCTTTCAAAGTATTATCCAAGTAAAAGTATAGTAGTGGCAGAAAAAAGTCTTATATTTAACACCAGACATTAGATATCATTGAAACTTTAATACTTATTTATTGTACACATGAGCGGCATTTTTACGGTTTTCACGGAAAATCTAATATTAACTTACACAGTAGTTTTCACATAGCACCATTAGTAATTAAACAGTAACTACAGTGTAATTATTGCCCTGTTTTATATTTTATAGTTGTTATAGTAACGTATTAGTATGCCCTATAGTGGAGTAAAAGTCTAAAGTAAAATTCCACCAATGAAGCTGAGTCACAACAGTTCACCACACAAAAAATCTGGGAGTGTATGTTAACAGTGTCCAGTATTTTGCCTTTAAACTCACTCTCACCCCAAACACACACACATTCACACGCACCTGACACGCGTCCACCCCGCCCTGCATGTTCCCGGCGCAAAGCATTCTGGGAGTGACAGCGTCATCATACAGCTTGTTGCAGGTGTTCCTGTTTATTATCTTCACTGAAGCCTCCTGCAAGCGAGAGGCCAACTCACCTAGAATTAAAACACGAAAGAGAATCACATCATTTTGGGATATTGGTTTGATGCATTTATTTCACCAGTAACCCCCGAACGATTTTCCAGTTAAGCTAAAATTAATAAAATGCTTCTTGTATTCTAGCTCTTCTTTACCATCCTCCATGAGGACCCCCCAGCCCGTGACGTAGCAGCTGGTCCCGGTGGTGAAGGAGTGCGAGGGGGCGGGGACGCACACGGGCTGCACCAGGTCGTTGAAGAAGACGGGAGCGCTGAGCTCCAGGAGGGCGATGTCATAGTCTGAGGTGAACTGGTCGTACTGTGGGTGGAGGAGGATCCGGCGGATGGGCCTGGTGGCGGCGCCGTTGTTCCCCGTGGTCATCACACGCATCCCCATGTGGGCCCGCCATGCACGGGTGTCGGAATACCTGCAGACACGAGGCAAGGCAAGTTTATTTGCATAGGACATTTTAACACCAAGGCAATATAAAGTGGTTTACATAAAACATTAAAAGCATGAAAATACAATAACAACAGGTGATTAAAAGGGAAAATTTTAGAATGAATTAAAATAAATACGAAAAAAACAGCAAATCAATAGCAATCAATCAATAGCAAAGTTACAGTGCAGTGGAAAATAATTAAGAAATGATATCAGCAATAGGCAGCAGCAAACAAAAGTCTTCAGCTCTGACTTATAAAACAGTGAGAGTTCCAGATCTGTGGGACATAGAAACTGAATCCTGCTTCTCCATGTTTAGTTCTGACTCTGGGAACAGAAAGCAAACCTGTACCAAACCTGTACCAGTTCTGGATGGTTCATAAGGGATCAGCAGATCAGAGATAAACTTAGGCCCACACCATTCAGTGCTATTGTATGTATGTATTTTAAAGTTCATTCTTTTGCAGACAGGAAGCCAGTGCAAGGACGTCAGAAATGGAGTGATATGCATGAGCGCAGAAACTCAGACACACACAGATTTCTGGTTGTGTTCTTTTTTATTTCCAGGCCTCTTTCTTACTTGATGGCGTCCGAGTCCTGGAAGCAGTGAGCCGCGGAGATGAGCCAGCGGTTGGAGACCAGCGTGGCGCCACAGACGTGGCCGTAGCGGTCCATCTGGAGGCTGACCTGCCATGGCCAGGACCCCGCGCCGGCATCGGAGCCGCCCACGATCTTCGCGCGCTTCCTCGGCCTGGTGCCGCAGCCTGGGAGGGAGGGAGAGATGAAGAGAGAAAACTGACAAGACCGGAATCTTTTTGGTTCAGCGGCGTGGACTCACCACAGCGGAGTTCATCGGAGCCGTCGAAGCAGTCTCTGAACCCGTCGCATTCCGGGTTGACCTTGCTCACGCACTTCCCATTAGCACACTTGTAGGAGAATGAGGAGCAGCCTTTAAGGTCTAAAGAGGGTGGTTGCTTAGACAGAGTCAACACATACTTATAAACACATCATATTCATAAATTAAACACCTACAAGCTCTGGTACAGTTGAGTTCATCGCTGCGGTCTTTGCAGTCGATGACGCCGTCACACACCGAGGACTTTGGCAAACACACCTTGTTGTGGCAGACGTGGTAACATTTACCTCCTGAAAAACAATAATTATAGTAATTTTTTACTTATTAAAAACACACACACACATACACGCACGAATGGACGCCCCGTGTTGCCATGGTGACAGACAGCCTACTCACCGCAGGAGCCCTCTTCGCTGCTGTCTGCACAGGCGCTCTGGCTCACACACTGGCTGCTCTGAGGCTTACACTGGCCATTCCCACACAGAACCTCCCCCGGCCTGCAGGACGCTGCATGTTTTACACGTATGTGCAAACGTGCACAAACACACACAAAAACACACACAAATCTGAGTCAAGGTCCGTGTCTTATCTATTTTACAGTAAAAATCAAAATAGTATAAAAGTCCAAAATTTTAAGATATAAAGTCGTAAAACAGACAACCTGCACATTATCATGTTTAACAAACTGAAACTACATAGTCAATATTTTATTCTTAGCTTGATACCTTTGAATTTATATTCAGTTGATTTAATAAATTAAGTACACCCATTGCAGTGGTAATGGATTTCATATTAAAATACATGTCAAGCTCTTACAGCCCTTGTGTTAAAAAATAGCGTGTTTAAAAATATTAGTAAAGTCAAAATCCTTTTTTTATTATTTTGATGCATTGGGAAAACTACATTTTACACAAAATGTGGCAATTTCTTCATTATTTTACAAAAAATTAAAAAATAATAATAATATTTAGCTCAATAAAAATGCAATGTCTGCATTTTTCTTTACAACCTCAAAGATATTTAGGATATAAAATGCGGTGTTCCCAATGCATCAAAATAAAAATTATTATAAGGATTTGGGCTTCCCTCATATTTTTAAACACACTATTATTTTAAATATAACTGGATGTGTCTTCAGGCAACAGACTTACAGCATTTAGCCTCGTCCCGTCCATCTGAGCAGTCCTTATCTCCATCGCACACTTTCCTCAGAGGGATACAGCGTCCATCGCCACAGCGGAACTGACGAGGACAGGCTGGAGATAAAGAGAAGGTAAACTTATTCTCTGCTTTGCCTTTGAATAATTGTTTTAAAGAAGCAAAAAGAACTTGAGCTCTGTGAGTTGAATGTCGTATTGGGGAGAGAGCATCGACATATTTACTCACAGCCCTCAGGAGAGACGGCTCGATAGAGCAAGTAGAAGCCCTTGTGAGTGAGGGATTCATCTGAGTGGAAGTGGAGGGAGAGAGGAGAGGAGTAGATCCGCTTTCTGCTGCTGTCAGACACCGGGTTACACAGTCTGCACAGAGCACGGTACGATTTTTACCTTTAATTCACACATGCAGCTACGAAAAAACACTGATTTATTACTGAATTATTACCAAATTTGCACTACTGCACTGTTACACATTCACTAAATTGAAAACCACCAGCTCTGTTCAGTCCGGGTCCGTGACTCACTTGACCCCTCCGATGTCCAGCCAGTCTTTCTCACAGCCGTCCGATGACGACGACTCCTGAATGTCCATCGTCACGATCGTCACGGAAATCAGGTATCCTGGCAACGGCGCCTGATAAAGTTGAAAAGAAGATGACTAAAGGGTTTGCATGCTGGAATGCGGGAATGCCGAATTACAAAAGGATGACACATTTGTTCGCGTTCTGACAGGCCGCCTCTCTCGTTCTCACACACGCATGACTCACCCGTAGTGTCCAGGTGCAGTCTATATTAGGAGGGTAGTAAGAGGAGTAGTAGGGCGAGGAAAGGGAGCCGTTCCAGGAGGAAATTGACCCTCCACATCCTGTAGGGGGAGATGGTGACACAGATTAGTATAAGTGCCCAAAATACACAGTTTTACATGTGCTAATCAAAGAGTCAATCTTTCATTGAGGCATAAACCTTCTATTGCATCATGTTGCCAACTTCATTCTTCTAAAAAGCTTTTATATAAAATCTGAGTTTTTACAGTTAGGTGTGAAAAAGGGGGGTTTATTCTTAAAGGAAATACAATTTATGGGGTCAAATGACCAGGATATCCTATTTGCCAGTCCCTTTTGCTCATGGGCATTTGACATGTAAGCATCACTGTCTCACAACCGAATGTTGTCTTTTATTTCGAATTTGGGGAAATTTGCTCAAAATACAAACATTTACTTGAATTTAATTCAATTTTGATGTTATACATTTTATTTCTAACATGTTAAAATAGATTTTTTGCCATACAGCAACAACATGCTATGTTAGTCCAATTGACTAACATAGCATGAAACTATAGCGAGACTATGTTTACAACTTTTTCTTATATTTCTTAAATACACTACCGTTTAAATGTTTGGGGTCACCCAGATAATGTAGTATTTTCCATGAAAAGTTTTTATTCGCTTTTATTTACCACCATAAGATTTCTATTTTAAATAATAATTTTTTTCTTTAAACATTGCTTTCGTCAAAGGAAGGTCAGTTTTCTAGCTTCTCTAACCAGTTAAACTGTTTTCAGCTGTGCTAACATGATTGCACAAGGGTTGTCTAATCATCCATTAGCTTTCTGAGGCAATGAGCAAACACATTGTTCCATTAGAACACTGGACTGATAGTTGCTGGAAATGGGCCTCTATACACCTATGTAGATATTGCACCAAAAAACAGACATTTGCACCTAGAATTACCACATTAGCAATGTATAGAGTGCATTTCTGATTAAAGTTAAAGTTAATGCCATTAACAACAGTGCTTTTCTTTCAAATTCTTATTTCTAATTGACCCTAAACTTTTGTTCGGTAGTGTATATATATTATTTAGACCATTTTAAGCAATAAAACGATTCAAAACATTTTTACCATGTCTAAGTAATATTTCATGTAATAGAGGGTTAATAGAAGCATATGACATAAGTGTAGTGGGAAATGGACAGTGTGGTAGGCGGTTTGGTAACCTGCTTTTGGAATAGCCTGGAAGTACGCTTTGAAGACGGCTCCGTCCCTCTGTCTGCTGAAGGAGAAGGTGACCAACATGACGTTCCCAGAGGACGTCAGCTTCATGACGGGGGACGAGCCCGAGACTGGCAGCCCACACCACCTGAGACATTTTATACAGTTCACACCGTTTTGAGAAGTCCGCAGACAATAGGGGAGATGTCGCCACAAGAAGTGGACTGTAAAACGTCTTTACCTGGCAATGATCTTGTTCTGCAGAGGAAGCAGGAAGTCATAGGCTGAGAGCTTGTGAGCGGTGCAGCTTCCTGGTGTGGCGCCATGGAGGGTGAGAATGACCAGCCGAACCACGTGGCCCGACGGCACTCGCAGACGCCACTGGTAGTACGGCTTTTTGGGACTCACAAGGCTCAGGGTGCGGTTGTTTCCATATTTGGCGTAGAGGTCAAAGGACATGGCTAAACAGGAAGTGGGGGAAATGTTTACTGGTGTTATGTAATGAAAAACAAACCGCTTAGCGTGTGTATAACATATGTTTTTTTTTTTCCCTTTAATTTGTCTCCCGTCTGTGCATCATGGATGAAGTCAAGGACACTTTTTTTCTTGTCTTTTTAGATTTTGCATTACAGAGCTGGGAAACCTGGGAAGAGATGCTGATGACAACTCGGGCTGCTGATTGATTGACTGATGAATCAACCAATCGTTGCAGGCCATAGCAACCACTTAAAAGTAAAGGATTTAAAAAATAAGAAAAAGATCAGGAACCATCTTCATGTTGCATTTGGTCCAAGAAAAATAGCCAAGGTATTGCATTTGTCTGCAGAACCTCATTGAAGTTATTTCTGATGATTTTTATGAAGCATAATAGCAATAAACTTACAAATGGTAGTCAATATGATCGATAGAACGTCTAATTTTCCTCTGCTCTCCTCTCCTCCTTCGCTGTGACAGTACTGTATGTTGCTACATAGGAAAAGCACAACTACTGCGTTTCATTCATTTTTTCATTGCCTCCTCATCCATGTCCTCTCAGTCCTTCGTAAAAACATACATCATGGCAGAGGCCTCTTGGAAAGCAAAAGGTTTTTTTTACACAAAAACATGGTAGCGAAGTGAGACCCAAGATAACAAAGTCAGAAAAGTTCTCTCTTCACCTTGGAAGCCGAGCTGCCACTTCCCGCTCTGGATGGTGTTTGGATTCTTAATCTTATCTGATTTTTCCTCGGATTCATAGTCGTCAGGGTCCAAACCTTCAAAAGAACATACGTAGAGTAGATGTCAAAAGAATATGTGGCCATCTAGAGAAATGTTTTGTAATTTCATAAAACCAGACTCAGTGATGGTGAAGTCACTTGGGACACTTTTGGGTAGATAATCAAGAAAACCACCTTAAATTAGGCCAATCACAGACATTTGTAACAACAATGTAATAACACATTTGGCTGCTAATGTTTAATCATGTAAAACCTTCACGGTCCCATTTTACATGAATAGTCTCAAATCGTCTGATTTTACTCTGTGAGACACATTCATACAGGAGAAATAAAATATTTATAAAGCATTTATTTGTTTTTTTAGTATATTTGTATTATATATCATATAGCCTATAAACTAAAACTAATTTCTAAATTTTTCTAAGAGTACAGATAAATACTAATAAGTTAAGTGCGTGTATATGCTGCAATTATATATGTGCAACAGTGAGAGTGTGTACCCAGCAGGTGGAGCATGTCATCATCATGCTCCATGTAGTAGCGTTGCTCGTTGCGGCTGTTCCGCAGCACCTTGTTGCCGCCAGGAAGTCTGCGCTGCAGCCTCTCCGGGCTGGACCTCCGGATCGCCATGGCAACGTCCTCCGGGGCAGAGAATTTACTCCAGTAGAAGACATTGAGCCCTTCTGCTCCTTCACTGTTACACAAAAGCGTTTGCAATGTTGCTTTGTCATCAGAGCGGGATTAAAGTCTGAGCATGTCATGCATTTTACAGTAGTGGACAGAAACTAAAGTACATTTACTCAAGTCGTGTACTTAAGTACAGTTTTGAGGTACTTTGAGTATTTCCATTTGATGCTACTTTATACTTCCACTTCACTACATCTCAGAGGAAAACACTGTACTCTCTGCTCCGATACATTTATCTTACAGCCTTAGTTACTTGTCAGATAAAGATATGCCAAAATGGATTATTAACAAGTTTTAACATTGTTAAAGATGAAACCATCAGTTTGGACAAAAACAGCTGCAACAAATAGTGATATTTCCCTCATAACCTCTCGCATGGTTTCATTTCAATAAATGTTTAAAATGATCCCATATTTCTCCAAGCATCAAAGATTAAAGGTCCAAAATCGAAAACAGATTTGTTTATCAGAAGTTTTTTTTTAAAATTCATTTCTATCCCAATAATCACCTCATGACCCCTCAGATTTATGTGGTGACCCTTTGGAGGGGCTCGACTTCTAGGTTGGGGACCACTGCACTAAACTAGCTATCTGTATATAAAGTGGTCGAATCTAATCCGCCTAAAGCAGCTGTAACAGTAACATGCTGCTGATGCTTCACATTAATAATCCAATGATGCCATATATCATAATATATCAGTCAGAGGGAGAGTGTTTAGTACTTTAACACATTTTTATGCTACTTATGTACTTTTAAGTACATTTTTTCATGCATAAATTGTAACTTCTAATGTAGTAGTAGTCTAGTCGTTTTTTTTACTGCAGCATTACCTGAAGGCAGTAACTCCTGAGCGCAGGTAGTAACAGCTCCACGGGGAGGACTCGTAGAGTTCAGAGAACTGTTTTTAAAACATAAAAAAGGAAAACCACACAAATGAGAGGGTTGACCAGATATTGCCGTCACTACAATAGGTGTGACATCCGCTGTAATGTGTGTGTGTGTATCAGACTCTGCATGTGTGTATGTTGACTTTGAGCAGCACAAAGCTCCATTGTGTCACTACCTGCCAGCCGTGTAGAGGTGGGAGCCTGCAGGGTGGTAGCTACGGGCCGCCGGCCTCTGGTTCACCTGTTCTCTAATGGACGGACCTGCTCTCACCCTCACAGCTGATTACAGGACATTAGGCTGCTGCACTATGCCACTGCAGCTCTTTTTGAATTTGCAGATCCCTCCTTTCATATCCCCGTGTCATCCCAGCTCACCCTACTGTCCTGTCTCTCCCTCTCCGCCCCGACATCAGACTGAGGTTCTCCTCCTCTAGGGTGCACACAGCGGCTGATTGTGTGAAAGCTACACAGACAATGTTTTTATTGAAGGCCTGCTCTTCCTCTTGCTGCCTGGGCCTCGCTGCAGGCTCACAAACGCCGGGCTTGTCCTCAGCCCTTGAAAGGGCCCTGTCCCTGGGGCTGTCGGGAACCCGCACACAACACACACGCACACAACACACACACACACACACAGCGGCCGGCTCCTGTTTCAAGCTTTACATTTAACACCACCGGAGAGAGGGAAAGGCAGAAGAGAGAAAAGCGGTGCACAGAAGAAGAAAGGAACTGGGATGAAGGACAAAGCAGCCGCTTATAAAGAATGCAAAGACGGCCGATAAGAAAGAAAAATTTAAAGGAAGAAAAAAAAAAAGGGTAGCAGCGTTTTAAAATCACAGCATAAAAAGACTAGTGGCCTGCTGCTGCAGTGAATCACATCAGAATAAGAGAGATCGGCTCTATTTGCTGGGAGGGGGAAGCAGCACTGAAGTGTCATTCAGAAGCCAGGCAGTGATGGACAAGTCCTCCGCTCCACTTACATAACGGTTCAAGGCCTGAGCCTGCAGGCGGAACTGCGGGGAGGTGGAGTCCGTCAGCTCTAAGGAGAAGCTCAGGTTTGAGAACTCCACGCTGCCGCCGAGGAAGAACACTGAGGAGGGCAGGGCTGGGGGAGGAAGAGGAGGAGGAAGTTTGAGACTGTGTGAGTGAAGGTGTGAGCGGAAAAAGTCCAAAGCGGATCCGCACTCACATGTTAAGTAGTGGAGGGCCAGTGCAATGGCTGCCGTGAAGGGAAAGAACGGCAGGAGACCCAACGTCCATCTCCTCCAGGAGCCACAAGCAGGAGCTCGCCCCCCTCCTGCAGGATCCTCAGGCTTCGTGGGGGGGCTCAGACACTGGGTGGGCTCCTTCAGCTCCCCCTTTCCCTTTCAGACAGACAAGCACATCACTCAAATATCATACCACACCTCTTATGTCCGTGCTCAGGTTGCTTCTAATTGTTCATTTTTATGTGACTACACAGCGGAGGATAAAAGGGAAAAAGCTGCAGCCTCTGGCAAAAATCAGACATTAATTTAACGGCCGAGCAGACTGATTTACAGCGAGCATCTCTGAGCTGAAAGGATCTTCTAAAACAGTTAAGGGGCTGGCAGGATTCCCCGGGGGAGCAGACAAAGCGTGGCTGGCGGGGGTCTGCTTTCCCACGGCCTGGCGCTGCGGTGTCAGCACTCAATCAAGACTCTCACCCTCCTGACATTCATGAGAAAGAGACGCGCATATCCTTAGAGACGAATTTTTAGAATTAAGATTAACCTAGCATTATGTGGAATTGATAAATTCTGCTTCGGGTGTTATGAAAAAAAAACTTTGCAAAAGTTAAAATATATGTATAACTTCGCTATACAGCTAGAGTATAGTAAGGGAACAGTTTCTAGGAAGAGCGATCCCGTTTGGCACAAGACTTTTACGCGCGGTGGAATGCGCCTTGCTTACCTGTGCAGCGGAGCAGCCTGCGCGTCCATGGCCGGAGACGCAGTACACTTCGCAAGTTTGTCTTTTGGGGAGAGTCCTCATAGCACGGTCCCGTTTAGCTCCGGAGAGGCGATATGCAACAATACCTCAGGCATAGAAACGATGGAGAGAGGAAACCCCCGCTGCCGCTTCCCTTTGAAAAAAGCGCAGAAATCCGACCCTGAGCGGCTCGGATGCGGCGGGGCATTCACCGCCTCCCCGTTTTACCTGGGCTGCAGGTGTCACACAGGAGCCGCCCCAGAATGCACCGCGGGGGACAATGAGACCACTATGAAAAGGGTACAATCCGCACAAGCATCCGTGCGACAGATATTGTGGGCAAACTTCCTCGCTGTGTGTGTGCGGGATTTAAGCCGCGGGAGGGACAAAAGGGTGTTTGAGGGGAAACGTGTGCGAGGTATAACAATTGAGTTTGGCAGCTGTTCTGGCGGATGCTCCACAGAGGCACCAAACAAGACAGAATCTACAATTAAAACTAATAATAATGTAATATGCAACCGAAGAACCAGAAATGACTGGAATTGTGTGGTTTAGAGTCACAGATTTTCTTATAAAATGAAAAAAATGATTCACACAGTACACCAGTGTCTGATGATGATACTTTTATTATTTTGGTGTGACGTGATTTGGAAACATCAGCTGGAAGAGGATGAATGATCGTGTGAGGTCAGCTGATATGGCTGTATATCCAGGAGGTGAACTTGTTGACCCTGGTGTAGACCCCGGGCAGGTTTGGTCTGCCACAGCCCGCCCCCCAGCTGACAATGCCCATCAGGAACCAGCGACCCCCACCTGGCGCCTGACAGGACAGCGGACCGCCGGAGTCTCCCTGAGGTGCAATTCATGCACATAAAAGCATTGAAAACAATTGGAAAAAAGAGTACATGTATAAAAATATATATATATTAAACAAATCTAAATGCAGGTAATTATGTGAGTGTACTCCGTGAGGTGGGAGCTCACCCTACAGGCGTCCCGCTCCCCAGAGGTGACCCCAGCACACAGCATGCGTGGTGAGACCGGTCCGTAGCTCTTCTTACACTCAGTCTGGCTCAGTATGAACACCTCTGCTTTCTGCAGCACTGTGGGCAACACCTTATCTGCAGGGGACAATATCCAGACATACAACCTGCATTTAAACATTCATGAGGCTTTCAGGCTCAGAGTCAAAGAGCAACACCACTCAAACCAGTGGTTCAAAAGTGGTGTGATTCTACTTTAAATGAATGCAGCAGAACGCACTGGACAGTTCAAATGTTGGTGTTTTTCTAATTGTCCTGGATGTTACCAACAGTTTCTGAGATGCATTTAAACACAGGTGGAGAAATTAGTTGCTTGCGTGTTTATCGAGCACTGCATGGGACTAGCTCTGCAAGACGATTCGCCCGTATTATAAATATCTTAAAGTAGAACAGTCAGTGAGTTTATCTGAGGAATTTCTCACCCTCCTCCGAGCGGTATCCCCAGCCAGTGACCCAGCAGCGGTGGCTGTCGGTGACAGCGTGGGAGGGGGCTGGCAGGCACACAGGCTGGACCAGCGGGCTGAGGGCGGGAGGCCAGGGCCGCTTCAGCTGCAGCAGGGCGATGTCGTAGTCAAACATGCGCGCGTTGTAATACTCGTGCACTACGATCCGCTGGATCTCCGCCACGTGTTTGGCACTGCCTTGGGTCAGCATGCCGAGGTGGGCGCTCCAGGAGCGGGGGTCAGACAACCTGCGGGGTCAGAGGTCAAAGAAACAAGAACATTTTTGTAGAGTATGTTTGTGAAGAGTTGATTTGTGATATATTTGTTCATTAATCATCAGCAATTATTACATTATATGACATAATAATCATGCAATGTAATGTCATATAATGTAATAATTGCTGATGATTATTATTGTTAAATGTTCAAATCTTTTACATAATTAGATACAAACTATTTAAATATTTAAAACGTAAATAATTAATCATTATAATAATAATTAATTAGCAGATGACATTAAGTTATCTTCCGGCAATAAATATTATTTTAATTTAATTATTCAATTTGTCATTTAATTTTTTTTTTTTTACATCTTCTACATCTTATATCTTGCTTGTTTTTTTTGTTTTATGTAAAGCACTTTGAATAACTTTGTTGAAATGTACTGTACAAATAAATTTGCCTTGCCTTACATTTATCTCCTCCTTTATCTAGAAAATTGCAATAAATTAAATAAATCTTCATGTATTTTTTCCATTTTAATAATTTTTGCTTTTTTCTGTGCACACATACAACACCTTCAGGCATCTTTAGGGAAATTGCTCCCAACAAGGCTTCCCCTGTGGTGAAGGGTTGCAAGTACAACCTGATTTGCTCCAGGGGTTTATAATGTTAGGAAAACACTGTATGGCAGCTCAGGGTTTCGACCCCTGTGGTCGTCATAGACAGAATATATCGCATGAAGCATCACCAGGATGGCTGACCTCTCCTTGGTGAAGCAGTGGGCAGCTGAGATGAGCCAATTAGAGTTGAGGACAGAGGCGCCGCAGTACAGGTGACCAGCGAAGTGAAGGCTGACCTGCCAAGGCCACTCCCCGTCCACAGCGTTGACTCCACCCACAATTCTCTGGAGCCCTGTAGATGAACCCACCCTATTCACCGAGGAGGGACGACCGCAGGCTGCAGAGAACAGAGACATGGATTCTGTTTCTATACTGGGCCTGATGGGTTTTAATTGTGTAAATGAACAGGATGTGTGGGTATGAAGAGCAAACATGCCCCTGCGTCTTATAGCCTTTAATGAAGGAGTTTCATTTTCATTTCATTATGCTCCGTTCAAACACCTATAAGGAATTTAAAAGTGCACAGCGTGCCTTTATCAGTGGGATTATACTGTGTGTGCACCTATGCTGAGTCATCACCACGACAGACGAGCCTGCTGCGGCATTATTAAAAAGTTAGAGCTCTGGCATAAATGTGTGAGTACACGCACACACGTGTGTATGTGTGTCCAGTATCAGTGAGTGATCAAAGACAAGCCCTGTTCCCATCACCTCGAGACCCGATCATGATAAAATAACAGAAAACAGAGAAAGTTATTAGAGCAGGGTCACAGCAGTGCTGCAGGTTCAGAGCACATGACTCTCTGGATTATAAAATGAAAACAACTTTCTCATAAAACCACACAAGAGCAGAAAATTAGCAGTGTGGTTTACCAGCAGATTCATTAATAGGAGATGACTCAGCTGGGATATGATGTTAATAAGAGATACAATGTGGTTATAATAAAGGAGAATTATTAAAACCATAATTAAACTTATATCAGTGTGAAATTGGACCTTAATGAGTGTGTTCTCAATGCTGAGCATACGTTTAAAAATCATTCCATCTGAAATCTTAAAAATAAATGAATACAATCTTTTAAGAATTACCAATTGTGTAAGATTTATTTGAAGATATTAGTGGGATTAGGATTGTTTAAAGATAAGTAGGGATATTTTTTGAGAAAAGTCTTAAAGATGAATGCACATTGACCACAGGCTCACCACAGTCCTCCTCATCACTGCGGTCCTGGCAGTCAGGAACACCGTCACACTTGGCGTTCTTCTTGAGGATGCAGGAGCCACTGCTGCACTTATAGCTGATTGCTGAGCACGAAGTTTCTGGCAAAAAACAAAAGAACAAATTTATTAGCGGGTTCTCAGATGGGAAGGTATTGACATGCGCATTATTAATTTATTTTAAAAGCAACAACTCATACCCTGAGTGCAGTTGATCTCATCTATTCCGTTGGTGCAGTCCGTCTCTCCGTTGCAGACGTACAATGGATGCAGAGGACTGTTGCCACCACAGTTCTTTGTGGGCCTCGCTGTGAAGAAGATATGCAACATTTGTCTGCTCATACAAATAAAACATTACATTAACCTGTTAAATCCAAAATCCCCTGATGCAGCATTGAGGTTTATTCATATATTGCATTAAAAAACCTCAGCTACAACACTAAATAAAGTATTTATCTGTACTAAAACACAATGTTACTGTTACAGTATTGAAATATATCATTACTATCCACATCATCAATACAATAATAAAATGGTTTAATATAATATTAGTAGTAGAGCGGCAATTAACCACTATTTTGATATTTAATTTGGATTTGAGCCATTATTCAATTTGGGCCCTTTATAATCTCCTATTTAAACATCTTACATTTTCAGAATACATTCTTTATGTTCTGCAATGATCCTTGGTGTGTTTTTTTTTATGATTTTATGGACTAATAATTGATCGTTGAACTGTTATCTTATTAATCATTGAACTTTGCATTGCAGATAATTTACTAGTAACTTAATTCATGTTTTTCATCAGTTTGGTTTTGTTTTAAATTGTAAATGTATTTTTAAATGTAGTAAAACACAATGTTAGATTTGTTTTTCAATATTCTAGCTATATCTGCTCTGTCCCGGGCAACAAAAATTTATTCTGACACTTCTGTAGTCACCTTATATGTTGTAGATTTGTTTTGATACCAGATTTAAGTACATAACCCTTGTGGGTGTAGAGATATTTCATATTTATTATCATTTATAGCAGGAAAACTGGGACTTAAGTGGTTAAAAATGCAAGATTTACTGAGAATAATGACCAAAGCAGTAAATTGTAGTACAACTTACAGCAGAAGACCTCGTCGCTCTCATCGTGGCAGTCGTCCAAGCCGTCACAGCGTCGACTCTTTTCCACACACAGTCCTGTGGAGCACAGGAAGTGGCTCTCTGGACAGGCTGGTGGACACAAGGGTGGATATATTATACGCAGAGTGCATAACAATACATGATTTATATACTTTAGTGATTGAAAGAGCAAAGAAAGAAGCTCCTAATGTGATGCTATTTAAAACTGCACTTCATCTCTGTAAGGCATATTTTGCACACAAGCAATCTGATAACCTTGTATCCACATTAATATAGGGGCCTATAATGTGATGATTCCCACTCTACATCCTCACATGCTGTGGCCCTGCGGTGCTTACGTTGGCTGATATTGTAGCTGCGGTAAGTTGCCTGGAAAGGGAAATCAGAGCTACGGGAGCTGCAGCGAAACTCCACCTCTGGTCTGTTGTCATCGATCCGGAACACCGTGCGGTGTCCCACGTAGCTGCCACAGTAACTGTGAAGCAACAGCAACCATCATAAGACCATCTTAGGCATGCACTAATGAAGACAGTTTAACAAATGTATCATATCGCCACCATTTAATAAGATTATCGCTTCACTTTTAGATATTATGGATGGTTGTATATCTATTTATAGGTAAAGCATACAGTAAACTTTATGCAGCTGCACCCACATACATGATCTCATTGATCTTCCACCAGCCGTGTTCACAGCCCTTCATGTCCTTTCGTTTCAGTACATAGTTCTCAAACTGCAGAGCGACTCCTAAAGCAGAGTTAGGCGTCTATAATGAGGAAAAAAAGCAGGAGACACACAGATTAAAATCTCCAGTAAGCTTAGAAAAAACTTGCTTGTTTGTGTGTGTGTGTGTGTGTGTGTGTGTGTGTGTGTATGTGTGTTTCCCACCTGAAACCTCCAGGTGCAGGAGCACTGAGGAGGCAGCAGACTCGGATGGAAGGGGCTGAAGATCTGACCAGTGATATCAGGGTCTATGCTGGTTTCAATTTCAGACAAGCAGACTGAGAAAGAGAGAGAGAGACCAGAAAGACACACCCAATATGTTAGAACTGTATATATGATCAGCACTGCCGCTAAAAATATGGTTCCTGTCCTGGGAGTTGGGACTAGTGAGATGATTAAAAAGAGAAGGCAAGTTTATTTGTAGAGCACATTTCAACAACAAGGTAATTCAAAGGGCTTTACAGAAAACAATATACAAGATACAATTTTAAAACAGTTGATTGAAATGGAAAAAATATAAATGTAAAATAAAACAAGAAAAAATAATTCCAATTGAATAAAATTGTATATTTAAAGTATCTATATTTCTTAAAATGGTTGTACCTTCCTCGACGATGGCCTCAAAGTGTCCTCTGAAGTTTTTGTTGCCATTAGTCATTCTGAAGGACAGCAGCATGACATTGGAGGTAGACACTAAGGAGTAGGAGCTGGACACTGACTCACACAGCCTGCAGCACAGATGGATGCCTCAGTATAAGAAAGGTTAAGAGGCCTCAAACAAACATAATGAGTAATGGTAAGCAGCCTGTTGTAGCTGTAATAGATTTTAAAATAAGCCACCTCTAATCAGGGAAATCCGTAGTTCACTGGAAGCTGCAGGCTCACCTGTGCAGAATGCGCCCTCTCATGGGCAGCAGAGCATCGTACACGGTCAGAGCATCGTTCACACAGTCGCTGGGCTCAATGAGGAACGAGGTGACGGTCAGACGGATGAGAGAGCCGCTGACAGCCGTGAGCTTCACATGGCAACTCACACCACCCCATGTCGAAAAGACGTTTAAAGAGACCCTCACCCCGGGAATGTTGGCATACATCTTATCTACACACTGGGAGCCTGGGAGGAGAGAACAGACTCGGACTGTCACGATGACACATGTAACTCTTTTGACATTTTGCTAAGGTGTTTCAGCTTACCTGCTGCATTTGATGTATAATCTGAGCGCAGGACAGCTGCAAGAGGACATACAAGTCAATCTCCGTAAGAGTACACGCTCAAACACACACCTGGAATCCACAGACAGACACGCAGACCCACTATTGACGAGGACGGAGTCTATATCGACTGGGAGACCCAGCAGGTAGCCCACAGAGGACCTGTTCTTCAGGCTGGTGAGGATGGAGTCTCTGAGAATGACTCCTATACACTCCTCACACACTGCCGGGCTCTTCAGACGGGGGACCACAAACACCATCCAGAAATGGACCAGCACGCCGCCCTTATTGTTGTTACTGAGCGAGGGAACAGAACCTGTTAATACTGTACAGCAGTGAAATTTGTTACGGTTTTGCCATGTGACTAATTTTACCTGAGGTCTGAAATAACGGCCTGCTTGTATAGCCGGGCCACCGAGGACATCTTGAACACACTGCTCACCTGCAACACACCCCAATGAATAGTATACGCTCATTAGATCTGATGATCTGATGTGAGGAACAGCGTGACACCGACACCCACCACGTGTTGGATTTTGCTCGCCATGGATACAAACTCATGGGACTCGGCCTGGCGGTACTCTGGGATAAACTCCACATTGGCAACACGGAACATCCCAGCAAAATAAGCTCCACTGTTGCTTTCTCTGCGAACTAAGGAAATCAAATGATAATAGTACATGTAACATCAGACAGAAGAGTTTCAGCCTAATAACCATGAGACAACACATTTTATTATAAAGCTTGACATTAAAGGTTACTGCAATATTTCCTCCTTTTTTCTTGTTTCCCCCTGTCCACTTTCATTGTTATTAAAATTATTAACTTCCTTCTTTTCATCCTACTTCTCAATTTTGTGATTCACACCACAAACAAAACCTAATAGTGATACTACTTGGCATATAGTAATATTTTTCATCTGTTCTTCATAAGAATGGTAATAATTATTATTTCTTCAATGAGGTTCATTATGTCTTCATTCATAGTATGACTAGTTATTTTTTTTATCAGACATGTAAAAGATTGCCTTTTATGTCTGTGATAAAACAGCAACTAATCATATTATTTTAGTTTCTTTCCTTTCATTTGGGTTAATAAAATATAATAAAATAAAAATTCTGACAGCTAATTGAAGTATAAATGTATATATGTGTATATAAATGTGTATATGTATATTGAAAAGTTTTTATATGAAGTTGCATCACGTGTACTTACAGATGAAGACCCACAGCAGTGACCACATGATCACCACCACCACAAACACCACTGCTGCGATGATGACTGAGAGGTACGGGATATTCAACACACGGGTCCACAGTTTCTCGAGGACCCCGGGGGGCTTCCGTCTGCGCCGCCTGTACTTCCTGCGGAGCTTCTGCAGAGTGTGGTCCACTGTGGCCACCTCCACAGACACATCTTCAACCTACAGCCAGGCAGAGGGTAGCGAGGGAGGAGGTTGGACACGATCTCTCTCCGATCACATCAGAGCAGTAAATTTCACGTGCCCTTTCAAACTTGTCACTTCAATCTGTGCCAAATCTAATAGGAATGGGGTTAATGATGTTGAGATAATGTAAAGACAACAAACAAGCATCTCTTGATACTAATGAGTTCCCTGCCAAGATTGCTGAAGGCCCGGCCACCCAGCGTACGTGCATCTCCGTGAAATATAAGTAGGTTATAACCCTGCTGTTGCTGGGTTATCCAGATCAGCTAGTTAACGTCACAGCAAACTGAACAAAATGCCAATCAATACCAAACACGCAGAGTTGGGTGTTTCAGTGAACTTCATGTGTTACAGAATGTTAATAAAGATATCACATTTTAGCTATCATTCAACCAATAATGATGTTAAACTTCTACAGTAACGTCTGGTCATTTCATCATGTGAAGGGAAATGCCCAAGTGGAACTGTGGCTCCATCAGATACAGTGCTCCGCACTCATTGTGTTACCCAATGCACATATATTATTCATTCTGTGTCATCCCATACTGTGCAAGTGGTACTTAACACAAGAAAGCAGGATAAAGACTTCTACATCAAAGGGTTTTTATAATTTTTTGCCCATTTCATAACTTCTGACGTACACACAGACTGCCTCAAGAAAAATAACCGAAGGACACACTGTTACTTACGCCGACAGCTCCCTCTTGAGAAGCACCATCTCCGTGCGCCTGCTCGTTCTCCTCACGCTCTGCGCCCATGACAAAGGCATCACTTCAGGCCTCTATCATCTAATTGTTGATGTGAGATTTTTAAGTTCCATTCTCTTTCCCTTCAGAACAAAAACAGGCTGTTAAACAAAAGGCAGCGATAGACACAAGACATACGTAGTAAAGTCAGAAAGCACACAGCGCCTGAGATGCACAGCCAGCAGGTGTGTGAAACCAGATCCTTTAGCACAGGCGAGCGGTGGAGAAACCGGGTGCTTGCTGATGGAAAGGAACCTCCTCCAGTCCTATGGCTTATGTTTCATTCATTAACTTCTATCGCTCACCTTCATCTAACACATGATTCAGCATAGCTCTGTCACAGTAAAGTCTATTTGCTCTGTAGTAAAAAGACACAAATTGCTAATTGCATAGGTAAAAAAGAAATCGGTTTTAAAGCGACAACATTTGGTACAAGAGTTTTATTTACAGTGTTAACAGGGAGGTCAAAAGTGTTTATCCTCTGACTGTTTGGTGCTCAGAGGTGACAGACTTGCAGCATAAGTCAAAAGAAAAGGGTCCAGCCTTTGTGAAATTAACTAAAACCATGCTTGTCAACATAAAAGCAGAATATACATCATTGTCAAAAATTAACAAGGAAAAAAAAAACACTTCAGCTGGAATTAATAAGATAAGGGGCAGGGTGTCTTGAAGTTGAATGAGCAGCATCTTTAACAATAAAACAGTATATTAACACTTGCCACGCCCCTTTTGAATGTAGGCACTGAACTTGGACACGCAACAAAAACAGACAAATTAACACATGAGGCACAAAACCAAAAATTAACAGTACATTCACATATAGGATACAGGAAATGGAAAAAAATTAAAGTCTTCAGGACGGTGTGCTCTGAACATGTACAGACAAGGGGAAAAAAAGGGATGAGGAAACAAAGCTTCATTTCCTGAAAAAGGCGTTACGGGTGATGCTGTACAACAGATGATAAGACTTTCGTTTTGGGGGTTCGGCCAACGAAAAGACCTGCTGTTGAGGCACACTGGTTGGAATGGTGATGTGACGCTGGTGAAGTGGGTGAAGGTTTTGGTGTGGTGGTGCAGAACCGGAGTAACCGATGGCTAAAAGGTGAACAGGCAAAAGGAAAATCAAAATTATGAATGAGAAGTAAATTAAAAGTTTATATAAATGGAAGAAAGAGGTTTAACGGTATGAAGGAGAATGTTTTCCTTACATTTGATCTTCCCCTGTTTGGTCCTTCTGGCATTGATAATGGCCTGTTTTCTTTGCTCTTCACTGATCTCCATTCCTGCAAATAGACACGCATACAAACCTTCAGGTCAAAATATTTCCTACCACCTCCCCCCTCTTTCAACACTCATAACCTTTTGTTTGACATCTACACACAGTAGTTGTTTTGTACTGAGAGTGAAAGGAATTCGTCAACACTCACCCATCTCTTGGTCCTCCTTGACTCTGTGTCTCTCCTTGGCAAAGGCCTGTAACCACCTCTGCTTGTCCTGGGCCTTCCTGCAGCACAGCACACACATTAGCTCCAGAGTGGAGGCGTTGCGCAGGCGCAGAGCGTTCCTCAGGGTCAGGCCCAGGTCCGAGTCCCGCCCGTCGGGCACGTCCACCACCTCGGTCTGGTCCATGTCCAGCCGTCCACGGTAGTGGAGCAGGTCTCTGCGCAGGACGTCTTTTTTACAGAAGACCAGCTGGTGGTCGAACAGGAAGAAGCTGCGCTGTTGCATCTTGCCTTGCCGGACGATTCGAGTCAGCTCGCCGGAGTGGATCAGCTCCGAGCTGCGCTCTAGCACATCCGGGCCCTGTAAACACATTTAAAAATGCATTCATGAGTCAAAGGACTTATACAATACAATTACAATATAAGCTCCCAGTATTAGAAAAAGAGAAATATTATAAGAGAAATAATATAATAAATATTTACTAGTTAATACTATTATTCACCTCCCATCGGAGAATGGCAACCTGCCAGTGAGCAATGGTGTCAATACTCTCCAGCCTCCTCTTCCTCTCATTGATCAGACTGGCCACATTCTTCATGGCTTCATGCGCTTCGCTTACCCCGCTGTGGTCGCTTCAATAAATAAGACATGGAACATTGAGCATAGGGCCCATCACAGAAATCAAATGGATACAAAGGACATCTGATTCAGTGATGCGATGCTTCAATCTCAAAGAAAGTGATTAAACTACCAGGGCCAGGATGAGTTCCTTCTCGTAAGGGGGCCGCCAATGGAAATTTGCCTCTGGCTACAATTGGGTGCATTTAGATTTTATTTTAAAATTTTCATTAATGTACATTGTCCCTCTCTAACAAATTAAAAAAAAGTAAAATAAATATAATGCACCACTGTGATGAATGAAAATTGGTCATTGATGTTACTGAATTGATTAATGTATCCTGACATCTGACTATTTAAAGTCTCAATGGAGCTACTTGCTTATATATTTCACTATAGAGCACAACTAGGACATAAGCTACTTAAAGTTGAATGTATCCATAGCAATAATCAACAAGTTGCAGTGAGCAACAGTGTCAACACTGACTTAAATGGCTAAGGACCCATATAGTGTATACAGTTTCATATATGGACTGCAGGGAAGGTCTTGTCTTTGCATGTTTTTTAAACACAGTGATATAAAGATGCTCCAAACGTATAACTAGCACAAGAAGTGAAGAGAATATGAATTTGTTGGAGTACCTGTGATCTTTGGGGGTGTACTTGAGCAGTTCTCCCAGCTGCAGGGGATATTTACAGATCTTCTGAACAGGTGTGAGCAAGAAACCAGCTATGGAAATGTCAATCATCTGCTGAAGGAGCCGGCAGGCCTCAAAGAAATGCTTATAGCGGCCCAGCTTCATGAGGCGCTGCAGCTCTGCACAAGCTACTGGATGAGTGTTGCAGTAATCCGAGTAGATAGAAAAGCCCTCCCCCTTTGGAAAATAAAAAGAGACATTCACTGAAAACGCTGAACTTCTGAATGAGGTAAACAGCTATTGTTAGACTAGCTATTGTTAGGGCCATTACCTGCAAGAGAAAGCAAGAGCCTATTTCACTGAGATGCGGTTGGTCTCTGTTATACTTCTTCTCCAGGTCTCGAAGGAACTGCCTCTGAAATCTGTAGATGTCCTCTATGTTGCTGAAGATGGTCTTTAACTGCTGCTCAGTGAACATATCCGGGTGTTTACGGCATTGACGAATGTAACCCTGAGGAGACACAAATGCAGTAATATTTACATTGCGTTGAGTCATGAAAACGTTTCAGATATTGGCCAACAGGAGGTTGCTGAATGGTGGAGTCGAGTATTTTAGTATAAAATGCATTTTGATCGTGCCATTTCTAAAATACAAATGTGGCTTATTATAAATAGTTTTGTTAAGAACAGAACATGTTCAATGTCAACTGGCTGCAAAACTTGAGAAATGCAGTGATCCAGTTGAAGCCCCTGCTGTACCTCGCAGATGTCCTTCAGGTGCTTGATGTAGATGCGTTCAGTATTCATGATTTCCTGAACCACGTTGGTTCTCATCTGCTCCTTGTGCTGGCCGTTGTGTGTGTCCCTGGGAGTCGGATCTTCCTGGTCCGCTACGCTTTCTACACTTTCAGCACTTGAGTCCTCCTGGTTCACACGCACCTGAAACGTATCCACCACAAACACATTGGCACATAAATAAATCAGATCGCCAATCAGGATTAGTTTAGCAGACAGGATTATTTCTTTCTTCCAGTTTTAAAATACTGAACCTTTATTACAAATATTTTTCTTAACGTTCAAATCACTCCTTTTAAGATTTAATCAAGTGAAGTGAAATTTCCAGCAATTAAAAGGGAGTAAATGACTACTTAAACTACAAAAGACTACTGCAGATCACTATAGTAACAACATGCACAACTTTAAACAGCTTCTGTTTGGTAACATTGATTCTGCAACAACCAATTACACAGCAGACGCCCATCTGCCAATCAAATTACCGCAACCTGGCAACCGCAGACTGTCTAATTAAGACTCAACTGTCAATCAGCACAAGTTGCCACAGAAACCAGCTGAACCTCTGAGGTTTGAACCTTTCCATACACTGTGTTAAGAGGGTTGGTGAGGTTTATTTGGAGCAAAGCCAGTCAGCGGGTCTTTTCTGTGCTGCTGCAGAGCAAACATGTTTCAGAAAGACGGGTCAGAAGGTCCACTTACGCGCACAAAACTGGAGGGGAACCAGGCCTCCCTGTCAGCCCCCCTGCCCCACCACCAGTCCTTATGTGAGGCCTCCAGAACACGGATAACATCTCCAGCCTTGAAGGCCAGCTCCTGCTCCTCCATGGTCACATGGTCCCAGAGAGCCTCAGCGTACACCGTGTGGCCCGAGCTTATCCACTGAGCAACACACACACACAAACAGATAAGATAAAAATACAATTACATGCAGCTAAGCCTGTGTCTAACTTGTATGATTATGTGTAAACTTGACATTGCAATGGTTGTCTCTTGTGCTGAGCTGGAGTAAAACATCTTGAAAACAAACATCAACATGGAACAAGACAAATGTTAGATCCTCGGTTTAATTCCAATAATTGGAGATGATATGTCAGAGTGTGGCAACGTGACGAGTGAGTTTCCCTGCTGGGCCTCACCTCGTTGAGCACAGATAGCTCCACCCCTGGTTGGAGGTAGGGGGTGACATCAGTGAGCTCATCAAAGCTGCCCTCCTCCTCCTCACTCACGCTGTCATCAAGTGTAGCTGAGCACTCAGACACACCATCTGCAACACATATACAGTGGTTAACAAAAGTGTTGCGGTGTGTGGATCTGAAAACATGTTTTAGATAATCCATGAAATCACAGATGCTGGCACACCCACACCTGTCTCTGTCTCGTTTTCCTCCAACACCCACTTATTGTCACTCTCAGACTCAACTTTCACTGCAGATTACAATCGGTCATCTCTTGTCACTTTTTTATCAACGTGGGTTCTCACCGCTGAGCACTCTGTGGAGCTTACGCCGTCCGACGCGGTCCAGCCCGATGGGGGTGCTCTGGGAGAGGGTGGAGGGGCGAAATCTGGCAGACACTCCTCTATAGGGGGGCACCTGGTGGGAGGGGATGGGTGGCCGTGACAAGGGCTGCAGAGAGGACAAAAAAAAGAATCATCCTGGGATCTGAAAAGAGCTCACTTCTTAAACAAGTGAATCCAAACAGAGCCAATAAGAACAACAATTAGTATAGTAGTTTATGAACAGTAGTTTACTTACAGATGGAAGAGAGTCGTCCTTCTCCTCCGCATCAGCAGAATATAACTCCACAACTCCCATCACTGAGATGGGCCGCTGCTTCCTGCACTGAATAGTGCAGCTGTCAGGGCTCCCACTCCCACACTCGTCATTCCCGCTACAGTCTGTATGCAGCGATGCACTTTCTGTCCTTTCATCAGCGCGCATTTCCGCCACCTCCTCTGGAATTGAGTGTTTCCGAGAAACGAGCTGCCCGTAGTCCGAGATCGGCCGAGGTCTCGAGCGCCCGCTTCTCCGCCGGGGCTTGACGGAGGATGTTTCTGTGGAGGCCGCGGCTGCATCTGTGGGCGATGTGGGTGATGCGGGTGAATCCGGGAGGAATGCAGGGGAGATGGGAGGGGTGCTGCTGCTAGTTGTTGGAGAAACATCTTCTGTTTGGAGAAGTGCTTCTTGGCGGTCTGATGTCGGCTGGGGATCAAAAGATTAAAAAAAAAAAATGTAAACCTCCATGAGGGCAATTGACTTCACCCTCTTCAATGAGTTGCAATGTGCAGAGATGTGGAACATAATGTCTGCTGGAAAGAACCTCTGTTAATCAGAAACAGAGCAAAACGGTGCTGCAAGTCATAAAAGCCTCAAGTAGAAACGACTGTGTGGAGGCAGAACCACAAGAATCACCGAAAGACTATTTGAATTTATCAGGATTCTCGTGAGAAACTTGATTATCAAGCGAAAGTATCAACACGTACTCAAATTCACACAGTGATTGGCTCCATATATAGAACACAATCGACCCCTCAGACTTATCACGTTCAAACAAGAACAAAAGCAGAATAGCACAAATATTCAACAATTAAATGTTATCATACTGTGTGTACCGAGTGGTCAACAGTCAAATATTGTCTAAAAGCTACTCATTTGGAAATTGTTGATATAAGCTTGTTAGTCAGCCAGCGATATCAAACCTCACCTCTTGGTTTTCTCGATCTGGGTCCTTTCCCCGGCATATACACTGGAAAGGGACACAGTGGACGAGCACCATTGTGAAACACACAAACAGGCCTGCGTTTTCACTGCAGAGTCCTGAATTATTATATGACCAATAAAGGCCACCTAAAGTAAACAAATCAGATTTTTTCTCTTCATCTTCAAAGGCAAAAATCCTACACGTAGACCTAAACCCTTTTCATTATTAACGGTGTGATTACGGTCTTGTCTGGTGCTGCTAGCTGTCCCAGGCCCGGTGTCCACGGCGCTGGACTTTGATCCATTGGGCTTCAGCTATAGGGAGGGAAGCCAGAGGGAGCAGCGAGGCGGGGGCTGTTCTCAGCCACCGCTGCCTACCGATCTGGGACACACACACACACAGGACTATGGAGCTGTTTTGCGCAAAAGCCACTAATCATAAACAAAGCATAATCATTAACTGTCTGCTCCTTGTGTGTGCCTAGTGGTAAAGAACAGCATGTGATACTGCTTCGACTAAAGTCAGTATATCACACAGAGGGCAAACGCATCAGGAAAATTACGGCAAAGCACTGCAATGGCATTATTTATTTCACGCTGAAGGGGACTTTGGACCACAGACGGCTCAGGCTGTGGCTTATGAGCGCCGCTGTGACATGCATCACGTCGACATGAAAACTTATCTCAGTGGGTTTAGAATCATGCCAGATTCAAAGATTGCTTCATAAAATCACTTCTTACAAGAGTGATCTCTCGTTTCCTAACACAAGGGTCAATGCCATTCGACTGGAAGATCGTTGAATAATCGTCATGCTGTCCTAAATGATAAGGAGATTTGCTCTGCCTCTGAGTGCTTCCTTCCTCTGAAACTTTACAGAAAGTTGATTTGTAATTTAACGATTGCTTTCAAGTGAGATGGTAGAAGTTGCTACTAGTATGTGATAATAATCAGAAAGTTCTCAAACCTTTTCACATCAATTACCCTTAAACTCACAAAAACTAGACCAGAGACTCCATCTCAGGATTTTGCTTTAAGATGTTTTATAAAAGAAAGTGTCAGAAACCCAAGACCATTATTATGGAGGACTGAAACTGCCATAACTAAGAATGAATAAAATATGGACTCAGTACATAAATCAATATACCAGTAAATATCCATATTTATTTAATTTTCAATTTAATTAATTCAAAAGAGAAGGTTGCGCACATCTAGGCAGAGGACAGGTGCGGGCAAAAACCGAGGGGCAAAAACCGCACTGGAACAGGAAAAGAGAAAAGAACTCCCGCACACTGTCAATCACTTAGAAAATTAGTAATTTAATTTAACAGCGTTTCGGTACTCAGACCTTCATCAGGAAGGTGATTGACAGTGTGCGGGAGTTCTTTTCTCTAATTCAATTAATTCAAAAAAATTATTTATTTTTCTATTTTCACATTTATTGAACTTTCTGTTGTATTTATTAATGTTTTACTTTCTAAATATCACTATTTATTCACTCAGCCCATTCATTTTCACCTCAATACATAAAATGGAAAATTATGACATACATTATGGCAGTCCTCTACACAAATGGTCCTACATTCTGTCATTGTGGAATTATAGAAAAATAAATTTGTCTTCTTTTTTCTGAGGACCCCCTGGCACCTCCTCAAGGACCCCTGGGGGTCTCGGACCCCACTTTGAGAACCAGTGGCGTAAAACTTGTTGCTGCTTTGTTGTCTGTCAGTTGAAGTACATTTTACCTATTTGCGCAAAGTGAAAAGTGGTGACGAAACAGACCGGTTGCACAATGATGACATCGTAGATGGATGTCGTCATTGTTTTGCACACGTCCTAGCTTGTAGTAGATCAGATTATCTGCATGTCCTGAGCCAATGAGCAGGGAGGATCAGGTGGTGCAGTATTGACTGAGCGGAAGAAACACTGGAAATGGTGTCAAAAGATGACACCAGGAAATATTTCCAGAAACAGGAGAAGGGCTGGGACAACTGTAACACATCCTGAGAGTGCTTTGCAGGGGATTAGAAAGATACTACTAAAAGATTTATGGTGACAGTTTTTTTATTAAACAGTTCTGGGTTGTATGAGGAACATACAACAATACACCAAGAAAATTGGTTTATTTCATGTTAGATTACAGCATTCTTGATATGCATGACATGCCAATTTGCTCCCTTACCTTATTCGATAGTGAGTCAACCTCCGCCTGTTCTTCACTTTGTGATGACTCTTTTTGGCCGTGTGTCTGTTTATAACCACTTCTTAGAGCGACAGTAAGCAGTTCTGAATGAACAAAGACACCAGGAGAAGTTGCCGCTTCTGTTCTCTCTGGGGGCTCCAGAGAAACCGGGACCAGGACCTGGTGCTGCTGTGGACTGACGTCATATTCAGGCTGCGTGTGAATCAGTGGGTTGTGTTCAACAGATACGACCCGAGCCCTGATGGGAGAGGGCCGGCGCTGCCGCTCATTGGTTGTTAGGCAAGGCACGCGGCGGGAGTAGTCGTCATGGAGACGGCTCAGGGGTGACATTGGAGATGGAGTAGTAGGGCTGGGGGAGGGACTTTGCCTGCGCCGGACAGTAAGGTCAGTCATGCTGCCTACTAGCTTTAGCATTGGCCCCTTGGCCTTCACAGGGCTCTTTCTGCGGCCTCTGAGGTCTGCTGCGGAGGCGCTGGCTGTCCTCTGGATGCTTGCTGTTCCGTTTGATGAGTGAGTCCTCTGGGACTCTGCTTGTGGTGAGGGAGGGCCTGGAGATTGGGCTTTGCGTCTGAAGGTTGCCTTAAATATATGAAGGTTCTCTGCACTTTTACTCAGCCTGCTCAGCACCTTCCCGTTCATGTTTTCACCCATGTTCTCCGTTTGAGCATTGGTCTTAGACCTTTGATCAGATTTCTGAGTGTCTGCAGCTTCGTCCGTGCTGCTTCCTGCTAGTCTCCCATTCCCCATGTCGAGCAAAGAGATGCGTCCTGCCCCGTACGCTCTCCTGATACTCCTGGAGAAGCGAGTATTCCTCTGGAGGCCATCCCCGTCGTCATTTTCCTCATCATCGTAGTCATCAATGTCTGAGCCGCGCTGGTTGATTGCAGCCCACTTGTGGCCAGTAAAATTTCCATTACAAACACTGCCGATCTTTAAATGACGCGTTGCATTATCTAGCTCAGGGTCAAGGTTGGTGACAGCTGTACCGTTAGCCATTTCCTGATTGGATGAAGGCACATGCTCTCCATCATGGTTGGCCCCTTTACTCTGGATGCCCTGGAGCACAGAGGAGCGCAGTTTTTTGAAGGAGTCCACGACACCCAGTCCTTGGAGTCCAGACCAGGACTGAGGGCCAGCACTGTTGTCATTGCTGTGCGGTGAAATTGGATTGTCAGTGTTTGAGGGGCCCTTCCTCGAGCTAGAAAAAAGCCTCATAATCCTAGAGGAGTGGGGCTTCCCTTCAGGTTGAGCTATAATGGGATTGGACCAGGTGGAGGAGTTGATGCCATTCAACCGGTTCTCATCAGTGAGAGAACCTGCATTCATCGGTTGTACCTGGGCGCCGCACCCAGACAGCAGGTACGGGACGGCACTTCTCTCAGCATGACCCTGGAAGGGGTATATATCACTGAGGGGTCGACTTCGAATCAGCGGGTCAGGTTTAGGGTTTAGGAGGCCCGGGAGAGAGTCTTCGCTTGTGGACAAGACTCTGTCCTTTTGTTCCGCCTGTAAAACCAAAGAGATAAATTCAGTGACTTGGCAAAAAGAATTTTAGTAAAGTGATCTCAATAATAACACCTGGATGCCTCTACTTATAGTTTGCCATGAAGAAATAAAATTTACAGATCAGATATTGGCAGACAAATTCAGATCATATTTGTTCAACAAAAGAATACAAAAAAAAAAAATTGTTTCAGTAATAGTGGAACACATTTTTTCCCAATCATCCAAGCAGTCTGTGAATATAAATTGCTGAGGAGGCACGAAGAGAAACTGTACATAGGGAGAGCTGAGGCCCAGGTTGGGGTGGTGTTGTGCTAAATTCACTTCTGTGTGTGTGTGTATGACTCAGGGCAGTGGCTAATGCAGCTGAGCCTTTGAAGTCAGGCTTTGTGAGCGTGACTAAGCAATGAAACTTGCTAATCCATTGTGATTAATGCAATAAATTGCCCAGTTTTCCCCAGATTACGTAGATGATGAGGTGGTTGGAATGGGGAGGATTGTGTGATCTTCAAATCAATGACATTTAAAACTAAAGTGTAAGGCTATATTAACACTTCGGTGATATTTCTTAAGTTTTTTGTTCCTTCTGAAAAAAAAACATTTCCTGCACTTTACATGATATTTTAAGGAATAGTATATTTTCCTTCAGTATTGGCTGCTTCTGCATGGTCAGGAGGAGGAGTATCTATCTTAATAGTTTAGCTAGTTGGCCTTTTTCCAGAGGAAAAAATATGTCTCTTTCTTTATCAGAAGACACGATTTGGAAAACATGTAAAAAGTATCTACTGTTGTATTATTCTAAGATAAATTATAGTTAACAACCGTTTTATCATAAAATTCACATGGCTACTGATTAATTTTCCAAAATTTTCCTGTAATCCTTTTAGTAATGCTTAAAACATTTGTATTGCTCAGCCCCAGAGTTGCATCCAGTGATTAGTGCGGGGACAGACTGGGAGTTGAGAGGGATCCTGGAAGGCTCCCATGCCTCCCGTCTCCATGCATGTTCAGCAACAGATGGGCTTTTTCAGTCAAACCCTCTGTGGAATCTGCTGTCACTTCAACCAGCTCCCTCCATCACACAGAGCACTTAAGTAAACACAGAGCCACCACTGCCAAGCACCGCTGCTGACAGACAGTAAACACCCCTCGTGAACAATGTGCCGCTTTCAAAGCTACGCTGAATTGTCTTCTTGTACTTTCTCCTCCTCAGCCACTGACCAATCAGACTGAGCAGCAACTGAAAAGAAAATGGACGGGATCAATTATTTCATCTATTTTCAAAGCAGAAAGATAGGATAGGAGATAGAAGATGAAGGCCTACAGCCCGGGTGGCTTGTTTTTGTTTTGAATACCTAGGTCATGCTGTCAGCCATTTCACCAACTGTGCTATCCTTCAACACCTTTATGCCTTTTCCCCACACATGGCGCCAACCGGCCTGTGACAGTTGGCATTCCCTAAGACTTGGCAGTGCTGTTATTCAGAATCAAGCTGACACAGGCTGAAACCATTTCACAATGAGTCAAGAGATATTTTAAACATCTTATATGCAATATGATGGTTCATAATTTCCCAGCCCATTAGTTCCTTAATTACACCCTTCAAGAATTATAATTGTAAGAGTCATAATAAAAATGTAGCTCCCCTAAACGCATTAAACTCATTTTGCTGTTCATAGCTGAATCAAAGGGAAGGTGTTTTTTGGTAATATCCAGATTACATATAAAAATGACTAAAGAACAGGAATAAGTTGTGCTGAAAGGTTTAGATGCAAAGATTAGATTTTAGGATCAAAAGAAACACAATCAGTTATGCCAATAAAATATGTAACATAAAAAGGAGTCAAGAGACATTTCTGTTGCTGAATCTAATTGCTAAATCCAGACAGAATGTTACTTACGTATTTGTTAATATCACGCCCTGCTGTCTGTGAATGCAGCTCACTTTTACTGTGTTAAAATCTCCTCTATCATCTTTGCTCTGCCGTGCTGCGTAGTAGGATCACTGCTGCTTTCCTGCTTCCTCCTGCTAAGCGGTGGATGGGAGCGGCGCTATGGGGCCCTGGTCCAGAGTTAATTAAGAGCTCAGAGAGGAGTTGTCGTCCCCCCACACATGGTAGCCAGCTGAAGCCAGTCTCAGATTAGACTCCCGGAGACATGTATATAGACGTATACAATACAAAGGCAAAAAAAAAAAAGCATGTGCTCCGAAAACACATCCGCAATTAGTTAGAGCATCCTTTCACCTAATGCTCAGCCCATGTCCATGTGTACGCTTGCACAGAGCAGAGAGGAAGGCGTTTAGAGTCACTGACTCCCTTCCTGTTTGGCTAAAAAGCCCAGGAGGTTATGTAAGGAGTAATAAACACATAACGATAGGTGACCTCCTCCAAAGTTCGTCTCTGCAGAGGTATGTCCTGCCTGAGGCTAGGATAAAACTCATTAGGCCAGAATGGACTGAGAATCAAATTTTTAAAAAAAAGACCAGACATAGAGCATCAAGGGAAAATAAATGATTCTGTCATTTCCCTTTCTATGGTTTAACTTTGAGACATACACAACCACCCTGGAGCAACACAGTCATTCTTTTGTAAGCTGCTGTGTTTGCCTAGACTAATGAATGCTGCAAGCAAGGTATACATACTTGTAGGATATCCTAGACCAATACCATTAGCATAGTTGTAGTCGGTGTGCATAACAATGGTTCTGTCAAACTCTTCCTGAACATATGTTAAGTTTCACTAGAAAAGTTTCACTGTATCTTGTACTTTATGAAAATTAATTCAGGTTTTAAATTTGCCTGACAAGATTAAGTAACACTTATTTTCTGAACACAATATTCAGAATTAAGTATTTGAATTTGTATATAAATGGTTTTAGCTTGGGTGCTTGGTAGCTGAATGTAAAGATTTAATATGAAAAAGTGTCAGCTAGTAGATTCGGAAGAAAAGGGAACAGTAAGTGGGTGTGTGCGTGTGTTCCATCACAGTAATAATCAGATTAGCAGGGCTTTACCAGTCTGTGTTCCGGACTGTTTTCATCTACACATGATAGCCTAATCAGGGTGACAACTAGGCTATTTAATGCTAACTGAGAGTGACACTAAAAAGGCATGTAAACAGCCCACTGAGACTTTACTGCAGGGGGCAACTTAGCCTGGTTCTCTCAAAAGTTTAAGATTGAAAATGAAGAGATGAAGGCTAAAATTCCTCCAACAGTCAGTGTACATAATTCAAAACCACAGATTACCTGCACTCATGATCATTTAAGACAACACGTCCTGCCTGGATAAGGTGAGCATACACACATATTACCGGTTTAGTTTCCTGGGTGAAGTTGACTTGGTCATGACCTAGTTCCTCATTTTTAATCCAGCAGTAAAAAGAATTGGAGATGTCACGCCCCTTTCTGCAGACCGTGAGAAATACAGGTACAGACCAGGGAGTGTCACCACTCTCACACAGGCAACCACTTACTCACCTGATCTGCTCTGGACTGTGATAGAGACAGACAACCAGAAATATAACACCACACAGTGTGCAAGGCTTAGAGAGGACAAAACCCCACTGAGCCTCGTTGTCAATAGTGTAACCTATCAGAGGTACAACAATAACCAAAAGCCTGCTCCATCAACATTCGGAAACCATGAAATCAGAAAGGCTCTCATGGGCTGAAATCCACCAAGATGATAGAGGAATCTGAGACTATACGAGGCTGTTTCCTCCAGTTTGTGGGGAAATAGTTCAAGCTTCTGGCCTAAAAAGTTTCTTTCAATAATGAACATAGCATTTCTCTGTGGTCAAACAAAAACTTTCAAACAACATTTCTTTTGGCTACTCTATAGATTTTATTATGCTGAATGCATTTATTACAGAAACACTGAAGACTGAATTACAGCTGTGTATATAAGAGAAAGTACTCAAGATGTAAAAACAGACTGCAGCTGTTAAAGTCTTGTATAAGTCTTGTAAAACAAACATGTGGTTTTAACACAATATAAAAGCAAAGGACTCTGATCTGAGGAGGAGTATTAAACACCAAAATGTAGACAGCAGAGATTATCTCTAGTGAGCCATGAATGCAAGTGAATTAATTGGGAGTAAACTGCAGTGATCGCTGTAGAAATGTAGCCAAGTTGGTACCCACCTGCTAAGAATGAACCAGACTGAAAACAAGGAGGTATGAAAGGGGATTACACTGTGTAGTTTTCTAAGCTCATAAAGAACTCGGAGCCAAACTGCTTATTTATTTCTGCATTAAATAACTTTCTTCAGCTATAAAGCTCTTTGTATTTGCTGGGCCCCAGCCCCTCCTTCACCAGCTCCCTGTACAGCCTGGCATCTCACACATCACTATAACAACCAGGGCTGTAATGCACCACAATAACCCCCTCTGCTCCCATTGCAAACAAGAACACAAGAGGGGGGGGGGGGGGACACTTTTTTGGCACAAATAAAAAAAAAATATTTCCAATAAATTGCTTAATTATGAGTTTCATCATTTGTGAATGAAATATGAACATTATATATGTAGGAAATAGAAAGGCTCACCCTGCTCATAGTCGCTGATGGTGTCCTCCTGACCTTTTCTTCTCACATCAACCCAGCAGCTGTTCTTGTTGTTCAGACATAATGAAGTAACTTTGGTTCCTCGGAGGTCCGACGGGTTGTTGCCTGTCACTCGTTGTCGTCTCGCACAAACATGTCGGGTCCAAAAAAACAAAACAAAACCAAAACAGGACAGCTGCGTAAACCCCTGTTAGCCGCTAAAACCGCAACATGTTGAAACAAACGGCTGTTTGTCTTGCTAAAAACCTCCGGACTAGCAACTTTAGCTAACTCACGGGGGCACTGATAAACCTCTAAAATTGCGCAAGCTTTTAATTTTGGTTTCGCGCACATGTAAAAACCGGTCGATAGTCAAGTAAGCACACGAGATAAAAACGGGCTCATACGATATCTTCTGAAATGGCTCGATAAAGGCGCGTCATTTGGCAGATAAATCCAGATAAAAGCAGTCTTTCTTGAAGGATAGAGCTGGCGAGCATCTTAGAATGCACTTGTTGCAGTGTTTGCTCGGGGCGGGGCTTCTAGAGGTTACGACAAAGGTTACTGGTTGACCGCAGCGTGACCATTCCGTTGACAGCCAATCACAGTCGAGTAGATGAGGCCATGACTACGAAGCCACGCCCACGGTGGCGCGCACTTCATTGAAGAAAAAAAAAGAGAAAAGAACAATGTGCACTTCACTTCCTGCGGATTCCTTGAAGACAAAAAAAGACAGGACCTTCCAGTTGGTGCTGCACTGTCACCCTCCTGTCATGCTGGCACATTTCTCTTGTGCATGCCGACCACTAAATACCAGAGCAAGAAAGAATGATGATGACTTATGCTGAACGTCTTTATTGAAGCTCAAACAACTGGCAATAACAACCACACAAAGCAGACGTAACTTTTGACTGCGACAAAAAAAAGACAACGCCTATTTTCCATTGAGTTTAATAACTTTGTTTTTCAAATATACAGGCTGATATTGACATGACATGCATCCACTTCAATAGAATTACACAAAAAGGAGTACTAATGAATGATTTAAGCACATAAACAGTGGTGGAAAAAGTACTCAGGTTCTTTAATTAAGTAAAAGAATTGTTGCCAACACAAACTCAATAACAAGTTAAATCCTGAATTGAAAATGTAGCTTAAGTAAAAGTATATGATATTATCAGCATTTATTTATAGTATTGCATTATGCAGACTATATTGTATGAGTATAGTATCAATCACTAATGACTAAATAGAAGTGTGAGCATTTGCAGGGACATTTTGACACCATAAACAATATATATTTGTAGTACCACAATTATTATATCATAAAGCTTTAATGCAGCTTCTCCTTGGAGCTCTAGAAAGAGCAGGGTGATTAATAATTATGAGCCTCTCCTCTGATTGGCTGATATTAATGGCAGTGAACGGTTGTGACTGTATAGTTGTGACATCATTAAAGCAGCCAAAGAACAAATAAGCTGTTAGGCACAGTTCCTGAATCCAGACTACATGCATTCTGCCATGGATTGAGTAGTTGGTGTTTGGGACAGTATTCTCTATAATCACAACACTAAAAATGACTTTTAATAGTATATTAATTAGTATACTAGTATATATATATACTTAGTATACTAAGTATATTTATACTGTAAAGTAGTATCAAATATAAATATCCAAATACCTCAAAGTACCTCAAACTTGTCCTTAATTGAGTAAATCTACTTTGTTACTTTCCATCACTGCACATAATGCAGTACAGAATGGCAGGCTTATCTCTTCTCACTGATTTATTATCTATAAAATATATCCATTAATTGTAAAGTAATCTAAGCCCCAAAGAGTAAGAACCCAGAGAAGGTGGTGTCATCATCTTCATCAGCAAAGAGCCCGTTGAACAGCTCTCCTCCTGCTACCTGCAGCCACACCTTGTCTCCGGCCTCCAGGTGCAGCACAGCACCCCCTGCTGCCTGGTCCTCGCCGCTCTGGTAGTTATCCGTGGTATGAATGATCTTTACGCCGTTCTTTATGAGAGCCACCTTCACGTTCCTGGAGAAGACCGTGATGTGATAGGTGAAATAGTAAGCGCCTGCTGCCGAGCACGTGAACCTGCCGGTCTGTGGATCGTAGTGGTTTTGATTGTTGTAAATAATCTTGTCGAACCGGATCGGTGCGTTAGCCGCTGGGAGTTTGGTTTGTGTTGTGAGTCCCACTGAGAAGGCGCTTTTAGGGATAACGACCTCCTCGCCCTTCTCCCCCCTGTCTCCCTTCTCTCCTCGGCTCCCTCTGTCTCCACGATATCCGATATTGCCTTTGTGACCAGGAACACCGATGTCCCCCTTAGGCCCTGGCCTGCCAAGGGGTCCGATCGGTCCCTGAATGCCTCTGTCTCCCCGAAGGCCAATTTCGCCCTTTGGACCATGGGGTCCAGGAGGCCCTAAATCACCTTTGGGTCCTTGGAGTCCACGTAGCCCAAGTTCTCCCTTATTTCCTTTCAGGCCAATGGGCCCCTGGACTCCTTGGGGCCCCATTTTCCCTGGAGGCCCCCGTTCTCCATTATCCCCCCTTTTCCCTTTGAGTCCTGCTGGACCCACTGGACCTGTTAATAACGAACCCTTAATAAATCTCCTGATCCTTTTATGCTCAAAGTTTTCTATGCAGTACACACATTAAATCAGATGAAGTACAATCAATATATACCAATAAATTATGTTAAAAGTATATAAATATAGATGATATATGTGGACAATTTGTATTCATTTGAGTTTTCAATTGTTATGTATTTCAATAGTGACGTTAATTCTGAAAATACATACCCGGTACCCCGTTGTCTCCCTTGTTGCCATCCCTGCCAGCTGGTCCAATACTCCCCGTCTCACCTTTACATGCATGATTGATAAATTATTGTGAGGCTGAAGCATAAAACATGTTGAAAAATGTGTACAGCATTGCTGTAGAGGAGAAGTTGTTTTTTTTTTCTAAATTACCTCGATCGCCTTTATCACCTCTGAGTCCATCTCGACCGTCTCTGCCAGGTGAGCCGTTGTGTCCAGGGTCACCTGGTATTCCAGGGTATCCACAAACGCAGCCTTTACTCTGGGTCACTTCCTCTGAAACACACCTGACTGCCAATAGGAGGAGGAGCAAGAGAGTAGCTCTAAAACTCATCTGCAACATCGTCCCCGATGCACCCGTCTCTCAAAACTAATATCACAAAACGCGCCGCCTTTCAGACTCACAGAAGTGTAAGCAAGTGTGAGTTCGCCTCATGAGCACACGGTCTACTGAAATGTGCACAAAAAGCAGTAAAATCTTCAAGTTGTCTTCAAACAGTGGCTACTCAGATCTGGACGAGCACAGCGGAACAAAAGACAAACAAGACTCCGACCAAAGAAAACACAAGCTGGAGGAGAACTTTGGACAAGAGTGACCTTGGTCTTTTTGTATTGGCTGACTGAGTTTTTGGTTTACTTATTGAGTCTACTCCTGTCAAGTTACACATCACCTGTACCCCTCTAGATGCTTCTCTGGTTGAGGCTAATAATAAGCTCAAAGTGTATGTGAAGGCCAGAAAGGCCAAATAGTTTCACGTGTGCAATGAATGCCTTAGAATAATATTAGCTTGTCTTATATTTAAAGCTGCAGCATGCAAGTTGAAAATACACATTCCAAAACCTTCTGTCTCTCTCTCTCTGCCTCGCATCGCTGCACACAGTTGTGCAGAGTTAGCTATGTGCTGGCTAGCCCTGATTATTTGATTCAAACCTACTCCTAAACACAAACCTTCAGTTGGTGAAATGCAATCGTCAAATTTATTTATTTTAACCCAAATTATAGTGAATAGTCCTTAGTGGTCACTACACACTAATAGCAAGCACATATGTTCATTCATGCAGGCTTTCCTCTTATGTGCTCTTTAAAATACCAACAGTCAGAAACAATTAACCCATAAACTGGATCACTGACATAAAGTGTGACCTTTTTGTGGTCTATAGCCCAACCCTGCCTCACCAGAATGCTGTAGACAAACATTTCTACTTCCCCTCAGATGATATCTAGATATGCTTACCATGTTTAGAGCAGGGATATGAAGGCCAACTTCCCATAGTCATACAATGACAAAGGTATAAGGTATAGGTAAAGGTATAGAAAAGATATATATATATATATATATATATATATATATATATATATATATATATATATATATATATATATATAGAGAGAGAGAGAGAGAGAGAGAGAGAGAGAGAGAGTAGTTTTACTCTACAATTGATACTTTGATACTACAAATTGTATTTTTCCAAGGAATAAAAGGGTCCAAACAGCATTACTGGAGCAGGAACAGATGGGATATTATTATTATTGAAGGCCACTCAGCATGGCCAAAGCTCACTAGGCTTGAATCAGAACTATCTGCTCGAAAAGCCTAATTACTATGCTGTGCGTCTGCCCCTTTATTAGATTGTGTACAGTGAGGAGAGGCAGGAGGGATGGGTGCAAGGGAGGGGCTGGAACATAAAACCAAGATAAGAAAAAAAAAAATCCCACAAGAGCATACAGCCCTGACTTACTACACAGACCGACACCAGGATATGCTCACATACTTTATTTTTTTCAATAATTCTTCTCACAAGCCTCCAGAATATAAATATATTTAAAAAATATAAACATGACAATACATAAAAGTGCACATTCAAGCAATGTATTTACCTGGCACCAGAAATGGCAACGTCACTTTCATATGTGTTGGCTACTGCACATTTACTTGCTTGGACACTGAATGGACACATCATGGGCAAAGATGTAATCTAACAAACAAATTGCAAGGGGCGCGGCTTAGAAAGAATGCAACTCATTTATAACTTGAAGCCAAAATATCAGGACCCAGTCTCTGTAGTCCCATAACCAGGCACAACGTGAGGTTGATTTGGTTACAGAGGATACTGCAACAAGTCTTCAGACAAGATAGCAGAGACATTGTCAATCACTGAGCTCCATTGGATTTAAGGCTAAACAATCATATAACAGCTCATTCTAAAACAATGATAAATGTAATACATGTATGCATGAATAAGACAGATAAGATTAACAATAAGAAACATATAAAACATGCTGTAACAGTGCCTTTCTGAATAAAAATATGTATAATACTGATGGATTTTTTGTATAGAGAGCTCAATCTCGACTTCTCCATAGGATTAAATTTATGTTGAATGACTTGGAGGTCCACGTTAAGTAATCATTTGGACATGGGAGATAAGCAAACAGAGTTAACAAGGTAGACTGGGAACAGCACATGGCCAAAGGGAAGAGAGGAAAGTAGCTTGAAGATCTACAGCATTTGACATCATTTCTTTAAGATTGTAGATGTGGGAAAAGCAGCAATTCCAGGGAAATTGAGGTTAACATAGCAAGTGCTACAGAGGAGGGGAAGGTTTTTGGGGCTACAACATTTGTGATGTTAGTAGAAAATAAGGTCTGGAAGCAGGGCAGCAGGTCGGCTGCTAAGTGGTCTACATGATCTGACGGTGCATACCGTAGCCCGTCATGCCGGATTGGGAAGCTCCACGGTTGCTGCCCATCTGCAGGCCGATCAAACTCTGGCCTTGGCGCAGCTGCTCTTCACTGAACTCTCGTCGATACCCCTGGGCTTTCCTACACACACACACACAACAGTAACATGGTGAGGATAATGAAAGTAACATGGACATGCATCCGTGAAGAATATGAAACTCTGAGGTGTTATTCTTTACCTGTGGAACCAGTCCCGGTCACCTTTGTAAAAACCATCGTCCTTAGTGACAGCAACACTCCCCAGGGCCATTAGGGTTCTTTGCACTGCTGCCATGTCCTTTCCTGTTGCAGGGATATAATGTTATTTTGACATGCAGTGACTAACAACTACAACTATTGCAAAGACCGGCATGAAAAAATATGTCAAAAAATGCGGTGATTAAAGGCAAAACTGTGAGATAACTTGGTCTGTGAGATCTGTTTACCTTCCCAGAGGTCTACAGTTTGGAATATGTCAGTGGTTGTGACTCCATACGCTTCTGCAGCTTGCAGGAATTGAGAGATTTTCTCCATTTGTTTGAAGGCCATCTGAGTGTCTAGGATCTTCTTGATGGGTTCCTTCCCCCTCGGATAAAGGCTGTTGATGAGCCTGCAGAGAATCTGCAACAGCGGAAGACAATAAACTGCCTTGACCATGTCACACTGTCAGCTGAGGGTTTTTAAAAGGAGTAATCCACCTTAATACACTCTAATTCATCATGAGTAAATGTTGTAATTATCCTTTTAAATTAAATGGTGTTCGCTTGTCTTCTCTTGTCAAAGTCTTTCAGTAATTGAAAACCATTTCTCTAGAGAACGGGTACAATAATGCAGTTGTATCAGTTGTGACAGCTGAGTGCTTTTCTAATTGGCAAAAAGCGCAAGTCATTTCCTCAAGTGAAAAATGCAACATGTCTCACGTCTTTGTTGCTGAGTTAACTGCTGGTGCAGAAAATGATGTCTCAGTGGCTTCTGCGATGAATTTCGCTGAATGATTTAATTAACATCAAGAATCAGGTGGAATGTGAACTAAGATGACCTTTCGGCCTTCTGCAGGGTGCATTTTATAATTAGTTGTTAATTAGTTCCTATTGTGATTGGCACTTTCACTGGAAAGACATGGGTGTTTCAGAGAAGATAAGGATGACACAATATTACATCATCCTACATCCTAAACAGACAATTCAAATTCCACTGTTTACTAAAGCTATTTTGCACTCTGAAAAACACAGTTCACTTTTCTGCTGTATGAACATCTACATCAGTTGGACCCAGCATATTAATTCAAATAAAATATGGGCCAATAAATCACTGATTACTGTACCTTTACAGAAATATGTACATTTCATAAATCAATGGGTACACAAAATTGGTTGCATATTTAAACCATTTTTAACTTCTTGGGCTCTTTAATCCGTTATGTTGCATCTTAAATTATTCATTAACTTCTATTTTAAGTACAGGCTCAGCAGACACTCACTGTTCCATCCATCAGCCACATCTGGAAGTTCTGTTTCCCCGGCTGCGGCCGCTCCGTGTTAGCCCCACACTGCACTGCAATCCAGTCCACTAACCGTTGTTCCAGGTCCTGGTCGTATTTCTGATCAATCTTCTCCTGCACCTCCCGGCTCAGTCCATAAGTGGGCCCCCTGTTCGCCATGGCAGTTCTTCCAACGCTCTACACACAGTACAGTAGCCCTGGAGAAAACAATTGGTAAACATCAAGCTGAAAATACCCGGCATGTTACATCCTGCGAAAATATCTTGATAAATACCTGCTATAGTATAGTAAATTATCGTGACTATATCGAAGCCTGTTTGAATGGACTACAGGATGATTAGGTCCTTTTAAGATTGATTTTTTTTCCTCTGCAAACAACAAAAAAAATCAACATCCATCAGAAGCTTTAGATCACTTCTAAATCACCTCAAAGCTTGAATACATGCAAATATCCAGGTTTTACTTTGTCCAGCAGCACCTGTCTCCCTCACAGCTCAGCAGCAGGGCATCTCAGGAGGCTGTAGCAGGGAAGGGTGTGGTCCCTGGCAGCTGTCCCGAGCAGGGAGGCAGGGCCAAGCCCTCTTATTGCTATGGTAACAATCAAGTCTGGTTCCGGCACGCTGAGTGCACTGATTCGCTGTGTAAAAAAAATGATGGTGACTTCCATAATGACGCAAAATAAGTATATATATTTTTTTTACTTTTCAGAAAGTTCCCCCCATCTAAAAATATGAATTCACACGGTGCACAGCTGATCTATATTTAGCCTGTAATATATTATTACATTACGTCAGTCCTCTTTGCCGCATATATAAAAGAGCGAATTTTAATTAGCATTTTGATTAGACCTTCACTGCATCGCTTTTTGGACAAAATCCTGTAAGTTAAATTCTGTGAATTTAAATAAAGTCCCGCGGTCCAATGTCACGACATCACATTGCTGCGCATACTGCAGCTCGTGAACACATGGAGCATCCCAACAAAGCGCAAAGATCGCACCACAGCCGCGACGCGTCAGTTGCACGCGAACTTAATGCATAAGGAAAACGTGTCCGTGGCGTCCGAGCAGCTATGTTTAAGAGAGACCGAGTCCACTTACTGAAGAGTAGGGAGAGCGGTGGGATATCGTCCCGTGTCACTGCGTTAATTCCGCTGAGTCGGAGGATGCTGAAGTGCTGAAGCATCCATGAAGCGCAGCACAGGCGCGTCGGGCCAGGCTGGATCTCACTTTGTCCGGGAGGGGCGAGCCGCTCGTTTTATATGGCAGCTCCTCCAGGAGGGGTCCCTACAGAGACTCCCAGCACAAAAAAATGCGACGTGACGCTGCTCCTGGTCAGTGTAATGCACAACCAGCTTTGGGCAGCATAATGTGACCCCTCTGCAAGACAAAGCACTATGGTGCCATATAGATTTAACTCTTAAAAAACACATATACGCATATACAGATAATAATAATAATAGATTTTATTCTATAGCATAGGCCTACTTTAAGTTACAGCGGATTCTCAAGGTGCAACCCAGGCAAACTTAAAAAAAACAAACAATAAAAGACAATAAAAAAACAATCAAATAAACTGAAATATACTAAGTGAGAGTCAGCGTCCCTCATTTTTCCTGTGAGTTGGTAATGGGCAAAAAAAAAAACAACTGTACGCCATTTGAAAATCTAAGAACTTATAGATTCATTGACTCGCTCAGTAGCATCTGAGCAGAGTTTATGTTGCCATGTCTGTCTGAGGTAGTTGCTTTAAACCAGTAGGCCAACCTCCCGACTATTCATTTTGGGTCCTGCTACTACACAAACACTAAGTTGTCTGTTACAGCATGTCTCTTTGTTTCAATAATGAGACATTTCCCTTTTACTGCATTAGAGTTGCTGTGGTGGACGAATGCTGGCTGCATCTTAAGATGAACAGCATGCTGCCTCATCTTATGCAGCTACTTGACTAAACGACTGAAATGTGAAATTAACTTGGAAACTCTATGCTGTATTGAGCAAATCTGCGTCTTTAACTGGCTAAATGCTAAATCTATTCTCTTGTAGTAATGGAGCACAAAGGAAAACACCATGCTATGCCTTTTTGTGCCATCACTTCAGCTTGCATTACAATTTTATGTTCCCATAAATCAACATTTTTTATTTTAGTTATGCCACAAAGATGACTGACTGCATATCTCTAGCCATGTGTTAAAGGTCACAGCTGCAGTTAAGTAGACCTGAGAATTAAGTGGTTGGTTTCGCCCCATTGAGCATAGTCCAGCTCGTGGCCAATTACATGTTAATAATCAACAGCCCGGTGGCTTCATTCAGCAGGTCTCTGGATGGCTAAAGGCCAACAGAGTCATGTAACAGAATGTCCCGCTAATGAAAATAAAGCATAGCTGGAGCCAACAACCTTTGATGGCGTTGACATGTTAAATACGTTCAGGGCTCATTAAGTTGACATGTTGCACATTTAGCAGTTTATAATCCAGTGCTTTATTACAAAAACATCCTAATGCTAAAATACTCCTATTGTGGTGTGATTTTGAAATTTAGAAGAATTTAAGACAATGGGATTTTACTTTCCATTTCCCTATGCATTTGTTTATTAAGATTAGGGCCATATGTTATGATTATTTAAATTATTGTTTAATCTGTTTGCTTTTTTAATTAATCAATTTGTTGTTCTATAAAATGTCTGAAAATGTTGATCAGACAAATTTCCCAAAGCCAAAGGCAATGTCCTCAATTTCTTTTGTCCTGATCAATGGTCCACAACCCAAATATATTCCTTTTACGGTCTCAGAAAGCAGAAAATATCTACAATCAAGAAGCTGGAATCATAGAATTTGATTATTTATCGACAAAAATGACTCCAAACCATTAATTTATTATCATAATAATCGACTACTTGCTGCAGCTCTAACTTGCTGAGTTGTTTACCAGCTGTTTGATAGTTATGGTACCCGTGTGTGCAATCATTTCAAAGACTGAGAACTGCCCTCTAGTGTGCAGAGGTTTTATTGGCCAAAATGGGTGAAAAGTGATTAAAAAAGGCACAGGAATACTATGTGTCTAATTGAAGCGGGAGGGAAAACAGTCAAACAGTAAGAACAGCCGCAGAGACAGCAGCAATGGTAGACCTAATAAAGGTTGACCAACAAAACAACCTGAAACACATACAAATGCAACCTGAAGATATAAGGGACCAGCTAGCGTGAGGGTTCCTTTTGAGTAATAGTTTGTACAGTAATGACATGAAATACAAGGAGAACAATAGATGGATAAATGGTACACATTTGGCAGAGAAACATGCCATTGTTTGGTAATTTTCTTGAGGGTTGCCTTCCCAATAAACAATAGTCCTTCTCTCCTCAACTCAGCAACCCCCCCCCCCCAAGCCTCTTCCCCATCCCGTCTCTTACTCAGACCAGAGTGGTCAGCTTGTCTATGAGATCGTCAATAGTGTAGACCATGAGCTTGATGTCGTCCTTCTCAGACATTCGGTGCTGGCCGTGTCGCCGCAGGATGACGTCCACGTCGGTGCTGAGGACGCGTTCGGCGACCTGCATGGAGATGTGCCAGGGGATCTCGTCGTCCTTGAGCCCGTGAATGAGGCGAACGGGGCAGGTGATGGGGATGGGGCTCTGGAGGACACAGTGGTTTTCTGCCTCGCGCAGGAAGTCAATGCTAAACTTGTAAAGACCCTCCTCTGAGTGTTTGGTGGGCAGTGTCCACTCCCCCTTTTCCTCACACTCCTTGCGTGTCTGCACATTCAAACAAAGAAATATGACTCAGACAAGGTCTTGGAAGTAGAAATGGCTGCTGTTTTTTTTTAATTTAGTAATTGAATCATGTTATTATACTGTACATATACTGATATATAATGCTCCCACCTCCAGAGGAAGAGAGTTGAACAGTGTAACAAGGTGATCAGCAGCACTGGAGATGCCCACCAGTGCAGCCGTCTTCTCTGGTCGTGCAATGGCTGCCAGCAGCATGAGCCAACCCCCTAAACTGGAACCAACGATTATCTACAAGGAAGTAAAAACACCGCAAATCAACTGCAAGTCAAATGACCAAAGGATTCATGGAGAAATAGACAAAAACCTGATGAGAAAAATTCCATCAATACAATAATAATCTCATAATATATATAAAACAACAATGGGAGAGTAAGAATACCAGTGTGGTTACACAGTGCCATCTTCTGGAGAAATGATGCATCAATACATATTTTATGAATACCGATTTTGTTATTGATTCTACATAATCTGTTTTTTAAAATGTATTGCTTTATTGTTCCCTTATTGATAATTTTTTGAGTGAAAGGTAGAGATATTAATTGCAGGTGTTTGCCTTGATTTTATGTTTATTGCTTAATTTATTTTCAGAAAAAGCTGAAGCATGAATAAATATAGAAATGTATACAATACAGAGTATGGTATTCATATCGAAGCATGAATTCTGATGTTACAGGCAGCCTGTGTAGTTAAATGTTATGTTCACGTTCATCGTTTCCCACCAAATTGCAGTGTGTCACTGAGGCCTGACAAACACGTTTAAAGCATTTCTTTCCACAAACAGCATTAGAAAAGAAATGTTTCCATGCATATTTAACAGCTTTAAGTCATATTCACCTCTTTACCAACATCCACTCTCGATCAGTCGAACAGTTTAAAACCTGGTCCAGAGTTTGTATTGTATTGCCAGTGTATTCACATCAGCATGAGTGCCCACATGTCCATGCATGAATGATTCGAACAAAATAGGGATGTCAAAACATTACTCCGTGGTTCGTAGTCCGCTAGGCCTGGGAGGATACATGCATCTCCCTCCTGATTCAATACAATTACAATGCTTGAGTGCCAATTTGATCCAGTATCGATTCTTGAATCAAACCAGTAGTTGCACTTTAAATGTGAGTCTCTTGCTCCAATATACTGTGTACTAAACTATTCACTGGCGCCTTATTCCTTTGAAATACAAATTCAAACACAAATGGAAGATAAGATAAAGGTCTACAGATGATAACTGCATTAATGAATGAATGAATAAATTAATGAATGAATGGATGAATGGGAGGGGGAGGCAGAAGGCTCCTCTGTTTTTTTAGGGACATTATATATGCAGCAATAGAGAGCAGCCTTTCTGCTGCACTGTTAGCTATGGGGAATCCATCGGAGAGCGAGCACTGGGTTATTTTCTTCACCTCAGAGTTGGTTTACATTGTTAATTCCAGCAGTGGGTGTTGGTCACCCGGCCTCGTGTTTTTTTTTTTTTTTTTTAAATGGCTGATCACTACTCGGCTCTGCTAATAATAGTCTATTAGTGATAGTGCATTCACTTCACAAAAGGTAATTATTTAAGTCATTAAATCAAAGAAATCTTGCAACCACAGTGCTTTTGTTAAGATGAGCTACAACAAATCTTTCATGGGCGTGTTGGAGACTGTCCGGCTAATGCACTTCCTTCGCAGTTGAGTTCCGCCCTTTTTGTTCTGTCAACATCATAACAACAACATATAATCTATCAATTTCTGACATTTGTGAATCGATTCAGAATTGCATGACATACGAATCGCTATTTTTATGTCAAACCGCTTACGTAAGAATCGCTATTCTTATGTGAATTTATTTCATCACCCACCCTTAAGTGCTATTGCATAGCATTACGAAATGCTGGCAATTACTTCAGGTTAATTTTAATATAAGTAAGTAATATAAAGTCCAGGTTTTACTGTCTAATTGTGCAAAATGTGTCTTTAACTTTGAAGGACAAAAAAAATATCGCATCACATGAACAGAAAATCTTTCTGGGGAATATTTGTTGCAGTAAATCCAAATACAATTTTGCTTTCTGGGGCAAAAATAGAATGAGTCAGTATGCAAGGAATTTGCAAGGAGATGCCATATGGCAACTCCATGCAATAGTTGGCTAGTGGTCAAAAACTCCACAGGGGACCTTTAAGTCACTGTTTGCGATGTACAGGAAAAACAGGAACTGATAATGTCACAGCTAAACAATTCTCACATATTTGATCATTCAAAATCTATTAAATGGGAACAATCATAACCATTCCAATAGACCTGTCACAACAGCCATTTTAACATGAAATAGGAAGTTAACAGTGTTACCAATGATTCTCATTAATGTATTGTACATGTTGGCTCAATGGAAAAAGAAAGAAAGGCACTGCTACAACAAATTTAATTCCTATTTTAGTAATTAAATGTGTATTTACCTCCTATTTTTCGTCAATATGGTGGCCATGAAAATGTACTTGACAAACTATTCATAACTTGATTGATCACTACTCAAAAATAACTTGCTACTGGGTGGAAGAAATACTTACCTGTGGCCCTTCTGCTAACTCATCCAACACAAAAAGAACATCTTTCTTCCAGGTACCAATAGTTCCTTCTGCCAGTACCCCCTCTGAGGCCCCGTGTCCTGTGTAGTCAAACCTGGGAACACATAAATAGAACAGCCCATGGCCATTAGTACCAAAGGTTATAACAATGGTCAGCCACACAAGACTGAAGGCAAAGTCCAATTAATTTTTTTCTATTTATAATGAATACAGTGCACCCGCTATATAACCCCCTAAACATGGGATTATTCAGAGGAATGTTTTATATGCAACACCGTCAGGAGCAAAGGCTTTACAGGACAACAGAAGGTCTGAAACACTTGGAGGTCTTCACAATACTGAAACTTTATTGGTATATTGTTTACCTGTTGAACAAAAAATAAACTCTCTTCTCTTTATTTATGGCAGATGCAACTAATCTTATGCTTATGAGGTCTTTTCTATTGATTTTCTCAGACAAACTACAACTTTAAGAAGCAAGAATTTTAGTTGACTTCTTGAGTAAAGGACTACTTTGTCTTCATCTCAGGATGACAGGACCGTGGATTAAACATCATTAGCTATCAGTGTGTCTAATGTGTTAACTAGCACACAATCAGTGAATAGCAAACTGTGGAAAACAACCTGATAATACAGGTGAGTCTGTAGAAGGAGTGGTCAATATAGAAGAGACTCTTGCTCCCTGATCAAGGCTGCTGGAATGTAGTGGGTCCAGGGTTTATTTTTACAGCTATTTTTGTTACTATGAAGCATCAGCCATCCAAATTATTCAAATCAAGTCAGTATAATTTAAAGTTATGGCATTTTTTGTGCCAAAGTCTTAACAGGGAAACACTGTCCGAGGAAACAAAGAGAGAATTCGATCCTAAAAAGACTAAGTGTGGCAGATATCTACTTGATATGACTAACTCAGCCACAAAAGCTTCAGATAACCCACAGCGTGCACTGCGTGGACACACTGGGGATTTTTGCCCTCATCACTTACACTGAAAGTGCATTTGAAGGAGATCTTTTAATAGCTGGTACAGGAGGAATTATTACAGCAATGAACACCTCTTTTAGTATCCATGTGGGCACTTGAGTGTTGTTTTAAAGACACATGATGAACCTAACCATCAAGATGATCACAACCAAGATTAGGCACGCCCAGGGTCAATATGTGTGAGGTGTGTCCTCTGATCTATTCTGTTTTAGTATGACATATAAGAATGGAATCCATTGACTCATTACTGAATCCTCAGGGTTTTAGACGACTTACCTGAGGTATGAGTGGCCTAGTGACCGGCAGAACTCCTCCAGAGCCTCAGCTTTTTGCCCATTCATGTTGGACCCATACCCTGGGAGGAAGACCACACCTGGGGACTTGCCCTTCACTCTTCTGTAGGCCAGTTTTGGGAGGTCTGGTCGTGACGCATACTGAACTGTGGACTTGTGTCTTCTGGCTCCTGGTTAAAACAAAAAAATTAAGAATTATAGTTGTGTCAGAACATGTTATGAAAATGACGCAACATATCGTACATTAGCCCCAATTAAAATGTAAACACAAACATAAGATAAGACAACTTCGCTGAATACAATACACGCCTCGTTTTATAGGATAATGTGTCTATCATGACGCAAATTAGACGCAGCACATGGCTAACTTAATGGCAAATTAGCACGGGGAGATTTGCCCACACGTGCGCGATTTAGGCGAATGTATAGATAAGAGTTAAGCTAAATAATAGCTAAATATGTTCGAGTTAGAAGGGGGTTCACAGTCGACAGCGCAAAAAGCAGTAAAGTGAAGCGCAAACGCCGCACCGTTTACATGCCCTAATTTTTTAAGACAACGCAGTCCGTGTGCGCCACACCCCCTCCTGTGCGTCTTAAATGCCTCCGAAAGGATTCGAATAGCAGTAAAAAATTATTGGAGCAACAAAGGAGTCTTCAACAAACCTTCAAAGCGATTAGAAGAGAAAGCAGCGAGTCCTCCATTACTTAAAATATGTGAAAGTCCTCTGCGGCAGGACCTCAGCGCGACGGCTGCCATACTGTTCCTCGACCCACTGAGGAAGTATCGCGAGAAGAGACGAGGTTTTTTTGTTGTTGTTCAACACAGTCTACAGTACAATGATGTGCAATCGCGTGCAACACTGCTAAAAGCGGTTTAGTTATTTTAAACTATAAAATGTAGAAAACACAATGTAAATATATATTTCTTTACAAGTTAAAATGCTGCAAAATGTTACTAAAAACTGTGCACGTGGGTAACCAGCATGGAGCAGAATGACCCATGTCTTGTATTAACCTATTATATATTTTATGAATGGATTTTAATGTTGTAGGAGTGTGAATGTTTGAAAGTTTATTTGTGCTTATTCCAAAATTCAATATTTTTTCTTTTTGTTCTTATAGTTAAATATTTGAGTGTCTCGGTGTGCAGAATGATGTGTTTTAATCAAGAAGGTTGTTTTCACATTCGTTTGCTTTTCAGTGGAAAGTGTAAATCTTATTTTAAGCAGTGGATCTACGAGAAAGATCTGTGTCTTTTGAGTTTGAAAACCAATCCTGGTCAAATATTCAATTTACACAAGAGTAATGTGAATACCTGAAGTTACAGGCAGTGAGTAGGAGACATCTAGTGTTCAGTAGTTAAACTTCTCAAACGGAATTCTACCCTAGTCTAGATTATAATGACAAGTAGTATAGGTAGTTCTTAGGTCTTAAACATGTCCAGAGGGAACCTTGAAGTATTTGAATAAATGCACTTTGTTACTTTCCTTTACTGCTTATGGTTATAAACGACCACTTGGAATGCATTATATTGTGTGTTATTTAAATGTTCCCCACAGGAAAGCAGTGTGCCTATTAGGTTCCAATCATGGTTTGAATATTATAGTGGCTCTATGTCTTTTTGTCTGTGTGAAGAAAGTATGTAAAACAATAAAAGGCACAACATTTCTTGCATATACAATTACTTGTCTGGAAGAAATACATATTATTTTGATAGCATGAAAGAGTAAAACCAGATAATATGATAAAATATAATAAAAAATGTAAAAGCAATACAAAATATAGCCTATTTTAGGCATTTTTACTTTATTTGAGTATTTCTATTTCACGCTACTTTACACTTCCTCTCCCCTATATTTCAGAGGGAAATAAACTTTCTAGTCTACTATATTTCATAACTATAACTATGACTATGGCTACTTCATAGCTATAGTTACTAGTTATTTTCCAGATTAGTATTTTACATGTAAAACAGATAGTGTGCTGTATATTTGTATTTGTGTTTAAGATCTGTTTTCATCTCAACTTTTCTGTTTATCAGTTTATTTGATGAAATGTTTTAACACAACATAACTGATCAATTCCAAGTGGTGAATACTTTTTTTAGATTATGTATATCTGTATATATACAAAACACACAAAATATATACGTTTCACACAATGAATACTTCTACATGAAATACTTTAATTACATTTTGCAACAAATATACTTTTATATGTTTACTTTAAGGTTCCATATAAAACAAAATGGCCACTTTTGTGTTTTTACTCTACTGTAGATGCGGTCTAGGGCAGATTCAATGGCCAGATACAACACAATTTGATCTCAAGTGGGCCAGACCAGTAAAAATTTACATATAAATAGAAACACTTTTTGTGTAAATAAATACAGCCTAAATACTTACAATATTATTTAACCTTCAACTTCAAAAACTGGAGAGATGACATAAGAAAGATAATGCAATTCCACACATTGCAATTCAAAACATTTACTCACTGAACAATTTCTAGTTTTTTAAACAGCAGGTGAGGTTATCTCCTGTCTTCCAAACCATTTACAAAAAATAAATAAATAAATAAATAAATCACATTTCTGTGAAGAAACAGGAACTGGTCCATTTTGTCATACTTTGGACAGTCATCCAGTGGGCCGGACTGGACCCTTTAGGGCCACATATTTGACATCTCTTTTCTAGGGAGTTTCTAAAAACTGTTCACTTAGAAAAATGTAGAAATGCATATAGCCTGGATTTATAAGCTTTGCCATTCCATGATTGATTCTTACTTCCTTGACTTTGTGATGTCATGCCAGCACCTGCCCCTACAATGCACCTTTTTTAATGTAAAAAAAAAAAAATCAGCCAATAAGAAGAGGAATAATGAATATTTATGAAGCAGATCCAGGAGTTCCAGGAAGTGAGCTAGTAGTGTAAAACTACATTGAATTTAATTCCTGTACTTTTTAAACCACAAATGTTAAAGGGTATCAAAACGTCAAATAAAACCCATATTAACACATGATATGGGACCTTTAAATAACATTTGAATGCAGAATGTATTTTTATGCTCTTGCATTATTACTTTTCTCAAGTAAAATATCTCAATACCTCTTCACCACTACATATATTTAAAAAAAAATGAATTTAAAGTTATTATGGCCTACAGAACGGGCGGCTATTGCAGAAAACATTGAAACGGCGCCTAAAGTTCGCGCACACAAGCCTCGCTCTGTGAGAAGTAAATATGATTTAGCTGTAATAAATATAAAGTGAGTATCAGGAACTTGTTGTGAGTGTGACTGTCATGTGAAGTGTCAGTTTGTAACATGACTCAGAGCGTCACAGGCGGAAGGTCGCGGAGCAGCAGGACGGAACGGAAGCGGGAGTAAAAAAGCCTATCCGCCATTGTGGAGTATGGTTAGGGATATTCCAGGAACACAGTAGTCCGCCGCGGATCGCCCGAGACAGAACACCATCCGTGGGACCGGATCGGACGCGTTCGATTGACGCCTTCTCCGCGGCGAACACAAAAGTCGTCTCGTTCGTAGCGGCCGGGAGCAGCCGATCGTCGTCAGCCCCCCGAGAAACCGGGAGAGGAAAGGAAGGAAGGAAGAAAAAAAAAAAAGCGCCGCCTTGGTTTAGCGTTAACCGAGTGATTGGACAACCCGAGAGACGAGCCAGGAAAAGCACCGGAGTGCAGAGAGAGGCAGCAGCAGGGGGAAGCCGTGGACAGTCTCACTAAAAAAAAAAAAGAAAGGAAAAAAACCCACACAGCGATCAGTTTCGGCTCCTGGAGGATGTCTGCGACCACAGTCGACCAGGTTCGTGTATTGACAACTGAACGGTGCCATAAATTAAGGGGGGAATAAAACTTTGGCGACAACAGTTTGACCCGGTGATGATCAAACAGGGGCTTTTTAAGGAAAAATTAAAAAAAAAAAGTCTTTTGATATATGATAGCTATTAGCTGTAATGTAGGCCGACCAACTCTGGTTGTAGCCGGTTGCCAATGCGGCACCGTTTACTGGATGCCAGAGCGTTTGACATCCGGTCAATAACGCGAAGCAACCTGTAAATGTTAACATCCGGGCTGATGGCTGCAGCCTGGCTGTTCTATTTACCGTGTAGAGCAGGTTACAGCTGCTCTGCTTGTGTTTCTGTCGTGATCTGACCGGTATCATCTCTCTTTCTCTCTCTCTCCTCTTTCCCTGCACGTTATTTCAGAGACCTAAAGGACAAGGAAATAAAGGTAAGGTTTTTAAGAGGGATATGTGCACGTGAGGCTGCTATCACGATATTTAGTGATACTGCTCTTAAAGGTCCCATATCACACACTTCTTTCCAGGCATTTATTTATTTGTGTTTTTTTAAGTATCATAAATCACCTCAATATAGTTTTACACCTTTGTCTCTGTCTCATTAGTATTTCTGATTGGGCGGTGTAGTTGTGACATCACAACTTCACTTAAGACCTGACAGGTTGTGTTCCAAATTCCATACTAACGGGCTATTTCGTGTGCTTAAACTGTATGTTCCAAACCTCTGTTTGACCCCAATAGTACGTGAGATGCAAGTTGTTTCCAGATAAATAATACAGAGAGCAGTACTGGACACTCCACCTGCGTAAATATTCCACAACAGCAGCTACAATAGATCCGACAATGGTATACAGCGACCGAGGCAACTTTGGTGTAACGTCAATACCACTTCAGTAGTATAAGGATTGGCTTTGCGAGGTGTAATATATATTTTTTTAATTAGTTCTGATCTTAGTTTGGCCAAGGAGGCTCTCTGGAAGTGATAAGTACAGGTCAATGTGTCCGAAATGATACGTACCACTATGTATTTATTCTAAAGGATGCTGAGTGATAGCACATCTGCGTGTAAGGCTATGTAGTGCATAGCATGTGATTTTGGATGCAGCCACAGTTTCTGTATAAAGGCTATGTGTGTTTCTCTGTGGATTGAGATCTTCGGTAAATGGCACAGTATTTATAAAACACTTAGACCTTCCTTATAATCAATAAGTGATTAAAATCTCACTTTCTCTGATATGGAACCTTTAAAGTGTAGCATAGTCAGCAGTTTATGTATAGAACGTTGGCATCGCTGACTCCTATTGAATCTGTTGTTTTTTTAACCATGTTAAGATTAAACCTGACAAAAACAACATGTAATAATGATTGATTCATTAATGTCCTCTCTTTCTATCCGTAGTGCAAAACGGATCAATGCATCAAAAGGATGGAGTGAATGATGATGATTTTGAGCCTTACCTAAGCGGCCAGACAAATCAGGTATGTATACCAAAGAATGAGTCTGTACCTATTGTCCTGGCCAACCTGTCACTGGTTAATATGTGGCAGCTACTACTTATATCCCTACACTGTGAGTGAATTATTTACATATTTTAGATGCTTACCATATAGAAATATGACTAATATGGATAAATGAGCTTTTATGGTTTGGTCCTATAGAGTTACCTATGTATTGCTCTCTGTGCATAATTTATTTTCACTGTTCATAATGTAAAATTGTCAAGTTTACTGCTTCTTAACCGAGTTACATTAACTGGCTGCTTCTCTCTCTTCCATACAGAGTAACAACTATCCACCAATGTCTGATCCCTACATGCCCAGCTACTATGCTCCATCCATAGGTTTCCCTTACTCTCTGGGAGAGGCTGCTTGGTCCACAGCTGGAGACCCTCCTATGCCCTACCTAACGACCTATGGACAAATGAGTAATGGCGAGCCTCACTTCATTCCTGACGGTGTGTTCAGCCAGCCCGGCGCCCTGGGGAACACCCCCCCCTTCCTCGGCCAGCATGGCTTCAACTTCTTCCCTGGCAACGCGGACTTCTCCACTTGGGGTACCAGTGTTTCTCAGGGTCAGTCCACGCAGAGCTCGGTCTACAGTAACAGCTATGGGTACGCCCCCAGCTCGCTGGGTCGGGCCATCACGGACGGACAGGCGGGTTTCGGAAGCGACACCCAGCTCAGTAAGGTCCCGGTGATGAACAGCATCGAGCAGGGCATGGCGGGGTTGAAACTGGGTACGGACATGGTGGCAGCGGTCACCAAAACCGTGGGCTCGCCTTTGGGGGGCACGGCAGGAATGAGCAGCATGGCGGCCAATAACCTCCCTCCGTCTGTCAGCTCGTCCGCACCTAAACCTGCCTCCTGGGCTGCCATCGCCAAAAAGCCGGCCAAGCCACAGCCTAAGGTCAAACCCAAAGCCAACATGGGGATGGGGGGAGGTGTCACCATTCCCCCGCCCCCAATAAAGCACAATATGAACATAGGTACTTGGGACGATAAGGGCTCTCTGAACAAGCCCCCGTTAGCTCAGACTATGATGCCCCCGCAGCCTCTGGTGCAGCAGCCTCTCCTAGCTCAACCCCAGGCCTTACTGCAGAACCCGTTACCCCCTCAGCACCAACACCAGCACCAACACCAACACCAGCCCTTCCATCTCCAGTCTCTCCAGTCCCCCCAACACCCTCAGCCCCTCCCTCCCGGCCCTCCACACCTGCACCTCACTTCCCAACCTGGCCCCCCGCAGCCCCTCCATCACCATCAGCAACCCCAGCAGCCCGGCCCGCCCCCCAACCGCTGGGTGGCTCCCAGGAACCGGGGCGAGGGCTTCAGCCTGGGCGGGGGGGTCCCGCTGAGTGCCTCCCCCTGCTCCGGAGAAGTGCATCCTGTGCTGGAGAAACTCCGCGCCCTCAACAACTACAACCCCAAAGACTTTGACTGGATCTTGAAAAACGGACGTGTTTTCATTATCAAGAGCTATTCGGAAGACGACATCCACCGCTCAATCAAGTACTCTATCTGGTGCAGCACGGAACACGGCAACAAGCGCCTGGACGGTGCCTACCGCTCACTGGGCAGCAAGGGGCCCTTGTACCTGCTGTTCAGCGTCAACGGCAGTGGGCACTTCTGTGGCGTGGCCGAGATGCGCTCGCCGGTGGACTACAATGCCTATGCAGGCGTCTGGTCTCAGGACAAGTGGAAGGGCAAGTTTGAGGTGAAGTGGGTTTTCATCAAAGATGTGCCCAATAACCAGCTGCGACACATCCGGCTGGAGAACAATGACAACAAGCCAGTGACCAACTCCAGGGACACTCAGGAAGTGCCTCTGGAGAAGGCCAAACAAGTGCTTAAAATTATCGCCACTTACAAGCATACCACCTCAATCTTTGATGACTTTGCACATTACGAAAAACGTCAGGAAGAGGAGGAGGCTCTGAGGAAGGTGAGACAAACACACACACGCAAACAAGCTATGCCTCCTGTAAATAGCTTGTTTGTATGCATGACACAGTCCGGTTTAACTACCCTTTAATTCAAAGGAAGGTTAACTTTCACTGAGTCACAGGCTGTAGTCAGACTGTAATCAGCTGATCTTGTTCCACCTGCTCTTGGACAGAGTTTGTGACATCCTGTAGCTGAATGAACAGTCTGGTGTAAATGGTTCCCAGAGGCCTGTCAGCAGACTGACATGTCATTATTACTCATAAGCAGGTCCAGGAAACGGATTCCTCATCAGCCATCTTGTGCTGTCGAGATTGTGATGATCTGCCCAAGTGGAGTTGGATGCATAGATGTTTCCTGAAATAGCCCACATTCCTGGCATTCCTTCTTTCAGACAAAGGCAGATGTAGGCTCTGATCTCCCTTTGAACGCCAAGCCTCTCCGCTCTCCACAGGCTCCTCATGCTTTATTAGTCTTTAACAACATAAGCCCTTGGCCTTGCAAACTGGCTGCAATGTGCTTCAGAGTTGGTATGGTTTGCCTCGGATGTTCCAAAGGGGTTGATTTTTCTGAAACGTTCCTGAGCAAAATACACGATTAAAATGCACGAATACTTTTGTCTGTGCTCATTGCTCGGAAGAGCACACACAGTGTAAGCCTGCGCCCTCGGAGGGGAAACTAAAATATGTTGCAGTGGTAATAACAGTGGTGTGCCACAAATGTTTAGTCTAAGTAGTAAAAGCTCTGTGGGATGCTCCTGCTGTGGAAAAACAGCAGCCAGGGAGTGAATAACATGTTATCATTGCTAGCATTCTGCTGCATCCATTCTTAGATTCACCAGTATGCTAATCTAATTGCGTTTAGAAAACCCTCCTTTTCTCCTACTCCCCCACCGGTGGTGCTCCATTGATGCTGTATTGACTCCTCGCTGCTGACCTTGTTAATATGCGCTGGGTTACTTTCTCATAAATATTTCAAGTCAATGTTTTCAGGCTTCTGAAAACAACCTGTCAGTAGAAAGCCTGTTTCATCCTGAGTTGTGCAGGCGTTGCGCTGTGCTGCTTTTGTAGCCCTGACCTCCTACATGACAGGATCGGCCCAGCTGAAGCCTCACCCTCCCTCTCCTGACAAGGTTAATTGTTCTCTATTGTTTAGCCTGCCTTTTTCCCAACTTTGAGAGGTGTCAAACCAGCACAGCTACCTGCGCTCCAACACCAACCCGAGTGGTTTTAAGATAAGTTTGGGTCCAAATGTCGATGCAGGATTTGACTAGAGTCAATAATTTGGCAATTAATACATACGATGAGCCCCCCTCCTCTCTGGATACATTATACTAAGGATAATTGTGGCATGTTGGGGAGAATCTGCTGTAAGATTCTTTGTTTGTTACCCGGAAACCAGAGCAGATATCAAATAAGGCAGATTTTATGAAGGAATAATTGATCTATTTCTGTCATCAAAGTGAATTACACTGTCAGTTTATCTTTTAATCTAATCTAGTTATATGACAGTGCTGAGTCAAAGATTTGTCTTGTATAAGATGAATGTCAATAAAGGGTTTCGGTCCCTATAGCTGGGGATAAAGTTACACTGGGGCCAGGGTCTCACAGGGCTTTTCCCAGACTGACATGGAAATCCAGTTTTCAAAGAGGACACTGTCCCACTTGAAAAATCGGAAATGCACGGTTTACTAGAGAATCTATTAGGTGATATCAGAGCTTGAAGATCCCTGGGTTATTTGGTGTTTTCCTTTTGTGAATTTTGCTCTACGCAACGTATCTTTAATGATAAACAGTCCATTCTTTCCTCCACCCCCCTCTGATCCACTACACACCCGTGACTATTGGATATTCGCGGTGTGTGCTGTGATTACTCATGTTTTGGTGAGTTTGCATTGTGCTTCGTGTTTATCTACAACCTCTGAGACTTATTACTACAAGCTGAATGAAGTAGCTGCAGTATCGATGCCTCAGGTGTAAATGCAGCCAGATCTTTTCGGCAAGTGTGTAACTTAGGTCTACTGAACGTATTTCTGTTTTTCTTACAGTGTATACTCTGATACTCTCATCTCTTCCTTATTTAGCTCTAGTGCATCCTGACATGAAGCTATTGATACATTTTCATGCCAGTGTAAATCACCAGAATGAAATATTTGGTTGTCATCTTAGATCATTTTTAATCTTTAGCTCTAGAATTATTATAGGATATTTGTGCCATTTTAAGCCTTTAAACAAAGTAAATTAAATTGCATTGGTTTCATTGCGTGTGTGTGTGTGTGGTGGGGGAGAATAGGAAGTAAATCTGCATCATTATATCTTTTTTTTTTTTTTACAATGGTGTATGGAAAATGGAACAACATATGACATGAAAAAGCATTTACTTTTTAGACTTCAGCTGCTCGGTTTGGGATCTCAATTAGTCAAAATTGACAGAAAATCTTTTATATTGAGTTTACTTTCGACAGCACGTTATTATGCCTCCTCTGAGACACCCGTTGGATTCCTTGCACAAATAGCAGGGATTGATAAAATGGTTAAAACCAGCTGAATCTCAAAGTCAAAGGGGTTTTTCCTGCTTTATGCCCTTTAACTGAAAAATCAATCCCACGTTGACTGACACTGTCAATTAATTTCTATTCCTTGTTGTTAAAAAATGTATATTTTCTTTATGCATAAATATGTAAATGCACTCCAAATGAATACGTTCATTAAATCTGAGTAATGCTGCCAAGGGGTGTGGATGTATATGTGCACAATAAAGGTGTTCGTTGGATATGTCTCTTATAAGAAGTTGGATGCATATCGATCATCGTTAAATTGTATTGTAATCTGTTGATGGTACAGAATTTAAACTATTGGTGAAAGCCTAAGATGGACACAAATCTTCAACTTGGGTTCCCTCTCTGTAAGCTGTCAGCCACTCTCTGCTTTTAATGAAGACCAGAGGTGCAGCGCTGACATTTAGCTTCTTTATCTGTTTTTTTCTATGTTTTGTCTGTGTCTCTTGTTGCTCTTGTTCTGACACCATCCACTGATTCTCTCTCTTTTTTTTTCTCTCTCTCCTCTCTCGCCAGGAGCGCAATAGAAATAAACAGTAACCTTCAAGCAAGCTCTCTGCTAGAACTGCAACACTAATGACGTAGGACCTTAAATAAAAATTGCCTAACCACAAGGAGGAAAGGCTCTCACAATCTTTCTGCTGAAGACGACAATGTATCTGAACACTTGAACATGACAAAATAGATGGACTCATCTGTATCTGTTGACTGGTGCATCAAAACCCCGTTCCTGTCTCACGAGAAAACAAGCGTAACCCACTTTGAAAACTCTGTCTTGAAAGCACTTTCAGTCTACCAATACCCTTAACTCTCTAACTCTGTGTTCTTCTTCTTTAATTTTGTTTGTGAGCAACTAACTGACTAACCAGAGCGGTCAGAAGATTTCATCAGGCTTATTTGTATTTTCCTTTTTTTTTTTTTCTTTTTTTTTTTAAATTCCTCAAATTTTTGGGATATTGGTGACCTCCATTTGGCGCTTGAAGAGAATTAAAGATTATGTTTAAATGAATCTTTTACTTGAATCTGTATTCAACCACCTGATCCTCGTCAGACAGCTGATGTGGAAGATTGACAGGTGGGACAAATTAATTGGGAAACAGCCACAATCATGCCAATCACAGGATGTATCCTCCCCTCTACCGGTTCCCTTCCTTTCTACATCTGTTTCTGTGTACCAAAAGATTACAATTATGCAGCAGGCTGGCGAGCGCCGGCTAGTGCACATCTTTGTTTCTTTTTTTTTTTTCTTTTTTTTTTCTCTCTCTCGTGATTCTGTCATTCTGAAGTGCATTTGTCTGAGGAGAAAGCTGCTGCTCGGGTAGAACTAGCGGTGGCCTCCTTGGGCCCTGTGGGTGCTGTCTTTGCCCTGATGTTGATGTACTCCACTGTACCTCAGGCTCAATCAGACTGTCTGTCCTCAACAACTCTTTTTGGGGGAATCTACACTTCACTGGGATTCCCCCAAAATGCAAGACATCAACTGCAAGGATGTGACAGTTTTCTCCTCTAGGTAACTCACTAGCTAAATAAAAATTACCCATGTTTAGCGCAAAACTTGTTTTTGTGTTTTTTTTTCACATGTCCCATAAAGTGTGGCCACACTGTTAAACCATTATTTCTAAGCACCATACTAAGGTTAACAAAAACTAGAATTGAAAAAACATAATGTTGAAATAGTAATAAAAAAAGGCTTTACAAAACTAATCAGAATTGTAGAGAAAATGTCCTTAATTTTCATCTTTTACAGTTTTGAACACGATTAATGTGTAGACTGTTAAATTGGATGTTTGATCTTCTAAATTAATACATTTTTAAACATGGAATGATGTTTTGTTTTGATTATACAATATTTTTTTTACCCTTTTGAATCTCATGGGAAATACTACGCCATATATATATAAGAACTAAACTAAGTCTAAGCATTGTCAAACAAAAACTAACTAAAACTACAAATCCTGCTTCAAAAACTAATTAAAATGAAAACTGGAATTGAAAATAAACATCAAAATAAAATTAAACAAAAAAAAAAATCCAAAATTGGTATAACCTTGCGCCACACCACAGTATCACATGCATTCAGTTCTCACTTCTGTAGAAGCAGATCTTCACTTTCATATTTACATATGTGTCTCTAAATAAACTAGTTTATTTGGCAGAAACGCCATCTCGTGGGCTTTTATTATGAAAATGGAGTTAAAGTGTGTGAGAAATGTCATCCTGATCAATGATGAAGGAGATTTAAACTAGAGTATAAAGTTTAAACAGGTTAAAATCTCAACGGTGTACAGAAATAAGACCAGAAGATGATACTATGTTTGTTTGTATGATACATTACAGGCGTAGAGTTATTTAACATCACAATGGAACTGCAGGCTATAACAACAAATACTGATGTGCACATTCTTACCTGTAAGAGGTTAAAAACAGGACTATTCAGGGTTCTGGTCCTTACCACACTGGCCTGGGTTTGATTCCAGCCCCTTTACTGCATGTCATCATCTCTCTCTAATGTTGACTAAAGCAGAATATAAAGAAAAAAATCTTCAAAAAAGAAAAGAAGCTGAGGTTCAGCTACAGCAGCACAATGATAGACTCTGGATAGAGTCTGGCACCTTGATACCAGGGCAGATCAGTACTTTCAGCGACATAAAGCCTCTAGTCAAGTTCAATATTTATACAAGAACATTTGAAGAAATGTTTAGATGAAATGATGTTATTGAGCTGCTACAAACCTGACGCTTTTCTGTAACTCAGACACAGCATCTTTTATGAGGAGCAGCCAGACATTACACCTGTTTCTTTTATGGTCAGCTTTCAATGCACAAATCATAATCAGAACTCAGACCACAAAAAAAAAACTTCCATTCCCTTCCATCCAGCAATGAACAGCAATAGTTTTAAAGATAAAAAAAAAAAGTTTACTTTATTTATACATATAGTCTGTAGCCAGTTGTGTCCATATAAATCAACCTCTTCAATTACATAAAAATGTGAATATTTTTGTATATACAGATTATGACACTAGGATTTTGCAGGTCCTTTATTATGTGCCATCATGAGCAGCAGCTACGTTTTAAGCCAATGATGCATGGCACTTAAAAATATTTACAGCATTCATGTTTTTTCCTGTTTGCTTTTTTTTTTTTTAATTAGATACTCCAAATAAAAGGAATGAGGAAGGTCACTATGCACTCATGGATGATGGTGGTTGTCATAGAAAATGTGGAGGACACCATTACATACATGAATGTGCTTGCTATTCATAATCTACTGTATGTACACATTTGTTTCATCCTGAAATGAAACCATTCTTTTTCCCTGTCTGTCCAGCAGAGTGCGCCATCACATCATGTTCTTTCAAATGTTCCCAACTCCTAAAGTCTCACTACAAAGCCTCTTTCTTCTCAAGCCCTCCAACTCCTACAGACACAATTATACCAGGATGAGAAGCACTTGTTGTACTTTCACAGCTTTTTGGAGCAATTAATGCCAGCTTGCCAAGCTGTGCAGTGAGAAGTGGGGAAGAGAGGGAGAAAAGAGGATGTGAGCGGGAGAGAGAAAAATCCCCCTTTATGTTTGTCAAGGAGGAAGAAAAGAACTGTAATTATAACATTGGAGGCTTTGGATTGCAACTTCTCTCCTCTGTGTTAATTCGTGCATCCGTCAGGTTTTTGCAGGCAGCCTTTGAGAAGACTAAATTGCCTCAATGTGTCTGTGATCGTAGCATACAAACTCAGGCAGGGAACTTGCTATGTATTCCCTAACAAGGCCCTTACAATTACTAGCTGTGTATAATGGTCCTGGGATATGCAGCATCCTCAAATATGAAAAAAAAATTTTCAAAAGAGGCCTCTGACAAGTTGATGCCCTTCTTTCATATAACTGCAATGGGCAAACTTACTGGTTAATGGTTTAATTTTACCAGCAGTTAATGTAGCCCTTCCCCCACAAACTTTCATTTCCCCCCCAAACCATCAAAACGTCCTTTCTGGAGAAGGATTCAGTCGACTGAACAAGCGAGAGAGAAGGAGCATCCTCCGCTTAGTGAGCTGAAATGCCTTTGAAGTTTCAGTCACTCTGAAGACTCATCAACACATGGCTCAAGGCAAGGTGAGGGCAAGTCTCAGGGTTGGCACTTCCTCTCTGTTTTGAAGGTTTTCACACTCTGGGCCATGGCACGTCACTCAATAAGTTCTCTCAGAACATTAGTCCTATTGATGACTATGTTAACTGACACTTGGTTGATCAGGGGAACCTGACATTACTCTCAACTTATGTCTGCTTTTCTGATTTGCAGTGTTTGATGGCACCAGTGAAAGGCTGGGTAAGAGTGCATCAACAGTTATAAATAATAGGTATATGCTCTGGATCCTAGATTCAAAGTCACTTTGAAGTTTTATGTCGTTACTCAGCAGGTCAGGTAAAATAGTCAGCAAATCTTTTACAAATTTTCATTTGATATAAACTGACTGTCAGTAATGCATAAGTTTTCTTCCTGCCCTTTTCCACGGTGTCTCTGTTGCCATGGTTATATCATTATCTGTGAACTGAGATTAGAGGCTGAGCATTTTGCCAAACACAGTGTTATGATGTAGATCTGTGTTAGAAAGAATTTATTTTTGCATACCTTGAAAGAAAGAGAGAAATGAGAGATTCACAATCTACTTTTGTCATTCTGTTATCAGAAGCAAATAATTATCAATGTTGTGCAGTTATGCAGAGATGCTGTTGTGTCTGAGGCCCACAGGGAGGCACCATCCATGGAAAGGAAACAGACCTAATCTAAAAATCTTAATGGCGCACTTAGTAGTATATGAGTTCTACAAGGTTGTTAATATTTCATGTTTTCTCTTCTCTTCATATATAAAGAAAGATAGTATATATATATATATATATATATATATATATATGTGTGTGTGAAAACGACCATTTATCTGTAGATTTTGAGAAATAAACAATCCAAAACTATTTTCCCCTTGGCATTTATTTTACACCATATGGCAAACACATTTCAAATAAAGGGTCCTAAGTATGGGTCAAGTTTCATAAGTTTGGATCCTACAATCCCCTTGATGCAGCTAAAAAGGATCTTTCATTAGAGCCTCACTGCTATGTCCACTACTTTCAAACCCCAATGGGTTTGAAAATCAGTCGAGATAAACCTCACTTTTTCAAATCTTGGCAAGCTCACACCAGCGCTACAGGACACATTAGACAAACGGAAAACTGTTACTTTTCCCACAGGAGAAGCAATACTTTCTTGAGACAAGTACACTAAACTTTATGCCCTTTTAAGAAAAGTTCAAACTTAGCTCATGTAGCAAGAGTCTAATTGATTTTTTTTCTTTAGAACAAGTTTGTGTCTCGCTGGTTATATACAGTAGCTTCACTGCAGTATGAACGTATGACCCCGTCTGCTGCACAGCCTGCGACATAATGTGAAGCTCTTTACTAATGGACTAAAGTTGTTATAGTTTAGAGATACTTACAATGCACAGCAGTCAAATTAGATGTGTATTATTTTAAATATTCAACAGCAAGCGCGAGTAAACACATAACTTGCTGTGAATGTGGTTAAGGGCAACAATTATTACAATTCCAACTGAAGCTGTGATTACAAGACAACTGTTCACGTCTTGAACTTTATGTTTAATTGATTTATGAAGCTATTTCAAAAGTCGGAATAACTAATGCAGTGTGCTAGTCAGCAATCTGTAAGAGCACTCCTCGCAACTCTATATTTGTTGGACAAATTAGACGTTTATGTAATGCACACAGATAGCGTTCATTTCAATTCAAGGCCCAGGGTTATTAATCTATTCTAATGTTTCCTGGCAACAGGAGGCACCTATCAAATCAACGCCTCAATGTTGATGCAAAAAACAGTTTCCCTGTGTATCACTCGCCTAATATAGGCGGAGCTGTGAAGTTACTTGCATTTACTTGCCTTACATCAGCTGGAACTTTCAACTCATTATACTCCATTTCCATTTTTGTCGTTCTTCAGAGATCTAAAACCTATACACAAGACACATACATGAAAGACGGCTTGCTCAAACTTCATCTGCTTTATGGTGATTTATATTTCGCTGGAGAGTGTGTGCATCATAGGGCTGATGGAGGAAAAAAAACACAGGAAAGACACATGAGCACAGGCAGCAAGAGGAACCATAGAGGTGCAGATATTTTTTTTTATCTAAGATCATCTGAGCATATCTGAGCCATCATTATTCATTTTACAGTAGGTCATACACAGCCCTGCTTCTACCATAACTTACCCTCCCAGCTTGAAGGGAAAAAAGGAAAGTGTGAAAGAAAGAATATTGGACAGCAGAGCTAATTTCTATGTTCATTATGCTACGCTGTCCTTTTGGGACACATGGCTACACCCAGCACAGAGCCTCATGAATATGAATCTTTAATCTATAGAGCAGATGAGTAGAATATATGAACTGAAGGAGAAAGAGAAATTGCAGGTTTGGTTCTGCATCTACAGTACACTTCGCAGCCGGGCTAAAGCCCCTCTTGCACCGTGGAGATGATGACTGGAGACACGCTGGCCGTGGTCAGGCTGCTTATTGGATTCAAAGGTTGGAGTGTGTCCTGGTCTGGGACAGTGTGTTCGAGCCAAGGTTTTGCATCGCAGGGGGTCGCGTAGAATGGAAAGGTCTGAAATGTAATGCATTTGAAATGAAATGAGAAGGTGCCCGGGAATGAAATATGACATGCTGACTGGCCTGGAGTCACTGGTCAGGACTCTATACTCAGCTCTAAATGTGTGGGTGAGAGTGTGTGTTTGTGTGTGTATGAGAGAGGGAATCTAAGTGCATGGGCATTGTGCGAGCGCAGGTTGAGTGTGTAATGTGATGCAGGCTGCATTTGCTCCTGTGGCTTCCTCTTCCACCCTCCTGTTCAGGCCTGATGGAGATTAAGGGCCATTAAAGGCTCTCTGCTGCATGTGCAGTTTCTATTGATCACATTGACTTAACCCACTGTAGCCAATGATCCGATTACAAGTGTTGTACCCCCATCCTTATCCCCTCCCCCCCTCCATCTTCTCTCCTCCTCACCCCGCCCCTTCTTTTTCTCCTTCTCCTTCCCCTTCTTCTCTGGCCCACCCTCTGTGGTTCACGGCGCTCAGTGGGGGGTTGCGGCTGCCTCTGCTGATGTCAGCACCGGGGCATGCCCAGAAGGCCTGACTCCCCTCTTGTAGGCAAGCCACCGAATATCTGCTTGCGTGTCTCTCTGTATTTTTGTCTTTCGGCCTCCGCTGTCCGCTCTCTCGCGCATCCACCCCATTCCTCGCTCCCGTGCTCTCACCATCTCCAGTCATCTTCGCACACAGCGGGGTTATGATGAACCTGATTTCTCCATGAGAGAGATGGATTGGCCGTGGCCCAAAGAGCTAAATGAGTTGAGACAGTCTGAGCGGCATCAGCTCAAACCCTGCCGACCCCCTCCCATCGCTCGCATGGTCAAACAGCCCTGGGGGAGCTCTCTGCCAGACCACTGTGGTTATTAGCATTGACAGAGGCTCATGGAAATCTTCTTAGTTTCTACTGTACAGGAAGTGCCTATGCTAATTCAGGGATTCCCAAAGAACGGAAACTGATTGTGTCCCAGAACCTTCTTATCTTAAAGCCATCTGGCACAGATTTTCAAAAGTGTATGCAAGGAAAAGTTTGCAGCTTTATTATTTGAATTTTACATGACGCTCATGCATGATGGAGATTATTTGACTGACAATTTGACTGTAAACTCACTGAATACAGTACCTCAAGAACAAGTTTCTGTGTTAAATACTGTAACAAATAATGTCATTATTAAATTATCAACTCATGTGCGGTGACAGAATTGGGTCTGATAGTTGATACGGTGGCTGTGTGACAGGAGTTGTTCTCTGTCCTGGTTCTATCAATCAGATGCACCAGTGAGGGAGTCATAGGAACCCAAAACAAACAGGAAACAAAAAAGAGGAGAGAATAACTGAAACCGCATCAAGCCACCACGGGATGAATCGCTACAAAGGCAAACATGCTAGATTTCACTTATAAGGCATTATACATTTCACAATGTAGCAAGTGATCTATATTCAAGAAGCCGTTTTGTTTTCTCAGTGATTCTCGTTAAACATTTGAATGCTTTGATATACAGTAGACTCCTCAGGGCCAGGCCAAGGCCAGAGCTGGAACATGAATAAAAAGTTAGGTCCATTATATTAAAAGCCAGCAGAGCTGTGAGAATAGGACCACATGGGTGGGTGTGGGGTTTGCAAACAGCTTTGCTCCCTGGATGAAAGGCTCACTGTGATGTGTGTCCAAGGAGAGCACATGAGAGAGCAACATTGTATTGTGAGAGTCGGACCCCTGAGAGCAGAAAACTGGCGATAACACAATTAAAATCAGATTTTCATCTATTTACACCACCCTATCAGCAGAGTCATCCTCCGTCTCGAAAAAAAAAAAAAAAACCTGGACATTACTATAAAGAAACATAAGTGGTGTGTGTACATCTGGGCTTTGATAGTGTGCACAGAGTGGTAAAAGGCACTGACCTTCGCCGATACCGCAATTACATCATAGGGCGGCTTCTGCTCTCATGTATATTAATGCAGGTTCTGGAGGCATCATCCATACCTTTGATTCCCTGGGATCTGAGCTCACCATTGCATGACAACTGTATCAGGACACAAAGTGTTTGTAATGGTTTCCTGCTTCAGGAGAGATATAAACCACAAGCGACACCAGATCAAAGGTGCGGACACTTTCTCTGCAGAGGGATGTGAGTGATACCGCGTGTTTGTGCAGGTGAACAAGTGGGTGCATTTCACAGAAAGAGGAAATGTGTGTGCAAAAGAGTCGGCATGTACAGTCAGTCTCAAATGGAACAGCAGACAAACGTACAGAACCACGTAACTAATAGCCTGGTGGTTAACATCCAAAGTAAGAGGCAAAGGTTAATCAGTATCCTCTTTTGTTTCATTTTGTGGCGCTATTATTGTCTTAATGAGGTCGCTATAATTTTAACACAATAGGACGTTTTATTTTGGAGCAGATATATTTAGACTGAGCCACACACATGATGCTTCTAATTGCAGGAGTGTCCTCCCCGAGTGCATCCCTGTGTTTCCTCTGCATTCATTCAGCTGTGATGAGTGACCACAGCGAAAATGTTTCCGGTCACACCAATGTCACTGCGCTCTGCACTATTACTACATCTGAGGCCAACACCAGAAAAGAATAAGGAATCCTAGGTATTAAACCCTCCAGGGCTAACACTAAAATTAATTACAAAGGACACTGGTTATGTCTTTTTCTTCTCTTATTATAACTTGGTGCTGCGGGAGAATCTTGTTGCCAGTAGAGGGCCTCGTTGTTATAACATATACCTCGGAGTCGCTCGATTCCATGTTCTTGCAGCCATATGCACTGATTTGATTCCTGAGCAGAGACAATGTTGATTCAGTGCCTCTGAATTTGTTTAAATAAAGGCAATACAGGATATTTATATTTAGGATATTTGTCTAAGAATTCTATTTGGCTGTTTATTGTTATTGTTGTCATTTATTTGAACATGTAAAACATAAATATCACCAGATAATTCCTCCAGGATTAACTAGCAGCAGTAGAATTGTTTTTACTTTGATTGAATGAGTGACAATTAACATACTTGCACTACTCTTAATGGAATATTTGTATTATTTAAAATACAATTACATTTAATATAATGACATGATGGAACAGTAGAGGACATCATCTGAAAACTAGCTGAATGAGAAAATTGCTTTTTATTTGTATGAATCCAAACTGCTCTATTTGCCATCATGCCATGATGCAGCTTTAACTTCTCAGAGCGGTGAAAGAGGTTTACTCACCAGGGAGCCAATAAGAGACTAACCGTCATATGAATGGGATCCATTTGCTGTTACTACACTGATCTGTCTCATGCCTGAGCAAAAAAAATAAATCTGTATAAATAAAGAAAAAAACGATTTTTTTTGGCATTTAGGACTGGATGAAATAAGTGAAATGTAGACAGGAACAGATGGATCTGAATATGAATCAAACTCAAATTGAATGACAAACAGAAGACACAGTGAATGCTCTGTATTAGTTACATCTGATCATTGCAGCAGCATTCTCTCACATTAAATCTCCATAATGAGTAAATTAGTGGGTCTCCATCTGTGGCATTGCAAACTTGCAGTCACACATGCTGACTATATTCACAGACTCCTGCTGGGTGTGTTGGTGAAGAATAAACATTCAGACAGAGATTATTTCGCACACTTAACAGCAGCTGCAGCACAATGGACAAAAGCTGCATTATAGCTCGCATGTACACAGTAATTTGTGCGCACACTGCTGAGAAAATCTTGGCACAGGGAAGGCTTAATTTACAGTGCAAAGTCAAAAATGGACAGGTCTTTCTAGCAGTATTGATCTGACTGCTCCACCACCCCCACTGCTTTCCTCCCCACCCTCTGTGGTTACATTTCTTCCTGTGTCATGGAGTGCACTGTAACATATATCTCAGATGCATTGCACATTCATCATTGATTTACCATGCCTCTCATTTTATGCAAAGAAAGAGAAGCTTTCACCAGCTTTTCCATGCTGGCATCAAGTGTGCTTGCTTTTCAGAGAAAAAAAAAAAAGGGAAGAAAAAAACTTTGAGACAATACTCTTGAGATGCTAGTCAATCAAAAACAACCTAAAAAAGAAATATCCCCATCGACTTACTTTAGCCTAGATTCAACTCTCATAAAAATGCTTGTGCATTTTATGTGTTATATGTTAAACAAAATATGGACTGCAAATAATTAAAAGCAAATGCACAACACAGTGTTTTAATTATAAGATGAAGAAACAGATTGTTAAACATACATTTGAATGAATATGCTAGCAGCCTAAAGGAGGCTACGAGTAATTGCACAAAAATTGCAACCCATAATTACGTTCTCAGTCATTAACACTATCTGGGTGGAATAAAACAATCCATATCACAATTTAAATTGCAAGCACCTTCACAAAAAATAATAAAACATCTTTATGCCTTTATCTCTGTATGTATGTTTGTGTGAGGATTCTGGGTATGCATGTGTATATATAAAAATATGACAAATGATGTAGAGATGTGGTGTGCATATGTACACTACAGACGGCCTACACAGGAGAACACACACACACACACACACACACACACACACACACACACACACACACACACACACGCACACACGCGCACATGCGCACACACGCACACACACACACATTTACATATCATCTGCAGCCATCTGCTCTAAATGATAGGTAATTAACTCAGGCCTGCCTCTGTCTCTCTGGCTTGTCGGCTGACATATAGGAGCTCTTCAGGAGGATATATGTGAATCAAGGACTTCAAAAGAATGAGAGGACATGGGATTGAGTGAGAGGAAGGACGAGGAGGACTAGATGATGTTTGTGAATGATGCTGCATAAACCCAGAAGCAGCGCAGAGAACCGTAGGATGATAGCAGAGAGAAAAAAAAGAGTGGAGATGATGGAAAGAGGACATGCTGGGTCAGAGAGAATGTACACACACACATACACACACACACAATCGCACAGGCACACACAGTGTATTGTGTGTGTGTTGAACCTGCCGTGTAGCTCACCAACAGTTTTCTTGTCAAGGTCAAGCTGCATTAAACAGAGAGGCTTTGCTCTGTGTAGGTTGGAATAGAGAAATGCTATGAAGCTAATATTAGCACCATCTCTTCTATCCAAAAAAACCCAGCAAAAAACATGCGCTTATTTCACACATTGTGTAATGACAATGCAGGGACTGACCATGTTTTATATTGAAAATATTTTTTTTGTTTGTTTTTTTAATGAAAATTTGAAGTGCAAGATGTAAAATAAACAATCAAACAACAATAAAAATGGAAATAAAATCAAAATGAGGTGTGTAGACTATGCATTTGCATGCAAAATTACAGTACAAAATATGTTTTGTTCCACCACACTGCGCAGATCTGATATATCCTTTTCCAGCAATGTCTGCTCCTCCCAGTCACCCTGATATCCAGGTCTGTCTCTATTACAGCAGCACGGGGCTATAATTAGCCAGGTATCTCCTGCAGTAATGATGAGTGAAGAAGCCCTGCATCTACCTGCTAGGCCTGCAGACGGCTCTGGCGGCAGGGAAGAGCCCAGTTTCTCATCCAATGGGACAATTAGAGTGTGCATAGAGATGCGACTCCAGGTAATAGTTGACAAGTGAGTGTGAGAGAGGACATTTGTCTACATGCAAATAGAGAGTGGAATAGGCCAAACAAGACAAGGGCCGAGGCAGAAGAATAAGATATAAAAAGAAGAACAAAAAAGACACAATGAGAACAAAAAAAAGACAAGAATTCACATATTAAAATTGAAGACGGGACACTACCACACAGATGTAAAGTTTTAAGGGCATAACCCAACAGCTCAATACACTTAAGGGAGGCACGTTTGGTGTATAGGGTGTGGTGCAGTATAGGGACACTGACAGATGACCTGATGCAGCAATTCCCCAGTGATGTTTTCTTTACTTTGAGAGAGCAAGAAGGGCAGAGACAGCTAGAGAAACACACACACACATAGAGAGAGAGAGACCGAGAGAGAGAGACATAATCAAGATGATGATGTTTAAGATGGTGATGGTGGCGGCTCCTCTATCTAGAACCCACATCTGCAGTCAGCAGACCCTCTAACCGCAGTGTCCCTCCCCAGACGCCAGCCTGACACGTCTGCACCGGTCAGCGGGATGCAAACACACTAATGCACCATTCCAGCAAACAAACAAACAAGTGCTGCCGTAGTAATTGCAGTGATTAGGAGATAAGCGGTGGGAGAAGACCCTGCGTTATGGAGGAAGCCCCCCTCCTGCGTGACCTTTTGCCAGGCTGCAGAACTGGAGCTGGTGCTGGATTCCAGACATAAATATGCCATATAGATCCACAGTGTAGGCCACAGTGGTGCAAAATGCGGGGGCAAATAATCCTCTGCAAGCCAAGAAAAAGCACCTTGAGCCTCTAAAGGTATTTTGAAAGGCAAGCAATAGTCCAAAAGTGTGATATTTTAACCACAATACAATAGCCACATGACAAATATTGCCAAGAATCACAGCAGAGGGTGGTTCACAACTTTATACATGGGTGTTAACCTTCAGAAAAATGATTTTCCATAAATCATGTGTGATCTTATAGAGCTTGTTGGCTGTGATTTTTCACACAACTCCCACAATCCTCGGCTGGTACACAAATTAATTCACACAATGCATGCTTGTTTTTAATGTTGTATATATATATTTTTATTATTTTACATGAACTTTTCTAGTTGTTGATTTTCCAGTTGATACCAAAAAACATATATACAGTATATATATAAATGTTTTTTTTTTAATTGTACGGCAGTGTTTGATTTTGAGGCATATAATGTGATGGATAATATTTTTGACCACAATGGGCTGGCGACCATCTGGGGTGTATCCCTGCCTCTCGCCTGTAATGCACAGGGATTGGGTCCAGCAGACCCCTGCGACCCTAATGTGGAATAAGCGGGTACAGAAGATGAATGAATGAATAATATTTGTGAAGTCAGGTGTGATAAGACTTGTTACATTTAATATTTAATTAAACAGTGAAAGATTCTTTCATTTTGATGGGGAAATCAGGGGAAATCTTGGAAACATTTATATATTTTGAATGAAAAATGTACTAATGACAATTAATGCACATGAGAATAAATTAGAAATCTGCAATTTAACAGTTAATACACTGTACAGTAAATCTGAATTCTGAATCTGAATTGTCTTTATTGTCATTATAACAGAGGACTGTATAATGAAAAATGTCAAACATCACATTTATCTAACCACCAAACTCCAGTAACCATACAAAGATCTTCTTACTTGACTTATCCTGTGATCTAATGCTAACTGATGCATCAACAAGTTCAACAAGAATGTAATTCAAGTTCAAAAGGCAGCATGTTGTTTAATTCAAACTTTAAGACAGAAAGAAATGCATTAAAACGTCCATGCTTGTTCTGTTTTTCAGAGCAATGTCACGGCCGGTAAAACTGGCTTAGTCACACATACAGAGCTGAAGGTGTTAGAAGAAAATCAATGGTTGGATTGCAGTGTAAAGTCCTCTGGGTGAGGTAAACACAGTTTGCTATACGTTCTGCCTCAGCAATGTTGCAAAAAGCCTCCAAAGAGGGAGATAGGGGCATTAAGTGCGCGCACACACACACACACACACACACACACACACACACACACACACACACACACACACACACACACACAAAACATACAAATTATTAATAGCATTTTTCCCTCTATAGTTTCCATATTTGTAACAGCATTGGGTCACTCTAACTTATAAAGCGATTGGTTTAAAGGGTGTCTCATGTTTGAGGCCACGTGACCTCCATCCATACCCCTCCTTCCCCCAAACCCACCCCCCTCCCCTCTCTCTCTCTCAAACACACACACACACACACACACACAGACACACACACACACACGCACACACACACACACAGACACACCCCTCCCTGTTTCTATGCAGCTCCCAGGCTATGAAATGTACATCACACCTCCGATCTAAGGGAATCTCACCCCAAATCCTTCCTTTGAATTATTGAAGAGGACCAGAGATTATCCTCCAATCAATATGCCTCGCCTCTCCTCCTATAACATCAAATGCCTCCGGCGATCGATCCAGCCAATCAGGGGTGCCGCCGCAGCTCGAAAAATGCAGAGTGTATTGTTCTGCATTGTTTACACTGACACTGCTTGGCGTGTATAATAGGTGTGTTTGTGCTTGGGAAAGGCGTGATTTGCTGATTGACTGAGATCCTCCTGCGTATGTTTTCGCTGACTTGTATGATAATGATAATTTTCACCTGTTTATCTTGTTTTTGCAGGACAGCCAAGTTTAAGCAAAGATCGAAGCATGTTATCTGTCTGCTGAAGCGTTTTATCTTTTCAGTGCTCATTTCTGAATGTGACCGAAAAAGAAAAAAGATACAAGTATGTATAAAATGATGAAATTACAACCGCTATTCACTTCATAAAAGTTTGACTCACTGAGTTGTACGGCATAGACATTTCGTCAACTGCGAGCACAAAAGCATCTGAAAGCTGAGCCGAGCACTAAAGCGGGTCGGTTCATTTCACTCCCCGAAAGCACTTTTTTTTTTTCTCAGAGACAGCAAACGTGAGTGACTTGTAGTGATTTTCTTTTTCAATTACATGCTGAAAGGTAAATCAACATCTCACAACCTTTTACAATGAGCAGAATGAATACAAACATATGCCCGTAACCCTACAATTATACAAGGCATACGCACTCTCTCCCTCTCGCAGGCCCATATAATGATTGCAGGAGGCGCTGCTCTCTTATTTGCGAAATGGAATGGTTTGCGAAATGGTGATTGTTGTCAGTCTCTGGTAAAAAGCTGCTGGTTCCTCCTTAAGATGCTGTCAGGCTAGTGCGCCTTTTCTCCTGAACACACGAGGTGCACATGCAATCTGCGCTGATAATCGTGTTATTACATAGATTACCTGGAATGGGCCGACACGAAAAAAGCAAACACAACGACGGAGATATATCCTTTGTCATACTGTAGGACACAGATACCCGTTATACATGCAGGAGCATTTCTACATAAAGGGACAGATCTGCTGTACCTTTAATATGGCTTAGAATTTGCCACTCTTGTCTTTCTGAAGTCATTATTTTACACCCTACACATTCAAATACCTACAGTCGAGCCTACACAGATCTGCTGTTGCATCTCTCCACACACTTGCACTCTGCAGTGGGATGGATGTATCAGCGTGAGCCAGATGATGGCACTCTTCTCTCTGTACCAGGCTGCTGGATGCCCCAACTGCGTGTTCTCACTGCATGATGCAGCTGGCCTCATTTTAATGATTTAAATCACTTGAGGTCCACCGCCACACACTTTAGAGGCTTGACTGAATTTATCCTCGTTGATAGAGATCAGTGCCCTCAGCCCTGGACGTTGCCAGACTACAGTAGAGGGAGAGACCTCTCTGACTGACACGATTGGATACAGCTCTCCGCTCTGATTTTACTTTTGATCCCACCGCTCTGACTCTGGCCCTGGGGACAGATGAGTGGAACGAAACGGTAGAGATAGAGTAGGATGCCACACACTTTTCCCCTCCCCCCCATCTCCCCGGTCAGCCTTTTATACAGATGCAGGTCGAGAATGAGCGCCGTTAAAATACAGACTCATATGCTCTTTTATTGATATCAGGCGTTTTAAACATCTGCATAACATGATGCACCCATGCATGTGCGTAGTACAGCTACTTTCTGAAATCAAACAAGCATTAAAACAGATTAGTGAAGCTTGATGTGCTAGATTTAATGCAGTGGTAGCCTATAAAATAATGATTCTGCCTATTTTAGCCAAAAAGTACCAGAAGAGGAGCATTATGTTGTATCTAATTCTTACAATGAGAGAAAAAAAACACAAAGCGATGTTGCAAGTAAGTGGCCAACATTTTGAGAAAAGATTTTCTTTTTTCTGTTAGAAAGGTAGGCAGGAACATACACACGGGTATTAAGTGCCCCTGTTGGACAGCAGGGCGCATCGAGGTGGAGGGGGAGGACGAGATGAAACAAGTGCAACCTCTTTAGAGGAGGTTTAGAAGCCTACATGATGCCAGCACACACACTAAACCATACACACAAACAGGCCATTGGCTTTAAGCCTTTGCACCCGAAAAAATGCACAATATAACCACATTCAGTGACATGGTACATACACACCTCCGTACATGTGTGTCCAGTCATGATGGTGCAAAGCCAATGATATTTCCCAGAGGCCCGCTTCACGTGATTGGGCAGTTAATTCCCTCTGTTGACCCGGAGCCCGATACACCATTGATTAGCCGCATGGCGATATATATGTGTGTGTGTGTGTGTGTGTGTGTGTGTGTGTGTGTGTGTGCGCGTCTGCAATGATGCGTTGGCGAGCCACGGGGGGCACAGGGAGGCTAGCGTCATGGCGACAGAGGGCACCGCATGGCGCATCAAGGTCAAATGAAGGACGCCGGCGAGTGCTGCAGAATTAGAGCTGGGAGCCCGAGCCTGCATGAGCGAGGGCCGCGCTGCAGAGGGAGAGCAGAAAATAGCACAGCTGAGGGAGACAGAGAGACAGGGAGAGGCAGAGCACATAAATAACAGGGCTAAGATTTCACTGTTCTCTACATGCTCGCTCACCTTTGCTTCCAATAATGTGACAAATTACCGCAAATTTTTTGTTGACTGGAAGCTTTTCAACGCCGGCCCGTCAGATGAGAGATTTGAAGCATGTTTTTACATGGCCTAAAAAAACATGAGTTTGTGTGTGAGCTACATGCATAAACAATTATTGGTCACATATGTTAACTTGAGGCAACCATTACTTTCAAAACCCTGACATAATGTTCCTGTAAATTGTTTGTCTTAGTAAATATAATTGGATTGAATATCTTATTAACACACACTGCCTTGAGATACCTGGCTCTGATAAAGTGTCCTGACATATGGATACAAGTATTTTCATTTTGATTGAATCCAACGTTATAATTAATCCTCCTCTGCAGGGATGCACAGATAAATTAACAACCTGTGTGTCATATATTGTGTACACATATTCTGTACACACAAACTTTCTCCTGGCATCTTTTTTTTTTGTTCCACTCCTTTATTGTTTCCAATATTTCTTTTTCCACAGTGTCATCTGTCATGGGAAATTTGCCCCATGTTGTGTAATTAAACAATCAATAGCTCTGTAATAGTGAGGGATGTGTCCAGGCCCAGAGTCCAGCCACCATGACTGATTGAGATCTGTTGTCTAATATGTGCATTGGGTCAAATCCTCTGTGGACCGAGGTTCAGAATCAGTGGACACAAAGTCCTGTAAAGGAAAATGGTCGCCTGGGAATCGCATGGTACGATTACTTTTGCAGAAAGTTGAGGAACACAATCAATTAGAATGTAGAATGTGAGATATATTTTCAATTTGACCGTTTAAATGACTTTTTACTATTTCAATAAAAATGTCTGTAATTGGAAACATAGTTCATTCTCCTATAGTTTAATTATTTTAGAGGACATTAAGGTTTAGTGACTTTATTGTCAAGGCAGAGCTGGCATTACTAAAAAAGGGATACTTCTATGTACATCAAAGTTTCTATCAAATAATGGCCATACAATTTATAATGCATTGCGTAAATGCCCATTTCGTTTTTAAATTGAATTTGTTCAATGGTAAACTTATACATTTACCTATTATTAGATAAGTGACAGTATGTGTGATGTACTGTCTGAGTGAGGCTGCTTTGAATTACATTGCAAAATTACATTACATCTAGTAAAGTTTATATTTCTCCCTGCTGCTGGAATACTAAGCAGCTGCTTCCTCGACAGGTGCAGTGAACACAACGTGATATTCCCACTATTGGCTGTTAAAAGCCAATAGTGGGGATGTTTTGAAAATGCCAACAGACATTTTTTTTTTTAATCTCAGATCACAACAATTAAAATTGTCTGGGAGGTAAAACATAATGAATCAAACCTGGATTTGTGGGTTTCCATAGAAACATGTATAATTATGGTAATTAGACCATTGTGAACAATCTCTTCAATTCAAATTAAGTAAATATGCATAGGGACCTATATGCACTGTCGAGAAAATGTAGAAACTGGTATTCTTACACATTTAAAGCCAAAAGAAAAACTTTTCCTCTTAAGGCATAATGATATTGAAATATAAGGTTCCCTTATGATTGAGTAGGAGGGAAAATTCAATAACAGGGGTAATTATAATACACATTTTTATATTTTCATACAGAAATGCTTGTTATATATCAGTGGTTCATTGCTTGTTTCTCTATTCATGTTTCTCTTTTTGTCTGAATTATATCTTCCAAACAAATCACGGCTAAAAAAAAAATATGCATCAGCAAAATGATCAAAATTGGCTGTCGACAATTATTTAATTACAACCAGTATTTCAACATTAAATTAAAAAGACTCAGTCTAAAGCACACCACACAGCTAATTTGCGACACGCTGTCAGGAGTCAATCGGGTCAGTTCTGTTTGAATCATTCAAATCACAGAGATTATGCCCTCATATCAAATCAATACAAAGCCTATGCGGTGTGTAAGCGTGAACGTTAGCATCTCTGAAGATTTATGCAGCTACTCTAAAAGCCACGCTTTCAAATAAAAGTCAAAGGTCGTGGTATAGCGTCAAGCAGAGGCGTCGCCTGTCACAATCGCCCTGTACACCCTGACCCCGGGGGTCAGACACATCCACAGCAGGTCACTGGGTTCTTGGTCACATGGTCACGCAGGTCTGTGGGGACACCATACCAGACATGAGCTACAATCGCTGCATGACAGGAAAACATGGCCACTGTGTAGAGATTAACCTCTGACTGTCAACTGGCTCACCTGAGCAAAGTCTAAGAGTTACAGTAGCGGTGATATATAAGCTATGCAGAAGACCTACAAGGTCATAATCAATGCGGTTCACTCTGCTTTTGATCAAGTGTAATACAATTCTTTGTTAAAAATTCCTCCTCACAAATATCCCACTCCCCTTCACTCTCACTGCTAATAATATTGATTCCCCTTCATGATACATCGTCATTGTAAATTGTCCACTGCGACTTTTCAATTGATTGAGCCAGTTGATGAGGGAAATGTTAGCACAGTAACAGTAAAGCCATTGATTTGAGAAGCGATAGGTAAAAAGCATTTATCATTTTGGAGTGCCTGTGATAATTAATTGATATTGATTGAAGCAAGTGGCGAATGCTGATACTAAGCAAGTGATTATGAGAGGCAGGAGAGAAATGACAATCCAACATTCACGCTGCCCTCATTTACACCGTCCTCACCGGTCTAACACGGCTCTTGACGGTGTTGGAGAAGTAAAGCAGATATGCAGATATCTTGTGTAATTGAAGGCTATTATCATAATACGCTCTACCTTGTGTATTCATATTCAAATGGACAGGTTTGAGCTGAAAATATTTCACAACCCTCAGCCTTGATTGCAGATTGAGAGTTAGAGAATGGCGACCACTGATTTAAATTACACATGTGAAGAGGGAGGATGAGGGCTCGTCTGCTGTCGGCATCTGGAAGTTCATGCAATTTAAACATCAAATTATCAAGTTCAATATTTGATGTTTCCACTATTGTTGTTAAGAGGAGGATATGAGATCCACTTGTGCTTTGTTAGAAAATGGAGATTCCAGTAGCCTATGCACCAAGCTCCCTTGTATTGTCTGGGGAGGCACAGTGCTAACAGGTGAGTCATTATAATGATAAGAAGGCAGAATTTACAAGAACAGCCATTAGCTTCATTTATAATGAGAGAATAATGTAGCTCTTGGTGTATGAAGCTTCCTTTTAATGTAGTACATGTCGTGCTCCACACGTATGATATCCAGCTAGCAGGTTCAAAGGAAAACCTTTTCTCACCTACTGAGCCGCCTCACCAGCGATGAGAGAGAAAGATTCTCTTCAGCTGAGACAGCAACACATTCTATATATATATATATATATTTTAGCTCCAAACCAATTTGCTCAAATCTCCAAACACTTTGTCATACAGAGGTAGCCGACGGCATGGATTAAAGAAGCTCTACCCTTTAATTTCTCCATGATTGTCACTTCCTTTTCGAGCACCCCGGAGCCTTCTCAAACCATGAGATCATTTCCTTGACTCTCTTGAGCCAAAGGTGTCCTCACAGAGGGCACCTCAGCTCAGCCATCCACAGGAGCCAAGGTACACCTCTTGGTTATATTTATTTCTCTGAGAAATATCAAGAAGCTTGAACCTTGCTCTCCGAGTGACCCTCGGTGTGCTGCAATCACACTCTGCAAAGCACCCTGTAATTACAAGCACCATCTCCTATTCATCAGTGAACAGAAAATGTCTGTGAATATGATGGACTTCTTTATGCTGGTAGATGGCATGACTGTGCTGTAAGTCGTATGCTGAGTTCTCTCCCAATTAAATAGCAATAAAAACGGACAGTGGATGAGAAGGTATTTGTTGTTCTGAAGGAAATAGAAAAATAATTTCATTATCATTTCAATTAATTTGTTTGATGTTTTAGGGAAATAACCGTGTTGGATTATGTGCCAAGAGTTAGAGGAGAAACCTGATATAGCTTTTTTTTTTTTTAGAAGTAAGGCTGAAAACAGAGGTTAAAAAAATAGCCTGGATCTATCCAGTACGTCTAAAGCTCCCAAATACACAAATGATATCTTGTTTGTTTAATTTGTACAAAAACTAAATATGACATCTGTTGTTGTACAGGGGATTATTCTGTTGAATATTTCTTAGTGTAGTTTTGTCATTAGTGTGTGCTTGTCAGAAAAAAAAACAGCTCAAAGTTACCCGTTTCCCTGTTTCTAGTTTTCATGCTTCATATTTAGCTTCAGCTTCATATTTAATGGATTGAAGTATTTATCTTCTCATGTAATTCTTGTAAAGAGCGCAAATAAGTGCATTACTCGAAATGTTAAACTGTTCTTTCATGGAATTTATCTTCCAAACAGAGCATCTGAAGGATGAAACAAAACTCAAACTGAGGTTTAGCTATTTGTTCTGATTGAAAAGACACTCATTTAAGACCAAGGATACGAGAGGGAGTGAAAGCAGTCTGTCTTTTTAATTTTAGAGGTTTGAATTAATAGATCCACCCCATAATGATGGTGGATGGCTGAAATGTAGGCAGATAAAAAAATAAAAAATAAAAAAAACTTGTGTAAAACCTACTCTATCAAAGAGTGAGAAGGAGCTCAAGATAGAGACAAAAGAGAGGGAGAGAGAAAATTAAAGGGTGCAAAAGGAGGGTGGGATGGAGATAGAAACACATAAAGCAACGCTGAGATTTATTCACATGCTTTTCACTGATTTGCTGAAATTCATAATCCTCTCTCTTCTTTCCCACACCCAAGATCCTTTCCCAGCATTCATAATTCTAAGCACCAAACCAATCCCCCTGTTCTTTTTAAAAAATCCATTGTCTCTTAACGCTTATGGAAGTAGTTGCCACAAACACCTCGGTATGTTTTCGTTTGCCGTTTTTCATCCTTTTCACTGTTCATATGCTTTAATTCGAGCTCCTGCAGTGACCGAACCGGAGTAACGTGCAACACAGTGTAGCGGCTTCTTTCTCCGCTGCTAAATATACACTGTTACACTCATCTCTTGTTATATTTTTAATGGCTCCAGTGCACTCATGTTGCAAAGTCTCTCCAGGCCAGATTCTTTCTCTTCCCCTCTCTCCTCCACGGCCCTTATCCCTCTTGCCTCGGGGCACTCGCAGGCCTGCCGAAAGAAATCACCCCCGCATCACTGGAGACATGCAGACACCCCCCTCGCTGCTAAAATAAACTGCTCACCTTCCCCCTGTGTTGCTGGCCCATCAGTCTCGCTTTCAGGTGAACAAGCTGCTTCTCCTGTGCTATCAAGCTGTTGGTGTTATTTAAAATCAAATTGTTTAAATTGAGCATTGTGTTAAAACAATTTTGTTTGGTTTTTTGTAGCTGTTGTTAGTATTTTTTTTTATTTATTTTTTTTAAGCTGCATAGTCACATCATGCACCTTGCGGTAGTACTTTGCTCCAATTTCTTCCAGTTTGTCTGGCAACAAATTTGATAGCTGGAGAGACGAGGAAGGCGTGACACGGTCACAGACAACGCACGGGTGGATTCGTTGCAGCAGTTTTGTCCCCCCGTCGGTGTCCTGGGCAGAGCTCCTCCATTACACGAAACGCTCCATGCAGCTGTTCCAAAATGGCTGCTTCTGTGTTTCCGTTCGTCTGGTGTCAGAGGACTGAGCGGGGAGGAAATATGCGCTGCCGCGGATGCATACAGATTAGGATTAGAGCGTGAGCTGCGGCGTTGGGGCCTTTGTCATTAACAGGCAGTTTTAATCAGGGTCTGTCCCAGGGCTCTGCTGCTCGCCTCAGGAGCCCCGCAATCCTCAGAGAGCAGGGGAGGCAGAGATAGAGGGAGAGGAAGGAAGAAGAAAAGAGGAATGACAGGCGATACAGGGAGGAGGAGAGGATGAGGAAGAGAAAGAGAGAGAGGGAGAGAAAAGAAAATGAAGACCCCCATAGTATCATTGGGGAAAAAGGGTGGGGGAGGTAGTGTGCAGAGCGAGCGCTGCTGGATGTGTTTCTGCATCTACATGCTCCGTATATCCTGTAGCAGGCAAGATGGCTGCTGGATGTGCCGCGCTCTTCATTACACTCGCTCCCTGTGCTATTGATTTTGCTCCGGCCCCGTGTCTGTGTATTATTTAAATGTTAAGATGTCAGTGTTGGTAATCACCGGCTCCATTAAAAGGCGGGCGAGCACAACCACAGCCACGGACCTGTGGAAAGCCCGGGCAAGGCGGATGAATTATTAAGGAGAGGATGAGGTGGTGGGACATTTCCACCGTCGCCCTCGCGAATGTCATCCTACTCAGCCGGGAGACACACAGGCACAGGGCTGGCTTGACAAAAATCGACAGTGACTTCCTCCTCCCCCCACCCGGAACCGGTTTGATCCTGATTGCAGACACTGCAGCTGGCAATTTCCAGAATAATCTGCAGCTCCAGCCCTGCCTGCCCTGCCCCCCACAGATCCGCCAGCTCTTCCCACCCCCACCCTGCCTTGTGCCCCGGCATCCTTTACGGCCCTCCAGCAGCATCGATAATATGGACAGGAGGAGAGGCCTTTGATTTGCTGAATCAGAGGATCCCATCTCACCACCACTGTGTGCGTGTGAACATGCAGATCAGAGAGACTCGGAGCGCATACACGGAATCTAATGGGCTGCCTATAAAGTCAATAAGGTGACAACATTTTTTCACATATAATATCTTCACAAAAACAAAATAGGCAGCTCATGGTTGAGATAAGAGCATATTAATACAAAACAAAAGCCACTAGCACATAAATGTTTGTGTGTAGAGTAGATATATGGATATTAATTAGTAAAGATTATTAACAGATCACGATTACTGACCTGACGGCATATTTTCATGCCATTAAAACCTTCAAAAATTCTCTATCTGCGCTTTTCTCCTCTGTATTTTACTATCCTGCACCTGCCCTTTATGTGCTCACGCTTTAATGTTTATGTTTTGATCGTGGAGTCAGAAACAATTACAGCATCTTCTTGTTTTTATGGCGTTCATCACGAATAATGTAAGCATTAAAACACTGATTGGGACGATGCTGTCATATGTGCTCGGGATAGTGTCATGGAAATTGAATTTAAACAGAATGGCTCGTCGCGCAACAAATTGAGAATAAAGTAGAAACAGCCGACAACTTTGGGATGTCACTTAGATAGTGTTTTCTGTCATTCATCAAGCTCCCCCCTCGCTACCCTCATTACGATGCATAATTTTATAGGCCGCACAGAGAAGAGGATCGATTGTGAACACTGGTAAAAAAAAAAAAAAAAAAAAAAAAAAAAGCTGTAGCTGCCTTAAATAGACAGGCTTTGTCACTCACTGCTGGTAAGTGGAAACCTGGGGAGTGAGGCTGTCCTCCCACATGCAGGCTGCTTATAACAAAAATAATTGTCCTCTCTGAGTCAAGTTTATTAATATAGCTCTTCATCACATTTCTTTAACTAATGAACAGCTATCTACAGACAAGTAGCAATCATTTAGGATTCTGGCTTTGTTTGTACCATAAAATGCTTAAATGTTTTACAAGATCCCCGCTTAAATTGAGAATAATCATATAACTATCAAAAGCACAGAATGTTCATGTGTTGTGTAGGAATAATTGCGTATGCACTTTTGGCAAACACGTGCTATGAAAAGATGTTCAAATATCCGAGACTGCTTCCAAGCAGTTTGAATTTAGAGCTGTTGATTTCAAATGCAAACACTGCAATATGTGTACATAAGGAAAGAGATAATTATTGACATTATCCACATGAGTACATTTTAATTTGCTTACTTTTGAATAAAAGCGAATGGAAAAAGATTGCTTCAACTACAGTAGGTAGTCAGTAGGTTTTTAACACAGGCATTTACTGTGTATTTGCACTGCGCGCGCACACACACACACACACACACCAAAAAACAGGAAGCCTACATCATTCAGCAAACTAGCCATTTATTTGTGCAGTTAATAATGACATTAAGGTTTAATAATGGAGGGAGAACTTGGAACAATGCCCATACTGCATGGACGGAATTTATACAATATCCTCACAAGCACCTCTGACACAGTAGCAGAGCGCATCAATGTTGGGGTGACTAGAAACGAGTCACTATTTCCCCCAGAAATGGAGAGTAATTTTCTCTCTATTTGAGATACTAGGTCTCAGCACAGATAGACATAATAAGATGTAAATTGGCTGAGGGTTGGGGGGGGGGGGGGTAACATGAACAGCAATTAACCATGGGACAGGAGAGTGCGCATTGTCTCCATGGATGTGAGCTCAACCTGCTCCGCCGACCACAACATTATCAACAAAACACACCAAAAAACCGGGGCAAGTCTTGACGGTGACCACTCTCCTCTCTGGATGTTAGGTATTTAAAAAAAGCAAATTTAGCTACCATTTTGAATTAAAATTTGACCGAATAGTTGCAATAGCTGCATCAGCAATAACTGTTAAATAACAAGCCCGGAGACTGCTAAAACCACTGTATGCACATGAGGCACACGTATATGCTACGATAATGTTTGTGAGTATCTCGTTCAGTATTGACAAGTTAGGGGCTTTGCATTGTTTGTGGCTCTTGGGTATCCAACTCCAAGCCTGTGATGTTTACAAATAGGCGGCAGGCTTAATGAGACTTGGGGGAGTCAATCGGCTCATTGTGCTAACTGCTAAGACCGCAAAGAAAGAGTGGGGAAATAAAGAAGGTGCGTGCACATTAGCGTGAGTGTGTACTAGCGAATGTGTGAGTGTTACACAGTCTTTAACTTTCCCCTTCTTGTTTTAGGAGTAATTGGCGACAGGAACCCTTTCCTAAATGTTGTTCCCTATTATCGCTTTAAGAGAATTGTGTGCCCGGAGGGATTAAGGCAGAAATCTAGGGAAACATGTCATCCTCAAAAAACAACACCGCCATAATAAGTATAAAAGCACTGGTCTTTGGTGGGAGCCAAAGACAATTGGCAGTGATTAAAAAACGCTGTTCATTTAATTTTCTCCTCTAATAGATTAAGTTAAGTTGCCTCTAATTTTTGTAACGTCCCTGGCGGACTGGACCTGCAGTGAGGCCATGTGAGTGGAGGAATTCATTGTTTAGAGAGCAGTGTCTCTTTAATCCTGGACACTGAGAGCAAATGGCACAACAGGACCATCGCTCCAGTCAATAAAACACTAACACCATTCTAGATGGCAAGTGATGAGGGTCAAATATATCACATAGTCCAAAAACACACTTGTGCACAGGATTTGTGTTTTATAGTACGTTTGTTTTGAAATAGAAATTCAGTGGAGTTTTAAAGGGACACCAAGAGAATAATGCAACTAAAATGGAAGGAGTCTCTGTTTGTATGTATATCTGTCCTTTGATTTGCTCAACAACCATTCAGCCGATTGACTTCACACTTGGCAGGTGTATCACTGAGGACCCATGGAAGTGCACTGTTGACTGAAGATGCTTGGATGAGTGGTTCTCAAGAAAACTGCAAGCAGCATTACATTGAGGCCGTGCAACCAGCCAATCCTGAACAGGCATATTTTTAATGGCCAATGTTTAAGACTGAGTAGCAAAGACTGAGTAGTGATTCATTATTGTGTGTTATGGGTTTATGCCATAACGAAATATAAATGAGGTCCACCTTGTAAAAAACTACACAATCTGTCACATTACGAGAATCTGGATCTGTCATTGCAAGCAACCTCCTGCTGCTTTGATCCTGCTCAACACCCACTGATACAGTTATTACTATTAGTCGTATTATTATTGTTATCATTCTTCTTATTACACATCTATTTGAGGGACTTGTATTGTGCTGTGTACTTTCCGCCTGCTCTCCTTCTCACCTCTCTTTCTCTCTTAAGCCAACCAGTTGAGGCAGATGGCTGCCCACCCAGAGCCCGGCTCTCATCAAGGTTTCTTCAAGTTAAAGGGGAGTTTGTCCTTGCTCATGAGTTAATGTTAGGTCTCTGTAAATAGTACTGTAATAAGAATGGCCTTGCTATATATGAAACGTGCAATGAGATAACTTATATAACTTATACACTACATAAACTATATAAATAAAACTGACATGATGAACATAAAGGAAGCTGATAAAAGGCTCAGTCACTGTTCTTCATTGGAACTCAGGCTAACATAGATGATATAGCAAACAATACAACTCAGAAGACTTAAGGCCAACATGTCTGTGCCCGATCGGCTTCAGCTACGTGCGTTTTTGGTGATTTTTTTGTGAAGCGAAGACAACCTGAACATTGGTTTAAGAAAGCTTCTGCAATCCTTTTTTTTTTTTTATACCTCCGGTAACACACATCTAACAAACCCATCTCTACTGCAAACACTGCGATCACTGTTCTATGTCACAGTGGACAAAAGAGCATATATAATTCAGCAACCGCAAACAATACTGCTGAACTATTTATCAAAGTGTACACAGTGGTTATCTACGGTAGACTGCTGTACCCCTCCCCGCTACGAACCCACCTTGGTGGTCAGGTGTCAATCACAAGCAAGACTCACACAAACCACCATAGTAAGATGAAATCAAGCTATCATATTTCTATTTTCAAGTTGGATTTCATTACGTTCCATTTCAGATAGGTGGAAATTATGTAAGGATCACTATTGAATAAGTGGCATCAAAAAACTGTGGACTTTGAGCTTTATTTGGGCCCGGGATTTGTATTCCAATCATGCACAGAACCTCCTCTACCTGTCCGAAGTTCAAGTTCAGTTGTTTGTTGTTGGCTGTCTTGGTGTCCCTCGTGTGTGTGTGTGTGTGCGCACGTCTATGTATGAGTGAGTCGAAAGACAGCCAGAGAAGGAGGGAGTGTGTGTGCCTGTGGCTGTCTCTGATGTGACAGTATGTGTGTACACTAGCTATGTAATTTAGTCCTTGTAAATTTATAATTTGGTTAGCCCAAATGCTCTCAGAGTCTGTTGGAATGCTGCCAACCTAATGCTGGGCGCGTGCGTGTGTGTGTGAGCTCATTGCTGTTATCACCGCTCTGAGGCTCTAACGCTCACTCTTCCTCGTCCTACTGGCTTCTCACATCGATACGCCGCAACCTTCAAGCCCAAGGTTGCAGCTAGGCAGCAACAGGACAGCATCACACCAGCCTTTTCTGCAACTCTGCAGCCGTCCCCTTTGCTTGCAGTGTGACGGCGACGTACACGGCCCGTCGTGTGTATCTGTGGGCTGTAAAGTAATGTAATTGCGGCTCTTGGCGTATCTGCACAGAGCTGTGGTGGCGCAGTAACCTAGATGGATGGAGAGCAGCTCGCAGCGCTCGGCTGAGGTAATCAGCTGGAGTGCTGGCACGGGCAGAACAACACCTGCTGCTGAGGGGAGTAGCCAGCGCTAATTGCGGGAGAGTGATGGGGGCCTCGCCGCTGCAGACGCCACCGACAGTTCAGCCTAATGCAATTAGCCGCCATGTTCTCCTCCAGCAAAATTGCATTATGGTTTTTTACATTTAATTTAGCCCGTGCAAAATGAAACAGTATCAGAGAAGAGAGATAATGAGAGCAAACTGATATTGAAATCTACACTGTGTTGGGAGGCTATTAATGAGACAATGAAACACTGTGGATGACAACATGGTATACTGTAGTAAAACAGCCTAATAGTGTCATTAGGAAGATCTTACATCATGTTATTGCTCCAAGCCTTCAAGGTGGCAGTGAAAGCTTATACTTCCTCCTCTCCTCTGTGCTTCCTCTGCGCCTTTGACTCATTTTCCAATATTGATTCCATATTGACCGTCAACTTGTTTTCTTTTCCACATTTTATTGATGCCTAAACCCATCTGTTGGAGTGCATGTTTATGAGGGTTTCCTATTGATCTTCCTAAATGGCCTCCTCTTCTTGTCTTACTGAATGTACAGTTTTTCAAATCGACAAACAGTACTTATACAATAAATAAATTCCAATATTCCTGTGGTAAATATTCATTGCTGATCTGGAGTTTTACTCGTGGTCCGTCTTGTATTTAACCACATATCAAAGGGAATTTTATGGTTTACTGCTGCGTGTTTGTGGAGGTGATAGCAGGGTCTTGGCCCTATTAGAGAGAGCTTCTTCGAGGCTCCAGTCATCTAGCTCAGCCAAAGTAAAAGCAGTGCAGAGAGATGAGCTGCTGCAGTGTGACTTTGCTCCTCTCCCATGCTTTGATTCATTATTCAGCACCCGCGAAGTCGTCCTGCAATCCCAGAGCAGCACAGAGAAACACGCATATGCTTATAGACCCAAGATAGACACGCACACGCGCGCACACACACACACACACACACACACACACACACACACACACACACACGCACACACACACACACACACACACACACACACACACACACACACACACACACACACACACACACACACACACACACACACACACACACACACTCAAACACATACACACATGCATGCACACATGCACATAGTACATGCAAACAAACAGATCTTCTAAATAAAATGAAATTCAGATACATATGAATAAAAAGACATCCACCCATCTACTGTAAGACATGATCATAAAAGCACAGACACACACCAACACACACACACAGAAAATGTGCAGAGACACACACACACACACCAGTACATACACACACACATATACACACACACTGCCCCCTTCTGCCAGTAGCACTGGTCTACACGCTGTATGGAAATGTTTCTCCTAATGACTCCATAATGCCAGCGACTTATGTCCTTACCATAGTTGATTTGTTTCATGGGTTTTAAGAGTAGATTATTTCCATGGTACAGACTTAGCGTAAGCCGTTCAGAAACCACAAGCACTGCACTTCAGCCCCGGTTTGGGGTTTTAGCCAGGTCTAATCAGATTAAAGCACTGTTTTTCCCCCCTCTTCTCTTTTTTGAAACAACATGCCACACTGCTCTCTCAGTCCTGCTACATGAGCCTGAAGAAGCGGGCCAAAAACAAATTGCTTTTAGTGGAGGCTGACAAGTAGTTGTGTAGAGAAAATAAAAGGTTGTTTGGAGCAGATTAATTCTCCTTCACAGGAGAGGCCGGCTGCATGGCTGCCGTGTGCATTCCCCCAGTGACGGGGAGAAGATAGCTTCTTTGGAGAAATTCAAAGACGAGAGGAGCTCATTGTTAAAGACTTAGCCGGACTGGAGGATACTTTGTGAAGGAGATAAAAGCTAAATAAACTAGCTATATCCATATCTGCTATACAATAATGGCGTGTTGCTATGGTTAATTCAGACCGACTCAAGCTGGTATTATCCTCATCCCACAAAAGGCGACCGTGTTAGACAAAATAGCCCAGTGTAGATTTAAAATCATCTCAAACTTGCTCCTCCAGTGAACACGTTCCAACTAATAACCACGCTTGATGTTCTCATCCAATTTTATATCATCTCCCTGTTCTGCAAACCCTGTTGAGCAAATATAATTTCAGAGACATTCTCTTCTCATTAGTTTCACAGTCATATTAGAAATAGAAGAGAAACAGCTATGGAAATATATTTCTTGTGGATAATAATACATCACACCTCTGTGCTTAAGTCGTTTTGTTCTTGCCGCTGGTTTATGGGAGAGGAGTCCTGACTTCTAACCTGTGAAGGGTGCTCGCTGGCCTGACCTGGATCCTTCAGCATGAATTAAGTGAACAATAGAAGAGCCGGCTGAATGATGGCTCCACGCGCCTTTGTGCCTCTGTTACAAAACCACTCCTAAAAGGGCGGCCTAGATGACACACTCTCTAGAAATCGATCACATTTACTCAGCCCGTGGGCCTTCCAAAAGCTGGATTTAGAGCAAAAAAAAAAAAAAAAAAAGGAAATAAAAGAGAAGTAAAATGGCAAAAGGAGAATGGAATGAAATCCCTTTTGCATTTAAAAACAGAATGGAACAAAAGTGAATAAGGGTGGGTGAATAGAAATGCCATGGTCCAGGTCTACTTTGCAGACTACAACGCGCACTCATGCGGCAAATTTCATCAGCAGTAGCCCTATTGATTTTTATTCCTGGAAATATAAGACCAGGAAAGTCGGGCACAGAGATATCCATGGATGTTTGGGCTGGTTATCTGTTCCTCTCTCTCTCTTTGTCTCCTTCTTTGGAGCGTGAGCAAACCAATGCTCCATCAATTGTCTGACAAAACTCGGCTAACACAGAGGTTGAGCTCCAAGCTCAGACATGATAACTAGATTGAAAATACGGATCTTGAATCCAGCACTGGGAAAATTCAATGTGTCTATTGTCTCCACTGATACCAGCACCATCAAACAGAGCTGACAAAATCTACACTAACTTAACTGTTGCAACTGATGGCTTTACTTACCATTCAAAACACTATCATGTCAAACTTGATCAATACTCTTGAAGCACAAATAAACAAAATAAGCAGAGAGGCTTCACACTGTCAGGATCTGCCTCTAAGCAGAGTTTGAATGAAGGTGCAAGCTTTTGGCTCTACTGTGCACAAACTCACTGCAGTTCCAGGCTGACAGTGTGCCATGGCGCTCAAAAGCTTCAAAGCCCCATCTCTGCACCCAGCCCATCTCCTGCTAATGGGTCACAGAGCCTTTAAAGTGCAGGGGGACAAGGGCTGCTGATCAGTTGCACTGCAGGTTGGATTGTCTCACTGTTTGGTTTCGAGATGGGATTGTAAGCCTCAGTGCTGCACAAGCTGAGAGCTGGAAGCGGCGAGGACTGTTGTTCGCCAGGCCACTAAAGAACGACAGAGGAGCAGGACAGGGCTCTTTAGTCTCCAAAAACACAAAGCATGAGTCACTGTGCTGAAAAGGGACTGAGGACACAGAAGCCAGTTTAAGAGTCCTATTCCGTTTGGCCTGAAGCTTTTTCCTAAGCCTGAAATAAAGAAAGTGAAGTTGCAGCAACACTGGACTGTTGACTGGGAGTCGGCTCTGAGTTTCTAATACTTACTCTTAAAAAATTAAAAACCCAAGTGACCTTAAGGGAGTGCTGTCTGAGTTTATACAAGGTCAAGGTTTAAGCTAGGGTTCCCCGGTTATATTGCTCGACTTCCAGACACAACCCAGTCCATCTGCTCCAGGTCAGACCTCGCTTTCCATCACAAACATGTAGAAAATGACACTTCGAGGGGCGTCTGTGCAATCACCCCCCCCCTTCCCCAAATAAAGGGAAGTGATTTCATAATGGTGCCCTATCAGACCTCCACGCGTCAGGGTTATCTGTATGACAAAGCAACTTTCCTATTCTATACATTTTCATGAGCCGACGAAGAGAGGTGGATAAAAGGGAAGGGTAGCGGTTGGTGACCTTGGGGTCAGGGGGTAGAGGGCTCCAGCTGGTCACACTACCTCCTCATTGACTGATTCCACATCCACCCCATTGTGTTTGGCGCGTGTCTATTGTTCTGCAGCCACATTAAAATGCATAGATTCCTGTCAGCCATTTCACTGCTAGTTGACCTTATTAGTTAAGGTGGATACATAAAACATGAAGTTTAGGATCATTAGATATATGCGATTCACTTAAAAGGGATGATAGTCGACGACGGTGAATACGGCTGCGATATCTAAAGGGATGCTCAGTATTCATAGCGCAATCAATAAAACATATAGTCTGTCGTTATGCAGGGTGATAGAAAACAAATCCTTGGTGTAGGTGAGGAGATATATTCAAACAATAAACTGAGGTACAAACGCCTCTGGAAATTCGTACTCTATGGAATCTCCAGGCAGCCTATTGTAGGTACTTGCCACCCTGCCCCCACTCTCCTCTCTATTTTTCTTCTCTGCACGCTTCTTGCAGAGCGCACATAAGACACACTGCAGCTAGCGAGGGGAAAAGCGAGGAATAAAAGGGGAGAGGGGAGGAGAAAAGAGGTGCTGATACTCAGTAATTGAGGGGCAGCCCTGTCACAGTTGACCTGCAGGGTATTCCATTTTCTGGCCGCTATCCGGGGACTGACAGCCCGCAGAGTCCCAGGTCTGACAGACCTAACTGAGGGCTGTCACCCTCAGCCCACATATCTCATAGCACATCCAGTAGCACCAAAATCTGGCTTGTGGTTTCACTCACACGTACACACACATTTTGTGCACACAAGCATTACTACTTTTTCCTGCAGGTTCTCTGTGGATCAAAATGTACACTACACTGAGAAATATGTGTTGGATATATAAACAAAAATACACCTGACAAGATGTAAGGCTCGTGATGCCCTGTGCTGTGTGTTATACCGACTGCAATCTCATCTCAGGCTGATCAAGCCTCATATCTATTTTAAATATCTATTATCTCAACAAGGCCTTGTACTGTATCAGGGCACTAGAAGGTTTTGTGGAAGCAGACTGAAATGACAGCACTGCCTATTTTAGAGACACTTTAATGCCTCTCTAGTAAAAACAAAGTACCAACGCTCATCACCAGAAGCGCACCCCCCCCCCAAAAAAAATGGTGCTGATGCAGTGACGGATAAAAGGAGTATATTTAGACCCCAGTCCCTGCCCTTTGTGTCTTCCTGATTTGTTCTAATGTGGGAGCCTAATCCAGCAAAAGCAGATTATACACGTATTAAATTCCTTAAAATTGCAGTATTTTTAATACCACATTTGCAGTGCAAATGCAATGGAAGCAGCTTACGAAATATAAACCTCACAAAACTATGTCTCTGTAGCAGTAGTCATGCAGGCAAAAATAACCATAGAAATAAAAATGTTTTCAAAAAGATCTTGTCAAGTTGATGATGATGTTTGTTTGTATAAAGTGAGAAGAAAATGCTATATATACTGTAAAGAGTGCAGCTACGGCATGGAATGCCGATTCACTGGTTTTGCCTGTGCAATTGATTGCGCACTGTGACCCAAATAGTTGCACGACATAACAAAAAGGTTTTCCTACTTTACCTATGTTGCTTTACAAAATCAATGAAATATCGCTTTGCCATTTCAACAGTTGTTGCTGCATACGATTTTCTCCGTCACATAAAAGTGATTAGTTCCAAATGAGAACATGGAAGTAGGAAGAAAGAACAATTCAGCAAAGTTTTTGCCTTTCAGCATTCCTGCATGTAGTCTAAATCATGTTTTTTTTTTACATTAATGGCTTTTGAGGGAAAGAAAAAAAAAACGAATTCACAAAGAACCACCAATTCAGCCATGTAAGTGCCAGAAAACTGAAAATAATTTAAATGGCGTTTACATGACTTGCAAATGATTTTGGTTGTGAGACAGCCTGAGTCATGGATATATCGAGCAGAATAAACATACTCGAAACAAAGGCCTTTACTTTATACACAGGGTCTGCCTCTCTTCACCTGACCCAGTGAGTGTCCTCTCAATGACAACATGGCCACCCCCACAAGCTGTAGCCCAGCCGCCATAATGACACAATGTACCCATCTGCCCTTCAAACCAACCCGGCAGCGTGAGGCTGACCTGTGCGTGTGTGTGTGCATGTGTGTGTGTCCCATCTGCCCTTTCAGCCAGGCAAGCAGCATGAAGCTGACCTCTGACCCTTAGGATTACAGTTCCACCATGTGCCAGTGAACAGGGTGATGAGATTGACCTATGTGGGTTGCTGCCGTGTGTGTCCGTGTGCGTGTATATATTACAGATATCTGTCAGCAAAAGATCCACCTACTAACACACATACACACACGCATGCATGTATGTGGGCACACACACACACACACACAGTAGTGCTTGCACTGCTCACTTTCAGAGTCATAAATCAATGTTTCTCTTTCCTAATGAGTATGTTGTTAAATTTGTTGGTATGAAATGCTGATTGAAAAGCTTTCAATCGTTCAGTTTGCGTGCATGTTCAACAGTGTGTGTGTGTGTGTGTATGCACGTGTAGAGACGTTAAGACAAGTACCTTTCTAGTGGGTGATCTAATGTGGATCTGAGGACAGGCAGCCATCCTGAGCTCTGACACAACCAATCATCGCAAAGCCAGCGTGATCGCCTTGGCAACCCCTGTCACCACATAGTTTATCCGGAGCGTCCTCCAATCGAGGAGCACCACAGCCTCTCTAAGCTCCTCCCACAGGGTTGGGGAGGCGGTGCCAGCATTGGTGCAGAGCATGCTGCATGAGCGGATGCTCTAATCTGGATCCAGTGAGGAGAGGATCACTAATCCCAGATTATGGCTCATTGGGATTAAGACATGCTGATGCACAGGTTTGCACTCACCTCCAATCCCCGAACCTCTCAATCTGGCTCTCCGCTCTGAACCTCAAACCTCACCCGGAGGAGTCTATTAAAGTCGAAGTTGTGGCATCAGTGTTGGTGCCTGGAATAAGACGTCTTGTTAAAGGTGTTGGCATATTGGTCTGAATGATTCAGAGCACACCTGCTGTCTGGTTTGAGATGTTTTCTCGCTGTTTTTTTTTTTACAGAATGATTTGTGGCGTGTGAATGCTCTGAATTGTTCACACACTGAAGGCAAGGGGTTAGCGGAAATGAAAGCTTCTCTCTGTCGCTGCTATCTGATTGAGCACAATTGACGGGGGAATCAGGGAGGGAGGTAAACAAGGCAAAGCAGACACCTCTACGGGAAGGCAAATCACTGTGCTGATACTTACTGCATGTCATACAGAATAAAAGCAGGGACAACGCCGGAAACAGCTTGGCGTGACGAACAGGAAACTTCTTGAAAATGTTTTTCAGATCTCTTTGCCACTCATAAGAACTTCAATCTCTACTGACAGCACTTCTCTAAAGTGTGTTTTGATATTGGAAAGTGCTTCTGAGCTAACAGAACAAAGTAAAAAAGTATTTAACTCCAGTTCATACATCTGTATGTGGCACAATTCCCTTGCCAAAAAAAAGTAGCAGCAGTTTGATTTATAAGTGACAGTTTTCGGGATTTAAGCCCCCTGCCACATGAGTTTATCATGAGACCAAGTTATTTCTGCACACAGAGAAATATCAGGAGGAAAAAAAAGAGGGCAAAAAAAGAAAAATGTTGGCAGGGGTAAGAAATAACTGTTCAAATATTGTTCATTACAATAAATCATACATCACACGGTGGCGTGTAAATTAGGACCTCTGAGTCAACATGCGCACAAATAATTAAGTTGAAATATTAATGAAGAAATGTCCTCACAAGTGTGCAGCTCATGATCAATTTGGGGTTAATGAGTCGTTTATCTCCGTCCAATCCCGGCTCTTCCCCTGCCGGTGCTGTGCTGCCGGGGCACACACATGGCAGGGTCTTCCATATAGTGTGGATAAATGTGCAAATGATCCCCTAAGCTAAATCAATTCATCCTGCATGGCCGATTTTTAACACAGTTGACGAAAGAGAGACAGTGAGTGTGGAAAGTGGAGCCACAGCCAAGCGCTGGTACAGGTAAGACGTGTTGTAACGGAGCCAAAATACTGTCAAAATAAGGCTGCGACGCGCAAACCGGTAAAGAACAGGAGTCTGCAGGTTGTCATTTCAAATAAAAAACGACTGGAGGTGATTTCAACCAGAAGTTCCTCTGCTCGTTTTGAAAGTGTGAATCAGTGAAATTGCCAGGTGCAGACTTCAGTGGGAATAAAAACTCACAGCCTTTACAGCACATAGTTCCTCACTTTCTTCTGCTCTAAGAGATTTCAGCCCAAAACCTCATCTGAGAGCACAAACCAGTAGGACTAGAGGGGACAATTAAGTATTTTCTGTCCTGTTTTTTTTTATTATTCTTATTGGTAGATCATTCATCTCCATACTGACTCGGAAACTTCACTGTGCTTGCTTGGGGCTGTATGAGAGTGTTAGGGTTTCGGGTTAGGGTTAGGGTTAGTGCATGTGTGTGACATTATGCCCATTTACACTGGACAGCATCTTGTCTTCCTCTCTTTCACTCGTTAGGGACCTTCCTACTTTTCTGAAGCTGATTAGTCCTGACCTGAGCAACCTAGTGCTGCTATATCCAATCAGCCTAATCACTCAAACTCTTGCCTTCCCCCACCTTCTTTGCGCTAATGTGCTTTATCTGCTCTGGTGACTTAGCACTTAAGAGCTAGGGGGGGTCACCACTTCAGGAAAAAACCATGTAAAAACTTCTTACCCAGTGATACTGTCCTTTCGTTTCCTGGCAAGTTAGGCATTTGTGAAGAAATAACCAATGCCATCTGTAGTTAGCCTTATTTACTCATATGAGCGGTGGATAACCCAGTTGCCAGCATGCCTTTGTATGAATTTGCATCACCTCCCAAAGGGCAAGCAAATTAATGAATATTCACACTTAATCTATAGCCCACGGCAGCCATGCATTATTCATGAGTTGTTGCTGTTTTTGTGGTAGCACGCACACATCGCAGTTTTGTCATCGCAAATCATAATTTCATTTTCTCCCCACTTCATTTTCTGCCATGTGCAAGTGATGGCTGCACTTGTTAAAGGCACGCAGCAAATCACCGCATGGAACGAGTCTGACTAACGTCTTTAGCACCCCACAGTTTTTAATCTAACGACTAATATAGAGCCCTGTCCTTAACAGAAAGATTCATGCTTGCTAATACTCACGAAAACACTCCTAATCACTGATTCTGCATCTGGTTCTCACTGGGTTTTCATGTCAGTGAGGACTCCGACTGTCACTAAGCCACAGAAGGCTCATAGCAGCAGTGGTAAAGACATCAGTGAGACAGGTGCCATCTTGAATCATGGCATTTTGTCGACATGCAAAAACTACACTTTGGTCTCCTGATGTGGTACAGTACGTCCTGAATGCGTCAAAAACACAAACAATACATATCTCAAAACCATCAAGGTCTCTGAGTCCCGAGCGGTCATTAGACTACCGGATAACTCAGCTGCAAAAAATAAGGAAACAGCGTTCATAGACCATTGTCCAAGAGGCTCTCTAAAAGGTTTCTGTATGAAGGGAGCGGGTGAGGTGACAGTTTAAAAGCTTTCTTTGACACTCGGCGAAATGGGCCTTCCCTTGTTCCGCGCAATTGCACCAGCAAGTCAAATTGCATTATTGATGCACAATGTTTTCCCAGCAAAAAACAAACACACAATAGAGCTGAAATATTGTATTGTATCAAGTCAACGTTTGGAGGGTGTTCCTCTTTTATAGGGAAATACTGCAGGATTTTGACATTATCTTTCACAACAAAGCAAATTGAGCTTCGGCTACAGGCAAAAAGCCCTGAATGCTTGCAGGGAGAAAAAAAAAAGATTAATGAACCATATTAAATATAAATTTGTAGAAAAACACAATATGATAATTTTAGAACCGTTCTTTCTTTGGTGGTGTAATCAAAATATTCTTTCAACAATCACTCATATTTAAAATTCTCTGTAAAACAGACACAAACTCTTGACTTCAAGAGTTATCTCTTTGTTCTTGAAAGAAATGTCAGACTGTCAAGTAGTTTTAAAAAATAAGCTTTCTCAAATAATAGTGTGCTCGGCAACACACAGGCAAAGGAAGAAATAATTGCGGTACTTTTCCGGTCAAACATGAATATTCAAAAACCCGGAATTTGCTGTGAGGATATAATTAGGAGTTTATTAGCATTTGTTTATTTGTCCATGCATAAAACCTCTTAATGAGAATGTATTAACAAGCTCTTGACTCTGGGGAGGTACATTCTCAGTGTTAAGAATGCCTTCCATCTTTGAAAAACGCTACTTTACAAAAAAGGAAAAAAAAAGAAGGAAATTTATTATCCTGTGAACAGCTAAATTAACCACACCACATCTAATGTAGTATAACGTGTCCTCAGCCAACCTCATCTAGCGGAATTTGCTCCATGCATTGAAACGTAAAGGAGGAAAATACCAACTCAGGGTAATTATAACACATACAGTGAGTTGACATTTAGGGCACAGTGTAGAGAGGGGAGATAGTTGCCCTTATCAGAAGCTATAATGAAAGGTCAATGGCCTCCTCAGTGTTTACCTCCAATCATGTGGCCTGGAGAAGCTTCTTCAGTCTCTATTGAAGCAGCCGAGGTCTGGCTTGGAGATAACACGACATTGTTGAATGAAACAAACAAACGCCATTTCATTTTCTCTGAGCCGACTGAGGTTTGAGATCCTGTAGCTGCTACGAAATAAAACATTTGGTTTGATAAGTAAAACAAAAGCTTCCAAAAAAAATCCAACTGGACTGTTCATTAAGTAATGAGCTAAAACGGGAGGACGGGGAAAAATGAACACACCCACAGCAGTAACGATCAGTATAACCAATGCAAACACATGATATATACACCGTCTTTACACATGTTTTTCACTGATTTCATCCTATAGCAACACTCTTCATCTGTTAAAACAGAGTGAAGTCTATCTCTCGCCCCCTCTCTCTCTCTATCGCTTTTCAGTTCGGTCTCAGTCAGTGGAAGGAAAAAGCTGCATTGATAAATAGGTCAGAGAGCTTTTCCACCCCCCAATGGTTTCAGGCCCAGCTTGGCAAATTGAACATAATTAAGGCCCAAGGCAAAGGTTGCACTTTCCTTGAAATAGCGGGAGGAGTGGTGCAGGAGGTAGCTTGCTACAGGAGAAGACACGCTGCCATGCATGTTCAGTACAGCATGCCTGGGCACAGAGGATCCACAGAGCCGCAGCCGTGAGAGGAGGAGGAGGAGGAGGAGGAGGAGGAGGAGGAGGGGGTGTGGAAGAGAGGAGGATGGCAGCCATTACAGAGTGAGGAAAACTCTCTGTACACGTCTCTCTCCATCATGCACACTCTCGACTCCGGTTAGCACTGATATTCTCTCGCATGGTATTTGATGCTCTGTCTCTTAGTTTCCTCCTTTTCAATACATATGACACATAAAAGGAATAGTTTGTCATTTCGTGGAATGCACCTGTTTGTTTTCCTACCAAGAGTTAGGTGAGGACAGCAATACCATTCTCATGTTTGTCTGTTAAATATGAAGTTTCAGCCAGATGATGGTTAGTTTAGAGGCTGGAGAAACAGCTAGACGAGCTCTGTCCAAAGGTGTACAAATCCACCTACCAGCACCTCTAAAGATCACTAATTAACATGTTATGTCCTGATTCTAGAATCGGTGCATGTAAAAGTGTAAAATTGTAGTTTTATGTGGGGTTTATGTGCTGGACCTATGGAGGTACTCTCACAGAGCACTTGCGCATTCCAATACAACTCTGCTGTAAATTCAACTTTTATGAGCTTTTACTTTTTTCTGCTTTTGTTTACATTGTCAGAAAGGTGATAATTCTACTTTAGGTTTATTACAGAGGTCGAGGTCGGTGGTCGGTGTACTGGAGTGCATTATCCTGAAAAGTCTTCCTGAAATTTAGCCTCCCTCATGCTCAATGCTCAGATGTTCTATAAAGTAACAATAAAGTCCTCAACAAGTAGATAATCAGACCTGGATGTATTCAAGATGATACATGTCCCAATAAAAAATGCACAGTATATAATGTTTTCTTTTGGAAAAGAAAGAAATATTGAACCATCATCGCTTCAAATTCCATAGCATAAAATGAATCGATTATTATGTATGTTTTTAACAGTTTAACACCTTATTAACCCTCTATTTCTTGTCAGTCAGTCATTTTCTATATCTGCTTATTCCTCATTAGGGTCACATGGTCTGCTGGAACCAATCCCAGCGTGTTACGGCGAGAGGCAGGGATACACCCCAGATGGTCGCCAGCCAATCGTGGGGCACACACACCATTCACTCACACACTCACACCTATGGTCAATTTAGAGTCACCAATTAACCTCAGCATGTTTTTGGACTGTGGGAGGAAGCCGGAGTACCCGGTGAAAACCCACGCAGACACGGGGAGAACATGCAAACTCCACACAGAAAAGTCCCAGACTCAGGACCAAGGAGGTCCTGAACCTGCGACCTTCTTGCTGTGAGGCAACAGCGCTAACTCTATTTGTTTTTATACTTATTTATTTTCTGCGATATAGTGTTAATTAGTGAGTTTTAGACGTGCCAGCAATCTAGCTGTTTTCTCCTGCTCCTGCTAAACTAAGGTAAGGCATCTTCATGCTGTAACTTCCTATTAAAATACAGATATACAGTAAGTGTGGTGTCAATCTTCTCATCTAACCTGTGGCGAAAAGCATAAAACGTATTTTCCAAGTGCTTTAGAGGACGTATTGTTCGCTACCACATCCTGTATCAGCATTGTGTGCCACTAGTTCATGTACTCTTCACGCTGTTAGTGAGCTGGGATGCCAAGCTCCATTAGTGTCCCATCATCCTCTGCTCTGAGGGCTTCACCTTGGCACGGAAGGAGACAGCAGAGCAGAGACACACAGGGATTGGACAGGTTAGGGATGCGGCAGGAGGCCCTGGCTGGGGTAAGGTAAGAAGAGGCAGCTACGCTGTCAGGAGGTACCGGGGGAAGCAGATTATTACAGCGGGTTGGCATCGTTTCACCACAGAACCGTCTCTATTAATGAGAGCTGACCTGACCTGCTGGAGCCCTACATGGCACTATCTGTTGCCACTGCCACCTACTCCTCACATTAGCTTCCTCATTAGCTTTACCATTAGCTTCCACATTAACAGACGGTGCTCGGATGTTCTCCGTACGTGGCTGCATGACGGCATGAAAGGAGTTAAATAAAAAAGTTCATTCTTTATGCTACATGTGTGATTAATCGTTTGAGGGAATGAATAAAATGGCATGAACAGAATAGCAGTTCATGAAGCACAGCAGCCGATGATATACCGAGCAAATCATGCAAAATTGTGAGACATGATGGTAAAAAATATATAATTTAGGGCTAAAAGCTGTGTATGTAATAGCAGAAAGACAGCATTGAATATTGGGCATATTAAAAGACTTACTTTACCACAAAAAATGTTAACAGTGCACAATCTCAAACAAGTTTACTTAAATCAGAGTGTTTTGACTTGAATTAAATTATTCACATACAGCCTTTTCCTTCAGAGGTTTATTAAAGGATGGCAGTAATTAAAAGAGCAAACTAACAACAATCCACATGCAGGCTTTTTATAGTCTTGAATAAATTGTACATTTAAAATGATTTAAGATGGGATATAAAACAAATACAGATTATTAAAATAATAATTATAATACTACTACTAATAATAATATAATAATAATAATAATTATTATTAAAAATAATTTATAATAAATGGAAATAAGTAGAAATAAGATTAAGGTTAGAAGATCTGGAGTTTTATTTTCTTTTGCATTAAACCACAAAAATAAAATTTAAAAAAAGGTACAAGATTCAAGCAATACAGAACATGTACCTGCTCATTTTTCAAATGGATGTGCAGCAGCATCATGCCAGGCACTCCGACTTCCCTTCCCCCCCATCACAGACGCCCAGTGTGACCGGACGCCATATGGTGAAAGATTTACCATGGCGACACAACCAGGAGGCTCTAATTCAAACCTTCATAAGAATGTCAAGGAATGTCAGATATATAGAGAGAGAGGGAAGACGAAGACGTGAAGAGGAGAGGGGGGGGAAGACTGGAGATACAGTAGCATTGTTCCCGCAGCGCAGCAAGCTCAGCTGGCCTAAACAGTCCCAGTCCCCTCGTAAGACTAATGGCGGAAAATCACAACCTGAGGGGTTTGATCCTCTAAAGGGCCTCTGAGATCTGATTAGTATGCAGCTTTTTTTATGTGAAACACAGACATAAATACATGCTCGGAAATGTATGTGGTGTGCATCCAGATTTACACATGAACAAAAAAGCATTCAGAGCACACACGTGTGTAAGCCTGTCGATATGATATCAGGCAGCTCGCTGAACAACGTGCAGGAAGGCACAAAGACGTACATGTACACGCTGCAGCCATACACGCGTCGTGAATCCCCTTAGCGAAAAGGAAGCAACAGCTCTAAAAATAATCAGCTGATTGCGCCCCAGCCGTGCTGTTTAAGCAAACCAGACAGGTACGATCTCCCTGACCTGCAATGTTATATGTGAATGTGCTGTACAGGCATTTTCGCCCACCTCCGTTCTCTATGTATGGCTTCCCCTCCCCCCACCCGCTCCATCATCGTACTGTATCCTCCTCACCCACACAGCAGGCTCCCCTCCCCCATCCTTGCTCGTGCCACCCCCTGGGAGGATGGAGCAACCAGAGAGAAATTAATTGAAATCTAAACCCCGACGCAGGATTATCTAAGTAGGTGAATTCCAGTTGTCACACAATCAGGGCTAGTGTACTATTTGACTTTCATCAAACGGGGCTGACTGAAACAGCGACCAGAGATAATGACAGGAGAAAAAAAAAGAAGCCAGCTGCTGTGTCCCCCCCCCCCCCCTCCCCTCACTTTCTCTCCATCCCATCCCTTCCCCCCTCTCCTCAGCATCTCTCGATCCATCCCTGCCTCCTAACCTCACATGTAAATTTGGGTTCTTTCTGGCCAATGAGCCACTGGCAAATAGAAAGGAGAGCTCAGCAGGGGAAAAAAAAAAAATCACAAAATGCTTCGGTCACATTTTTTGACCTCTCTCTCTCTCTTTGTATAGAAATCCATGTCCACAGTCTGATCTGAGCAAAAAGCACAGACAACTACAACAAAAAAAAAGAAAGAAAGATGACAAGCCGTATATATGTCATACACATTGTGCTCACTTACTGTGGTATTAAGTGTACAGGCATTTGGAGTATGTTAAAGAGAAAAATAGTCTGTCCTTTCTCAACTAAAATAAATGCACCGTGGTATTTGCTTTTCTTTGAGACAACGCCAGATGAAATGTTGAAGTAAAGTGGGTCAAACAGCACGCCGCTCTGATGAAGCATGACTTGCCGCAAAAAAAATGAGAGCATGTCAGGAGATTTTTCTTTCACTTTGAAAGGATGATGTAGATAGGGCAACGCGATGCCGAGACTCGCTGCACTATCAGGCGAAGGCACTTGATCTATTTTGAATGCTGAAAAATGTTCCCGGTTCAGTCTTACACTGCATTGTGTGACAATCATTTTTGATCAGATATTGATGCAAAAACATGAATAAACAATGCGTCTTATTTAGCATAAACTCCAAAGGAAACACGCAGGGAACGACGCATAATAAAAATTGCTCTAGATAATTTAAAACGCCACTATTAAAATAAATGCTGCATCTCTTGCCGTTTATTTCTAAACATCCATATAACTCAACTGGTGAGGACCTTATTCAAGGCAATCTTTAGTGTTTAAATTGGCGCTACAACTGGAATACGATGCTGCTGTTGCTGCTGCTGCTGCTACCAATGAGAAAACCATTACATTATTTTAGAATTTCATGCTGTTTTCGAAATCAATAGCAATAGTAAGTTGTCTGTCTCTGTGTGTATGTGATTGTCTAGGCGTGGAGAGCAGTGGGTGTGGGTAGGAGCGTCGGTACAGCAGAGCGAGCTGCCAGCTAACCAGTTGATAATATAGCTTGGACTTATGCCCAGTGAGGTTGACCTCGGCATGTTGGTGCACAATGTCATTTACCACCTGCCACATGCGCGCACACAAGC